>JAUPFT010000002.1:21109196-22309196 GCA_036936625.1 Parnassius smintheus behrii | reverse complement strand
TAAAGTCGAGCCCATTTCATGCGTTACGCACGGTGAGACAGCTCGCTCACGATGAAGGTCCCTCTTATCCTAAAGCTAAGAGGGCAATTGAGAGCGGATTATATATGGATGATTTTGTGTACTCGGTCGATAGCGTGGAGGAGGCCACCCTAACCACCGCCGAGGTTATAAGGCTCATGAAATCGGGTCAATTCGATCTTGTGAAGTGGACTAGTAATTCGCGTCCGGTTTTGGATACAATCCCACTATCACACCGTCTTTCGGCGATAAAGGAATTCGACGATTCTGATACACACAAGGTGCTCGGTCTGTGTTGGTCACCAGAGTCCGACGTGTTTAGCCTTAAGGTAAATCCACCCGTAGAGAAATGCACAAAGCGCACAATACTGTCATGCGTTGCTAGATTATGGGACGTCATGGGTTTCGTAGCTCCGGTGGTATTATACGCTAAGCTTTTAATTAAACAACTTTGGTTATTGGAATGCGACTGGGATGACTCGCCGCCTGACAGCATTGTTCGGTTGTGGCAGCGCTTTAGAGAGGAACTTCCTTTATTAAGAGAAATTAAAATACCGCGTCATATAAACGTAGATAGAAATAGCGCCATAACAGTCGTTGGGTTTGCAGACGCCAGCGAGAAGGCTTACGGGGGCGTTGTATATTTCCACGTCCAGAATAATGGTAGAAATTCGATTGGCCTCATTAGTTCTAAGTCGAGAGTCCCCCCCCCCCCCGTAAGGTTGTCTCTCTGGCGCGCTTAGAGCTTTGCGCAGTGTTAGTACTGACCAAGCTTATTACCGCAGTTATCAGCGCATGTAGGGATAGAGTTCACATAGAAAGGATATTGGCCTTTTCCGACTCCACCGTCGCCTTATGCCGGGTTCATTCTTCACCCCACCGTTGGGACACGTTTGTCGCGAACCGAGTGGCCAAGATACAAGACGAGTTAGAAACGCGGAACTTTCATCACGTGTCCGGTACGGAAAACCCCGCCGATTGTCTATCCCGTGGACTCACCCCGATGCAAATAATGGACCACCCGCTTTGGTTCCACGGACCTGCTTGGGTTCACTTGGATCCCTCGCAATGGCCAATAACCGACTTCGAACCTTCGTCAGTGTCACAACCGCCGGAAGAGAAGAGACACGCTCTAGTGGCGAACGTTTCGAGCGAGGTTTCTCCAATCATTGCTTTGGCGAACCGCTTGTCCTCTTGGTCGAAATTATTGCGTAGCGTATTTTACGTTTGTCGATTCGCGAAGCTGTTACCGCGACGTTCGTATGTCTTAGCATCCGATTACAACTATGCCGAATCGCTAGTATTACGTGAACTTCAACGTGCGCACTTCTCTGAAGAAATTAGAAGATTACAATCGAATAGAGCTTGTAGTCGCGCCTTTCAACGCCTTAAGCCGTTTTTACAGGATGGGATTGTAAGGGTAGGTGGACGCTTGTCCAACTCGCAATTGAGTTTCGACCAACGGCACCCTATTGTTTTACCACGTAAAGACCATATCATGAACTTATTAGTCGATTACCATCATAAATTGAACTCGCACGCTGGCCCCGACTTGTTGATGTCGATTTTGCGTCAGAATTATTGGATTCTTTCTGCACGTAGTTTAATACGCAATCGGGTGCACAGATGTATAGCTTGCTTTCGGGCACGCCCCAAGCCGTCATTTCCGGAAATGGCGGAACTTAGATCTTGTAGAGTAATACAATCAGTAAAGCCCTTCACGCACACCGGGTCTGATTTCGCTGGCCCGTTTAAGGTCACGCTCACTCGCGGGCGTGGTATAAGATCCACAAAGGCTTACGTCTGCATTTTCGTATGTCTAACTACTCGAGCGGTGCATATAGAACTCGTTGGTGATCTAAGCACAGCAGGCTTTATGGGTGCATTTAAAAGATTTCTATCCCGCAGAGGCCCTGTAAGTAAATTGTATTCGGATAACGGTACGAACTACGTCGGTGCAAAACGTATTCTATCAGAACTACATGAGCTCTTAGCTAGCAAATATTATAATTCGGAGTTCGCTCACATTCTAGCCGAGAACCGCATTGAGTGGTCTCTGAACGTCCCAGCCGCGAGTCATTTTGGGGGCAATTGGGAGACTAATATCAAGAGCCTAAAGAGTCATTTATACCGAATAATAGGAGATCAAATTTTGTCCTTCGAAGAGCTAAGTACGGTGCTCGCTCAAATTGAATGCGTAATGAATAGTCGCCCACTTTGTCGTACGTTGTCTAGTGACCCCTCGGAACCGCTGGCTCTAACTCCAGCACATTTTTTTTGAATTTAACGCCTTTAAAGTATTTGCCAGCCGCAGATATGGATGAGAACAGACTTAGCATTTCCGCACGCCACAAATTATTAGATCGGTTAGTGCAATCGTTTTGGAAACGATGGAGGATGGAATACTTGCATACTTTGCAGTCTCGACAAAAATGGAACACAGCAACTGAGCCTTTAGCTGTAGGAACTGTAGTTGTGCTCACCAAAGAGAATACGCCGCCTCTCCGCTGGCCGTTAGGAATTGTCGAAGAGGTCTTTCCCGGTTCCGACGGAGTAGTTAGGATAGCTCGCGTTAAGACCACGGTTGGGTCTTACTTGCGTCCGGTTGTCCGTTTGTGCCCCCTGCCTCTTCCATAATTTAAATTAGCTTTCTAGATTAAATTGTGGTTGAATTTAGGTAATCTTAGCGTTAGTTAGTTATTTGTTAGTTGATCTTAGCTCTAGTTGTATTAGTTAATTTTGAAGGAAATCCTTCAAGGGCGGGGGAGATGGTTGCGCGGAAAACCATTCGTATTATTATATTTGACGGTAGGGGTGCCAAGTCGCTTGTTCCTTTCCGAAAAACGATATCATTCATACCCTCCTATCGACACATCGGGGTGGTGGGGTGGGAGGGGCAAGAAGATGATTCTAGAATGTCACGTAATCATTGGGGCCGAGGACATATAAGGCACGCGCGACCGTTGCGCGCTCTCTTTTCCGCCGCAGTCGTCGTTGAAACTACAACGCTTCTCTCCCGACGCACCCCTGGGGCCCCAGAGTGTCTGTCTAGAAGAAGTTCCAGAAGTTGCAGCTATAGTGCTCTACACAAATAGAAGAAACCCCGGTGAGTCAATACTCCTTTATTTACTGCCTGATATAATTGTTTAACCCGCTCCAATTTTGTTGTTCTCCTAATCAGGCAGGATTCCTTTTTTAGCGATTTGGCACAATAATAGTTTAGTTTAGGGAAGAGCGAGTGCATTATACCGCATGCTATAGTAGTCGCTTTTACGTAAGCGTAGAAGCAATCGCATATACAGTCCACTTTAGTTAATATCTCGCGTAATAGGTTTAAGGTTCGACCGAGGAACTAGATTTTCGGCAGCCTTAGACACGTGGCTCCACCAGTACCAAATAAGCTCCATAACTACTAGACTGATTTTAATAATTTTTTACCAATAGAAAGCTAAACTATCACAAAGTAACATAGGCTATAATTTATTTTCAAAAAAATTGGAGATCTTTAAGAAAATTGTAACCAAACTAGCAAAATTTTGCCTATAAAATTCATTATTTTGCGTGCGCTGAGAAAACTTGATGATACGTAGAAATTATGTGCTACATGATTAAAGTAGGTACTCATTACCTTCAAAAAAGTTAGCGTAAGAAATATATCTAGCTATCATAATTAAGTACATAACAATAGTAGCTTTTGTGTTCTAAAATTTAATTAGATCACCGGTCGAAACAAAAGTCGGTTACGGTTACGGTAAAAACTATATATGATATCGCTTACGTATGTATAAAACGTTCATAGAAAATTCATCATGGATCATTTCATACCTCCACACTTTTCATGCATCGTGTACCTTTTTAGTAGTTATCTTTAAAACTGAAAACCCGCATTTTGGGGCACTTTCTGGGGCATTCATTCGGGAGGGGGAGAGAGAGTGGATAAAATTTAACTTTGCTGTATGACATACATATGCCGATTAAATAAAAGTACTACATTAATTTTGCCAATTATTTAGCCAAAATGATTGAACTAAATTAGCGAGGTGTCATGTCACGTCGCGCGGCGCAGACACGTGATATACGCGGGTGAAACCAAATTTTTATAATTTTTGTGTCTGTTTTTCTGTTTGTTCCGGATAATCTCCGAAATAGCTGAACCAATTTTGTCAGGACTTTCACTGGCAGATAGCTGATGTTATAAGGAGTAACTCAGTCTTATTTTTATTTTAGAAAAAGAATTAGGGTCATTCGCAAAAAATTCAAATACATCGCATTCAATGGTAATAAATTTCCCGCGAAAGAGGTCGCGGGGAACAGCTAGTCCTTTAATATTTTTATTTGATAACAGATTACAGAGACTTGATGAAGTGACGACCTGATGTCTATGCTCTGTGATATTCCCCGGGGAGGTCTACGTTCAGCAGTGGACTGGTGGTGGACTGTGATAGATGATTATTATGACGATGATGTGATAATGTATATCATGATGATGATGATGATGTTGATGGCATTTTGACAGTATGTACATAAAAATAGAAAACGTTGCAATTGTCCTGGAGGAAATAGGGATATTTAATGAGCTACCGAGGTCAATTTTCTCACTTATAGGTCATGAATAATATGTAAAATATAATACGGTTACATTACCGAGACTATCTTGTTAATATTGGGCATTAATATTATATTTTACATAAACATATATTTTACGGGTATGAGAACATGAAATCTTGCTAATATTAGGTATTAATATAATTTTTTACATAAACATATATTTTACGGGTGTGAGAACATGAGTTTATAAAACAATTTTAAATTTTAAGTTATGTACATACACGTTTTCTTTTCATTTACATTTTTAAAGTTTGTTCTTTTAACGTACTTATTTCATACATGAAATTTATAAATTGTAAATTCTTTTACGTTAAATTAGTAAAATTGCATTTACATTTTTAAATTTTGTTCTTTTAACGTACTTATTTCATACGTAAATTATACACGGACAGACACCTAGACCCGGTATAATTATTTGTAGGCCATACAAATATTTTCGAACCTGCAGCCCGCCAAACACTTACTTAGAGATTAGGATTTGATACTTATTGATTTCAACGTGATTACTTCACCGCACTAGTTCCTGAGAAAAAAGTCTTGATCGACGGACAGACGAATAGACAGAGAACAAAGTGATGCTGTAAAGGTTCCGTTTTATGTTTTTAGGTACGGAGCCCTTAAAATAGATTCAAGGAAAAGTATCTCTTTCGTCGAATTAGTGCAAATAATTCACATCACACACAAGTGAAGTTTATTTTGATAATATATCATAGAAAAGCTATGATAATCAAAAATATAATTAAAAATTATTTTAATTATTCGTCAGTCAGAATTTAAATCTCTAATTTATATAATCAGTTACTTTGTATTATACTTGACTAGAAAACGGAGTAACTAGAACTTGATTTATTGCAAATATTCAGTAGAGTTAAGCTTAAAGCAATTCGTCTTACGTAGGATCCGGCATCTACTCGTACTTCGTCGGAATGCCGAGATCCGATGCTTTAGCGCGTTGATAAATCTCGCTTTGTCTGACCATGTAATGCTTACGTTGCCTGAATTTTGTTCTGTAGCTCTTTATACTGCTTGATTAAATTTAGAAATTAAGTTTATATTTTATTAATATATATTCCTTGGGGGAGGGGGGGAGCTATGTTCAGCAGTGGACTTGTGAATAATGATGATAATATATACTTGAACTCTATTTAAGTTATCTTGTTGGTTTGTCGCAAAGTAGCGGTTAAGACTATCCACTACCCCATATCTTCCCGTGAGTGTCGTAAAAGGCGACAGAGGGACTCAGGCAGAAGATAGGCAGCAGCATCTTCCTGATAGCAGCAACTGTACAGAAAAAAATCTCCGGATGCCATCCCGCTTGCCAAGCGTGGCAACTATGGCAATATACCCCTCATGATAGTTACGAAGAAACGGCCCCCAGGCCCGGCGGTCCCGCTATTCTACTGGCTACGGTGTCGATCATGGTAACGGTGGGGCAAGGGGTGCTAAGAATCTCCGGTGGAGGTTCGGTTGCACCTACGACGACACGACCTGGCGACGCACCCTGAGGACTGACGAGAAGATCCTGAAGCTGGATGGCGAGATAGACACGTTGCGCTGGAATATTATAGGATTATGCTAGATCCGAAGAGAGGGGGAGGACACGGTGATTCTCAAATCCGGCAACTTGTTTTATCACTGGGAGGGCGACCATCTGTCCCAAGGAGGTGTTGGATTTATCGTCCACAAGTCTCTCGTTACCAACGTTGTAAAGATTTGGAGTGTGTCCGCGAGGGTTGCGTACCTTATACTCAGAATCACCAAATGGTATTCGCTGTAGGTCATACAGCTTTACGCCCCAGCGTCGGAACATCCCGATCAGGAGGTGAAGGAAACGTATGAGGACATTTCTAGGGCCATGCAATCTTCCAAAACTCACTATACGGTGTTAATGGTAGACTTCAACACCAACCTAGGCACAAGAAAGAACGGTGAGCTGAAGGTAGGGAAATTTGGGATAGGACAACGGAACCCAAAGGGCCAGCAGTTGGCCGACTTCACGGAGAAAGAGGGACTCTTTATGTTGAACTCTTACTTCCAGAAGTGGCCCCATAAAAAGTGGACTTGATCTTGCCCCGACGGTTCGACAAAAAATGAGATAGACTTTATTATGATGACTGGACGGCAACTGTTCAGTGATCGCAAGCGTGAAAACTGGCAGCGATCACCGAATAGTTAGAGGCACACTGAACCTAAACGTTAAGTTGGAGTGGTCTCGTCTAATGAAGTCAACGGTCCGTCCCCTTCGTTATCTAATTCAAAATCCCTAAACTTTTCAGCTCGAGTTACAAAACCGCTTTCAGTGGTTGTTGACAGAATCCGTATGCCACAAACTGATGATATGAAGCACGATTACTTGTCCGAGGTCTTTGTTATGCGCTCACCAACTTACTTACTCAGTGCTGGCACTGGTAATTATTTGAAGGATAACATCATTAACTGCATTCGTGGATAGTTTATGTCATGGGGCATAAAGCCCTTAGTTTCAGGAAAGTATGTTAATAATCAACAAAGCCTGTTGACCAACTCAACATCCGTATTTTACGTAAAGATATTTAATCATTATATTAAAAATTACCTAGCTGCATCCCAGCACCGTAAATCATGTTACACACCTGGGATACTCTGTTACTTTTAAATTCCAAACATATCACGGGTTCTAACCAAGCGCAGAAGCAAAATTTCTATTTAACACGGGTATTCTATCAGGTAGTGGTACTTCCCCAGTTCGAGCCGGCCCATCCATCAACAGCAGAATCAGTTATATAGCTGCAAAGTTTCAAATATATTTATATTTTAATATATTTGATGACGTTAATAGTAATACAATATGGTATTACACCCATTTTCAAACAGTGTTAAATGAATCACAGAGCGATAATAAACCACTATTTTTATGTAATTTTCCGGATAGTGCCATAAAAATTACTTTTAATCAATTGTTTTAATATTTCCCGCGAAAATGCTAGCATCTATGCTGCTAAGCTCGTGACGTCACATCCGTAGTAAATGAAACGATTTTGCAAACGAAAAAGATGTGTTTGATGTTTAATAATGAGTTATCATCTTTATCATTGGTGTGTTGTGCCTGAATGCAAAAATACGAGCATATGGACACCGGAAAGTTACGGTTTCAAGTACCACCTGATTTAAACCCGAATACATAGTGTACAAAAACTAGACAATACTTATGAACATAGACGTGAAGATCATTTTGATGTTAGTGTGACTTATATTTAACTATCGTTTATACAAAACAAAGCATCATGAGGTGGTAGGTATTGCAAGTCAAATTTTGTAATAGATTAGGTTATCTTGGATATAACCAATGATTGCTAATTACTGTAATTATAGATAAACATAACTATGTATTATCAAAAGACACTCTGACCTAGTCTTGTTTTAGTGTATATACAAAAATTGGTGATATTCACTTATTTACATTGATATTTCAACATTCCTCAACTCAGCGGAACAAAATTAGGAATTAGATTTATTAGTTTATTAGTACCTTCTACTTTTACTAATCCGTCTTCCATGACACCATTTCATTAAAATACGGAATAAAAGTCAAACACAGCACATTAGCTTATTTATTATAAAAGTGACGTCACAACGAATTCTAATATGGCGAATAGCATTTTAGAGATAGATTTGAGTCACAGATTTTAAAAAAATCTTAAAATTGAATTACAAAATTTCTAATGCACTTTTATAAATAGAACTCAACATTTCACGTTTACTTTTTACAAAACCTATCATAAATAAATATATACGTATATATATTTTACATGGTGCAAATCACCCTATAATATTGAAACGGTTTAATGTAAAATCTGAAAATCAGCAAAAACTCCGACAGTTAGAATATATTTATTTCCATTATATTTTTTTAGCCATTCCCTTATCAGTTTCTTATTTACAAAAAAATCTATAAAGAAACCAACATAGTAATACATTATCAAATTTTATATTATTACTGTCTTATATAAATCATTGCTACAAATGAATTTTAAATTGGTCTCTGCACAATGTTTACGAAAGTCAAGTAGCAATTAAGTTCTCTCAAATCTTACTTAAGATACTGTTAGTGTTGTTGAAAGGAAAATAGCAAAAGGATATTGTAGTCGTAAAAGAACGTTATCGTTGCTGTGAATAGACAATAAGGGTTTTATTAAAATTTCTTACCCTTGTTGTGACATTTTCTGGGCTTTCAAGGAAAACCTTTGTTATCAGAGCACACTAGTCGATTGCTTCTATTAAATATTCAATATGAATTTTACATATTTCTGGACATAAGCTGAACTATGACATATTTCTGTATCATCTTTCATCTAAAATAAATTTCTAACAATGATTTACTAATTAACTAGACAAGTAGCACACAACAGTTTATCAAATGTTCTTTTAAATTAACTTCAAAAAATTCGAGTAACAAAACACCGACTCTCGCCTTTCTCAATATAAACTGCTTTTCATGATGATTTCGAGGAGATCAATTAAGCCTCAATTGAACTTTGCTGGCATATATATAATAGAACTTTATTTTATATCAATAACAGACTTGTTAGCGACGACAAAGTGAATTCGAACATTTAATATTAATTATTTATTATCAGTGAATTAAAATTAGGTGATGGTATTAATCTTAACTGTTTCCTATTCGTAAAATAAAGCTAAGTGTAAAGTCTGATTAGTGCTGAAAAAACAGGAAAGTAAATTAAACACTTCTATTTTTATCTTAAAGTGACTTATATGAATCTATTTAATATTATTTAGGTCTGATTAGAACATTAGACGCAAGTATAAGCTTATTTTCTAGTAAGATTTCTTTTATCATAACTTTAAGAGCTATTTAACATATAAGTGATTGATATAATTCTTTTTTTTTCTTTAAAGTACTTCAAAAGAAACATTAAGATGTCAATTAATCGCTGTATAATGTTATTTCATTATGAGAAAGATTTAAATTTCATGAAAAAATATTGTATAGATTCTTAAGCATAATTCCTGAAAAAGTGTTGTACATTCCTACCTCTTGGCGGCGCCACTTGTATGTTCGGCAAAAAATATAGTCCTACTCCGGAGCTAAACCGTGAGGCGACCGCGAAACTATTTTTATTTTTTATAAATGTAAAATAAAGGTTTATTGAATGATTTATGTTTAGAATAATAGAAATTAGTTGTATCTATCGTTAGGAATAAATATAAATATTGTAAGGAATGTTTTACCACGTTTATTAAGGAAATTGTGAATCTCTCTTAGAAAAGGTTACTCTGCGCTCTGATTGGTCAATAGATTCACTAATGCCGTGTGCGATTTTTTCTTAATTATGATTGGTTACAGCCGCTTATAAAAAAGGGGCGTTTTTCGTGGTAAATTATTCCAAATCCGGCAATGTAATAATAAGGAATCAAGAAATAAAACAAGAAGAAATTCTCAAGAAGTGTTATTTATTGCTCATCTAACTGCTACTGTATGCTCTCCAGTTAACATCCCGCCAGCAAACCCGCTCTATTCATCAACGCTCCCTTATACGAGCATTTACATTGGTCCTTCGAGAAGCCGGATCGGGTTTAAGGAAAACTAGGAAGATGCCTTCAAATACAAGATCAAAATCAGTGCAGTCGAAGACTACGAGTGAAAGCAACGCCACTACGGGTACCAGTACGACGGATTGGAGCATGAATACGCCGAGTGATTCTACAAACACGACGGCTACCAACACGTCAACTTCAGATCGATCGACGCTTACAAGAGCATCGCCCAGCAGCGTACACAGACAACCCGTACTTCTTAACAAAAACATTGCCGGAAAAGAATCAACACCAGGGGACGTAACCCATACCACCCCCCCGACACGCACCATCGAAGCGTCAGTTCCTCACCAAGAAGGAAGTCATCCAACCCGCAGATTCAAGAAAGAAGTGTCGCAATGAAGACTCTGCAACAGCCTCACCCTAAGAAGACGACCCGCGATCCAGACACGCTTTCCGTTCGCTCGTCGCATAGGAAGAGAGCAGAAGCGCAAGCAAAGATGACAATGGCATTAAGGGAACTAGAATTGGCAGAAGCGCGGTCAAAAGTTGCTCAAGCGGAATTAGAACTTCTCACCGCGGAATCAGAAGATGAAGATGGTGCCGGAGAAGAGCTGTTCGAGCGAACTCGAGAAGTCGTACGCTGGTTCATCCAGACCGGAGACATGCCTAATAAGAACCACAAACCAATAGAGGCAGAAGAAAAGAAAAGTGACATCCAGGAACTAGCTTCAGTCATACTAAAGCTATCAGAAAAATCACGTGACACCGTTTCACCGAAGCATCTAGAACTACCTCACTTCAACGGGGCCTGCGAAGAATGGTTAGCCTTCAAAAGATCATATGAGGATACGGCTGCTTCTTTCGGTAGCAATCAAAACCTAGCACGCCTTAGAATAGCGATCCAAGGAAAAGCTAGAGAAGCCGTCCAAAGCCTGCTATTCACCGCCGAAGACCCACGCGAAGTGATCAAGGGACTAGAAGCAAGATTCGGAAGACCTGGAGCACTAGCATTAGCAGAACTAGAAAAAATGAAGAACCTCCCAAGAGTCGGCGAAAACCCGAGCGACATATGCATATTTGCAAGCAAAGTAAAGAACGCAGTCGAAACAATCAAAGCCCTGAAGAAACCACAGTATCTCAGTTCACCTGAAACGCTAAGAGTTATAGTAGACAAGATGCCGACGTCAATGAAGTTCCGTTGGTTCGCCTACCACAGAAGCAGAAGAGACGAGGAAATTCAGGAGCTATTACTTATCGAAGCGTTCCTAGAAACAGAAGCCGACATGTGCGGAGACTTCGCCCCGCCCGAAGCGCCCTCAGAACAAAGAAGAGGAATAAGAAAACCCGTTCATTTGGTTCAAGAAGCGTCAAAAGAGAAATATAAGAAGTCGTGTCCGTTCTGTTGGGAAGAACACTTCGCATTAGAATGTAAAAGGTTCAAAGAAGCCAACCTGAATGGAAAATGGGATATGACCAAGAAGGCAAAGATATGCTTCAAGTGCCTTCGATTCAGACACTCAAGAATCAACTGTAAAGCACCAGTCTGCAAGCTGTGTAAAAGATGGCATCATACCATCTTACATTCTGACAAACCGCCGGCATCGATAGAAAAAGAAGCAAAAGACACCAATAGCATCTCAGAAGAAAAGGTCGCTTCAATCCATAACGCCAAAGGAGAAGAAAAGGCCTACCTAAAGATGATCCCCGTGAACCTCTATGGCCCAAAAGGACAAGTTCGCGTATTAGCACTACTAGACGAAGGGTCAACGGTCACACTCTTAGACGCATCAATTGCTGAAAAAATCGGAGTCGAAGGAAAGAAAGAAAAACTCACGATCGAAACCGTTGGCGGAAAGGTGTTAAGAAAAGATAGTTCACAGAAGATCGAGTTCAAAATAAAAGGGGCTCATAGAAAAGAAAAGAGAACTATCGTGGCAAGAACCATCGACGACCTGAAGCTGTCTGAACAATGCATAAACAAGGACACCGTGAGAAACTGTGAGCACCTGAAGGCAATTGAAAATCAACTCCTCTACGTCTCCGAGAGGCCCAAGCTACTGATAGGCCAAGACAATTGGGGACTGATAGTGACAAGAAAGCTGAAAAAGGGCAAACCATCAGATCCTGTAGCTTCCCTCACGAACTTAGGGTGGGTGTTACACGGATGTGAAACAGGAACAACTGCCACAGTACACTTCACTCATTATGGCAGAGCGACCACCGGCAAGGAAGACATAGAAGACCTCGTCCGAGAACACTTCCAATTAGAGTCTCTAGGGATCCAAAATCGTTCACCATCTAACGACAGCGACAGAAGAGCATTAGAAACCCTCGAGAAAACTACCAAGAAACTGCCAAGCGGTCAATATGAAACGGGACTCCTGTGGAAAAAAGAAGATGAACACCTGCCTAACAACTACAATCAAGCTGTTTGACGCCTGGTCAGCATCGAGAAAAAATTGGATCGTGATCAAGAAGCAAGAAAGCACTACGAGGAGCAGATCCTGAGTCTAATCGAAAAAGGATACGCAGAGAAGGCTCCAGAAACCTCTAACAAAGGAAGGACATTCTACCTACCCCACTTCGCTGTTGTACACCCAGTCAAGAAGAAGCTAAGAATAGTGTTCGACGCAGCTGCCAAATATGAAGGAAAGTGACGAGTGACGTGCAGTTTCGTGGTCACTTGGAAGGGAAGGCCAAATTGGCCTCTAAAAAGCTTGGCGTGCTCAGCAGAGCGGGACAGTACTTCATGCCGGCACACCGCCTGCAACTTTACAAGGCGCAGGTTCGGCCGCACATGGAATACTGTTCCCATCTCTGGGCTGGGGCTCCCCAGTACCAGCTCCTTCCACTTGACCGCATCCAGCGCAGAGCGGCTCGAATCGTCGACGACCGAGTGCTTTCCGATCGGCTCGATTCACTGGCGTTGCGAAGAGATGTTGCATCTCTTTGCGTATTTTATCGCATCTATCACGGGGAGTGCTCTGAGGAATTGTTCGGATTAATCCCAGCCGCCAAATTTCGTGAACGCACGACACGGCAAACGTCCCGATACCATCCACACCATCTGGATGCTTGGCGGTCCACCACTGTACGTTTCACAAGGAGTTTTCTTCCACGTGCAACCTCTCTGTGGAATAGTTTATCATCGGCGATTTTTCCGGACCGATACGACCTGGGGACCTTCAAGAAAAGAGCTTACTCCTTTCTAAAGGGCCGGCAACGCACCCGCAATTCTCCTGGTGTTGCGGTTGATCATGGGCGGCGGTAGTCACTTAACATCAGGTGAGCCGCATGCTCGTTTGCCCCCTCTTCTATAAAAAAAAAAAAAAAAAAAGAGCCTCAACGACGCCTTGCTCTCGGGTCCGGACTTGCTACAATCATTATTCGGAGTACTGCTGCGTTTCAGAGAGGGACCAGTAGCCGTCATGGCAGACATACAAGACATGTTTCTTCGAGTAAAAGTCAGAGAAGACGACCGAGACAGTCTCAGGTTCCCGAAGAACTGGCAAGCCTGAAGAGTATAGAATGTCTTCAATCATCTTCGGGGCAGCGTCATCACCTGCAACAGCCATATACGTAATGAACAAGAACGCAGAGGAATTTAAGAACACTCATCCTGAAGCAGTGAAAGCAATTAAGAGAAACCACTACATGGACGACTATCTGCAGAGCTTCGCATCTACAACCGAAGCAAAGAAAATATCCAAAGAAGTGAAAGACATTCACGCAAGAGCAAACTTTCATCTGAAGGGATGGGCCAGCAACAACTCGGGGGTAATATCAGAGGTAGAAGACGCAAACAAAGAAAACTCCTTACAACTGACCAAGGAAGAGAAGACTCTGGGACTAAGATGGCTGGTGAAAGAAGATACATTAGCCTTCAACGTCGGGCTACGCAACACGCCGGAGAACCTGCAAGATGGCAGAAGGACTCCAACAAAAAGAGAAGTCACAAGCGCTGTAATGTCCACCTTCGATCCAATGGGTTTTGCTACACCAGTTTTAATACAAGGAAAGAAACTAATCCAAGACATCTGGCGAAAGAAAATAGACTGGGATGAACCAATCAACGAACATCAAAAGGAAGTCTGGATGAAATACCTGGATAAAGTGTCAACATTAACGAGGCTGAAGATCCCGAAGTGCGTCTCACCCAAAGGCAGAAAAGGACAGCTACACACATTCTCCGATGCGAGTGAAGAAGCCTATGCAGCAGTAGTCTACTGGAGAATAGTCGAGCCCGGAGGAAAGGTCCATGTCTCCATGATCGCCGGCAAAGCAAGGGTAACGCCAACGAAACCTGTGTCAATTCCGAGGCTGGAGCTACAAGCGGCTTTACTCGGAAGCAAACTAGCCGCCACAATCGAAGAGGAATTAGAGCTCGACATAACGAGAAAGGTTTACTGGACCGACTCCAGCACAGTGCTGCAATGGATAAAGTCAGAACCAAGGAAGTTCAAAACATTTGTGGCCAACCGACTCGCCGAGATCGAAGAAAGGTCCAAGCCAGAAGACTGGAGATGGGTGCCAACCAAGGAGAATCCAGCGGACGACGCCACGAGAGGAACCCCAACCGAATTCGACCACAACGCCAGATGGTTCAAAGGCCCGTCATTTCTCCGTCGACCAGAAGAAGAATGGCCATTTCACGACTTCAAGCCAGAAATTGTTATGCCAGAAGAAAAAAGCAAGCAAAAGGTATTGGCAACGATGGCAGCAGAAGACACCCTATTAAACCTAGAAAGGTTCTCGAGCTGGGAGCGACTGCTGCGCACTACAGCCAGAGTGATCGCCTTTACACACCTACTAAAGAAGAGCCGTAAAGCGACCACCACCGTCGCACGCCAGAAGGATGAGTCTTGGAAACCACAAAAAATCCAGAAGAAAGAAGCACAAACCTCAATCCCGTCGACCAGCGGAAGTAAAAATAAGCGCCTATACTAACCCATAGAAGCAGAACACCTAAAAAAGGCCGAAGAGATATTAATAAAAATAAGCCAGAGCGATAGTTTTGCATCAGACATAAGAAAACTGAAGTCAGAAAAGCCATTAGAAAATTCGAGTCGACTTAAGAAAATCGACGTTTACATTGGAGACGACGGAATAATTAAATTAAGGAGCAAAACAATGAAATTTCACGACCGAAACGGAAGAATAATTAATCCTATCATTTTAGACGGAAAACAAAAAATAACTCGTCTAATAATACAACACTATCACAGGAAATTCCTTCACGGAAACACCGCTACAGTAATGAATGAAATTCGTCAAAGGTTCTGGATCTTGGGTTTAAGAGCAACTCTAAAAGCGGTCGCACACAGCTGTCAATGGTGCAAGACAAAGAAGAGTTCACCAGAGATACCACCAACGGGAGATCTGCCGAGTGAAAGATTGCAGCATCATCAATTTCCGTTCTCCTGCACAGCCGTAGACTACTTCGGGCCGATGCAAGTCACCATCGGAAGAAGAAACGAGAAGCGCTGGGGAGCCTTATTTACCTGCCTCACAACTAGAGCAGTACATTTAGAACTGGTACCTTCTCTCAGCGCCAGCTCAATGATCATGGCACTCCGACGAATGGCAGCCAGAAGAGGAACTCCGAAAACCGTATATAGCGACAACGGAACTAATTTCGTCGGAGCAAGAAGGGAATTAGAGGAGGCCGCTCAGGAAAAGGGCATCCAGTGGAAGTTCATCCCCCCGGGAGCTCCGAACATGGGAGGCGCCTGGGAGCGGCTCGTACGAACAGTCAAGACGGCGCTAGCAGTAGTCCTCAACGAGAAGAGCCCGCCCGAGGAAGTACTCCATACGCTAATGACTGAGGTTGAACACATCGTCAACTCGAGACCTCTCACCCCGATCAGCATGGACCCAGGAGACGAGGAGAGCCTAACACCGAACCACTTTCTGCTGGGAAGATCATGCGGAGCTATGGCGCCGGGAGAGTTCAGCGACACGGAGCTCATCGGAAAGGCAAGCTGGAGAACCACCCAGAGACTCGCAGACCACTTCTGGAAAAGGTGGATTAAAGAAGACTTACCTCTTCTGATGCCAAGGAAACTCGAGGGGAAAGAAACCAGAGACCCAAGGGAAGGAGACATCGTGCTAATAGTGGACGCCACATTACCGCGAAACTCATGGCCTCGCGGTGAAATCGTCAAAACCTATCCCGGACCAGACGGAAGAACCAGGGTGCTGGACGTGCGGACATCAGGCGGAATACTTCGCCGTCCAACTCGACGTGTCATCGTGCTGGTGCCAGCGGAGTCGTCGCCTCCGGAGGATGCAGTGCTACGCACCGTGGGGGAGAATGTTAGCGACGACAAAGTGAATTCGAACATTTAATATTAATTATTTATTATCAGTGAATTAAAACTAAGTGTTAGCATTTAATCATAATTATTTCTTATCAGTGATTTAAAATTAGGTGATGGTATTAATCTTAACTGTTTCCTATTCGTAAAATAAAGCTAAGTGTAAAGACTGATTAGTGCTGAAAAAACAGGAAAGTAAATTAAACACTTCTATTTTTATCTTAAAGTGACTTATATGAATCTATTTAATATTATTTAGGTCTGATTAGAACATTAGACGCAAGTATAAGCTTATTTTCTAGTAAGATTTCTTTTATCATAACTTTAAGAGCTATTTAACATATAAGTGATTAATATAATTCTTTTTTTTTCTTTAAAGTACTTCAAAAGAAACATTAATATGTCAATTAATCGCTGTATAATGTTATTTCATTATGAGAAAGATTTAAATTTCATGAAAAAATATTGTATAGATTCTTAAGCATAATTCCTGAAAAAGTGTTGTACATTCCTACCTCTTGGCGGCGCCACTTGTATGTTCGGCAAAAAATATAGTCCTACTCCGGAGCTAAACCGTGAGGCGACCGCGAAACTATTTTTATTTTTTATAAATGTAAAATAAAGGTTTATTGAATGATTTATGTTTAGAATAATAGAAATTAGTTGTATCTATCGTTAGGAATAAATATAAATATTGTAAGGAATGTTTTACCACGTTTATTAAGGAAATTGTGAATCTCTCTTAGAAAAGGTTACTCTGCGCTCTGATTGGTCAATAGATTCACTAATGCCGTGTGCGATTTTTTCTTAATTATGATTGGTTACAGCCGCTTATAAAAAAGGGGCGTTTTTCGTGGTAAATTATTCCAAATCCGGCAATGTAATAATAAGGAATCAAGAAATAAAACAAGAAGAAATTCTCAAGAAGTGTTATTTATTGCTCATCTAACTGCTACTGTATGCTCTCCAGTTAACATCCCGCCAGCAAACCCGCTCTATTCATCAACGCTCCCTTATACGAGCATTTACAAGACTTTTCACATAAACAGTTCATATGCTCGTGAGTGATCATAAATCAGCAATTTTAACATCAACAGTTTAATATCTTACAGTATTTTGTAACGTTCTTCAGTTTATTTCTTTTTTTATTAAAATTTGTTTTAATTTAATAAAATTAAACACGGCTCTGCTCGTGTTAAATTAAAAGCTGATATACTCGTATTTTTGTTACTGATATTATTGAAAAAAATTGCTTAACTCTGCTCCTATAGACAACATTAAATGATTTGTTTCATTTCTAGTTGACCATGGGAAAAAATACTACATACTTTCAAGGTTTGACCCTGAGAATATTTAATTGTCATTGAAAATATAACTTCAAATGGAAATTGTAATTGCTTAGTATAAAACAGAGATTTTCTTGGTATAAATATAAATACGTGGTATGAGCACCTTCTCTTCTAATAATATTGTGCCCCTTTATGCAATAGACTTTAATTGCGAGTCATTAAGCTACAGCGTACACATTTCAGCTCTATATGTAATATTATATTATATTATAGTAAAAGCAGCGCACATAGAAAGTAATTTTGATTTATTTGGAAATATTTCTGAAGGCGTGATACAACCGGACTTTTAACCATTTAAATTAATAATCTGTTATGTGCGATTAATCATCACAGCGCCATCTTGGTAGGTGTTCTGTAAAACACGAATTGCTCATATTTTGTTTCATGATGTTGCCAAAATTTAAAAATATTTGTCATGAGACAGATATGTCATGGTATCATAAGATGTGTCTCTGTTACTTGCAAGATTTTTTTAAACAAACAAGGGACTATCTAGTCTATGATATATGTTTATAAAATTGTTTTTTTATATTTTTATATTTCGGATATTATTTAAAATATTTGTTAGAAGTCAAATTTCTATGTTATTATTATTATTATATATATATATATATATATATATATATATATATATATATATATATATATATATATATATATTATTGAAATTTATTGTTAAATTTTGGCGCCGTAGGTTTTTAAAAACCTGTAAGTTAGGATAAACAACTGGTTTTACAATTCTGTGTCCATATTCCAGTAAGTAATATAATATATACTATTGGTAAGTTTTATCAAAATCCACTCAATTACTTTTTTCGTAACAAACGTCCATGGAAACTAAATACGAGAAGACGATACATCTAAAATAAATATATTTTTATATTACTGTAGGTAATATAACAATGGAAAACTGATAAATACATTTTGTATCGCAAAACATTTCGTTTATTGTGAAAGCTTATAAAGCATTTCACGTAGATATAAGAGACAAGCAGAGAATGTCCTGCTATCTTGAGAAGGGTCACAAATGACATGAAGGGACACGGGACGTCCTTTTTGAAGCAGTGAACCGTTTCTTCCTTCAGAGTATTTCTAGATAATTACAAAAAGGAAAATTTTTATTTTACAATTTTATTTAAATACATGTTATTTATAAACGCTCTCAGCATCGCAGCAGCGCTCGCTGCAAATTTCACAATACTGGAGCAACTCGAGTTCGATCCCCGCCGGCACCAACATAATTGTTAATTGCAATTTTAAGAGCAGATTCACCACGTGCGGTGTGGTGAAGGAAAATATCGTAAGAAAACTTGCATGTCTGAGAAATGAGAAAAAAATATTTCGAAGACGTGAAATTCGTCAACACGCATTGGGGCAGCGCGGGGGACATTTCATTGCACTAAAACCCTCTCAAAAATAGGAGTAGGCCTGTGCCCAGCAGTGGAATGTATATAGGCTGTAAACTTAACTTTAACATGTTATTAAAAATATCCCACTCTTGATGTAAAAATATATATTAAAAGGTTATTTAAAATAAATTTGAAAGCGGGTGTTCGACTTGCTCTTTTGCGTACGCAATTAATCGCTATAGCGTTTCCGCCATATAGTATATAGTTTACATTTCCGCCATACCGTAACACGTCACGGTCGTTAACACACATTAGTATTAATAATGTGACAGATGAGATTATATCATATCGTCAAAATAGATTAAATATACATACAATCTGCAACACTGCTTATCTCTCTTCCTGTACTACAGGAAGAGGACAGCCTCTCCGCTACATAGCCTGCTTGGTACTAAAAGGATAACCGTGACTAGCTAGTTGCCTGCTTATTTATAAACTGCTCGAATGACTGGATGCTTACAGTTCTACCCTTCTTTTCATTTTCGTTTATTTCTTACCCTCGTTCCTAACAATACTGTGATAAAGTCGTTCAGTTTTTGTGTCTGTTTGTCTGTGCGACGAGATTTTAATGACGTATTGAGAAAGTTTGGGCAAACATTTAGTGATTATATTATTTAAATCAATTGGCAAACAAAAATAATAATAATAATAATAATAATAATAATAATATTCCACAAGTATCACACACAACGCCATCTAGTCCCAAGCTAAGCAGAGCTTGTGTTATGGGTACTAGACAACTGATAAACATACATATATATTTCTAAATACATAAATATTATAGATAAATTACACCCAGACACAGAACAAATGATCGTGCTCATCACACAAACATTTGTCCTGGGTGGGAATCGAACCCACGACCTCCGGCATAGCAGTCAGGGTCACTAACCACTAGACCAACAGGCCAGTCAATATATATGTTAAAAATATGTTATTTCAATCTAAGGAGCGCACAAATCAGACGAAAGAGCTTTAGTTTTTTAGATTTTTTTTTTATATTTGCGCTCACTAACGGTTGTATATAAGTGATAAACCGTACAATTGTAAAAATTGCTTAGTCTAAAAATGCTAAATCGCATTAATACCTATGAACTCCTTATTAATATTAAAAAAATATATCTGGTCATCATTGTCCGTCAGTCAGATTTTCACGTGATTTTCATAATTTTCGTATTGTTTTACGTTGTAGTAGACGTTGTCATCAATCGCCGATTCACAAAGTACAGTTTCCAGCCTACTTAAGTAACGTTATCTGAGACCATTAACAAAGCACAGATCCAGATGCTATGAGTAGCTGGTGTGGGCCTCAGGTATCAGCTGGTTTTCGCAACACCAGCTCCACGTAGCTTTGTATTTTATGAGCATAACTCATGAAATCGATATGCATTAATCCCGTCGACATAAAAATTAAAAAAACTGAATAGAGTTAAGTTTTTTGTTGAATGCAAACACTTTTTTGCCGAGTCATGATAGCTCAGGGGATAGGGGTTCGCTGTAAATTTCACAGTACGCCAGCAACTATCGGTTCGATCCCCGCCGCACCAATGAATTTGTTGTTTCGCCTACATGCACGTAGGCAGCGTGACGGACATTTCCTTGCCCTAAAACCCTCTCAGAAATGAGAGGATACCTGTGCCCAGTCAAGGGACTTATAGGTACGTAACTTTAACTAACTGTAAACCTTTTTTTTTCTACAAATGCAATTATGTAAATTTCATCTCATCCTACACAGGTTCCTGATTCTACAAGGATCGATAGACAGACTACGTAAGCAATTTGTTTGACACGCTACTCCAGTGCGTATTTAAGTAGTTATTATAACTGACACACACAAAAATTGGACCTGAAGATAAAAGGATATGAAAAAATTGTTTTAGCGATAAACGCGCAAACTTTTGTCTTCTGGGGATTGAACTAGACTGGATTTAGCCGACCCTAATCTGAGACTGTTCAACAAAGACTAACTTCAGACACAATTTTGTTCCGTTGCTCGACGATGTGTTACCGAGAAATACTAGAATGATCGGTGTATAAAGCATCGCCAGTGCTGTCGCCTTCACAACTATAATTATTACTGGTTCGCAACATATGATTGATAAGCAGAAAGAACAGGGTGGGCACACATCCTCGTGAAACACCAGCATTCGCAAGCTTGGCGTCGGGGCATTCACCGTCGATTACGATCTTAATGCTTCGATCTGAGAGAAGACTGGTGATCCAGTTACATAATTTCTCGAGAAGCCCATAAAAACCTTACTGGTGGTCACTAAATAGCTGATGCTGCTAAAGAATCGCATGAACATGCAGTTCATTCGATTCATTGATCGTACAACGATGGCAGTGGATTCACATTACTTACAAAAACAAGAAGGCAATGGTGACATTTTATCTTTTTTAGGAACGAGTACATGAAAGCTGCCTTCCATAAGTTCGGGACTACGCCTAGAGAGTAGGAGTAACGGAAAAGACGTGTTCACACAAAGTAGTGTTCCTATTTGTACTCCAGGCAGGAAAGGTTCGAAGAATCAGCTGGAGAAACCACCTGCGTCTCGGTCAGGAAGAGCCGACTTCACCGTCTTCAGATGGTGGTGGCCGGCATTAAAGTTCTAGTGAAATCCCCTGATTCTGGAGAAGTTAGCACGGTAGAGGTCGCCATGGGTTTTTTGCTCTGCTTGCCCCAAGCCATCACCTCTCTCTCTAGTAAGGGGCCAACCTACGCTTCGCTTGTTGGTTACAACTAATTCTGTTCCACTAAATCACTAATTGTAGTCACCTTTTTGATTAAAAAGCGTGTAAGAAGGTACTTAATCCCTAGCATGAATTAGATTACAACCTCAACATTATGAACGCTTTTTAGTACAAAGCTAAACTAACATTTTGAATTTAAACAGAACATTATTTTTGTCATCAATTGCTGCAAGATTCCTATATTTTCACTTCAACAGTGATTGGCATGTACATAGAATGCGAAACGAGAGTCATTGAAGACGATCTCTCAACGTCACTCGATGTGCGCCTTAGTACGACAGATCCCATTCTAATTTAAATTAAGCGAACTGATTAAATAAAGAAGATTGACTTGTTTATTCAGTGTGTTCTATCACAAGGATTATTTTAAGTTCCGCTTCGCTTTTAATATTACTTAAGAGGTAAAACTGGCTAATGTAAGATTTTTTTCTTCAATTACATTTCATCATCATCATCATCATGTCAACCCTTCACAAGTCCACTGCTGAACATAGGCCTCCCCCAAGTGATGGCATAAAGCACGGTCCTGAGTCACCTGCATCCATCGACTTCCTGCATATCTTACCAGGTCGTCACTCCATCTAGTGGGGGGTCGCCCTACACTACGCCTACCGGTACGAGGCTGCCACTCGAGAACTTTCTTCCCCATCGGTTATCGGTTCTTCGAGTTATATGACCGGCCCATTGCCACTTAAGCTTACTAATCCGTTATTACATTTAGTAATAGTTAATTAGGTTTTGTTACATTACTGTGGCACTTTATTCCAGGTTTGTTCCAAATGTTAACCTTACTTGCATGCAATGGGCTTTTCTAACTGAGGGACACGTGGCTTTAACGAACTTTTGATAGTATTCACAATTACCAAAGCCAAATTCCAAAGTCTAATTTCGAAACGAATGTATCTATATGAGTCAGTCAGTACGAGGATATCGAAATTGTGCACTTAACACTTACCAAGCTGCTTAGAAGCAGCGTTTATGGCCAATAATATGGAGAACTATATGCCAGCTTAATGCATTCCAATAATTGGATCATATGGGTTGATACAGAAGTATTTTGTTTGTCTTAGTTTACACAACTATAATTTATTTTAAATTGAAACTAAATAATTTGTATGTGTATTGTTTCAGGGAAATATCTCGACATTTTAACAAACATAGATACATGTAGTTGTGTAAATTAATAATGAAATGACATACGCATTATACGTAAAAGTTGTAATTTTTACGCAAAGTCAGCAGCTTTAGACTAAAAATACATATTTTATACCATATTTTGCTTTAAAGTGCACTGTCTTCTTATTATTTGTAATATACATTAGTTATACATTAGTTGTAATAATTTACCGAACTAACGCATGTCTTATAATAAATTAAATCAAATGTGACACAAATAAAATTTCAACAAAATTGCCGGATGAGGAGAATGATAGAGAGAGGCAAGATGATTTAAGGTAATTTATTTGATAGAATCAGGCTTTACTAGTTTTACGTGGGAACTCATTGCTACGACACATGCCTTTATATTTTTCACGCGGAACTTGGCTAATTAATTTTACCATCTATTACTACTACCTATAATCAACTTTGTTATGAAAATAAAATTTTGTTAATTTCATATGTTCAGAGGCGAATATTAACTTTCGGTCGAGCACATTATTACAAACCCAAATTCTATTTGTTTTTGTTGGAAAAGTCCGGAAACTCCGTCGAATTACGTAAACATTAGATATTATTGAACTAGAAAATACGCAGAAACTCGACCTACACACAGGCCCAATGTTTAGTAGTTGTTTTTACTCTTTGGAGCAATGATAATTATATTTTTAGGTTGTCCTAAATTTAACATTATAATAAAGAACTTAACTAAAATAATAATTAAAATTATAATATTTACGATTAAAACTAATTATATATACAATATAAAAGAAGAAACTATAATATAGAAAACCTAAAACTAAAAATTTAAATCGTCAAAAAGACCTGCTCCCCGTGGTATAGTGCCAAGAACGCTGGCTGCGTTTCCTCGCTGAATAGCTATACTTAGCCTTTGAGCGAGGAAAGAACCAGCCCTCTTATCACCAGAAGCGACGACCAGTCGTGGATACAGTTCCTTTAGAAACTTCATTGCACGTGGACCCCACGGACCGATAGTCTCTACAGCAAATGGCACAAATATGTAGTCATTTCTCAAAGACTCATATTTGCGCCATTTACTAGATTCGGCTGCCTCTGATGCCGCCCCGGCTCTAAAACAGGTACCCTTGAGATGAGAGGCCGCCAAAGTATCAACGCAAGTAGCATCCCACACTAGGGCTTTACCTCTCTCCCAAGGGACCAAAGTCATACCGTCGGGTCTCTTGCTATCGTCTCTAAATATCCCGCAAGGCTCTAAAACCGAGGGGATATTTATAGAGACAAGAGCCCTTCGGATGATTTCGTTCAAAGAACCGTGACGGGAAAACCTACCTGCACTTTTTTGCATGAAAGTCCGTGGAGCCCAAACTCATCGACGCTGCTACCACAGGGACACTGGTGAGGTTGACAAATAGCCACTCCTAGCCGGATTCCTACGGCGATGCGCAAGCTTTCCCCATCAAGCAATGTGCCGAGATTACTTGATGGTAGAGCATGTAACCAGTTTTAGGTTAAATTCAAATCCACAATTCGAGGGCAGTACATTACAGAATTGTTGTTTAGTTGTGTCTGTCTTAGTTTTAATGATCTAATTTGAGTGGCATTCGATGATGGATAATATTGATGATTTATTTCACCCGTGATGGTATGGTTCAATATTCTAACCTGCTTACTCGTATTAAATGTTATAAGCATTACTTATATTTTTGTTAATAGCTCCAAATAAAACGTTTCACCAGGAGATTTTTGACGACAATAACGGCCATAAAACAGGTTCGATTTTTAATTATTAAGGTGTGCGTATAACTTTGTAATAATTTTCATTGACTAAATTTATAATATATACTCAATACCACTATGAAATTCCCTATCTATCGTTAGTGACAGCGGAGAATCTGGTGAAATTTTCAGAGGACTGTCCAAAAATTGATAAAGGACATTCATGTGCAAGCTTGCAATTAGATGAAGCATAAATGACAATAGGTAGAAACAGTACTAATTTCCTTGGCTGATGCAGCAAAAGATACTAAGTTATCAAAGTAAGTGAACCACAGCATACACTCATTGATCTCATGCGATGTTTTTCCTCACAAAGGCGCAGTACGAGTTTATGAAGGCGTACATTTCAAAAGAGAAAGAGCCATGGTAGCTCAGATGGTTAGCGCTTGCTGTAAATTTTACAGTACGCGAGCAAACCGAGTTCGATCCGCCACCGGCACCAATGGAATTGTTATTTGCAATTTTATGTGATGTTTTACCACATGCTCGGTGGTGAAGGAAAACATCGTGAGAAAACCTGCACGTCTGAGAAATTGGAAAAAATGTTTCGAAGACATGTGAAGTTCGCCCACATGCATTGGGGCAGCGTGGCAGACAATTCATTGCTCTAAAACCCTCTCAGAAATGAGCGGAGACCTGTGCCCAGGAGTGGAACGTATATAGGCTGGAACTTTAACTTTTAACATTTCGGAAGAAACTTCATCGAAACTATTGAAACAATCTCATAATTTCCAAAAATGTTTTCCAATACCGTTTACATTGACATTGGATTTCGATTGAGCTTATCGATTGACAACTAATAGATCGAGTAAGGAGTATGAATTTTTCGATTCTAACAAAACTTGAACCACCATACGATTTTGAGCTAGCTTTAGTTTCAAGAGTACGGACTATCTTAAGATCGCATCAAATTGGGTTTATTCAAGAGAGTAGGTCTGCAGTTTTTTTCTTCAAATGTATACTTAGAGTAAAATGTTACAATGCGAAGAAAAAACCAACGTGCAACTTCATCAAGCCAAAAAGATCTTCTCCAAGTAATACGGAAAGAAATGTGTTCTTTACTTGAGAAATTCATGTAACATTGTTCACCTGCTTGACCTGCATATTAGTGAAGTGTTAAGTCGTTTAACCTTCTTTAATGAAACCTTATAAAACGCGAAGAGGTAAAAAGAGATTAGACATTAATACTTTAATATATAGTTTGACTATTACTTTCTTACATTACATACGCGACCTATCAACATAGAAATCCAATGCACCTCGTCCGGTACATCTAAACAAACTTATTTAAAGTCGTCAAACAAATAGCGAAAATAGTTTTGTCGTATAATAGCCAAAATAAATCTGTCGTATAATAACCAAAATAAACATCTGTGCACAAGAATATCAAAATTGAAAATGATAGCAATAGTCCACGCTCTGAAACAGTAAAATTTGTCTTTCCAAATGTGCATGATCAGTTCGTCGAATCAACCGTTTTGTCTACGTTCAATAGCGTGAGAACAACGCCCTAACGTATGTGAGCATTTGTCACCGACAATGAAATATTTCCTTGTGGCTGCCAGAGCCAAGGACCAAGGATCGAAATCATGAGTTTGAATTGGTAACAGCTGCAAATGTTTATTTACGATTAACTGAAATATCAGAGTAAAAGTAAATAAAATCTATAGAATAATTATACTATTTGTCTCTTGGAAATAACATTAATTTTCTTATCTAATTATCTAGTTTGCTTGATTCATATGATTTTGTGTTTTATTTTTAAAACAATATACCTAGTATTGTTTTATTTTTCTTCTATAGGTAACTGTTATACGCAATTGACGGTATTTTTATGGAGGAAACTGATCTTCCGTATTCTTTAAGAAGTATATAAAATAAAAATAACTTGTAGTTAATACTTATATTGCATAATACACATATATTATGTAATATAAGTATTAACTACAAGTTATTTTTTGTTCTCACTTTCACACATACAGGGAGTGAGAACAAGAAATAACTTACTCTCTGACAAGAGACTAAAAAAAATAAAATTAAGTTGAATTATTATAATAAGATATAAGCAAAGTAAGTCATTTAATACTAAGTATTGTGCAAATATAATTGCTACTTGATTTTATTACAAAAAAAAAGTCAAATATGTATTGGTAAAATTTACGTGGTTGACCAATGCTGCACCTATATTATGGTTGTAGCATGAATGCATCGGCTCAGCCGGTGGAAAACGGGAAAGATTAGTCAGTTCTTACCATCTGTCAAGTGTCATATTCCTCTACAAGATGCAGGAGTGTACAAGCTTGATTATGAATGTGGCCTCTCATACACAGGGCAAACAAAAGGATCAATTAAAGCCCGCGTAAAAGGACATATAGCTGACGTGAAGCACCAACGTTCCAGGAAGTCTGCAAGTTTGTGATTATATCCTAGCTGACCCCAACCGTTACATCAGATTTGATAGACCACAAATCCTCGCGAATGAACATCGATTCCTACCAAGGATGATACGTGAGGCTATTGAAATTAAAAAATATCCTAATTTCAGTAGAGAAGAAGGCTGGTTACTACCACCTGCTTGGGACCGTGTAATTAATAAAATTAAAACTAAAGCAAGAATCCAAGACAAAGTATGTTCATTCTGCGTATATCGGACCATAAATAATAAATAAAAAGCTGAAGGTACTCCGGTTTAACATTAACATCGTGAAGTCAGTCACAGTTTGCCCCCGTGACCGTGGATGCTGGAAAGCACCCGGAAACGTCGGGATTTAAAAATCATATAAATTAAACGCGATCAAATCCGTAAAAGTAGTTTTAATCAATGTGTAGTGTTCGCGTAAATATAAGAAATCATTATTCCCACCAAAACTCCATAATAAAGGCTATTTTTTATTTTCAACTTTTCCATTAGGTATGTCCATAGACTAGATCTATTTCCATACTAAAATATTTATAAACAATAATAATAATAACTTTATTTCATTTATTTTCATATATACAAAGGATGTCCAGTGTCAAATTTTTGATGCCAGATATGGATATGTTCAAAAACGTTCTAATTATTTATATCAAAGAGAACATACTCATTACACAAGTACTGCAATTTGATAAATATGTTCTTGATTGTGTCAATAGATGGTCATATTATTGATGTATTAGGCTTCTATCAAGCAACAACCTCTAATGCTGACATTATGAAGAGTGAATTTCTCTAAATTCAATCTTCTCTACGACAAGCCCTCAAGGTAGTTCTATAATACAGGCCTTATGCTGGGGAAATTTAACAAGTTTTCACCAGTATGAATAGGCAGAACATTCTTGTTGATTTTGTTAATAGTAACCAATTTAAATATGAGACGGTCCCTATTCATAAACATAAATGAAAACTATATTAACGATTTCCCCCAGCTTGCGTACAAAGACTTAGTTTTAATATCTGTTGGCCCTTACTAAATAAAACAGGCTCTTTCGTACTATGGTGAACATATAAGAGTGAACGACACCTTCACAATAAAAGCGAGCAGGGAGGGGCGCAAGACCTATTGCGTGAGCTGTTAACTTCGGCCACTGCATGGCTTTTAAGACCGACAATAAAGTCTAGACACTGTGGTCAAATTATATACTTTTGTTATATTTTAATTGACAGCACTTTAACCGACCGAGACGCCATGCTAGCTTACTATTGTTACTGCATGGTCGGTAAAAGGATTAAAAGGACTTGGTTGTTGCGCTCACACAATGACAATAATATGGTTCTTGGGCTATGAGAGAAATAGAACAGAAAATGTACCATTTTGTTAATAAGTGAAGAAAATAATGAAATAAAATAGAGTTTTATTTTCCTTTATGTAATAATAACTACAAAACTGCACTTTTCTGTGTCCTTTTCAATTTATTCAAGCAACTTTACACAAAAACGAGCGATTTAATTACATAACCTGTAAATCATAAAGCATAAAATAGCAGCAAAACCTCCTCCAAAATTATGATATTTTTAATAAATTAGCAAATGTTTAAAAATATTTGAACTTTATTCACGCAGCGCCGAACTTGAACTTGTATAGAAGTTTCATCTCCATTAGTTTTTCGCTGCGCAGCATAGGTACGAGAATTTATGAATTTGCCTTCTCTATATTATCTCTTCTATCTCTTAATTTCTCTTATAGGTTTTGAGAAACAATGATTATATAATAGCTCATAGACATCTTCAATGTTATGCACACTGTCATGAAATGCGAAATGATTGTTGATATAGCATGCAGGTATGTCATGCAGCATATATTCTGCAGGCTGGGATAGGATGCGGTCTTTCTTTGTATCCTACCCTTGGGTTTACTTCTCGCCGGACGATCCCAACGTTGTTGCTGATTCTGTCGCTAATGTGGTACTTCAGGCTATGGAATTTTTATTCTTTCTTCTGTGGTGACCATCGGAGGCAGATAACCGTGGTTTAGTCGCTCTTGCAAAATAGCATCATGCTATAAGCAGAAGTGCTACCGGATCTGGGCTGACGCATCAACGTCCCAGGATGTACATACCGCTCTAAAAAGGAAGTGTAATTTCGCCTCCAGGTCCTCCAAAAGTGTCATTGCCAAGGCAAAATCAGAGCACATAGGCAGAATTGGCGAGAAACTAGTTCGCCTTCTTTCTGGAACCCGTGCATTATTGTCTCTCGCCAATGCTATCCAAGGAAATTTTGTCAGTCGTCTCTTCGATCTTTGCACAGGGAGGACGACTCACTGGCCCGCAAAGGAGTAAGCCGATCTGCTAGGCTCTTTCTTTGTGTTCAACTCGACTCACAATGACGGGGGGAGCACACCACCGACCATCACGCGGTGTGAGTGAATCATGTCGTATGTGCGTTTCACACAGCGCTCGCCTCGCAAAGAACTCCTCTCCCTCCACATCCACAAGTCGAGTGCGCCTGACGGAATCCAGCCAAATTGTGCTGAGGACGTGTGCTCCACCGACGCGGCACCGGTTCTAACGCGTCTTTTCCGGTACTCCTACTCCCTTTGGCCTTTAAAAAGGTTGGCGTGCTTAGCAGAGCAGGATAGTATTTCATGCCAGAACATCGCCTGCGACTTTACAAGGCGCAGGTTCGGCCACACATGGAATACTGTTCCCATATCTGGGCTGGGGCTCCCTAGTGCCAGCTCCTTCCATTTGACCGCATCCAGCGCAAAGCGGCTAGAATCGTCGACAACTGAGTGCTTATCGATCGGCTCGGTTCACTGGCACTGCGAAGAGATGTTTCATCCCTTTGTATTTTCTTTCGCATATACCACGGCGAGTGTCTGAGGAATTGTTCGGATTAATCTCAGCCGCCAAATTTCATGAACGCACATCGCGGGGAAACTATCTAACTAACCACTAACCATCCACACCATCTGGATGCTTGGTGAGCCACCACTCTATGTTTCACTAGTAATTTTCTTCCGCGTACGAACGTTCTGTGGTTAACCACCGGCGATTTTTCCGGACTGATCCGGCTTAGGGACCATCAAGAAAAGAACTTACTCCTTTCTAAAAGGCCGGCGACGCACCTGCAATGCCCTTGGTGTTGCAATTGTTCATGGGTGGTTGTAGTCACTTAACATCAAATGAGCTGTATGCTCGTTTGCCCCTTCTCCTATAAAGAAAGACTGACATATTTTATAAAATTATAAGAACAATAATAAAATGCAGTTTAATAATAAAATAGTTCGATCTATCTACGATATCATCTAATATGTGAATCTAATTAGTTGATTTTCTTGCTTCAGGTATGTAGAAAGTTATGACGGAAAATTTGTAAGTAATTTTTGATTTCTTATATTAATTTTATATATTTGTTTCCAAAATCGTCAAATTATGTAACGACTCAATCTAATACAACCTATCTCTCACGAGGTAAATCTGATCATACAAATAGTTTCATACATTTATCATACAATTTACCTCGTATAATTATTCTCCTTATATAAGGAGATATATTTGCGTTTTCATTTCTGTGTATTAGTGATATAATAGTATATTTTGTAGCTTTGAAATCGTTTTGCGGTTGTTTTTATTTTCCATACGATTATCATGAACGAGAAGTAAAGGAGGGCGAAAGTGGAAGAGGGAGGAGGAAAGTGGTGTGTCAGAATCATGTGCCAGACATGTGTGTTAATGTTTTTATGATGTTATGATACTTAAGACGCTAGGTAGACGGGTTAGTTGGCCCATTGCTGGTCAGTGTTCCTGGTGCGCTGTATCTAGAAGGAAGAAAGGGCAGGAGAAGTCTTCTTCAGAGGTGGGGCTGCCGTGGGACCGCGGATGTGTGCGAAAGTATTCCAATGCCCCTGCCAATATGCGGCGAAGGAGGAAAATCATGAGGTTTTAATCGGTGCAAGTCCGACAAACCCGTCCTTGCGCCTGCAAGGCTCGTATGCGTAGGCATTCACCCAAAGGTCACAAGGCACTCTCTTCCACCCTACCACCAGATATCTTTTTAACAATAAATTCAGTATTTACGTTAATAGCCAGTATTGTCTTGGGTTCAGTCAGTTTGTTGAGTGTATTTAATGAAAGATTCTTCTCTAAAAATATCAATATCTTGAAGTTATGAAAAAGGCCCGCTACCAGCCAGTTATTGGACTTAGGGTACCAGACACAAGACTTAAAGTAAAAGGGGCTTAAGGGTCACTTAAGCGAGAATTCAAATAAAAGATTATTTCAATATAAAATCTTTATTGAAACTATAAAATGACAAAATTTGCCTATTTAGCTATCAATTGAGATCAGTTTCAATCACTTTGGAAGTCAACTTTGAAAATTGTGACAGCTCAAAGAAATAATAGATTTGACCCCCACTGCACTGAGGTGAGGGCAATGGTAGTCACCCTGTGGGTAATCTGGAAGTACCTAAAATAAAAATGTTTTTTAAGATTTTATTTAAAAGTTTTGTAGGCTTGATAAATATCTATAACTATGCCAAATTACAGATTTGTAGCACCTAGGGTCTCTGAGTAAAACTGCGGACGGAGGGACGGACGGATGGACATGGCGAAACCATAAGGGTTTCTTGTTGTGTGACTACGGCACGCTAAAACTATATAAAAAGCAACAAAATAGTGAAAAAGAAAATAAAATTAAAACTATAAAATAAACTAAAAACTATTTAAATGATATATTTAAGTTACGTTACCTAATTAACTCTGAGTCCTGCCAGCTATTTACTTAGTGGACTTTGATTAGTGAACCTAAGCCGAGCCACAATCCTGTGGGTTATCTTCGGTATTATTGGAATGTTCCACAGCCGACGTTCCTGTGACGTCTTACTATGTATCACCCCTTTATTTATATATATACTATGCTTATAGAATACTAACTTGCAGATTAATTTTTCGGAAGTCATATTATCAGTATAATTTTTAGTGATGTGTTTCTTTTGACTACGATAGGTGTTTAATAGAAAAAAATGTATATTTTAAATGAAACAAAACGAATTCAAAATGCAATTTCTTTTTCTTTCAAGAGCTTTTTCAACATCCGTTTCTGAACAAAGGTCTTCCAGAATGTATGCTCGATTAAATGTTATTTTGACCAACTTCAAAAAAAGGAGGAGGTTCACAATTCGCGTGTTAGTGTTCCAATTCCAATAGACAAAAGTTTGCAATTTTGTAAAGTTGATTCCTTTCGCACATTTAAAGCATTTATACATTAATTACACTAGATAGAATGGTGAATTATGTTTACCATTTTAAAATCTACTGTAAACACACACATTTTAAAATGATTGGTTCACTTAGGATTTCATACATTTTTTACACCCAAGATTTTTAAACATTATCAGAATAGAAAATTTTCGCAAATTTTGCATTTAATAAATCATTCAAGTAATGATTTCTTATATTTACGCGACCACTAAAAGTAAAAGTAGTTTTAATCAAAATCATTCAAGTGTTTTCTTTTAATGTGCATACGCTAATCTCACTACTTACTCCCTCTGTCGGCATAGTCAACGTACAGTATTATAACAATAATTATATGGCGTTCATTCATTTGTGGTCGTTTTGAAGAAGAATATAGCATAAGATTTTTTTTATAGGATAGGGTGACAAACGAGTACACAGTCCACCTGATGGTAAGTAGTTGCTGTGGCCCATAGCCATCTACATCTATCCTCGATTACGAATCAAAATGCAGATGCGTTGTCACCCGTGAGGACTAAGATGGAATGCCTCGTTTCCAGTAAAAACGGTCTCCGGTTCTCTACACTCACCATTTACGCTGGTATTCTTTAGAGCGTGGTCCTCACCCGGTCTAGCCGACCCATTCGTGCTACTACCATGATATAGTTGCAGCGTGGCTCTACCACGTATATTTATATGGTATGGAATTTTTTTTAATAAGAGAGGGGGCAAACGAGCATACGGCTCACCTGAGGGTAAGTGATTACCGCCGCCCATGAGCAACTGCAACGCCAGGAGAATTGCAGATGCGTTGTCGGCCTTTTAAAATGAGTAGGCTCTTTTTTTGAAAGTCCCTAAGTCGTATCGGTCCGGAAAAATCTCTGGTGGTAGTCGATTCCACAAGGAAGTTGTGCGAGGAAGAAAACTTCTTTGAAATCGCACGGTGGTGGACCGCCAGTCATCGAGATGGTAGAGATGATACCTTGAGTTTAGACGCGATGAGCGATGGTGAAATTTTGCGGCTGGAATTAGTCCGAACAATTCCTCAGAGCACTCATCGTGATAGATGCGATAAAATAAGCAAAGAGATGCAACATCTCGTCGCAGTGCCAGTGAGTAAAACCGATCGGAAAGAGCTCGATCGCCGACGATTCGAACAGCTCTGCGCTGGATGCGATCAAATGAAAGAGCTGGCAATGGGCATGGGATGGGAACAGTATTCCATGTGCGGCTGAACCTGCGCCTTGTAAAGTTGCAGGCAGTGAGTTGGCATGAAATACTGTCCCTCTCTGCTGAGCGCGCAAAGCCTTTTATATGCCAATTTGGCCTTCTCTTCCAAGTGACCACGAAACTGCACGTCACTCGATATGTCGACGCCGAGGATTCCAATACTGGCTGAGGCAAGAAGGGGAGTTCCTTGAAACTGAGGAGATACGACGAAGGGGTTTTATTAGCGGTAAACGCGCAAACTTGTGTCTTCTGGGGATTAAACTGGACTAGATTTAAATTTTGGTATGGAACGGAAAAAAATTTAAATAAATTTGTGAAGTGCAAGCTATCCTTGAGAAGTAAATGTTCCATGCCTAAAACGCCTATTTGTCTAATTTTGGCTCTTTCTACACTTGTTTCCCAAGGTCACATTATGTCCCTTATCCATGGTGTATATATTTATTTCATTAGTAATTAAATAAATATGGTTTAGCACTTTGCTTCCACTATACGATTATTTCATTCGTCCCCACTTTAAACGGAATATTTTTTCTGTATGAGAGAGAATTCCTGCTATATACTCCTTTGTTTACTAATAACACAGTTGAAAAATTTCCAGAAAAAATACATACCTTTCCCTTCAGGAACAAACATTTACTTTCTTATAAATATATCCTTTACGAAAATAACGTACTCGTTACATCATAGTTGACATAAGACAAGAAAAATAGAAATATACAGAAGGTACTTTTATTTTTGTTTATCTAGAGACATCGATTTCGCTTCTGATGTTCACGGAAAGTTTACAATTTCTGCGGTGTGAAAAGATACTTGAAACACACTGAACAAGATGTTAATATAAAAATATTGTTTGATTTAATTTCTGAGGGGCATGCAATGTAAATGTCAATCGCAATGGAACCTCTAATTAATGTAAAATGTTATCCTTTACGAAATACAAATCAGTCACGTTTTAAGTTGTAGTTATAAGTTAAGTAAGGGGGATCATTGTAGAAGCGTGCTCGTCGCGATCCCTGCCAGCCCTTTTCAGGGCTGCAATTCTACACAGCTACGCACCCATGCAAACGAGAGTTAGGGCGTCGCCGCAAGGCGACGCACACCAGCTCGTCCCCGTTGGTGTGGAATGCAGCGCGCAAAGCGACGATGGGGACCGCCACCCGTCACGCACAGCCCGACATGGCGGAAGGTGGAGGACGGAGTGCAAAGTTGGCACGTGGAATGTTAGAGGGGGCATGAGAGATAAGACAAATGAGTTGATCGAAATAATGAAAGAAAGAGAATTAGATGTCGTGTGTATGTCGGAGACCAAACGGAAAGGCAGTGGTACTGAAGAGCTCCCTGGCGGGACGTTAGCTATATGGTCCGGAGTCCCGAAAAGCGAGAACGCCTGCCAGGGAGTGGGGGTGCTGTTGTCGTCCCGGTTGGTCGATCTTATGACTGAATACAAGATTGTGAACTCAAGACTTCTCTGGGTTCGCTTTAAACTGGGACTGAAGAAGATATTCCTTTTGGCCGTTTATGCGCCGGTAGCTTCGTCGTCCAGGGCTGAGCTGGAGGAGTTTTGGGAGAATGTAAGAGAAGTTCTAGATTTGGTTAAGGGAAACGAAAGAACTGTTGTATGTGGTGATTTGAATGGATGGGTAGGTATCGCTCGACCAGGATACGAGTCGGTGCTTGGAAAGTTTGGCGATAAAAGGGTTAATGATGCTGGCAAGCTTATACTGGCTGTATGCAAGGAAAAGGGTCTTCTTGTGACAAACACTATGTTTAATCACAGGAAAATCCATATGTACACTAGAGAAAGAAAGAATGAGAGAAGTATGATTGATTTGTTCCTGGTGGATGACCGACTGCGAAAACAGGTGATGGATACACGAGTGTTCAGGGGTGCTGACCTGGGAACGGATCATTATCTAGTAATTACTGGTTCGCGGGTTGGCGCTACCGGACAGCAGTAACAGAACCACAGTCGGTCTGTCGCATCCGAAGCTGGAAGCTTCAGGAAGCGGATACTAGGGACAAATATCACACGAGGGTAGCCGAAAAGCTTGACACAATCGATGGCAGGAAAGAATGTGTGGAGAGAACATGGCAGAACCTTAGGGATGGAATGGTAAGTGCAGCGGAAGAAGTATGTGGAACGACAAAAAGAGGTAGTAGTAAAATAAGAGATGCATGGTGGAATGATGAAGTGAGAGAAGCTGTAAAAAAGAAGAAAAAAGCATGGTTAGACTACTTGGCCTCTAGATAAGCATATGAGAGAGAAGATGAAAGAAAGATATAAGCTGCAGAAAGTTCATGCGAAAACATTTATTGAGGAAGTACTTGAAAGGCGTAGAATAGAAGCGGACGAAAGGTTGTCGCACAACTTTAAGGAAAACTCCAAACTCTTCTGGAATGAGGTTGGAAGGTCCCGGAGTGGTGCGACAGCCTTAAGAATGAACAAAGTGCTTTCGAGAACCAATGTCGTCCTCTCAGAAAAATCGGACGTCATGCAGCGATGGAGTGAATTTTATAGAGAAATGTATGCGTGTCGTCATCTTAGTGAAGGATCCGGGGGTGACGCCGTGACTGGCACGCCAGACACGGACCTCGATGACACTGAGGTCATCAGCATGAAAGAGATTGAACGTGCGATTCGAAGTTTGAAATGTGGTAAGGCTGCGGGACTAAACAGAGTTACTGCTGAAATGGTCAAGTACGGTGGGCCTCGCGTCTGGGACAGCTTTCATCTGCTGTGCAATTTGTGCTGGCGGACGGGAGGTGTCCCGGGTGATTGGCGATCCGTTGTCATTTTGCCTTTATATAAAGGTAAAAGTTCACATTTTGACTGCGGGTGCTATCGGGCGATCAGCTTGACCAGTTTAGCAAGTAAAGTTTACTCGAAGGTTTTGACACGTAGGATGCAAGAGAAATCGGAAAGATTCTTATGGGAGGCACAATGCGGATTTAGACCTGGAAGAGGATGCACGGATCAAATGTTTTCTCTCCGCATGATCACGGAGAAGCTTCTGAGTGTTAACCAGAGGATTTTCTGTGCTTTTGTGTATCTGGAGAAAGCATTTGATAAGGTTATAAGGAAGAAAATTTGGGAACTGTTGCCGGGATATGGTGTGGATGGTCGATTGTTAAGGGCTGTGCAGTCACTTTACTATGACTGTAAAGCCTGTGTGCGGGTAGGGCATGACCTGTCACCCATGTTTAGCGTCCAAGCGGGCGTAAAACAAGGTTGTGTCATGTCTTCCTGGCTGTTCATACTGATCTCGACAGCTGTTTACAGAAGTTGAAAAATAGCTGTTTGGGTGTGAAATTGGGTGACATTAAAGTTAATTGTCTGCTGTATGCTTATGATGCAGTGCTTATTGCACCATCGGAAGCAGAACTGCAGGCATTAGTCACGTGTATGAAAGAGGAATGTGAAATTAAAGGTCTCCGTTTGAATGCTAATAAAACTAAGGTTCTGGTATTTGAAAGGGACGAAGAGAGAACGAAATGTGAAATATGGGTAAATCAGGAATGGGTAAAAATCGGTAAATGAAATTGTATACTTGGGGAGTGATTTCAACCGGGATGGAAGATGTGATTTAGATGTGGATAGGCGTGTCGCTGCCGGAAACAAAGTCAATGGTGCCCTGAATGCATTAGTCAAAAGGCAAGGCGTGGTGAAGAGTGCACGCCTTGCAATACATAACGCAGTGTTGGTACCGACTTTGTTATATGGCAGCGAAACCTGGGTATGCCAGAAGAAGCATAAAAGCAAGTTGAATGCAGTGGAGATGCGATCTCTTCGTAAAATGTGTGGTGTTACCATAGCCGACAAAAAACGAAACAAAGAGATTCGCAATATGGCAGGATTGAAACATGACCTTATCACAAAAATTGATAGGGGCGTACTCCAATGGTTTAGGCACGTTGAACGAATGAGTGAAGACCGAATGGTGAAGAAAATATATAGAGCGAAAGTAAATATTAAAAGGTGTCGAGGTAGACCGAGACTAACTTTCGAAGACCATGTGAGCAAATTGCTCGAAGAGGGGAGGGTCAAGAGTACTCGGATACCTAGACGTGCATGTATGAAGAAGTTAATGAACCTGAAAGAAGCGAAAGAGGTATGTAAGGATCGTGACAGTTGGCGATCTGTTCTCTCTGGCTACCCCGTTAGTGATTGTGCGTGAAGATAAGTATAGTAAAGTAAAGTATAATTTCTTGTTATTTTTTTCTAGATTGTTTATGTTCTATGTTCTCATCCAATTAATTATACATAAAAATATAAAATCCTACAACATTTATCTTCAAAACTATTTTCAGATTTTGAATAACAAGATGTATCTTGAAATAAGCTTAGGAAAAGAATTTGGTAATAATAGTCATTGATCGACCTTCACGGCGCTAGTAATTAAACTGTAAATTATCCCTAAGTATAGACCCGGTTGGTAAGTTATTTCGCCAGAACCTTCAAAGAATACTAATGACGGAGTTCGTCGCTTAAAACTTACTCAAAACCCCATCGAGGAGGGTTTGTTACCTATGTATATTTTTATGACTGTGTTTATAGTTATTATAGTGACGCGAGAAACCCGGGTTCTAACTTCGCCGGCTTATGGTATAGCCATGCTGCAGCTATATTATGGTTGTACCACGCTCTCAAAGAATATCAGCATGTTTTGTGGGGGCTCTTTGTACCAAAAAACGAAGCATTCCATCTTAGTCATCGGGGGTGACAACGCATCTGAATTTTGATTCTAAATCGAAGATAGATGTAGGTGTTTGTAAACCACATCATGAACTTAGTAACAGGTGTGCTCGTTAATCACCGTTATTCCATTTTAAAAAACTAATTATAATGATAATTGCAATTTTAAGTGCTGATTTACCACTTGCTTAGCAGTGACAAAAAAGCATAGTGAGGAAGCCTGCATACTTAAGAAATAGAATATTTCGAGGGCATATAAAGTCAACGCACTTGGGAAGTGAAGCTAATTGCTCTATAACTCTCTCAAAAAGGAGAGGAAGCCATTCACCGCAATGGGACGTTTAAAAGCTGTAAAATTGTACTAACTGTATTATATTTTTAGGCTATTGCATAGCTTTTATCGCGAACTTTGAGCGTGGCGACCGAATCGGGAAATTCCGTAACGAAAAAAAACCTAACACCCCAAAACCTAACATCGACTAACGTCGTTTCAATTCGGCAAACTTCCGCACGGTGTTGGTGTGCGTGCGACTAGACATATGCGTGTAGACTAGTTAGATGTGTTGTAAGATAATAAAAATATTTTAAACAATAATATAGTTTATTGCAAGAAGCATATTCTTTGGATTTATATGAGTCGTCGTCATGCTAGATACTTTCGTGAATTTAGAGTAGTTAATAAACACAGACTTTATAGAAAATTATCGTTCGTCGGAAGAACTCGTTAATTACCATAAACCTATAGTTTCAATGATAAAAATTCCTGAATAACCTATATGTATTGTAAGATAATAAAAATATTTTCAACAATGTTAACTTCTCATTTATTCAATTAAAGAAAAACAATTGTTTTCTTATCGGTCACCACGCTCAAAAAGTGTAACTTGAATTATTATCAAAGAAAAAACAAAGAAAAAAAAACTGATTTCTTATATTTACGCGAACACTATACATTGATTAACACTACTTTTACGGATTTTTTCGCGTTTTATTTATTTTATTTTTAATACCCGACGTTTCGGGTGCTTTCCAGCACCCATAGTCACGGGGGACTAGGTGACTGACGTCCCGATGTCAAAGTTAACCCGGAGTACCTTCAGCTTTTTAATTATTGTCTTTGGTCCGATCTACGCAGAATGAACTAGTTGTGTTTTGAAGTCTTGCAGTGGTATGCTTGGGTTTAGTTTTAATTTTATTAATTATAGGATCCCAAGCAGGTGGTAGTACCCAGCCTCCTTCACTGTTGAAATTAGGATGTTTTTTAATTTCAATAGCCTCACGTATCATCCTTGGTAGGAATCGATGTTCTTTCGCGAGGATTTGCGGTCTATCAAATCTGATGTAATGGTTGGGGCCATCAAGGATATGATCACAAACTGCAGACTTCCCGGAACGTTGATGCTTCACGTCAGCTATTTGTTCTTTTACGCGGGTTCTAATTGATCTCTTTGTTTGCCCTATATATGAGAGACCACAATCACAGTCAGGCTTGTACACTCCTGCATCTTGTAGAGAAATATAACACTTGACGGATGGTAAGAACTGACTAATCTTATTCGGCGGCTTGTAGAATGTTCTAATAGAAGCTCGCTTCCAGATGTAGCCAATCTTGTCTGTGACACCTCTGACATATGGTAGTACAGCAGGCACACGCTCGACTGTGGCCGGCTTCACTCGGTCACTGTGACGGAGGCGCGGGACCCGAAGCTTGTTGTCGTGCAGAACCTGCTTGACGTGCTGAAGCTCGGCGGCCAGGTGTTTGCTGTCACAGATCCCTCGTGCTCTCTGTAACAAAGATTTGCCCACGGTAGCTGTCTGTGAATGATGATGGTGTAATTCACCATTTAAGTATCGGTTTGTATGGGTCGTTTTTCTATACACAGTATGACCTATGGTGTTGTTACGATTACGGATGACTAACACATCTAGGAAAGCTAAGGAATTATTTGCCTCTAACTCCGTAAAAGTAGTTTTAATCAAAAAAAAAATCGTAAAAGTAGTTTTAATCAAAATAATACTGCATAACTAAAATAAATAAATAATTATAATCGCATAAGTTGCTAAAAGTAAAATACAAGTATAGGTACCTATGTATGTAAGTAAATACCTGGATAGTGAAGTAAATTTAATTAATTTTGTAATAAAGTACTTAGGTATTTCTTCTGTAGACCAAATTATTACTTAATTCTTTTTTGCTGTAAGTACCTATCTAACTAAAAAATTCACCTTTCGTAATTTCCTTCTGAAATTCTTCGGTAACTTAAAGAATGATATGAAACCTTTTGTTGGTCGTTTCATTTAGTATCCATCCACGCAACAGATAAAGTAGGAACGACGTTTTGCTATTATAATTTTCAAATAGGTAATATACATAATATATAATTTTTAAAATACATTAAAACTTTTACAACTATTTTTACCTACAATTAAATATACTAAACACTAAACAAAAACTATTTCAACAAGTATTTACATAAAACTATTTACGTAAACAGCGTTAAAAAAACTTTAACATTGAAACAAGCGACACAAACCCCCCTCCCCTCCCCCCCCCCCGTCCAAAAGCCGTAGCCAGAGTGTTCGACTGTGTCTGGCGGCACGGCAGGCATTGAGTTATATAAATCAATGGCGGCAGGTAACAAACTTTAAAACGACGATAGTTTGGGTAATTTCTTTTTACAGTGAAAATAATGATAATTAAAACGAAGTAAATAACATAAGCCCTGCTTTACAGTTAGTTCAGTTAGTATGCAAAGTTTCATGATCTAATTTTAAGTATTTTTTGAATACCAGCGGTTTATAATTTGGTTTAGAGGTAACTTTGGATTTTTTTTTCTATCGAGAAAATTTAATTAAATCGTGTTTTCGTCTAACATAGTACTTAACATTAATCCTCAACTTCACCATATATTTATTTCAAAAACAATGCTGCAGTATTTTCGGCATAACAGAGGATCTTGTTAAGCCATTTGAGGTAGTGTAGGCTCTTAAATCTATATTTATAAAAAGATACGTCTTGACCGACTGATCTATCAATGCTTTGTTGCATTCCTTGGGAGAGGCCTATGTTTAGCAGTGAACTTGTGAAGGGCTGTAATGGTGATAACTATGCCGATGATGATAATAATAATAATGTGTTTATGAATGTATAATTGTGTAAGTCATATATATTCCTTGTTGATTTTCATATAGTTATATTATTGATCCTTAATTCTTTCTCTTTCAAGTCATATTTGATCTCCAAAGGAAACGTTTTCTGCTTACTTATAGGTTTACTGGTGGAGAACGCCATAGGCGTTGATACTGTCTTTGTATATTTGTTTCGACATCAAAACGGAGGAGGTATTCAATTTGACTGTTTTTTTTTTTTTTAAATTTGTGTTACCTCAGAACTTTTTTCTGGGTGGACCGATTTTGATAATTCTTGTTTTATTTGAAAGCCGATGCTTTTTGTATGGTTCCATATAAATGTGATCAAGATGTGTAATTTTTGAATTATCCTTAAATAATGCGCATTTAATTGACTACGAATACATTGATTCGGTCGTTTTGAAGTCGATTGTACAAAATTTTTAGTATCACCACTTGTTTGTTGATCGACAAAGTTTAAATAAATAAATAAAACCCGTCATATTGTCATGTCCAGCAGTGTAGTGGTACGAGTTGAAAGACGAAAGAATAAAAAACATTGCAGGTCTGCAACAAACATATTGGTTTCGTTCGTAATTTGTAAGATAAAGTACAACATTGCACACAGCTGTTTTAATTTATTTCGTTTAGTGCAAGACACCAACGGAAATTCAATTTTCTGCTCGAACGTTCCGGCCGAACATCGGTTGTGTGGTCGTAGAATGTTTTTTCATTTTCAGAATTTATTAATTTCGAAGTGACGTTTAATTTGTATGTTCTCAAATTTTTAAGTAAAGAAATACGACGATCACCCTCTAGACAGAAGGAACTGATGTAAGAAAGTCTTTGTCCAGCAGAGGTCTTATGATTGACTATGATTATGTTGAACGTATATCATCTACGTTCTATAACTTACTAATTTTTGAGAATGTTAGAGTAGAAATAATCCTTTTAGTCGACTTTTAAAAGATATCTTTTACGGGAATGCTGATTAAAAAAAAACGAAAACAGATGATTATCCCCTTGGCAAAAAATTGTGATCCGTAGTCATTCAATTACTTTTTATGTGTATTATACATAATTTGTATATACGTATGTACTCGTATCTTTGCCCTTATGGCTTAAATTAGTTTAGTTATGAAAACAGACGGAGTGAGGGTTTTGTAACTATGTTACTAAAGCTTTGAGATGGTCTACATTATATAGATTCACTATGTTTAAAATTAATCGATTATAACGTGGTCGGGTTACATAAGTTTAATGTTCCTTTGATGTGGTAACATTATTACTGAATATATTACAAAACTTAAGTGCTGATATTCACCTTTAGTACTTGTTTTATCTAAAAGAACACTCAAAATATTATTTGAAGCAGAATCTCAGTAAATATCACTTCTAAAAAATTGTGCATAAATGAAGTCAGACAATACAGTCTTTGTGTAACACTGCCTGTCCTGTAAAATTTTTTTAGGATTTTGATACTGTACAAGGTAACTTTGTAATTACTTTCTATAAGTTTATCCTTATGTGCGTGCTTTTTTACCACGTGTTTGGCGGTGAAGGAAAACATCGTGAGGAAACCTGCATGTCTGAGGAATAAGAAAAAAAATATTTCGAAGACATGTGAAGTTCGTCAACACGCATTTGGGCAGCGCCGCGGACACTTCTTTGCCCTAAACCCTCTCAGAAATGAGGGGAGGCCTGAGCCCAGCAGTGGGACGTATATAGGCTGTAACTTTACTTTACTTTTATGTGCGTGCTTCGTATCTTTTCTTGACCATACATTTGGAATAGATTAGATAAATATTTGGCATATGTGCGTGCTTCGTATCTTTATCTTAACCATACATTTGGACTAGATTAGATAAATATTTGGGATTTTATTTTTTCTTTTTATAGGAGGGCGACAAACGAGCATATAGTCCACCTGATGGTAAATGATTGCTGTATCCTATAGATATCTACACCTATCTTCAAATACGAATCAAAATGCAGATGCGTTGTCACCCGTGAGACTAAGATGGAATGCCTCGTTTCCAGCAAAAAAGGTATCCGGTTCTCTACACTCACCATACGAAACAAACAGTGTACTTCCATTTCAAGATAGGCCTGCTCTAATTGTCTCGCGGGTGAGGGGAAATATTTGCCAAGGTGCAACAGTCGAGTTGGCAACCGCAGTATTTTAAATTATTTTGAGTGGTTATCAGAAAGATGTGAGCTATCTTCTGTTTCATGTCTCATTATAAAATTACATTTTCTCAAATTTATTGCTATGGTCTAATAAAAAACGTGAAACAATCGCAAACTGTTATATTTGACTTACTTTCGCCATATGTGAAAAGAGCGATATGTTTTTTATTATCTTTAGAAGAGTCTAAAGAATAATAATGTCCTCCAGACTGAATTTCGGTCACGGCGGCCGGCCTCTACGGGGACTAGCCATTGGTGCACTCTCTATTCCCTCACTCTCACAGTTCGATTGGACGGTAAACCGACGCGACCGGAGAAAGATTAGGTGCAGGACCAACGGCTTTACGAGCTTGCCGAGACAAGACACCGACAACTTGCAGACACTCTCCACAGACACAGACACAGACAGACTCCAGACAGCCACTGAGAATTTCTTGATGAAGAAGCTCAATAATTCATAATAATGTTTTTTTTGCCCGACCCGGGATTCGAACCCGGGACCTGATGATGAGCAGTCGCACTATTACAAACACTAGACCAACGAGCCAGTTGAAAGAATAGCGACCACTTTTTTTAGTTTCCAAGGTGACGATGTTATTATTTTTATACCACAGCAGCTTCGATTGTAGGTTAAGGATAGTGATATTTATAACCACGTGTCTTCTAACTGATGATATTATTCTGTGACTCTCACTTCATTAGAACTGGTTTCACTCGCGTGCTAGTTAAATAAGTTGTGTGAAATTCCGGTTCAAGTATCAAAACCACTTATTACTGATTTCCTAACCGATGTTTTCAGAACCTTATAAATCATTGCTGGCAAGCGAGGCAACTCAAAGTCAAACTCAAAACTTTTTATTCAATTTTAACTTGTTCAAAGCTCTTATGAACCTCGAAATCTACACCGCTTCGCAAACACAAGACTTTCTCAGAGAAGAGCCCAGAAGAAACTCTGGGATCAGAGTTTTCTTTTCGTTAATTCCATTAACTACTTGTATAACAAATGTGTATAATGTCAAATGTACAATATTTTTAATGTGTAGGTACCTTAATTTACCTTAATTTTCACTATATGTCTAGCCAGGGAGGGGACTTGCAAAGGCAAAATAAGATATTTCCACACATAAAACATATTTATGAATTTCAGAAAAATATTCACTTCATTTCGGAAGAATATCTGAAAGTTTTTCCGTCACCAATTGGCAAAATCTAAAATTACAAGTTTATAAAGTCGGGGTCGGTAAACTTTGTGCCCATAGTATTAATCAATTTATTCGGTATTACAAGAAATATAATGCTATATATGTCGATATAGAAGGCTATTTTAGGATTTTCTTTGCGTGACAGACTTCGTAATGAGGATTTTTTTATAGGATATAGGACAAACGAGCACACAGTCCACCTGATGGTAAGTAGTTGCTGTGGCCCGTAGACATCTGCATCTATCCTCGATTACGAATCAAAATGCAGATGCGTTGTCACCCGTGAGGACTTAGGTGGAATGCCTCGTTTCCAGTAAAAAGGGTCTCCGGTTCTCTACACTCACCATACGAAACACAGCAGCATTAAGCTACTATTTGACGCTGGTGTTCCGTGAGAGCGTGGTCCCTCCCCGGTCGAGCCGACCCATTCGTGCTACAATTATACTACTAATATAACTACAGCATGGCTCTACCACGTTTCCGGATATCCGCGCTAGTATCAGAGTAACCGACATAGCCCAACGGATTAGTAAGCTTAGATGGAAAAAGGTTCGACCAAAGCTGGAAGAACCGATGGGAAGTTTCTCGAGTAGCAGCCACGTACTGAGAAACGAATGTAGAGCCCTCACTTGATGGAGGGATGACCTGGTAATATATGCAGGAAATTGATGAAAGCAGGTGGCTCTGGACCATCCTTTGTGGCTTTCTTATGGGTTACCTATGTCCAACTGTGGACTTGTGATGGGCTGTATGACGATGAGCCCTTATATTAATCGCTTTATTGTTATTGTTCATCCATCCGATATATTACACATTACAGGTCCAATTCTAAACATGGGCCTCAAATGGGGGGATTTTGACATAGTCGCCTGTGTTGTTTTATACAATTTTGATTTGTTATCTGAAAGATGCTCCTGCCCACCTCCTGTTTCAGTTTTTCTCGTATAGGTAGTGGATATTCTTACATCGCCATTGCGCCGTACACTTTGAGACCATTCGTCCACACTTGTACACGTTTGAATTTTTACAACTGAATATTCATGTGGAACTGAACATACAGTGTAGTGTAATATACTATGTTATAGTGGAACATAACAAGTGGTGAAATATTTTACCACGTTTTTTTATCGTATTCTTACATTGTCATCCGCATTTGAGCTACATTCAAAATTTTAAGTTTCTAGCTTATCGGTAATTTAGTTTAAAATCAATTACCAAATTCCAATCAGACGACAGCCAAACAAGAAAGTGACTTAATAAAAACGTGTTAGTAAGTAACATACAGTTGGATTTTCGCACTAACTAATCTAGAAACACGAGTCTATCAGCTAAGTTCGGCAGTGTAAATTACACACACTAATTTATTATCTTTATATATGTAAATTACGTGTCACGTTGTTTGTCCTAAACTACTTAACTGATTTTAATCAAATTTGCAAACCTTGTTCAGTTTGATCTATCTTGAGAGATAGGACGGTTTTTTTGCCCGTGAGTGACCCACAATTTTTTTTGCGAATTTAAGGATTTTTAATAGGACGTGACAACGGCTCGTCGAAAAGGGCAGAACAACGTCTGCCTGGCAAGCTAGTAAAATATATATATTATTATTTGTATATATAATGTATACGTAATTCTTGTGTTCGTGTGTTTGTCACTGAGCTCCAAAATGGCTTGACCGATTTTGAAGACTTTTTGTTTATTTGAGTAGGTTTAGATTCACAGTTGGACCCGGTAGGTAGCGCTGTTGTCGAGATCCAGAAATCGCTATAGTTATATATAAATTTTATACTATACAAACTTTGGTCACCTACTTAGAATAAGTCTATGCTACATATTAACCTACTGTCGCTGCTGGTACTGGCTATTGAAAATGTGTTTTTGTATTTTTTGACAAAGTCAACAAAAGTCATTGTAAATTATCGGTAAAACATGAAATAGCCGCTTATCATACATATAATATTATTATGTTCAGTGGAGTAATGTTTAGATTTTATTTTATCTTAAATTTAAGGTAAACAATATTCTTTTTACATATCATTGAAATTAATGATTGATTATTGTTTAATGATTATTAAAGTATTTATTGTACTCCAAAAAAGGTAAAAATAACAAAAAATAAACAAATATTCAGGTAAAAACAAAAAGCCGGTCTTATTGCTACATAGCAGTCTCTTCCAGACCGAGAAAACCGAGAAGAAGAAAAAGAAGAAAAAAGTAAAAAAGTTGATTAACTTACGAAACAGACCAGAGCTAACGATTCTCCGCGTGGATAAAGGAAATACTACGGTAATAATGGACACGTCAGAGTATAATTTTAAAATACTACAGCTTTTATCGGACGAAAGTACATACAAAAAGGTCAAACAGACCCCACAACTAACACGCTTAAAGCAACTAGCGATTTAATAAAGAAATACTCCGAAAAATTAAATCTCGACGTGAATTCGCTAATACCATCATGTACCAAACCACCGAGGTTGTATGGGTTACCGAAGATACACAAACCAAACGCTCCACTACGCCCTATAGTGAGCCAGATCGATTCACCAATTTATAAGCTGGTACAACACTTGGCAAAAGTACTGTCACCACTGAGAGGACATACCAGAGCACACACAAGGGATTCATACCATTTTGTTAGTGATATAAAATACCTACATCGCGCGATGAAACTATGGTCAGTTTTGATGTTCAGTCACTATTCACATGCCTACCTATTGAAGACTGCATATCAATTGTAACTAGAAAGCTAGAATATAATAACATGCCTGCTGAATATGCAGTATTACTCAAACACTGCCTCACATCTGGCTATCTATTGTGGAAGGAAGAGTTCTACAAGCAAGTAGATGGTGTGGCGATGGGCTCGCCTGTATCTCCCATAGTCGCCGACATATTCATGGAGGACTTCGAGGAGAAAGCCCTTCTTACTGCTCCTGTAAATCCAAGATTCTACAAGCGGTACGTAGATGACACTCACAATTTTACCATTTGACAAAGTAACTGCATTTTTAAACCACCTTAACTCTATAAACTCTAAAATATAATTCACAATGGAGTTAGAGGCAAATAATTGTTTAGCTTTCTTAGATGTTTTAGTCATTCGAAATCCTAATAACACAATTGGTCACACTGTGTATAGGAAAAAGGCCCATACCAACCGATATTTAAATGGTGAGTCTCACCATCATCCTTAACAGTTAGCTACCGTGGGTAAATCTTTGTTTCAGAGAGCACGAGGGATCTGTGACAGAAAACATCTGGCCGCTGAACTTCAGCACGTCAAGCAAGTATTGCAAGACAACAAGCTTCGGGTCCCGCGCCTACGTCACAGTGACCGAGAGAAGCCGGCCACAGTCGAGCGTGTACCTGCTGTACCACCATATGTCAGAGGAGTCACAGACAAGGTTGGCTACATCTTGAAGCGAGCTTCCATTAAAACATACTACAAGCCGCCGAAGAAGATTAGTCAATTTTTACCATCCATCAAGTGTAATGTCCCTCTACAAGATGCAGGAGTGTACAAGTTAGAGTGTGAATGTGGTCTCTCTTACATAGGTCAAACAAAAAGATCCATAAAACCCCCGTGAAAGAACATATAGTTGACGTGAAGCACCGACGCTCCGGGAAGTCTGCAGTCTGCGTACATGTTCACGATCGTCCCCACCGTTACATTCGATTTGATAAACCACAAATTCTCGCAAAAGAACACCGATTCCTACCAAGGATGATACGCGAGGCTATTGAAATTAAAAAACATCCAAATTTCTATAGAGAAGATGGATGGGTGCTGCCACCTGCTTGGGATCCTATAATTAACAAAATTAAACCCAAACCTAAGCATACCACTGCAAGACTTCGTGATACTATAAGCTCGTTTTGCGTAAATCGGACCAAAAATTAATATACAAAAACTGAAGGTAGCCGGACTAACTAGCCGAACTGACATTGGGACGTCAAACATCTCAGTCCCCCCCCCCCCCCCGTGACCATGGGTGCTGTAAAGCACCCGAAACGTCGGGAATTAAAAAATAAGTAAAAGTAGTGACATAAACGTGATAAAATCCGTAAATTTAGTTTTATTCAATGTGTAGTGTTCGCGTAAATTTAAGAAATCATTAAAGTAAAAAAGAGTAACGGTGTATATTATTATATCATTATTATTTCTTTACGTGGTAGGGCCATGCTGCAGTTATATTAGTAGTATAGTTGTGGCACGAATGGGTCGGCTCGACCGGGGAAGGACCACGCTCTCACAGAATACTAGCTTAAAATAGTAGTTTAATGCTGCTGTGTTTCGTATGGTGAGTGTAGACAACCGGAGACTCTTTTTACTGGAAACGAGGCATTCCACCTAAGTCCTCAAGGATTACAACGCATCTGCATTTTGATTCGTAATCGAGGATAGATGTAGATGTATATGGGCTACAGCAACCACTTACCATCAGGTGGACTGTGTGCTAGTATGTCATTCTATCGTATAAAAAAATGAATATAATATTTAATTTTTAACAACAAACATAATTTTACGATGAAAATTTTCTCGGACACCTACATACCGCACAGCCTATTAAAGTTCACTGCTGAACATAGGCCTTCCACATAAATCGCCTAATAGTATTAATAATCGCAATCCTTTTTCCTTTGGCCCAGATATTTTGTCTTTAATCCTTAAATATTATCGTTACTCCAATCTACATTGAACCCAGAATATACCCTAAAAGTGCTGTGGCCGCACAAGCGAAGTTCATCGAGATAAAACCTTTTGATATGCGAATGCTTATAAGGACAGCGGAGCTAAGTTTCTTCGGGTTCATCCAAAAAGCTAAAATCTTGACGACGATATGGTCTCGGCATAAGAAAAGTATTATATAAACAAGTGTGTAATTGAATTAGTTTGGCAGTGGATAATGCCAATCTTAATTATTTCACTATCATAAAAAAAATATTTATTACAACCTATGTATGAAAGGCGTGTTGGAACCGCAGTTTTATATTATTTTCAGTACTCATCAAGAAGATGCTAGCGCCCTGTCGTGTTTTAGTTACCTTATGACACGCACGGATGATATGGGGTAGTAGATTTTCATACGCTCTCACTACACAGTATCATAATATATTTGCACACCGCTAAAGTATTATTTTGTAGAACTTATGGCATAAACATCATTGTACAACCATAATATAATATGTTGCATAATAAAGATTATGTTGAATGTACTGAATGTATGAATAACCATATAAAAAATAAATTATAATGTTGGGGAGAAATGTAAAGAAATCGGCGGACGATGTGCAGGGGCACCGCCTTCTGTACTTAGGTTCGGAGTGGACCGTCACGAAGTCGCAGACAAGAGGCTGTTTGAAATTAACTCGTTCAAAGAAACAACTACAGGAATAAATTTCGGTTGGCAGAACACCCAATACATCTTTCAAAAATCTGTTGTGAAGAGTGGTATTTAAAGTGTCACCAGTAAGAAAATTATTAAATTTACCAAGTGCTCGGCGGTGAAGGAAAACATCGTGAGGAAACTTGCATGTCTGAGAAATAATAAAAAAATATTTCGAAGGCATGTGAAGTTGGCCAACACGCATTGGGGCAGCGCGGCGGAATATTCCTTGCCCTAAAATCCTCTCAGAAATGAGAGGAGGCCTGTGCCCAGCAGTGGGACGTATATAGGCTGTAACTTTACTTTACGTTATTGTATTAATAACTATTATTTTAAATAAACATTACTACAAAATATTTAGTATTAATGCCACATTTAAATGACACTTGAAAATATTGTAATATTACAGCCAATCGTTATGAGTTTTTATCTTTGTTTTTCTTAAAACAACATTACATTAAATACCATTTAATATGTCAAATATTAAGGCACATGAGTAAAAAATCCTTATTCTGTGCTTAAGTTGTATCAATTGCAAGAATACATTTATTTGTCACGTTTCATTGTCTTCGTTAGATTTTATTCGAGGACATTACGTATCTGTTTATTACACCCATTGTTCATCTTTACCAATAAACCGTACATGTGTACATATTTATTTATTTATTTATTTCACAATTATAACATCATTACAGTTATTAAACTAATGCGATGCTATAACTAACCTAAATATAAGTATGTTGTTCAATTGTAAGCAACCCTGTTTTTAATTGTTGCTGTCTGGGTGGGTACCACACCCTTACCTATTTCTGCCGCCGAATTTGCACTTTTTGGTGGGTTCCGGTCTGACGGATGTAAAGAGGCGACAATGCTCCTTCGAATGTGTGTTGATGAGCTACGGCAATTAGGGTGCCCTCTACCCCTACCGCTGCAGCCGAGGTGTAGTCTTGTTGTAATAGAAGTGTTAGTAAGGCGATGCGCCATTCGCCCTATCCTCTGCCGTTAATGCGGTGATGATGGGGCCGCGGTGGAAAGGAGTGTAGATATTGCGAGGGGCCGCTCTCTCTACACTTCGCAACCGAAACTTTGTTGGTGGCGGAGGCAGGACCAGATCCGGCTTTGCGGTCGGGAAAGCAGATACTTCAAGTGCTCGTTTTCCTTGCCATGACCTCCGCGTATTGGACTCGAGGGAGGCGGGTGGGTCCTTTACGCAGGAGGAGTTGGAGCCCCAGCGAGACAGGTATGCGTACACATTTCCCCATGAAAAAAAAGTATTTATGAATGCATGTATAAATTCGCTTGTCATTTCATTTTTTATAAATTTATAAAAATAGACTTTTAAATTTTTTTTAAAATAGACTGCCTTTTAAAATTTTTAGAAACTGAATTTTGATGAACAAATTGCGCAACTAAAAGGTAAATCTTTTATTCGTTGCCTATTATTTTTGTTATATAAATCCATGCTGCCTTTTTAAATTTGCTCCCATTACTAAACGAACATTATATAAGATGTAATATGTGAGAACCAAGCTATCTAACATCTTCAATTTACTTCAAAGCAAAGAAAACGATTGATAGAAAAAATTGGATCAGTAGATATCAAAGGCAAGTTACTTGCTTTATTTTTTTTTACTTTAAATCATTATGAAATAAATTCGAAACGGGAAAATAATGAATATATTTAAGTGGCAGGCAATAAATACCCCATTTATTTGTATTATATTATACGAAAGTATATGTACACATAATTTTTTTATTATTTATTAAATTTTTTCTGTATGTATACCATCCTTTGTTCATCTCTACACTATCAATGTTACACTAGTACGTGGAATTTTGACAGATTTTTTCATTTTATTATATATATTTTTGTTTATTTTTTGTCTTGCTGTTGTTTGTCATTTGCCTCACACTCCTGGCTCAACTGAAAATCAGCGTTACGAATTGATGTATGTATATCTTCAATTCGTGAGTTATAGCTGAGAGCATTACGTTATTCCTTTTTTTATATTTTTGTTGTTATAAAAAATGTTTTACTTAAGACATTATTTTTGTTATAATGCATTTACCAAATAAACTTGTTTTTTAAAAAAAAATAATATATAATATTCCACAACTATCACACACAACACCATCTAGTCCCAAGCTAAGCAGAGCTTGTGTTATGGGTACTAGACAACTGATAAACATACTTACATATTTCTAAATACATAAATATTTTAGATAAATTACACCCAGACACAGAACGAATGATCGTGCTCATCACACAAACATTTGTCCTGGGTGGGAATTGAACCCACGACCTCCGGCATAGCAGTCAGGGTCACTAACCACTAAACCAACAGGCCAGTCAAAAGTTTCTTTCTTTCTTTCTTTAAAATCACTGTGATACTTAAACATTAAAAAAACATTTACGGCCTTGAATTATTTTTTCCAATTAGAAATTAAATAAGCTTCCTATTTATTTCAGTTACTAGGAATCTTATATGAACACCGTGTGACTTTGTGTATAGTAATGACAAATTAAAGGACGAACACTGCTTTGAAAATTTTACTGAAAGCAAGAAATCGTCGTTAATAAAGTAATAATGATAAGATTCGATCATAATTAACAGGTTGTATGCATGACCGGGAAAATAAATGCATGACTGTTTTTCTAGACCTGAGAAAGGCTTTTGGTACCGTCTTTCTTTCCACCCTTTTACATAAACTAGAGTCCATCGGTGTCCAAGCCATACCGCTTAAATTGCTAAGCGATCACTTACAACAGTGCACTTAAAGAGTGAAAATTTAAACTCACGTGAGTAAAGACATGGACATAACCTTTGGTGTGCCCCAGGAGTATTGTACTTGCCCCAACTTTATTTCTAATCTATAAAAATGACCTCACCAATCTAAGTATTGAATGTGGTAAAATTTACTCTTACGCCGACGATATTGCGTTAGTTTTTTTTTCGGAACTTCATTGAACAAGGTATACGAGACGGCTCAAAGTGGTCTTTCTGAAATTTGACTGGCTAAAAATGAACCTTCTAACATTAAATATTAAGTACCCGGATGACCGAGCTGTGCTCGGTTTTTATTTGGAAATTACGTTTAGATACAAATTAAATACTGATGAATAATATTTTTTGATCTTATTGAAATAATAGAAAAAACTGAACTGGTTATTTGAATAAAAAATCATGAGTGCAATTAGTTTAATTAAAATTTTCGTATTTTTAAAAATACAAAAAGTAGCTCGAAATACAATAGATTTTCTCACAAAAGAAGGTAATTTAAAAAAAAGGAAAAAAAATCGGACCAAAGACGGGACGCGAACCAAGGCATTAAGATTTCGCCGCCGCTCGTTATCCACTTGAGCTATTACGATCATTAACACACTGTCAAAATTTACCTTCTTATATTGTAGCAGTTTAACATTTCCTGAAAAGACTGACAAAAAAACATTTTCTAAAAATAAATCCTAGCCTATTCTATTTATATCCTAGATTTATTGTCCCCGAAACTCCCTGGACACAAAATTTTATGAAAATCGTTGGAGCCGTTTCCAAGATTCCGATTATATATATATATATGTATATATATATATATATATATATATAATAATGTACTCAATAATAATGTACTCAATTTGTAATTGTAAAATGCTGCAGTGTCACATCCACTATATATCTAGGGTTAATACTGGATCATCTAATATCCTGGCATCCACATATTGAATATATGAACGGAAGAGTTAGTAAGCTTATTTTGATTTTTAAAACTCTGAGACATATAACATCTCTTGAATTAATAAAACAAACATAACATTTCTTTATTACAATCTGTCTTAGGATATTGTATTCCTGTATGGGGTGAGGCAACAAAAAACAAATTACTGAAGGTAGAACGTAGTCAAAGCTGGCTTTTAAAAGTCTTGTATCTCAAACCACGTCGGTACTCTACTACGACATCATTAAAGTTTTGCAACATGCTAACCGTGAGACAGTTATTTATACATTTTACTTAGTATTTTAAAAATTCGTAAAACAATTCGCACTAGAACAGTGTTTGACCAAACGCCAGTATACTGCAAATTCCGTGTACCTTTTTACAACAGTATTAACGGTTTATTGAACATTCATACAACAACTCACCACGATTTCAATAAATCTGTAATCACTTAGTTAAAAACACAAAATTACAACGTTCTTGAGGCACTCTTACACCACATCTTGTAAATTGTAAATACACACATGCTCAAACACCAATTCATCACTCATAAAATTTGCGCTTTCATTTAAATACGTACAGGTAATACTTTAATTACCTTATTTAAATTACTGTTAATTTAGAACAATGTAAATCGCTAAATCTATAACAATGTATATTGCCTACTTATTTAAGACTGTTATAGATAAGGAAGAGCGGTGACTCCTGGCACTATATTGTTTAAGTATGTAGTTTTAAGGAAATAAAGCAATTTATTTATTTATTTTTATTTAGACAATAGTGTTGCAATTACAAGTAATTTAAATTAATTAAAATTTAAACGTAAATAATTTAAAGTAGGTAATTAAAATTTAAACGTATATGTACGTTTTACTTAACTGAATCTGGCAATTGACATTTAATGATTGACATTGACAAATGTAAAGATTATTTCGGTAAATTACTTGTCACATACAAAGTTTCTTGAAAAGGGTAAGTTTACTTGTACAACTTGATTTATTTATTCATGTGTTCCACTTATTCCGTTGGGATCTTAAAGTTTAAGGTTTCTCACCTCTACGGCTTTCAAAACAAAACCAGATGCATCCACAAATAACTTTGTTATAACGGACAGACAGCTCGGCTCTTGGGCTCCAGTGCCCACTTAAAACTTTTGTAGCTTTCTTAAACAATGAACTGGTATTAAACCGTGTAATAAATGTAATTAAAATAACAAATATTAGCGACTATATATCAATGTTAACCCTGTAGTGGTGGTTTAAGAATATCTACTACTTCAAATCTTCGCGTGAGTGTCGTAAGAGGGAAACTGAGACTAAAGATGATGATGACATTTTTCTGATAACAGCAAAAACTAAAATAAAAGTTACGGTGGCAAATATCCTCCATGAGCAACGACATAAAAAACGGCCCCCGCTGTTTCTGGCTACGGTGGCAACGATTGTAACGGCGGGGTAGGGGATGCTAAGAATCTCCGTTGGAGGTCCGGTTGCCATCTAAGACTACACGATCGGGCAACATTCAACGCGCGCACGGAAGAGATAAAGACAACTTACGATGGGATATTATAGGATTTCTGAGGTCAAAAAAGAGACACGCGTAATAACATAACATAACATAAACACTCACGCCTGTCACCCAGAGGGGTAGGCAGAGACTACATACTTCCATTTGGCACGATCCTGACACACCTCTCTCGCCTCCTTCACATCCATACACCTCCGCATACATGCTCGTCGGTTAAGGGTACTCCTATTACACGCGTAATACTGTCTGTATTACGCGTGTCTCTTTTCTGACATGTCGAATCCGTCAACTTGTTCTATCACTACTGTAACAGTCTATTCTAAGATGTCGGATTTATCGTCCACAAGCCTCTATTTAACAACGTTGTACACATGAGAGTGTGTCGACTTACAGGACCCTACACTCAGATTCACCAAACAGTATTTGTTAAAGGTCATACAGGTTTAAGCAACAACCTCGGCACATCCCGAAGAGGAGGTGAAGGAAATGTATGAACGTATCTTCAGAGGCATGCATTCCTTTAAAACAGAGTTAATGGGAGACTTCAACGCAAAACTAAAGAGATAACGCTAAGCTGAAGGTAGGGAAAATCGGCAGCGGAACCTAAGGGGTGAGCAGCTGGCCGATTTCATGGAAATGGACTGATTGATGAAGAAATCTTCAAGCTACAACAGTTCTACAAAAAATAAGATTGACTTCATTATGACGACCAAACGGCAAGTATTCAGTGATGTGTCAGGTTGAAAACTAATAGCGATCATCGAATGGTAAGAGGCACATTGAACCTTATGGTTAAGTTGGAGAAGTCGTGTAAATGAAGTCAACGCTCCGTTTCACTTGTGTTCTAATCCAAATCCCCAAATTTTATAAAAGATTATAATACAGTGGGCGATATAAACGACATGCTCGTGGAAACTGGTCATGCAGTCGAAGGTAAGTTCTGCAAGATCCATTGCAGAAGAACCCAAAAACGCACCGATCACAACTCTGAATCTCAAAGCTGTTAGACAAGAATTGAAGCTACAGTCTTCAGCAGATACGACAACATATATAGCAACTGAACAAACAGATGAGATGAGAGGGTCCAAATGCACGCGGTGAGACTTAAGCAATTTCAATACAAGTATTGAAGAAGCGATTGAACGGAACCAGGGCTCCAAAGTCATTGCTTGAGACATGTCTGCCAGAAAGAGCCAACTGACGAATTTGAAGACCGAATGTAGAACCATAGTTTCTGGTACACCTCAGACATTGAGGGAGAGGGTCTACGAGCATCTGTACATGTCATCGTTGGAGTCACACGCAAGTGTGAGTAACGATTAAAGAGCAAGTCTTATCCGATACTATTTCGATAATACCCGGACGTGAGTCTGTGATGAAATTGACTGAAATAGGGATAAGCACAAAGTATTACCTTGCATGTCGTGTAGGAGAATAAGTTTTTTTTGTTATTTGTCTTAGTACTGCACAAGCGGCACCTGTGCCTCGTGTTAGACTTGTCAATCAGGTGTATTCCGACGTCTTTGTATCGGATGTCATCAGTAACTCCTACAGGTTTCTGATAGTGACCGCGACGCGATTCTTCTTGGCGACTAAGTTAGGTGCGCTACCTAAGCTCCTTTTCCTCGACGAGTAGTCGCTGATAAGTGATCTGGCTAACATTACGCGAAATTGCAAATTTGTCAGCTTTACTGGATTTCTACCCGTTAGTGTTAGCTAAGTCAATCAAGAAATAAAAAATTCAACACCACCAATGTCTGTTTCGGCGACCAACTTCATAGGAACCACGTTTTTGGTCAAACCTATCCACCCCTGCCATCCTCATTGTGTACTCAGTCGCTGCCAGAGGACAGGGGATATTTTTCTTGGAACCATTTTTCATAGTTTTTTGACACTCGGTTTTTTGTTTAGGGAGAAATGCTGTACTTAAAAAATGCACATTTTTCATGTCTTTCCAAACCATGAATGCTATGTCATTTTTTAATCTCCATATATCGAGAAAATTTTGTCCTCGTGAAAATTTTGGTTTTTCTTTCCGTTCTTTTACTTTTTTATCATTTTTGATGGGTTTCAAAATTTTTGGTAAACACCTCTGTTCAAATTTACCGTTGCTGTGGAGTAAATCCCTTTTTCATAAAGGTATTTCATCAGTGGTTACGAAGCAAAGAAGTTATCAAATGGTAAATGAGCAATAACCTCTTCTTCTATCAGACTTTTTGACAAAGATTTTACCACATTTGATCCTAGACCGAACTCAGGTGTATTGTAATTTTTGCCTGTATAAACTTCAAATTCATAGACGTATCCAGTAGAGCTATCTGCCCTAATTTAAGCTTTAAAACCTCTCTTTATGGGTTATGATGGCATATACTGCTTCAAGGACAAAATTCCTTTGAATGTTATCATTGCCTTGTCGATACTTTGTGATGTGGATGTTCTAGCTTTATTTTTGCAAGCTGTCTTCAGCATTTCCAATAACGGGCAAACTTTATATAGTTTGTCGTAGTCTGGACTTGATTTAGACGGGGTTTGAGAATTATCATTAAGATGAAGATTTTTCAATATTTTTTAAACCTCATTTACCCTAAGCAACGGGTTACTAGACCAGTATAAATCGATGGCGGGTAAAACATGAAGACCCACAATTATAATCATTCCAATAAAGATTTTTATATCAGCAATCGTTACTGGTTCCCACTTCATACTCTTTTTCTGGGCTGCATATAAGTTTGTTTGCTCAACTATATGATTGATTACCTCGTCTGAAAAAATCTAGAAAAATATACGATCGGCGATGTTCTGCTTGAAAGAAATTTTTCGATATCAGTGGTATCCGATCGTAGTCTTCAGCTTTAGGTCTACTCTCAGCTGACCACATGATTTCTTTTCCATTTGTCGTCGTTATCGTCATGTGCTGAGATTTTACTCCGTGATTCGCTTTCCGAGGACGACGAGGATTCTGAAGAGAGAACACGACAACGACGTATCGGACCGCGAATGGGACTGTCTTCAGACTAGCGTTCAAATCGTTTAATGCTTAGACTGACGTTTTCCCAATTCTCGTTCAAAGATGTACCGGGAATTGGGCTTGAACTAAGCCCTGCTTCCTTGATGTTGCAATAGGTCTTCATCCTCTAAGACACGAGTTAAATTCAAATTCGTATCTGGATCATCCGCTTCATATCCATCTTCGGAATCATCAGGATTTCTCTTTCTCTTTTTCAACGTCTTCATCTCGAAGTGCCGCCTAAAAATAATAATAAAAAAATAATACGTCAATAGAATTTTTGCAGTCGCGGAGGAAGCAGATGGCCAAATACGGCCACCAGATAAATGCCGAATGGGCCAAGGGCCACATGCGGTTACTAAGAAAAAATAAAATAGTCCATAATTTTAGATAATAACGTAATTTTTTTTTTCATTACAGCAACTATAAACACTTAAGTAATACGATAAAATCATATCTTACCATTTTTTATGGTTATATATTTATTTTATCTTATATCTTATATTTATTATACCCAACTCACGCGCTACTTGTTGACAGCAAAGTGCTGTCAGTGAAAACATATATGGCAGACGTTTTTGACGTAATATGAACCAATGTTGCCCTTAGTAGGAAGCAAAATTCGTACTGATGATCGAAACTCAAATTATTTGGGTGAAAAATTGGTGGAGCATATAAGCCCACTGCCTTATAAAGGGTAGGTATATTAATTTTCGCACGGAGGCGTGTAAAATTTGGTATGGTTAAAGTTTATACATTGAAGAAGGAGTGAAATAAATGAATGAATGCATCAATACAAATGTTAAAATTAAAAATTTTGTGCAACCAACTTCAATATAATTAAAATGCGAACATCATCAATGTAGTCAAATTCAATTAAATAAAGATTATTAAAGATAACTCAAAAACTTCTACTCAGATCTTTACCAGTAAACGTAAATATATTTATACATAAAAATTACGTGTCACATTGTTTGTCCCCGATGAACTCCTAAAGTAGAAACTGATTTTAATGAAATTTTGCACACTGTGTACAGTTTGGTCCAACTTGCGAGATATGATAGTTTTTATCCCGATAAGTGATCCTCAATTTTTTATAGCTTTGGGTGACAAATGAGCACACAGTCCACCTGATGGTAAGTGGATGCCTGTGGCCCATAGATATCCACATTTATCCTCAATTAAGAATCAAAATGCAAATGCGTTGTCACCTATTTTTTATTACGAATTTAAGATTTTTTATTGGATAAAGTGTCGTTGGAGAAGGCAGAACAACGTGTGCCTAGCCAGCTAATGTTTTATAAAACTCGTTGATACAAAACAAACGTTAGTCGACACGTTAACCTGTCATTGGTCCACAAGAATGAATATCCACTAGAAACGATTCACTGATAATGAACCGCCTAATACCGCATTCACTCAGTGGTAAGGAAACTAAACGTTTACCTGCTCCTTTTCTCATAACAAAATATTTCATCAATGCAAACCTGTAATTATAGGTTGGTTATAAGAGACAACCTTTGATTTCCCAAGCAATATTAAGCACTTTGAACGTAACAAAGTCTATCCGATTTTCTTATTTTTTTTTTATAGGATAGGATGACAAACGAGCACACAGTCCACCTGATGGTAAGTGGTTGCTGTGGCCCATAGGCATTTACATCTATCTTCGATTACGAATTAAAATGCAGATGCGTTGTCATCCGTGAGGACTTAGGTGGAATGCCTCGTTTCCAGTAAAAAGGGTCTCCGGTTCTCTACACTCATCATACGAAACACAGTAGCATTAAGCTACTATTTGACGCTGGTGTTCTGTGAGAGCGTGGTCCCTCCCCGGTCGAGCCAATCCATTCGTGCTTCAAATATAACTGCAGCATGGCTGAACCACCTAATAATTTACCGATTGGCTGCAATCCTTAAAAGTTTGAATTTCGTAAGTAGCTCTTAAGGGATTCAATTAAAATTTTAAAATCTTAGGTTTAGTTTCGTTTTATTTTTTCTTGCTAATATTATATTTATATTTTATTCAAATATGTTTTATGTATATTTGTATTATGAAGTTAATTATGTCATTATTATTATCTAACAGAGAGTCAATCTCCTGTAATAAATATAAAAATTATGTGTCAACATATTTAGGATAATAATCGGGTACAGAATAATTTTTTATGTAATTTGATTATAATCTGCTCTGTTGTCCATAATAATTTTAACCGTCAGCTGCACAATATATAATAAACGAATTTTTTGAAATGTTACCTATTTCACTGATACCTGATACCCTTTGCCTATACAATTAAAAAAAATTAAAAGGAATTTAATATAAAAAAAATAAATTAGAATTCTTGAAAAATAATGAGTATTTGAAGTAAAATTTCTTTAGGTTGATTAGGTAAGATTAGGTAGGTAGGATTAGGTAAGATTTGAAGGGAAGTCATAACTATTTTTGGACGGAAGTAATGTTTAGTAAAATGTTATAGTTCATAATGGTTTCTTCTAGTTGTTTCGACTGAAAAATTTAGTAACTAGCTTTACGCTTACCATAAAGTAATCTCGACGCCTTATTTTACGGAGAAAGCTTGCGCATATCTATAGGTATGACTAGGAGCGAAGATGTGTCAACCTCATCGGGGTCCTTGGGGTAGTGGAGTCGACGAGTTTAGGTTCCTTGGACTTTCATGTAAGAAAAGTGCAAGTAGGTTGTCTTGTCACGTATTTATTAGCATCCCTGAGATCAATGTCTTTGTTAGGCTCTCATCTCAGTGCTAACGTGTTAAGAAAGCCGGGTTGGCATCAAAGGCGACTTAACTGAGTAAATGGCGCAAATATGATTCTCTGAGAATCATTGCATAGCGTCGAGAAGTTCCTTAAGAAGATTTCCCATTGTGCGCGACTAATCGTCTTCACTAGAGACACGAAAGACGATTCTTTCGCTCTTAGGCCATAAGTATATCTATTCAACAAGGAAATACTACTTGCGGTATAGTATACCCGCCTATAGTGGCAGTGTTTTGTATAATGAATAAGAAGAACCGAAGATTATTATTTCTGGTAACGTAAGATTCCATCTTAGTTCTAAGGGAATTGTATAAATACACTAATAATATATTTTTATATAGAAAGTACATTTAAAAATATTTTCTTAATATTTCAAAAAGCAGTTTTAATGAATGGTATTGAAGCCGAAATTAAATTTAAGGATCAAATGGATTTGCTTGAAAGTTAGCAGTGCTTATTTTTATGAATATTTTAATATTAAACGTGGTAGAGCCATGCTGCAATTATATTAGTAGTATAGTTGTAGCACGAATGGGTCGGCTCGACCGGGGAAGGACCACGCTCTCACAGAATACCAGCGTGAAATAGTAGCTTAATGCTGCTGTATTTCGTATGGTGAGTGTAGAGAACCGGAGACCCTATTTACTGGAAATGAGGCATTCCATCTCAGTCCTCACGGGTGACAACGCATCTGCATTTTGATTTGTAATGGAAGATAGATGTAGATGTCTATGGGCCGCAGCAACCACTTACCATCAGGTAGACTGTGTGCTCGTTTGTCACCCTATTCTATAAAAAAAAAAAAAAAAAAAAAAAAAAAATATTATAATTTTAATAGACCTTGAAGAAGATGAACATCATCATAAGACCTGTCAAAAATCATTTGCTAAACCTAGGATATTTGAAGACTGCTGTAAATCAGTCTTAGCAACATGTATGATGCCGCGAATTTAACGGGTCATCACTCAATCACTATTCACTACGTAAATGCACAACAAACTTAATATATAATAATCTCAAAGTAATTAAATTTCCCAAAATACAAGTAAGTTTATTTTAACGGGAAAGTATCTAACACCATGGAAATTTTATCTCTCTCATTCTCTTTTATTTTATGGAACGCTATTTTGCTTCTTTCAGACTTTGCCATTATCGGCATTGGTTATTTGTAAGCTGCCCTATCCCGTTGGCAACAGAAATACGTAAGAGTTTGATACTTACCCAAGCGGATACCACGGAATTAATAACGAATACTTACTCATAGGTAGAAAAGGGGTACTAATAGGGAAGGGGGCCACCACCAAGTAAAAAAATCCGATTCAATATATGTATTTTTTTATTTGTTTACCGTTTCAAATTTTCACAAAATTGAATACATGTCAGTTCGGGAATCGCGGTCTGAATTAAGAACGTAAACCATGAATATTCATTTTAAATGAAATCACAATTTACTATGGACGTCATTTTTAATTAAAAATTTTATTGCTGATCTTACGTTTCTAAAATGACTGAATTTGAATTCATCTTTTTATCTTTAAAAACATGGGAAGTAGTTCCCATGTTTTTAACGATAAAAAATGAATACAAAACACCGTAATAACACGAAAAATATATTCTGTTATGGAATATTCTTAAAGATACTAAAAATATTAAATAATTAAATTCTCAGAAACCTGATTTCCCAAGCGGAATTAAGTACTGTGAACGTAGCAATTAAATCGAATTAATTCTTAACCTCCTGTGATAAACTTACAGCAGTTTTCGATTCCTCTTCCTTCACGCCGGTCGCCGTATTTATTCGAATTTTACATAACTCTTATATAATTTCAACATTAATAACTTTCTGTTGTTAATAGATACTTACTAAGATATAGTTAATAGGTACTCTAAGGACACCAGTTATTTCTTTTTTATTTAGAAAAGCTATCATAGTCACCACGTATTAAGTGACGATTTCGAGAATTCCAGAAGAAGAAGCTGTATAATAACAATATTATAAATTTTTTTTTAAAGAAGAATGAATACAAATTATTTTTTTTTACAAAATAATGGTAACAGGTGAGTACGCAGCCCACCTGATTGTAAGTGAATTAAAAAAAAGTTTTCTTCCTAGCAAAATTTCCTTGTGGGATCGACTACCACCAGAGATTTTTCCGGACCGATACGACTTAGGGACCTTCAAGAAAAGAGGCTACTCCTTTTTATAAGGCCGGCAACGCATCTGCAATTCCTGGTGTTGCAGTTGTTCATGGGTGGCGGTAGTCACTTACCATCACGTGATGCGTATACTCGTTTGCCACCTCTCCTATTAAAAAAACATCAGCATTAAGCTATTTTTTACGCTGGTATTTTGTAAGAGCGTGGACCTCCCCCTGTCGGGCCGGCCTATTCGTGCCACAACCATAATATAGCTGCAACACGTCTAATTATTTAAAAAAATGTTCAAACTACTTTTCTTTACTTTTACTTACCTGATTACATACATAAACACTCACGCCTGTCACCCAGAGGGGTAGGCAGATACTACAGACTTCCATTCCACGATCCTGACATACCTCTCTCGCCGCTTCCACCTACCTACCTACGCATACATGCTCGTCGGTTAAGGGTACTCTTAATTTGGCCCATTTTTAGTATATCGCCAATTTGGTCGACAAAACTTACCTGATTACATCGATTAAAATTTACTTCTGATAAAGTTTTTTGTTAATGAATTAGGTTTTATTGTAATAAAATGGAACTGTATTCAGTAGACAACCTAAAGTTAGTTAACTTTAATGAAACAAACAACCTTTGCCTTTGATAATTTATTACGAAATTTATAAATAATAGTCTACACAACAAAACTTTTATTGCATGCCTCAAGCGCAAAGCGCGTAGGTATGTTCTACTAGCGCCTGAAAATCAAGAATACATTGTTTTGTCCCATAAAATCGTATCTAACAATCATATTGAACACATAAATGATATAAAAAACACATTGTCAGAAAGATAAATTATTGTTGATTTTTTTAAATCGATTAATTGCAATTTTACCTTAAAAAGCTATTTTAGTGGCTTATGGTGTAGATTTATCAAATCCGTATGGAGGGGTTAACATGATAACTTTTGAAAATATCAATTGTTCAACTCAATCTATTTTTTAATCTCTTCATCTATCATGTGGAAGCCATGGAATGTAAATGGCTGTTTATTTTTGTTTTGTTTAGTTATAATTAATTTTTTCGACTAAGAAATTCTGTAATTTTTGGTGTTTTGAGCAGACTTGTAATAATATATTTTACTAAACACAGATACACTTTGACACCGCCGTCGTGATTCACAGATTTTGATCACAATATATTGTTTCGCTAAAAGTACGTAAGATTTATATATAAATATACTTTGTAAGTCTTGAACTTTATGTAGTTACCTTAAGGTGTACTTCGTTATTTACTACTGAAACTCCTTGAAGAGTGAGAAGAGAGAGAACTAGGTGCGCCGAGTTTGGCTTCGTTCTGTTAGTTATGATGAGATTTTACCTCCGGACTTCATAGAGTACACTGAAGGTGTACGTTGGTGAATGTTAAATTAAACTACTGGTGATGACTTCATGAAAAACTTTTCGAAAACAAAATAAAGTTGATGAGAAAAAAAATTATTAACGAGTCAGGTAAAAAAATACTAGTGTTTACGATAATGCCTGAGTACAAATACCTAAAAACTAAAGTAATAATAAAGTTGATTTCTGATCGTTTTAAAATAATTCTTTTAAAAGTTTTTTTCAATTAACAATAATAAAAATTGTTTTCAATCTCAATAATACTACTTAATTACTTAATTTTTGCTCTACATAGTTTATGTCTAATATATATAATCTATTCTGAGTGCTCAGTGACATTTCAACTTTTGCAAAAAGGCATAGCATCTATTATAATAATAAAATTTAATGTTATAGACAAAGGTGACTATTATAAAATATATTAAAATTAAAAAAAATGATAAAGCCAACACACTCACACCAATCACTAAAGTACCATTTTTAAAGCACATGGAACCAAACTTAGACGTATACATATTGCAAACTTACCCCCAAAAGAGCCGTGGTAGCTCAGATGGTTAGCGCTCGCTGTAAATTTCACAATACGCGAGCAAACCGCGTTCGATCCCCACCGACACCAATGAAATTGTTAATTGCAATTTTATGTGCTGATTTACCACGTGCTCAGCGGTGAAGGAAAACATCGTGAGGAAACCTGCATGTCTGTCATGTCGTATTTCGAAGACATGTGAAGTTCGCCATCACGCATTGGGGCAGCGTGGCGGACTATTCCTTGCCCTAAAACCCTCTCAGAAATGAGAGGAGGCCTGTGCCCAGCAGTGGGACGTATATAGGCTGTAACTTTACTTTACTTTACTTTACCCCCAAAAGAATACCTGTAGTAGGGCGCTAATGGTACTTAATAAATATTTCAATTAATTTTATAATTGCCTTCCATGTAAATCATTCCAATGTATTAATATTAACATGTCTTACATAGTATATCAAAGTTGACGTTTGTTTTATATTCACATTCGTTAGGGATTCAACGCAGCCCACACCATTAATCTTCATAAATGGAATAATCTTTTTTTTTCAGGAAATCAATTTTATGCTCGGTTTCATATCAGCATTCAATAGTCACTGGTTCAGTGCATTTTGATGTGCATATTATGTTAATATTATTGATGATTGCAAATCCTTGTATTTTTTTCCAACGAGCGCGTGTCGTAGTGATCAGAGTCCCCGCCTACCTAATAGGCATGTCCTAGGTTTGGAACCCGCATTCGGTGCTATATCTACGAATATTTTTTTCTTTTCATCGGAGTCTGTCAAACAACATCTTTCGATTAGTTTTGTGCGTGTTTTGGCTATTATAATACAAACTTTCATATTTCTAATATTAGTACGATTTTTTAGATTTTGCTTTGACTGAATTGAATTTTATAATATTTAATCTCATCTATTTATTCAACATTTTTAATCTGTGCAATAACATTGATGTTTTTTAAATAAGGTAATACATTTTGGATATTTATACCAGTGTAATGATTTCCGGTATGGAGAGCCATATTGCACGAGTAAGCCAACCTAATTTGGGCACATCTTCCTCTTACTTATACTGTGAGATAAAATATTATCCTTACATAATAATGAGTAACTTTAAAGAAAGTTACTACAGTGTATGAAATACATATAAAATGTTATGGTGCTTGAATAAAAAAAAATTAACGTAACTCGAATTATTAAGTTTTAAAAGTACAAGTTTGCCTTACTATCAAAATTCTAAGAATTCAAAAAAAAGGGTTTAGAGTTTATGAATATGAACATGAATGGTAGGTATATATTAAGTTTTACTTCTGATACATTAATAATATTTGCGATTATTAGTAATTTATGACGCCGTTTGTTCTTATATAATAAAATATTTAAAATTATTTCATAATCTGCTGATTCAACTAGATTTACCTTAGCTACTAATACTATTGACATGCAGTTAGTATAAGTTATAGATACTCGAAACCCCAAACTAGCTCTAGGTTTACATCATAAATTATATTACAATTTTCGGCGTTGTAAGCAGCGTCTATGGTGGCACCGGAATCACATGTCATGCTTAAATTAAGACAAAATATATAGACGCGTGAATGATCTGTATAAAAGAGAATGTCCTGAGTGCCTGACTCATCTGGACGTAGCAATCTGAAGTTTGTTTGACAAAATCTACATAAACGCAATAGAGCTGAAATACACGAAAAGGTATTACTTACAAGAGTTTTTATTAGGTTGATGGACGTATTCGTAAATTAAATTTACTTAACTTTTGCTGACAGTCAATAACATTTTCAAAATTTTTGAATGCAAAAAGCAGGTCCATAAATACTGCGATTTTACAATTCATTGATTATATTTCTTGGTAATATGATCTCTGCGTAACCAATTGGGTGGGGGGTCCATTCAAGGTATGAACGCGTTTTTGATACGATACTGCTAGCTGCTAGTGGTACAATATGGCCTTAATGGGCGTTCATAATTAAACTGCTAATAATCGATACGATCCGCCTGATCAAGATACGTCAAAAATATCAAACTGTAGACTTGGCTCAAGCACTTTTTTTCGTTTTCCTTTTTATAAAATAAAAGTTTAATCATTTGACCTTCTGAGAGAACTAAGCAATATCATAACCTCAAGGTAAAAAATAGAATGTAAGACGACATTATATTACGCGACATAAAAAAATTACATTCAAAATTTAATTCCTGACTTTTTTTAATTTAAATGTGACCATCTTTAAGTAACAGCCAATTAAATGAAATTCAATCATTAGAATCGGCTAACAATTGGCGAAGGTATCGTGAAACTTACATACAAAGGAATACAGCTGACTTGTAAACCTTCTCATTTTTTGAAGATGGCTAAAACACAAAAGATAATTTAAGAGAATTCAATAATTTACACATAATTATGACTTCTAGTCAGGGATTTATTTCTTCGATACACTTTGTCTCAGTACATTATTTTCTTACTCTTTTCTTTCGATTATATTCTATTCTAGATAAATTAAAATCGACACTACACGACATTTTAGGAAATTATATTAAATTTTATATAATATTACTTAAATAATAATAGAAATAATTTATTGCTTTGCTAGCTTATGAAGATCTATTTCGTCCTGCTGTAACGGGTTAGGTTTGATAAGTAGAAAATAAAGTGGGTTAGACGTCATAGATTAGTAGATTTATATAGAATTTAGGGATTACAAATAGGTTGCTTTGGCTAGGTCGGGGTTCTAGGGCTATGCCTCACTCGCACTGGGGTCTGCATTTATAGCGGTATTAGAAATAGGTACAGTCCCTGAATAAATTATCTTCACGTTCAGCCCGGGCTTAATGGTCTGAGCCGTTGAGCGCAGGTCCTGGCGGCTTAGGTGGTGTGGCGGCCGTCGACCGATGCCTCGCTATGCCCTCTGTAGCGAGGGTAACGAGTAATTGGGTCCAGGTGGTCGCTACACTCCGGAGGTAGGACTCTGATGGTAAAAGAAGAACCTCCAGTTTGAGTTTACACGAGTTTTAAGGATGAGTTAAGAATAAGGAAAGACATTCTGACTAGCTTATATGCAAGACATTCTGACTGGCTTATATACAAGTACCTACGACCAGAGACTAAGTTGAAAAATTTACCGATTGCATGAGATTATATAGATTAAATTAGTTAGGCTCGTACCGCACTACATATAAGCTACTTGTGTTAGATAAATCACATGTTAGGAATATTTACCGGTTAATGGCAATATAAGAATATCCACTATCCCATATCATAATGTAGGTGTCGTAGGAGGCGACAAAAGAAAACAAGTCAGGTGATGGCAGCAGTTCCTTATAACGACAAAATATAAAAATGTGCCAACCCGATGGCCAAACGTGGCAACTGTGGCAAGTATGAGACAATCTATGAGGGAAGCCTATGTCCAGCAGTAGATATTGTATAGATGTTTATTATATTTAATAATATTATATATTCTTTTTATTTAAATTTTTACCGTAATAACGTACAACGCTTTACTGCGGGTGCCTTAAAATTCGACTTAAATAACAAAAAGAATCCTATCTAAATTAAGACCCGGAGAATTCTAAATAAGTCAAAGCTATAATTACTGTGCCAGTTAACGTGAAAAGCTACTTTGCAAAGACTTTTATGTGGTTTATATTTAAATCTCTTTGCTATTTTGCGACAGCTTTGTAGCAAAAAAGCGAATTCAATTTTGTACCTAACCACAAGAAAATTATGATGTTCGTTTAAGCTAGTTCAATTAAGAAGCAGTGGTAAAAGTTGTGGTAAGCTTATGTATAAGGTAAGGCATCTCACGACCAAGTTAGTGGAAATTTATGTTAGGGTAACCCTAACAGTCCAGTGAATTAACTTACTGGCTCGGCTCAACGCTTAACTCTTATTGTAATTTGATTTATGTTAGCTACTGGACTATTAAATTCCTGATTTATAGAACTTTAATAATTGTTTTTGTTGCTTATTACCTCGGTAAATATTATTTATAATTCAGTCCATAAATCTCTAGATAATTGGAAATAAACTTATTCAAAATTATCCTTAACGACGTAGTTACATTTTTGACGTGCTCGAATTTAGATGTTCAAACAGCAAGCTTACTTACGCACTCACACATTTAATAGTTTTCTAATATATTTTATATACTATACCTAATTAAACTTGATACTTGCTCAGAACAACAAAGAAAGAAAGACTGAGCGCTGCGTACAATTGAGTGAAGCCGAAACTATACTCACCTTGACACGCACTCTCGCATACATATTTCTTCTTTCTTTCTTTATCAGCCCGTAAAAGTTTACTGATGGATGCACCTAAAATAGTGTTAATGGTTGCAAATTATTTTAGATGCATACATGAAGGTGAGTGCGTGTACTTTCAATAAGGTGAACATGGTTTTTGCATCTCTTGATATGTACATAGCGCTCCGTTTTTCTTTCTTTGTTGATATGTGGATACTTAAAGTATCATTAATTTTACAAATATTGAGTAAAGTTAGTTAGCAAAACTGCAATTGCATTTGGTATTTGGTAATTAGAGAGTGAGTTGCGGGTTCAGCATTGTTACAAAATAATTTTGTATAGGACGCCGACACAGGTGAATGCACGAGTGGGCTTGCGGCTGTGTTGCCATACTTTTTTTTCCCATTGTATTTGCGTGTGTGAGTGAGGGATATTTTTTAATAAGTATATATAATTTTCGGTAATAATGATTAAACATTCTCTATTTTATCACTGAAGATGTACATTAGCAAAGGTTCTCTAAAGAAGTATATCCAACATGAAGAATGGAATTCATATATGGATATGCATGTAAGATATGTAAAATTAGATTTAAACAAAACAAGAATTAGTAAAAAGTATAATGTAATATATGAAATAAATTGAAAACTTAAATATAAAATAAAGCTTTACTGTGCAAAGTTTGATAAAAAACCAAAAATAAAACATAGGAATTTATTTTTCTTCGTGAGATGGTAAAAGTCAACTGCTGTATATGGGCCTCAAGTGGGAAAAGTTGCTTTTATCCTGACACGTTGCAGGGTAATTTAAGTCTGACATGAACGAGATGGCTAAACCACCATAAAAAATTTCTGGACTTCCTTATAGGTGCCTCTTTACCATCTCACTGGACGAAATGGGGTGAAAGATTCTGTTCTCTTCTGTTACGCCGCCACCACGTGACAAAGATTACTTAATCAATTTTTTTCCTTTGTGTATTTAAAATTCAAAATCTTTTAAACGTTATACATTGTCAAATTTCTAAACAAATACATGTTTTCTGTATCATCAAATCGTAAAGTAAATTGTATCTCTGTTACATAAATAGCTATGTAAAAGCAAGTTAACAGTAAAACATCACAGTCAAAATCATTATGAAACAATAACTTTGCTGTGTTTTCAGTTTTCTCATCTACAAACAAACAAATCAAATCTAAAAGAGAATCAGTTATAGCCATTGCCTTAATTTAACCTCATATGATAATATCTTATTCGCTACTAAATTAAAGTCGGGGGTGAAACGAATCAAGTTTGATATAAACTTTTCAATAAATACCTATTTAAAACTTTGCATTTCATTTACTTTGTATTTTATCTTTGTCTTTACTTTCGTTGACAGTGTATTATGAATTAGGGCGTATGAAGAGGAGATTGTAAAGAATACCAGTTTAAAATATCAGCTTAATTTTATACGTAGTAAAGCTACGCTGTACAAATGTGTCGGCTCGACCGAGGTTGGCCCTCGCTCTCACAGAATACCAGCTTAATGCTGCTGTGTTTCTTATGGTGAGTGTAGAGAACCGAAGATCCTTTTTACTGGAAAAGAGGCATTATATTATACTATTACTTCTACACGGCAGTCCTTCACAAATCCACTGTTGAACCATAGGCTTCCCTCAGGAATGTCACAAAGGACGGTCCTGAGCCACCCGCGTCCATCGACTTCCTGAATGTCTTACCGGGTCGCTACTCGATCTAGTAGAGGTTCGCCATACATTCCGCCTACCGTTACGAGGCTGCCACTCGCCCTAGCCATGCCATAGCCCTCGCGCCATAACTCGCTGAGTGACCTTGAGCTTCCCCATACTGCCAGCAGTGAAGGACCACATCTCAGATACGAGAGAAAGTGTTAATTGCAAATTTAATTGCTTATTTACTACATGCTCGGCGGTGAAGGAAATCATCGTGAGAAAAATTAAATGTCTGAGAAATAAGGAAAAAATATTTCGAAGGCATGTGAGGTTGTGAGGCTGCGCCAACATGCATTGCGGCGGTGTGGTGCACATATCTTTGCCTTAAAACCCCCTCAGAAATCAGAGGTCTGTGCCCAGAAGTGCGACGTATATAGGCTGCAACTACTACTACTACTATTACTACTACTACTACTACTACTACTATATACCATTAATATCTAAACCGGTGGCGGCAGAAAGCGGTGTTAAAGATGAGGAATATATTATACTGCGATCTTCAATCCGCTTGTCTTGTTAAACGCATATATAGAAAATATAAGTATACTAGACCTTATCCTGTGTGTTTACAAGGTGACAGAATAAAATAATTAATAAACACTGAAGATATAATGTTTGAAATAAAAAGAAAGGTGAAAGGCAAAAAATCGTGTAAGATGGTTTTGTTTGTCTGCTCTTTGTATGAACAAATGCATCATCATATGGACAAGTCACAAGTCCATGGACAGCAGGCGGAGAGGCTTGAACGAACGAACGTCGAACAAATACAACACAGGAAAGTTATAATACATATAAAGTGAAGTAGACGAGAGCTTCAATAATATATTGCAGTGAACGTCACAATGCCACAAAGATGCAACTTAACTTATTGAATTTCTACATGAAGCTTAAGTATGCATCGGAGTCAATTAATTACAAAAATGTTTTTATAAAATATTGTTTTATACATTCTTAAATCAACTAATTTTAATTTCTGATTAGATTCGTTTTGTGTTTGCAATAACACTAATGAATGTTAGCACACTTCCTAATCGATCCTAATCAATTATTCGCGACCGAGTACCAATCAAAGCTAAAATTAACATGCTAAAATTATTTTGAATCAAAGTAATCTTTAATTACCGTTCTTTCAGTGACCGGAAAATAGAAAAAATAAGGTAATCAAAGTTAACACGTTACGATTTGGGTTAAATAACGAAATATTCTCATTTAGCTTTGTGAACCCTATGCAAATGTTAGCGTAGTCTATTATAGTTCAAAATAATACTCAATATTTTTCCTTAAAAAGAAGTAATAAAAACTACTTTTGTTATTGTCTATTCATCATAGATAACTAATACTGACTTCAAATTTACTAATACAGAGATATAGATACTAAAATTTAAAAATAAATTTTTTTTATAATTATATTTCTTTCAATTGAATTGTAGCCAAACCATTTACAATATTGTAACTGGATTGAATTTTCGTAGCAAAGTAGTCGCGAGAACTCACGGAACTCAATTTTGTTAACAACTGTTAGTTTATGTCTTTGAATGTTTTCCATTCGAATAATTTAATATATATTCGAACTATAAACTATTATATATATTATCAGATTTAGTACAATAATCTGTAAAAATGTCCATAGAATATTAAAACGTACTATCGTTGTAATTTCAAATCATAAGAAATATCGCACGATTTTCAAAGTCACTTAGGTGAGGTTATAATAGTTCGTGTTAAATCTTTTGCAAATAAATGCTTCTTCTAAATCAATACTTGCCCTTGAACAAAATTAAAGCGCTTATGCATTGTGCAAAGAGTTAATCATTATTAAAGTGCCAAAAGCGGAATATGATTATAATTTCGCATCATTAAAATATTTTGTCTTTTTAATTCTATTATAAATTCTTACTATACTAATGAGACGGCAGCATTTTTAACAATATATTTATCTTACCTCATTTATTCACTAATATCATCAATCATCATTATTGCGGTCCATCACAAGACCTACTGATACTGTATTATACTATCATTGCAAAGACTTTGTTTAATCGTTGCAAGGGCTTTTGCAAATTTAAAAAACTTAATTTACAAGATAACATTAAGACATAGTACGCAAAATATATCTAACTCACACTCCGATTTAAAGAGATATATACCGGGGGGGTGCTCTGAGGAATTGTTCGGATTAATCTAAGCCGCCAAATTTCATGAACACACTACGTGACACACCTCCCCATACCATCCAACATCTGGATGCTTGGCGGTCCACCACTGTACGTTTCACTAGGAGTTCCCTTCCGCGTACGACCTCTCTGTGGAATAGTTTACCACCGGTGATTTTTCCGGACCGATACAACCTGGCGACCTTCAAGAAAAGAGCTTACTCCTTTCTAAAAGGCCGGCAACGCACCTGCAATTCCCCTGGTGTTGCGATTGTTCATCGGTAGTCACTTAACATCAGGTGGACCGTATACTCGTTTGCCCCCTCTTTTATTAAAAAAAATCTTAAAAGGAAAGATATATGGCGTATGATAACCAAAGCCAAGTTATAAACAATTCTAATTAAGCTGTGACTACTGAATAATCATATTAACTTCAATCAATATGTCTTCAGTAGTTTGGCGTGAGTTGGATCCTTTTTAAGTAACTATTTCTTTCTTCATACAACTTAATTGTAATAAAAAATAACATTTATTTGAAAATACATTTTCGAGTTATACTGAAATTAATTCGCACACATCCGCTCAATAAAATCCCACATAAGGAAGGATGTTATTTCCCACATAACCACGTAGCCAGCTGCGTGGTATGCTTAGAGCATTCACCACCTCTCTCCCCCGCTTCGCGGAGGGTAGCCCATCACCTGAAAATGCCTCGTGTAGAGGCGAAACATGTGTCGTATTATCGTCGATGGTGTGTCTTTCCTAGTGTAGTGGTTTCGAGAGTAGTGATGCTGGGACTAGTAGTACTAGGATTAGTCGTGATGGGATTAGTAAGAAATTCAATCTATAAATTAGAATGAAATAGATAATACCGGCTCAGAAAATTTAAACATATTCTTTTATTTCACTTGTATTGGATAAAAGAACATCCACAGATTATTCCAAAGCCAAATTTTCTCTGTATCGTTAGAAATATTACAAAATATGCTTTCAAGCACTCTCTATAAAAGTTTCAAGGAAACAATGCTTTTGCTATTATATATTTAAAAATTTTATTTAGGAAAGTAAACTAGAAAGTAAACACTCCGTGCGGTTTATATTTTAATTTGACTATTTGAAATTTTGATTTAATAGAAAAACTACGCCGAATATATGGATTTTTGTTTAAAAAATCTAGTCCTTCTTGACAGTAGTAGAGTCACTGCCACTGAGAGTGGCGACCTGGTAAATATTAAAATCTGGGAAAGAGGCTTAAGTATCGTTCTTTCTGTAAAAATCCATAGGAGGGGGATGTGTTAATTAGTAAACTTTTAGTGCACTTGTTGAGGTAATGTATTTATAAAAGCACATGTTGCCATACATATACATACATAGGTATATACATACATAGGTATCTAATTATTTAACGAAATACCTAATTTTTTGTAATATTTACTTTTGTTATTTTTTCAGGTAATCATTGCTCATCCGTGCGTAATTTGTGTACATGTAAGTCAAAATTATTTTTATAATTTAACACTTAACTTTTACAGCATTGTTAGTATTCTATATACCACTATACCAATCATTAACTGATGTGATCTGGTATTAATGGTAAAGTAAAGACATGGCATCGTAATTATAGGCTATAAGTACTATTTGCCAAAGCACACCTGTTTACATTAAATTTTTATTTTTTTATTTTATTAATTGGTTTTAAAGTTGACAGCAGTTGTCAAAGGGATGCAGTCACTTAAGATCACTCGAACTGTTGGTTCGTTTTTTACTAGAAACAAAATATCTGAATTGTATATTATTATAATACAAGTTCAAGCCATATAATAAAATGTCAACTTTTAGGGTGTTGTTAAAACACCAAAAGATCTATCGTCGATCGATGCCACTGATCGACGTCGATCGATTGGTGTGGTAGCTTTAGCAGATCGCCGGATACTGGTCGGTAAAACGTTGTTCAATCATCGACCGATGTCGATTGACAATTAATTGTTGTGGTTGTGGGCTCGTCAGTATCTTTCAGAATGTATTTAGAAGACAAAGCGTTATTGTTGGCCAGTACGCTCTTGCTCGTATCGTATTATTTCGGAGACGCAAACCCAGAAGACCCTGGATGCGACCGTTTTTTAAGGCCAGAGATTGCTTAAATTCATCTAGATGACATTTTAAATAGCAGTCGGTAGAGCAGGACGGATTGTCAAGCAGCTCGATCGACGTCCCCTACTCATTTTACCATCGATCGATCGGTGTCCGATCCGATGGACCGATGATGATCCGATGCCATCTATCGACCATCGATCGATGGTGTGGTGATACCCTTAGAGCTTTTATGTAAGTTTTGTAAATTTCATTAACAATTCTTTTGTTACCTACCCTAATGTATTTGCCAAGAGTTATTTTAACGGTCCATGATCACGAAACTGGATTTACACATAACAACTCTTAAGTTACTTTCAGAGGTTGGTAAAACATAGTCTTACTGACCTGAAATAATTATTCTGCTTCTTTCTTTTACATCATGATTTTAGAGTGATCAGGTGTTATTTTTTGTTTTAAATAAAATGTAGTACAATAAATACATGGCAAAAACAGTAAATAAAACATCAAGTAGAAAACGTCTATTTCTCAATAATTTTGTTTCCAGCAGACACATTTAGCCTTCAGTGGACGTTACGAGTCGAGTGCTCTTATGTGACCGGCATACTATTTCAAAGATCTTCATTGTGCGACTGTAGAGTATTCTCACCCGTTTAATGAAGTAAACTGCGACTGCTACGTCTCGTAGCAGAAAGTAGAACGGAACTAGAGTTGAGAATTAAATTAATTTATTGCCATTCTTATAAATTACAAAAATGAAAAATAAGCCTTTTTTCTTTCTTGATACAACAATTACAATTAAATAAAACGTGTTTTTCTTTCATATTCATTATGCTACATAGATATTATCAGAACAAGGGTCTTTTTTACAGAAGTAAACACACGAGCACAGTAAATGTACACTGTGTTCTATAGACACCTATAGACTGTGATCTGTGATCTGTTCTTTAACGGAAATAGAATTTTCTAAAACAATAAAAGATAATAATATAGTAACAAGTTTTTAGCGGGTTGCTTATCAAAATAGGACCATAATTTTTTTTTTATTAAAACTTGTAGCCACCTTCCAGCGAAGAACCATCTGCTCAGGTGGACGGAGTGCTCATTTACCACCCTTATCCTATTTAAAAAAAACCTAGCTATGAAACATCGACCGTTATTCATTAAATTTTTAGGTGTGTATATTAAGCAAGCTGCATTTTTCTTTTAACTGCGCATTAATATATAAAAACAGAGAGCTAATTAACAAAATACGATATAAACCAAAATGGTTTATATCATATTTGCCTTGATATACACTCCACACACTCTTGAATGAGGCTTGAAATCACACAAAAGTCACAGGCAGAACATTTATTCAATCTTTCACTAATTATTTGTTGGCAACATTTTTAAATTCTTTGGCGACAACAACTTTGTGCGACTTTCGCCATAGACTATTTAATGTTTAACTTTGCCTATAGGGTAATGACATACTCAGCACTGAGAAATTGGCAGTATGCACGTAAACAAACGACATAATTTGGCCAACGGACTACAATGATGTGATTATATACTCTTTGCAAGCGACACTCGTGTGTTTAACATTTTCAGTATGATAATAAACAATGTAGTTTTTACTATATTTAAATTAATGTATTTGCAACACATATTATACAAAAATTTTAGCGTACTGCACTGTTTATCCATAAACTTGAACCATGTCAAATCTCACACGCCTCCGTAAGCGCAATATGCATTAAAAGGCCTCCAAAGTATTCTCTCCACGTATTAATATACAGATTAGTTAAAGATTTTTTAAAAAAAATGTGGTCACTCGTTTATTTACAGAAATAACAATAAGTATTTATTGAATTAGTGTCGATATTTAAATCTGGGTATTGAGGATCAAGTCTACCATTATTCGACAGATACGTCTTCTATACCTACTAATCGGAGCCAAATCGAGAATTTTATTATTTTGTTGTTTACATCACTTCATTGGACTAAATTATTTAAACTGGCGTGTAGTTGTGGCGATAGAAAACCTACTACCCCACTTCATCCCCTTGATGTCGTAAGAATGAATGAAAATTTATAAATGTATGGATAATCTAAGCATATTAAAATCCTAAATTTATTACATTCCACTATTCTAAAATTATATATTTGCTTATACGCATATTTTAAACCCGAACAGACTTAACCCCACAAATAGTATCTTTTTACAGTTATGATGCATGTAGCAGCCATAGCTTCCCTAGCTTTTGGAAATTAATGAATATCTTCCGACACCGCCGCAATTTAAGATCTTCAGCAACCATGACGTACCTAAGTTTATCATTATGATTATGATAATGTATCTCTTTATCGTATTAGATATGGAGTGCTTAAGTATTATATTTTCTCTATAGCATTCTCGTTTACCCTTTCTCCCTCTCTTATCTCGAGAAAAGCTTCAAATATCTGCATAATTTCCATTCACGTAACTAGAGATATTCTTTTACACTAGCACTTTTAAGCAATACTGTTAATTATTGTAATAAAATATTTTGAAATACACTTATATAATGATGTTATGCATTAATGCAGTGTTATTTCTGTTATTTTTTATTTATGCAATGAATGGTATTTATTTGTCACACCGACTCTCTTTTTTAATTACGATCCTGTAAATCGAGTGACAAATATGTGGATGTAAAAGAAGTGAAACAGTGTCAGGATCGTGCCAAATGAAATCCGTAGAATCTGCCTACCACTGAGTGTCAGGCGTGAGGGTTTATATTAAGGTATTTTATGAATTTTATAATGTTTAATTAAATATTTTCATATAAGGATATGCACATACTATATATGCTTACTTCAATAATATTCGTAATTTTTTAAAAAAATATTTTTTTTTTTGAATTCGTAAGAATTGGTTTTGTTGGGTTTGGTTTTTATTTGCGTAAGCAATCATTTCTTAAGTATACACATAAAACTCTGATTGTAAGTCACTTTCGGAGCACTGCTAAAGCACGTACTCAGAATACAAAATTTGTTATGATGTTTATGTTTACGCAACGCTTGTTACGTTGTTGCGAACATTTCTGTCTCATAACTTTTACGAACTTCGTGGTAATTGTGTTTACTTATTACGATGCATCGTTTATTCAAAACGTTACAGTGATGTGATTACTACTACTTTCTTTCGTTTCAAACGATCATAATTTAGGACCCGTTAATGTATTTTAAGGACATCAAAAAGCCTGGCACACCATAGTCTCCTTGTCCTTGTACCAACATCGGACGACAAGGTTTATATTTTGATATATATATATCCCTTGTTATATGGTAGGATTTAATTCCTCATAGCCAGTAATTATACTGACTATTTGCCCTTCAGACCGGAATACAGTGGTGTAAGCATTGCTATGTCCCGGCAGAAATAGTTATGATATTATGAAATGTGAAAGCCTTCATATTCGCCCAATACTTTTAAAGTCATCTCGGCTTTTACTTTATCATCATCATCATCATTACAAGTCCACTGCATGAACATAGGCCTCCCCCAAGGTATGTTACAAAGCACGGTCCTGAGCCACCTGCATCCATCGACTTCCTGCATGTCTTACCAGGTCGTCACTCCATCTAGTGGGGGTCGCCCTACACTTCGTCTACCGGTACGAGGCTGCCACTCGAGAACCTTTTTTCCCCAACGGTTGTCGGTTCTTCGAGCTATATGGCCGGCCCATTGCCACTTCAGCTTACTAATCCGTTGGGCTATGTCGGTCACCCTGGTTCTACTGCGGATATCCTCATTTCTAAGTTTATCACGCAGAGAAACTCCGAGCATAGCCCTCTCCATAGCTCGCTGAGCGACTTTGAGCGTCCTCATACGGCCAGCAGTGAAGGACCACGTCTCAGTTCCATATGTCATCACTGGCAACACGCACTGGTTATACAACTTAGTTTTCAGGTTTTGAGGTATACCTGACGAGAAGATGCGTTGTAATTTCCCGAATGCTGCCCAGCCGAGTTGAATCCGTCGATTTACCTCTCGGTCGAAGTTGGACTTACCTAGTCGGACTATTTGTCCCAGGTAAACGTACTCGTCAACAACTTCGAGCATAGTGCTCCCAACAACTACCGGCATAGGTGTGACATGGACATTAAACATGATCTTTGTTTTGTCCATGTTCATCTTAAGACCTATCCGTTGGGAGGCACTATTGAGGTCATTGAGCATAGTGCTTAAGTCCTCCAGCGATTCTGCCATAAGGACTATATCGTCGGCAAATCGAAGGTGAGTGATGTACTCGCCATTGATGTTAATACCGTATCCTTTCCAGTCCAGTAGTTTGAAAACATCTTCCAATGCAGCGGTGAAGAGTTTCGGAGAAATAACGTCACCCTGTCTTACACCTCTCTGCAGTTGGATAGGTTTCGTAGTCTGGTTCTGTACTCGGATAGCCATCGTAGCCCTACTGTACAAACACTTCAGCACTTCGATATACCGACAGTCAACTTGGCACTGCTGAAGAGACTGTAGCACCGCCCAAATTTCGACGGAATCAAAGGCTTTCTCATAGTCCACATACGCCAGGCAAAGTGGCAGATTATACTCTTCGGACTTCTGTACAATTTGCCGAAGGGTATGTATGTCGTCTATGGTACTAAAGCCTTTTCGGAAACCGGCTTGTTCGGGAGGCTGGAAGTCGTCGAGTCTGCGTGCGAGACGATTCGTAATGACTCTCGAAAACAGCACGTAGACGCGGCTCAGAAGAGATATCGGTCTGTAGTTCTTCAAGAGGGCGTTGTCACCTTTCTTGAAGAACAAGACCACCGCACTTCTGCTCCACGCCTCCGGAGTAGTGCCACCATGGAGGACGGAATTAAAGAGCCTCTGAAGGACTTCAAGTACCGGTTTTCCACCCGCTTTCAGAAGCTCCGCTGTATTCCATCCTCGCCCGGGGACTTGCCGTTTTTAAGGTGCTGGAGAGCCATTCTAATCTCGCTCAGACTGACGTCCGGGATATCATCGGAATAGTGTCGGATAAGACCCGCTCTTGGATCGTTACTCACACTTGCGTGTGGCTCCAACGATGATGTGTACAGCTGCCCATAGAACCTCTCAATCTCACTCAGAATCTCAGGTGTCCCGGAAACAATGCTGCCACACTCAGTCTTCAGCTTTGACGGTTGGCTCTTACTGGCAGACAGATATCTGGCAAAGACTTTAGAGCCCTGGTTCCGCTCAATCGCTTCTTCAATACGAGCAGTATTAAATTTGCGTAAGTCTCGCCGCATGCATTTGGAGATCTGTCTGTTCAGTTGCCTGTAAGCTGTCAAATCTGTTGACGATTGCAGCCTCATCTCTCGTCTAACAGCCATTAGATTAAGAGTGTGATTGGAGAGCTTTTGTGTTCTTCTGCGGCCGGTCTTGCAGAACTTAGCTCCGACCGCATGGACAGTTTCCACGAGCTTGTCATTCATATCGTCCACTGCATTGCAATCCTCTAGGCACTGAAAGCGGTTGCGTTACTCGAGCTGAAAGGTTTCGGGATTCTGGATTAGAGCACGAGGGGGACGGAGCGTTGACTTCGTTAGACGAGACCTCTCCAACTTAACATTTAGGTTCAGTGTGCCTCTAACCATTCGGTGATCACTGCCAGTTTTCACCCTTGCGATCACTGAGACATCACTGAACAGTTGGCGTCTGGTCGTCATAATGAAGTCAATTTCATTTTTTGTCGAACCGTCGGGGCTCGACCAGGTCCACTTCCTGTGGGGCCGCTTCTGGAAGAAAGAGTTCATCATAAAGAGTCCCTCTTTCTCCATAAAGTCGGCCAGCTGCTGGCCCCTACGGTTCCGTTGCCGTACTCCAAATTTCCCTACCTTCAGCTCACCGTTTTCTCTTGTGCCTAGCTTTGCGTTGAAGTCTCCCATCAACACCGTGTAGTGGGTTTTGAAGGAATGCATGGCTCTGGAAATATCCTCATACATTTCCTCCACCTCCTCATCGGGATGTGCCGAGGTTAGTGCGTAAACCTGTATGACCTTCAGCGAATGCCGTTTGGTGATTCTGAGTATCAGGTACGCGACCCTCGTCGACACACTCCCAATCTTTACAACGTTGTTGACGAGAGACTTGTGGATGATAAATCCGACACCTCCTAGGGACAGATGGTCGCCCTCCCGGTGATAGAACACGTTGCCGGACTGGAGGATTACCGTGTCCTCCCCCTCTCTTCGGACCTCGGATAACCCAATAATATGCCAGCGCAACTTGTCTACCTCTTCTTCCAACTCCAGTATCTTCTCTTCAGTCCTCAGGATGCGTGCGTTATATGTTGCCAGGTCGAGTCGTCATAGGTGGCAACCATACCTCCACCGGAGATTCTTAGCACCCCCTGCCCCACCGTTACCGTGGTCGCTACCGTAGCCAGGAATGGCGGGGCCGCCAGGGACTGGGGGCCGTTTGTTTGCGTGGTTACTCATGGGGGATATTTGCCATAGTTACCACGCTTGGCGAGCGGGTTGGCAACCGCAGTTTTTTATTACATCATTGCTGTTATCAGGAAGATGCTGCTGCCCATCTCCTGCCTGTCTCCCTCTGTCGCCTCTTACGACACCCACGGGAGGATATGGGGTAGTGGATATTCTCAACAGCCACTACACGGCAACTTTTACTTTATAAGTTAAATTAAATAACGAAAACCGCCTATATTTCATGAAAATTTAATTTTGTTACTAAAAATATTTGATTAATTCTCTCTATTTAGTATATTTTAGGAATTGCTTTCGTTTAAGTATACCAAATTGCTCTGATGTCTAGTCTTCTATTTTGTATAACTTTCGACTGAATTGAAAGACCAAAAAAGTTTAGGTGATTTTTTTTCTTAAAAAACGTTACCCCTACACTAGGATTTTCTCCTGTATCGTGGGGACAGTTTACAAAGATAAATTTCACAAGGACAAACTACCAGACCCGGAACAATTATTTATAGGCCATACAAATACTTTTTCCGTGCGGGATTCGAACCCGCGACCCCCAGCGTATCTACTCATTGCTAAGCCACTGCGCCACGGAGTCGTCAATTCTATAATATACAATTAGAGCTATATGCCCGGCCCATTGCCACTTCAGCTTACTGATCAGTTGAGCTATGTCGGTTATTCTGATTTTGCTATGGATATGCTCATTTCTAAGTTTATCATGCAGAGAACCCGAGCATAGCCCTCTCCATAACTATCTTAGCGATCTTGAGCTTCAGTAAAGCCAGCAGTAAAGAACCACGTCATAAATTCATAAGTCATCACTGGCAACACGCACTGGTTGTACACCTCGTTTTCAAGTTATGACGTGTACCTGATGAGATGTGTCGTAATTTCCCGAATGCTGCCCAGCCGAGTTGAATCCGTCGATTGACCTCTCGGTCGAAGTTGGACTTACCTAGTCGGACTATTTGTCCCAGGTAAACATGCTCGTCAACAAGTTCGAGCTTAGTGTTCCCACCAACTACCGGCATAGGGCTGACCTGGACTGGGACTTTGTTTTGTTCGTGTTCATCTTAAGACCTATCCGTTGGGAGGTACTGTTGAGGTCATTGAACATAGTGCTTAAGTCCTTAGTGACGACATGCAGGAAGTCGATGGATTTAGGTGGCTCTGGACCGTACTTTGTTGCATCCTTTGGGGGAGGCCTATGTTCAGCAGTAGACCAGAAGGGCTGACGCTGAAGGGCTACAATGATGATAATGATGATGATATACAATTACATTAGCTAAAATTGCTTGGCTATAAAACAGTTTACAAATAATGTAAGCGTTTAAAATCCTATGTATAAAATCGACAATACAATCAAAGAAATACTTCTTCCTATTCATAATATAGAAGCACAAAACTTCGAAGCGGTCTTTGTTTATACAAAGGCTATAGCTAACTCAAGCACAGCCGCAAATGCGGTCTGAACAGCCTGAGGAACTTTGCAAGAAACGAAAAGCTGTAATGAAAAACACTAATTAATACGCTGTATTCATGAGATGTGTGTAGCACAAAGTAGTTAGTCTCAACGTGTATAATACACAAACTTTAGTTTATTATAAGCGTTGAAAATAAAACATATTTGACTTTAATAATATTTAGCGTAAGCGAGCGTTGACGGCTCGGTAAAGCAATAGTTGATTGCCATTTGGGACGAGTATGACCTGCAAACAATTGGTTTGAATTTGGCTGTTTTTCATGTGCTCAATTTTTTTATGGGGTAAGGGTGACAAACGAGCACACAGTCCACCTGATTGTAAGTGGTTACTGTGGCTCATAGACATCTACATCAATCCTCGATTACGAATCAAAATGCAGTTGCGTCGTCACCCGTGAAGACTAAGATGGAATGCTTCGTTTTTAGTAAAAAAGGTCTCCGGCTCTCTACACTCACCGTACGAAACACAGCATCGTTAAGCTGTACTTTGGTATTCTGTGAGAGCGAGGTCCTTCACCGGTCGAGCCAGCCCATTCGTGCTACATCTATACCAGCAATATAGCTGCAGCATGCCTGTACCACGTATAGTGATAGTGCAATTACGTTTGTATGACTCTTCAACGACGCAGAAGTAATTATCCCCATTCAGCCTGTGCCATTGAGCAAATAATTATTTACAAACTAGATACGAGTAAAAATGAGAATGATGTGTCGTTCTTATTTTTATGTGAATCGTAGCTAATTAATTTTAACATCTTTTATTCCGCAAGGTAACGCCTGATCATAATAATTAAAAATGAAGCGATCTTTGATATGGGTATACCTAAAGCTGATATAATAAATAGGCGGTGGTAAATCTTTCCTGATATGGGTATACCTAAAGCTGATATTATAGGTGGTAGTAAATCGTTCCAAACTTTCACAGTCATACATAAAATGCTGAATCTAAGTCATCCGTCCATTTCATTACACCGCTTTACAAGTTCTCATCGTAAGATGTATTCTTTGGGATACACTGTAAAAGACATTGAGCTTAATGCTAAGCCTATTATAGCAATACAACTTTAATAACTTCATATCGTCAGTAAACCGTAAATGAAAAGTGAGCGATGTACTCGCCATTGATGTATTATGCAATAGCTTGCAAAACTTACGTGTTTCGATGACATAAAGTCACACAGAATCTATTCAACTGTCACGGCCTTACTATTCAAACACTTCAGCAGTTCGAAATACCGACAGTCAACATGGCACTACTAAAGGGACTGTAGCGCCGTTGAAATTCGACGAGATCAAAGACTCTTAGACTGCATAGAAGACATATTGGTGGATTGGACTCCTCGGCATTATGAACAATTTATGTATGTTTTTAGTATATGGTATGGTACGGCATTTTCCTTCTCTACCATGTAAAATTATTTCACTTTTGTTATAATTTTGTGATATAAATTATTTTTATTTTTGCTTTTTTTATTATTTTGATTTGGCAACACTTCGTGAACATTTTAATTTTAAAAGGCTTTTCGCGGGTCCTGTTCAACGCTCCTATATAACTTAAACTCAGTTTCAGTAACAAATTGCTCCTAAAGTGCTCTTCACGTACGTAAATTGCCTCCGCAAGCCGAATGCATCGTAAATATAAAATCCCGGAAGAGGGTATTATTGGCAAGATAAACGAGTTACATCAAGCTTGCAGGTATGTTTTATCTACGTTAGCATCTACCATTGTGTATTTATTGGTTGTGATACCGCTACTTGTGTAATATTTCGGTACTTTAATTTAAAAGCGATCAGTTCCTACAATGTTTCCAATTTTAATTATTTTAGTTTAATAACATTTTAACTTTTTCATAACGTAAAATACAATTTATGTGTACGTGCTTACAATAAAATCTAATAAACCTGGTATAATGGAGAAAGTCCCGATAACCGATGGGGAAAAGTGTAGAGCGGTCCCCTACCAGATTTAGTAGAGACATGCTGGAAATATACCGAAGCAGGTGGCTTAGGACCCTGCGTTGTTGCATTCCTTTAAGAAGGCCTATGTTAAGCTGTAGACTTGTGAAGAGTTGTAATGATGATAATTGTACAAAGTCATTGATTTAAATATTGTAATCTTACCACCACTTTTCTATATTTCGTGTGAGATTTTTTTATCTAAAAAATTAGTAACGTAAAAGGATTGTGATACGGATATAACAAAATGCTAAAAAAATCAGAATTTGTTACGGAGATAAAATATTTTTGTTAGATAATTAAAATATGAAATATTAACTTCCATGAATCAGCGTCAATTAAAGCATAAAGCATGAATTGTAACTTAACTAGAATCACCATATTTAAAGTAAATCTATGCATTCGCGTCCTCTGAATAGTTTTGGTTTCAATCCCGTTAGTAACAAACAGGGCTAATGAATGTTTCGCTTACCACCAAATCTGTTTAAACGCGGCCGCGTTGCAACATTGGAATCAAAGTTAAATAATTTTGTACAACCTACATCTGACAACGGTGAGGGTAGCTGAATAACTAATGGAGACAAATTATATCAATTTCATAAAATTTTGTTTTAAAATAATACTAAGCAGTTACTGATTATAAATATGATTTCTATTAACTATTGTTCTACTTTCTGGTTTGCTCAGTAATTTTTCTGTGAGATGATCTCTTATTTTTTCATTCTTTAGGCCTAATAAATCAGGGGTTGGTACCTATAGATACAACTGACTGTATTTACAATCGTAATCCAGAAAAAATATCTGAAATCAGAACTTCTTGATGATGTTGTTCTATATCCATAAAATATAAAATACACAGCTGAACATATATCTCCCTCATATATTGCCTCATAGGAGGGATTTCACCATACTTGCCACGCTTGCCAGGCGGGTTGACAACCGATTTTTTTTAATTATTTTAAGAAAGATGCTACTGCCCATCACCTATTTCATTTTCCCTCCGTCGCCTTCTACGATACCCACCGGACGATTTGGGGTAGTGGATATTACATCGCCACTTCACGGTTAGCTAGCTAGTTAGTTCAGTATTATACGTACTCAGTTCGTTTTCAGAGTCATTTATTTACAAAACTATACTGTAGTTAGGTTGAATTGCTATAATCTTAATATTTTAAATGATTTATTTGATAACCGTATCATGTCGTACGGCGACGGTGTGAAAGAATACATCACGCAATTTCATTTCGTGGGTATCCTAAGAAACGACTGTAAAAAATGCCAATCATGGCTTCCGGTAGATGGCGACAAAATCAAATACTCAGACCAAATATTCAAACTGCAATCGCCAATCCGCTTGACTACTAGTAGGCTCATGTTCAGTAGCGACTTTTACGGCTGATGATGATGATGATGATATAAGGTAACAAAATAAATCTAAAATATCTCACTAGAGCTTCTGTTGTTTCGATGACATGTATACTTCTTTTTTTTGCGCCCGAAGCAAATAAGTGCAACCCTCCGGTAACGGGGGAGGGAGCCGGTGAATGCTCATAGCATACCACGCAGCCGGCTGCGTGATTATGTGGAGACTTTTACCCACTAAACTCCACCTTATGGGATTGGCTTAATGATCTAGCGAGAAATCTTTAAGCCGTAAACGGACGCGACCCTCCTTGGCTGAAAGGAGGGTGCAAATGTATCATTCTCTAAAATTTCTATAAAAGACCTTTTCAGTACAACGTTTTTTGGAGTATTATGTGAGTGTCTTTGCATTATGTCTTTTTAATTTTATTTATTACAAAGCTGAATTTTTATAATGTTAATTTATATAAGAACTTTACTAATTTTAATGAAGAATAATTGTAAATTTTAATAGCATTTCAAAAGAGGAAATAATTATTTGAAAAGATTCACATGCTATTTTATAGCCATAAATAATCTTGTGTGTTTGTGTCAAGGATAAGAGGATAAATGCTTCATGTCTACTATTACTGAAGATGCATAGCAACGGAAATTCTATACTCAATGAAATCCTAAACTCAGCAAATTTATTTTGATGCATAAGTATTTATGAAACATAGTAAGTACTTTTGTCTACGGAATCAATTAATACTTTTTGTCTTATTTTTACCGTGCAAGTATTTACATACTTTGTATAAATAATAGCAACACCATAAACTTATCAATTATTCGATAAAAGACGTTTTAAGAGTTATTATTCTCGAAGGTTTGAAAATAAAATGTCATAATCCGTAAAAAGATATTCGCAAAATATAAACAATAGAGCTTTGTTTCCATTTTCTATTAAGAAAATGAAAGTCGATCTCTATTTGGAATTTAAGCTTTGTATTATTTCATGAAGTAACTTTTGCTTACTTGTATTTCTAGATTGTTTTTATTCTTAAAGTCATAAGAAGTAAGTTCATAATATAGTATACTTTGCATTTTTTATTAAAACATTTGCTTTCTTTTGTGTACACACATCTTTAAGTAAGTTTAAGAAGTTTGTTTTTCGATCTGAATTCGTTAAATTGATTAACATTTTTTTTTGAAATAATTTCATTGAATTTCGTTGTTTAAATTTGCTTATTAAGAGAAAAAAGAAAGTAGTCATAGAAAGAAACAAGTCTTTTTTGATAGAAATAAATAAATAAACTTAAGAAAGAATAGACAAATATGTAAGAGATTAAAATTAAAATAAATTTTCGATTGGATTGCAGCAACGAAAAGGCACAACTCAAACCAGCAAATAACATTTATTCGATTTATTATGGTAAGTGACTCCCGCCGCCCACGACCAACAGCTGCAACATCAGGGGAATTGCAGGTGCGACGTGTCTTTTCATAAAAGGGTAGGCTCTTTTCTTATAATCAACCAAATCTTAGAAATACCTTTTGACGTTTCACATTAATCAATCTGGAATAACTTTGCACAAGCGTACTGACACGATTTAAAATAACCTTTTACGTAAATCCGAAGAATTATTTCCGAAGAATTTATCTATATTTCATTGAAATCAATAAAATAATTGTAATTAAATATAGATTTGTATCAATTATATAAAGGTACAATTGGCGGCCTTATCGCTTAAAAGCGACCTCTACCAGGCAACCATTGTGGAGGATAAAGTGAGAAAAGGTAAGGATGTGCGTAGGTTGTTGAAAAATACACACGACATACATATGTTTATATTATCGGTAATATATATATATATATATATATATATATATATATATATATATATATATATATATATATATATATATATATATATATATATATAATGAATAATTACATTTTAAATACAAAAATATAGACATACATATACGAGAACATAAAAGATTGAACAAGTAAGTGTAATTAAAACCTTAACGAAGGAAAAATAGGTAGTAGTAGGTAGTATTTTTTAGAGGAACGACAATTTAAGTAGGAAAGAAAAAGGGTACATAGTTTTTTCTTCGTGTATAAATATGTAGATTTACTACAAAGCTGTATTTTTATATTGTTAATATTGTCTAAATAGAAGTTCTTCACTACTATTAATAAAGGATAATTTTAAAATGTAATAGTATTACATAATAAGGAAAAACTTGTAGGTCTCATACAATTCGGTGCGCGTAATATGTTTAATATGAATACGGTCGCGGCGATATTCCGTCAAATACCAAGTGACCGAATTCGGCCTCACCCACCCATAGCACTTTAACCCGTAAATACTTATGGTTAGAGACTACTTTTTTATAAAGAAGTTTGGTATTATAGGCTCAATATAAAAAATTATTATCTGGTGCAATAAAAAGTCAGTTACTCTATGATTATTTAGTTATAATCTATGTTCATTACGTACGCCATTTTCGTGTGGATGTTATTGTGTTTTGTTGTGATGATTTTTGGATTTCTCTAGTGTTTTATTAGTGTTTTAGTACAGTGCTTTATTATTAAATTCATATGAAAATTTATGTGTGAACATAATTTATCTTTTTATGTAAATAATTTCGAGTAATATATAAAAATAATAGTGATTTTTACGCTGCCGACATCCGTTTGGTATGTACCCGTTTTTTGTTATCAAAATACAATAGTCTTTTTGTAATGAAGTAAAAACTGACTTTTGTTTAGACCACAGGAAAGAGAACTTTGTATAGATTTTATAATGCCAAACTTCTTTATAGAATAGTAGTAATAAAGTGCTGTCGGTGGGTGCGGTCACATGCGACCGCTCGGTATTTGACGGACGCATGCGACTGCATTGGATTTTACAGTGATTGAAGGGTTAAAAAGGGTATACAAAAATTTCTCTTCACGTATTAGTATACAACATGTAACAAAAACCCGATGGTTCCCCACCGGATTTTTGTTACATGTTGTATAGGTAGATAATATAGGTGATAATGTAACGAAAGTGCAGAATAAATACGTAACGTATAATTGCAACAATGTTTAAAGTTAAAACGTTCTGCTCAAAGAAATAGACCCCTATATTTTAAAACTTCTAAAACAAATTATTCCCAAACTACGCTTTACGTACATAAATTGCCGTCACTGACCGAATAAATCGCAAATATAAAATCCCAGTGGATACAAGAGTACTTGCCGAGCTAGCAACGACGTTTTGGTGACGTCAGCAATTCTAAAGTAGGAATTATTACTATTATAAATTAGGCACCTTGTTAACAAGCTATTGATAAAATCAAAACTATAAGTATGTTTTTTTTAAATTGTGACAGCTGATGCTTGATGACAGCAGTCAACATGTGACAAAGGGATAGACGTTAACAGGATTCCATCGCATTTAATATTCTTTTCGCCTAATAACACGCACAGTATTATGTGTCAGCGCACAATAAATAAAACCTGTACCAATTTTGCAACTAAAATCTAGTATGCAAGCATAATGTACCTAATTGTTTATTAATTAATAAATTTAGTTACAGCCTTTTAATTTTTTGAGATAGGGCAACGGAACCGACTTTATGGAAAAAGAAGGACTCTATGATAAACTATTTCTTCCAACAAAAAGTGGACCCAGTCGAATCCCGACGGTTTGACAAGGTTCGTTCATTTCCGAGGGGGTTTTAGGACAAGGAAATGCCCGTCGCGCTGCCCCAATGTATGTTGGCGAACTTCGAAATATTTTTTCTTCTTTCTCAGACATGCAGGTTTGCACAAGATTTCGCCGTTTTCCTTCACCGCCGAGCACCTAGTAAATCAGCACTTACCGGTGGGGATCGAACCCGGGTTGCTCGCGTACTGTAAAATTTACAGCAAGCGCTAATCATCTGAACTACCACGGCTCTCTGTTAATAATTAATTAATGAATTTCGAATAAATTCTTAGAAATTATATAAAATTCTTTTGAAGTATTGATTTACCTACTTTAATTGTAGGCAATGAAAAATATTTTAACAATACTTACTGCTTGCTAATTCTGATTTCAAATTCAATAAAAAAATTAAAAGAAAAACTCCCTTATTAATGGTAACGTCCATGTTCAGTTCAGTCGACAGTTAACGGGCTGAGGCAGTAAAAAAATTGAAAAAAAAAAGTTTGCTTTGTATTCTGGAATATATCTATTCAAATTAATCATTCTATGGTGGAGTTTTATTTTACGTTAGCTTTTTATTCAATATGTGCTTGCTGTGAATCCGCGTTCCATTAGAGGAAAACGAGGTTTTTTCCGACGGATAAGGTTTTGTTATGTATGTTAACCGATTTCTCGAAAAGGGCTGCACCCGATTTAAATCATTCTTTTTTTATTTAAATATTTTAATGTAATTATTTAGGTTTTTTTGACAGTTTATTTGTTATCTTAAACTTGTGTTACGTATTCCTTTGACCACTCGAAAGGGTAAATATTTTAAATAACTTATTACATAATAAGAGTAATGCATGCATGTACGTATGTATGTGTATATATATGTATATGTATATATGTATATATATATATATATATATATATATATATATATATATATATATATATATATATATACGAGCGAGTGTGTGCGTGCGTACGTACGTGCGTGTGTGTGTGTGTGTGTGTGTGTGTGTGTGTCCTCCTCCTTACCTCGATATCACCCGTAGGTGTCGTAAGCAGCGACGGAAACCAAGATATGGGTATCTTTTAACAACAACCAAGAAATAAAAATTACTTCGGTTGCCAACCCGCCGGCATAGCGTGGCTACTATGGCAGATATCCCTCCTATGAGGCACTCTGTGGGGGCGGCACATATTTAAGTGGTAGAGCTATGTTGCAGCTATAGTATTATAAATAAATAAATCAAGCTATTAATAACAAGTAAAAACAGAGTTTTTATTAAAAAGTGGTGCAAAGATTTTTATGTTGAAAAATTACGTATAAAGCCCTATGAGGCACTCTGTGGGGGCGACACCTATTTAAATGTCAGAGCTATGTTGCAGCTATAGTATTATAAATAAATAAATCAAGCTATTAATAACAAGAAAAAAGAGCGTTTTTATTAAAAAGTGGTGCTAAGATTTGTGCATCGAAAAATTACTTATAAAGCTTATTATTTCAGAAGCTATTCAATATTTTTTAAAAGTTTTTACTGTCCGTTTTACTTTTTATTAAAATTTCATTTATATAACTATCGGACGAACAAGTATTCGTGTGATTTAGAAATACTTGTATTAGTGTGAGTGCTTGGATATATCTTTACGTATGTGAAACACCCCCACGATAAAGGATAAATTGCCAGTGTGAATAAATAAAGTTGCTTTCAAACTAAAAAAAGTTCTGCTAATTCGAAGTCATTTGATATCACAGCCACATATAGTCTATATACGGCTTTTTACCGGGCACAGGCCTACTATTATTTCTGAGAGGGTTTTAGGGCTTTCGGAGTGTCCACCGCGCTGTCCCAATGCGTGTTGGCGGACTTAACATGCCATTGAAATATTTATAATTTCTCAGACATGCAGGCAAGTGGTAAATCAGCATATAAATTAGCAATTAACATTTTAATTGCTGCTGGCGGGAATCAAACTGGGGTTGCTCGGTTACCCGGTTTGCTGATATTATGAAATATACAGTGAGCACTTAGCCCATTAGCTAACACAGCCTTTCAGCGACTCGGTTAATACGCCACATATACTTAAGCGTCTATAAAATTATTTAACACTGCAAATTTATTTATTCAATAACTTAAAGGAAATGCCACCTTAAATTTGAATTTTTAACCAAAATTATCCACGAGTCGTGCATCGGATTTAATGATAATAGGGTTCATTAACGCTCAGTACTATATTTGGCTGTTGGCGGTTGGCGACGTGCCAAGAGAAGTTAAGATATGATCATTAGGTATATGCCATGAACTAAAAATGCAGCATCATCTTATTGATTCTGTTTGTTTCAGATTGAGCGTGATAGAATCCACAAGTACGGTTTTAATAGTCTACGTTACGAAACTTGTAAAAAAATATAATTATGTTGTTTTATTTTGTTTTTTCAATTGCTTATATTGAACTATATAATTTTACTATTCGCTACATAAATGAGAAAATGTTTTCTTTTTCTTAATCTTTGTAAGTGGTAGTATGAAAATACACATTTAAAGCAAAAGTAATTGTAGATAAATAACGTGATCTATGTGAATATTTCTATTGAAGTATCTGGAATCAAAGAAATTGAATAATATACCGTTTCAACGACTTTTTGCTCTGGGTAGTAAAACCTATCTAATAACGGCTTTTATTGACACGTTTTTATTAGATTCGCGTGTATCGATCTATATATATCTATGTAACGGATTTTTTATATGTAATTTTCACCAATTTGTAGACTGCCGATTGACTTGAAGAACAGGCGTATCAAGTACCGATGACTGTACAATAATTTTATAACTCTATCCTAGTATCCTGATCAGGATCACCAGGATAAAAAAATGACTATCACTATCATCGCAGCTCATGATTAATGCGTAACGTTTATTTTTTTTAATTCTTATGGGTACCCGTTATGTTTTTATTAAAAGTTTATTTCTGGTTTGGTTTTTATTCTACTGATAACAATTCCCAGATGAAAAGTACAAACTCCAATTTTAGTTTGGTAAACAATAAAATATGAAAACAAATGTTATTTTTAAACATAATACGAGTAACAATAACAATTTTGGATTGAACATAACGTACTTGTTTGGGAAAATTAGCTACCAGTATTGTAATGCCGATAATGCCTCTGAGTTGTAAATTTATTTGTCGACATTTATTAATAATAACCAATTACGGTCATTTTGTTTTGTATTAATGTTTGACTTGTGGCGTGTGTTGTTACTATATACATCAATTAATTAACGTTAAAATGCGGTTTTAATGAATAACATATTATTATCCGAAAAACTGATTTAAGTTATTTCATTTGACTGTTCCTAAAAGTTATGCACGTTATGTTCATGTTGATTTTACCTTTAAACATGTACGTATTAAGACCTTTATAAATTTTAACACCAAAACAGATATCAGGCTTAATTAATTTCGACTGGCCAAATAGTTTCGTTAATGTTTGTTTGGATCATAAGTTTATTGAATAAAACTATTTATGCGTATTCTATCGCGTTTAATTAACTTATTTTTAATTCCCTTAATTCCTGATGTTTCGGGTGGTTTACAGAACGTTAAAATCCGTATAATAGTTTTATTCAATATGTAGTGTTCACGTAAATATAAGAAAACATTATCACAGGTTTAGCTTAACCTGAGCAATATCGGTTAATTGTGATGCTAAAATTAAGCTTAGGCTTGGAAGTAGATATCACTTTTGCTTGGTAACAAATATGTACTCAGTAAAACATTATGAGCAGGCTCTGAGGATTAGCTTGTCCTAAAAGTACGCATGTAAAGTCAGTTTTTACGATTTAATATATAAGTACCAATGGGCGCTACTAAACCACCTTGTTTGTTTTAAATTAGTATAACAAATAGGCAAGACACATACTTCTCGGTAAGATGGTTAGCTTTTTGTTCATTGTGATTCCACTCGAAGTTGCGACCAAGCTCTCTCTATGTAAAGTTGGCAGGAAACTTAGGAAAAATTCTCTACTAGGAAATTTCAACTAAGCCCGCTTTTGAAAAAATAATTTTGTCTTCTAAATTTAAAACACTTGAGATTTACTTATATATAAATAAGACACATCTTTTTTAATTCCACGGCTGGGCTTCGGTTTGGTGTTACCACAGCAATCGTAATAATAAGACAATAGACATTATTATTACGATTTCTGTGGGTGTTACATATAGCGCGCCAGCTGGTATTGCATAGTTTGAATTATTTTATTACGATTTCTGTGGGTGTTTGTTACATATAGCGCGCCAGTTGGTATTGCATGGCTTGAATTATTTTATTACGATTTCTGTGGGTGTTACATATAGCGCGCCAGTTGGTATTGCATAGCTTGAATTATTTTATTACGATTTCTGTGGGTGTTACATATAGCGCGCCAGCTGGTATTGCATAGCTTGAATTATTTTACTACGATTTCTGTGGGTGTTACATAATGCGCGCCAGCTGGTATTGTATAGTTTGAATTATTTACTTATACTCACCACACTGGGCTGGAGTGTTGATGAAAGCAGATAATGATAATGTAGCTCTCATCACCAGTCAGTCAGTCAAAATTGAGTTTTTAGCGTTTTTGAATGTATGGTTCAATCAGGTTGACAACTAGGTAAATATTTAGCTTATTCCTTCCTTTACTAATAATCTATAAAGAAATAAATAACTTAAAAATTAGTTACGAGTAGTGGCGGCGAAAAAGAATTCACTAACCTTATATATACCTTCAATTTGTGGGAATCTTTAACAGTAGCCGTGGTAGCTCAGATGGTTAGCACTCGCTGTAAAGTTCACAGTACGCGATTAACCCGGGTTCGATTTCCGCTGGCACCAATGAAATTTTTAATTGCAATTTTAAGTGCTGATTTACCACGTGCTCAGCGGTGAAGGAAAAATAACGTGAGGAAACCTGCATATTTGAGAAATAAGAAAAAAACGAACACGCATTAGGGCAGCGCGGCAGACACTTCCTTGCCCTAAAACCCTCTCAGAAACAAGAGAAGTCCTGAGGCCAGTAGTGGGAAGTGTGTAGGCTGTATATTTACTTTACTTTTATAACGGAAAGTGGGCAGCAGTATCTTCTTGATAAGAACTCAAACTGAAGAAAAAAAACAACTGCCTGAAATATCTCATGAGGCAATCTATGTTTATTAGTGCTTAGGCCGTAATCATGATGATAACGACGATAATTACGAGTACAGTAGAGGCGCTCAAGTTTACGATATTGTCACGACTCTTACACATATTACAGTACGTTGTTAATATTTATGGTTACGACATCTAAGTCCACTTATTAAGTAGTAGTAACGTCGTTTTATCGTAGCCAATTTTTACTTAAAATACACGCTAATACATTACGTTATCTTGGGTAACAATTGGATTTATGTTTGCGTAGTATAAGGGTGATTAACAAGCACACAATGCACCCGATGATAGTTAGATGCTATGGCCCATAGACATCCACCTCTGTCTTCGATTAAAAGTCAAAATGCAGATCTGTTGTTATCCCTGGGGATTAAGACGGAATGCCTCATTTCCAGTTAAAAGTTCTCTACACTCACCCTAAGAAACACAGCAGCATTAAACTGCTACTTTACGCTGGTATTCAGTGAGAGCATGATCTTTCCCTGATCTGATTTCTCTGAGTTATTTATCTAGTATAATCCAAAATGGCATTATTTATTCTGTAGCTGATGTAATGCAACTCGCGTCGAGTACAATTAAAACGTTCACCAACATTTTACGCGGACGTAATCTTTCCTTAAGAAAGAGAGACGATTCGATTTAGAATAAAATAATTTTTTTTTTAATTATGTACATAGTTTGTTTATACTTTAATGCTTTTCTTTTGTTCATGTATCGTATTATATGTAAATATCTCTTTCTTTCGCTCAAGCAAATCCAAACGGCTTTTATCTCCACCGGCTTTTAAATCCAATTGCTGATATTATGTCATGCAATCTATCTTGCAGTAGTATACCTTCTGTGTGCTTTGTTAAACACGTCCTCGACGGCACTGAATACGAAACTGAAGAGTGGAAACAGATCAAAATTGGTATATTTTTATAAAACTGCTAACAAAAAAACCATATCTTGGGCTTGCCCTAGTTTGGAGCCCTAGCTTCGCCATTGGCTGGGGGAGAAATATTTGTGTTACGACGAAAAAGCTATAATCCTAACTTTCATATCATAAATATTAAGGAGATAATTTTTTTAAGTGTCATTTTTTCCTAGTTGGTAGGACTTTTGTTTCGTTTGGAAACTGTTCAATTTTTGCCGCTGATTTGAAGTAGAGAGAGGTACTCATAGTATGATTACATGTAGTAAGGCTTTTCGTCATAATTCTTTGACCGTTTTTTGAAGAAGGTTGCTGATATTCATAAGTTGCAGTTGGCTATTAATTTTGTACTAATTTGTCACCCTGTTATTAACAAATCAAAAATAGAAAAATCAGTAATTAACACATACAATAATGAAATGATACTACAGAAAAAGGCAAGCAAAATTGTTAAATTCTATGGCAAATAGAAAAGATTTAGTTTAAATTCGTAAGGTACACCTTAACTATATTCGTACCTACGTAAAATATATGTTTGGATTTCACTTTCGAGACCAGATGTATTATATTCTTCTATACGAATCCGCAGCCCTCTAATAAATAAGATGGGAGTTTGCATTTTTGAAAAACCGTTCCATACTTCTTACTGCATGCATGTTTGAGTATGTAAAGCAGCTGTGATGCAACGCGCTGTGAATTCGACTGAACATGAGCTCTGCCCGCGTAAATATTAGAAAATGGCGGCGCTTTAAAAAGCATTCATGTACGTAACTTTTTAGTACAAGTATTTATATTCTATAATCAAAAAAAGTAATTAAACAATGTAAAGTGAAAAGAATAATATACAGAATGACTATAAGTATACGAGTTATGTTCAGCCTGGGCGTGTTATACGAGTATATATTGTACGTTCATTTTAATCGAAGAACGATAGTTACACCTTACTATTACACGTTTAGAAATCATAAATAAATTACTCGAAAACCCGCATCCATCCCAACAATTTTGTGCTAAACGCGTATTAAAAATACAAAACGTTCCAAACTTTAAAATAATATGTCGATTACTTGACTTAGTCAATGTACAAAGGGCTCGGGAGGAAATGGGTGCAAAAATAAACTGTTAGATTAAAGGACTGAATAATGTTGTGATGGTCTAAACGTGATAGAGCCACGCTGCGGATTTATTATAGTTGTAGCATGAATAGGTCGGATCGATCAGGGAAAGATCATGCTCTCACTGAATACCAGCGTAAAGTAGCAGTTTAATGCTGCTGTGTTTCTTAGGGTGAGTGTAGAGAACTTTTAACTGGAAATGAGGCATTCCGTCTTAATCCCCAGGGATAACAACAGATCTGCATTTTGACTTTTAATCGAAGACAGATGTGGATGTCTATGGGCCATAGCATCTACCTATCATCAGGTGCATTGTGTGCTTGTTAATCACCCTTATACTACGCAAACATACATCAAATCAGCGGCAAAAATTGAACAGTTTCCAAACGAAACAAAAGTCCTACCAACTAGGAAAAAATGACACTTAAAAAAAATTATCTCCTTAATATTTATGATATGAAAGTTAGGATTATAGCTTTTTCGTCGTAACACAAATATTTCTCCCCCAGCCAATGGCGAAGCTAGGGCTCCAAACTAGGGCAAGCCCAAGATATGGTTTTTTTGTTAGTAGTTTTATAAAAATATACCAATTTTGATCTGTTTCCACTCTTTAGTTTCGTATTCAGTGCCGTCGAGGACGTGTTTAACAAAGCACACAGAAGGTATACTACTGCAAGATAGATTGCATGACATAATATCAGCAATTGGATTTAAAAGCCGGTGGAGATAAAAGCCGTTTGGATTTGCTTGAGCGAAAGAAAGAGATATTTACATATAATACGATACATGAACAAAAGAAAAGCATGAAAGTATAAACAAACTATGTACATAATTAAAAAAAAAATATTTTATTCTAAATCGAATCGTCTCTCTTTCTTAAGGAAAGATTACGTCCGCGTAAAATGTTGGTGAACGTTTTAATTGTACTCGACGCGAGTTGCATTACATCAGCGACAGAATAAATAATGCCATTTTGGATTATACTAGATAAATAACTCGGCCGTTTGTCGTTTTGTTGATGCTGCATGGACTCATCGTGACCTCTGAAAGGAAGTTCTTGTTGTGCTAAATGGCAAACAATATCGACTAATCGTTGAAAAACACTACGGTTGTGATCAACACGCATGTTTTGTTTTGTAATGTCCTCGGATAACTGGCGCGACAAAGATGTATCACTCATTCAATTCAATTCATTACAAGGAACACTATTATCCTACATTTTCACTAAAAATATTTAAAAAAACATAAATTTTCAACTTGCAATATTCATTCGCTCAAGCTAAACACACACGAGTAAACGTTGAAATGTGAAGTGAACTTGCAAACGTATCGCCCGCGCTCGCATAACTAACTAACTTCATAGTAAAAGCCTGCTTTTTCGCTCTATTCTAATTGCTATTTATACAATCATAGTTATATTTCATTATAGTACATTTTGCCACAGGTTAGAAAGGGAGCGATCATCTTCTCAAAAGCCCGGTAAAAAGCCCACGCGTGCGAGAGAGACGACTAATCGCTTAATTCAACTTCTTTTTTTATGACAGCAATATCACTAAGGCTACGAGGTCATAACCTGTGTAGAACAAAAGAGCGTGTGGGAAATTTGAAATAGTTTGAAACAGTTTACGAGTTATTTTATTAGTTGATATTATTAATTGAGCTGTTTGATAGGGCAAGCCCAGGTTTTCGGTTTCTATGGGGGCTTCGCCACTGCTCCCAGCACACCTACATAACATAAAAAAATAAATCTTTATTAATTTTGCATTAGAATTCAAAATATTTCATTCTGTTTAGATTTTTTCTTAAGGTTCTTATGCATTTAATAATCTACCTTCGTTTTTAAAGCGAAACTTCTACAGAAAAGAACCAACAATAAAACGTAGCGTCTACCTTGCTACTTACTTCTTTCTATTTTAATTAATCTTTTTTCCTTAAAACCGGTGATCTTTTCTTTACGAAGCATGAAAGCCACAAGTTGCTTATACTTGCACAGCATGCTCCGTTTTTACTACTTTCATTTTCCCCTAACTTTTTTATTACGTAACGAGCTTTTCATTTGGTGACCCATCTCCCGCTTCTTTTGAAAATTTGACCTAACATAAGATTTTCTGAGAATATTCTGTTCAAAACATGCTAGTTTTCTTTAATAAAAAGTTCACAGGTGTATCTTTTCATACAAGTAATATAAGTTTATTAAAAAGTTATTTTATTAGTTCTGAGACACCTAATATTACATCTACATTTTTATTTTGCAAATTTGGAAGACACTAGACTTGTTAATGATACCTAAGCATTTTTTATACCTCTAACCAACTTCAAATAAAGACGGCGTTGTCACTTCTGAGGACGAAGACGAAATGCCTCACAGCCTGTTATTATACTGGCTCTATATACCCTTCAAACTGGAAGACAGCAGACTTTTTAGTGATACTTAACCATTTCATATATGTTTAATTAATAATTTTGGTCTTAAAGGCTCTGGGCAGCATAGTCACCGCCTTGATACCAAGGGTAATTAGTATCGGAAGATGCTATGTATTCAGGTCGTACAGCACCTCAATCACTATCGGGCTGTTGACATTCCTAGAGAGCACGATGTCCCGTACATACGGACGTCTTCGTGGGTCTATCGGAACATGAGTAGACTCTTTGGGATCTAAAACGTCATAATTGTTGTTCTCCGCATCTTCTCGGCCTCGGCAGATTGATCAGTCTAGATCCCGCGCTGGATGTTTGGCATTTAGGTCTCAGGCGATAATGGTGGGCGTTGTGCCTTCCATTACCGTCCGGACGTCTGACGAGTAAAATGGAGTCTCTGGCGGGCGGTATATTGCAAAGATCCTTAGTTCCTCGCCCGCCGCCTTCATATTTATGCCGATAGAGCGCATCGTTTGGTAGTCCGGTAGGTCTAGCTCTTAATGGACGATCTCCCTCCTTAATAGAACCGCCGTCCCTCTGTAGGCGGTCCCTTGAAGGTTGACCTCGTCCCGCCAGTACATGTAATAATTGGGCAGCTTTAAACGCGTGCATCAAATAGTCTCAATTTAGTCTCTTCCACCTAAATCACCCGTTTGTCCTGTTGTTTGGTGACTGTACGGATTTCGTGGATCATATGTTGTATTCTGTCCGGGTTCCAATAGAGGAGACGCTGGTTAATCTCCTTCGTAATGCCGAGCCAGTAGCGTTGCTAGCGCCTTCATTACGGTGGTAATGGGATCAGTGCCGGCCCTAATGTCGGCCAGGAATTTATTATCGACCTCGATAGCTATGCCTACCAATTCCTGGCGTTAGCTGTCTCTTAGACTGATGATGGTTGTCTTCTTGTAATAGTTGGTACTGGTCTCCGGGCGTTGATAGCTGTTTCTCTCCTGTGGGTAGACCGGGCTCCATTTTCGTATAGAGTACTTTCCGGCGCTCTGCCCACTTTAGTGTCTTTTCTTGTTATACAAGTTACTAACCTGCTGAGAGGCTATCCTTACTCCCGGTGTTGGCGTTGAGGTCGCAGTCTGAGGAGGAGGCTGCGTTTTCTTTTTCTTTCTCCCCTGCTTCCCTTCCCTCCTTTGAGGGTTGACGCTCTGTGGCGTCGTTAGCGGGGGACTGCAGAGTCGCCCCGGTGGTTACCCTCAATTCAGTGCGTTCCACTGTTTCCACTGGTATTGTAGGTGGGGGGGGGGGGGCGGCTCCCTCTTATTCGACATGATGTTGGTCGGTATTTACGACTGCTTTTTTACTGCGTATGTTCAGGTAATCTAACTGTATGTATCCTGTCTATGCTTACCTCTGAGCCGACAGTGACGATTGAAGCGAGCACTGGCTGCCCCTTTCGTTACGAAAGGTTTGTGTGAAGTGCTTAGGTGGCACTCCAACATGTGACTTGACACAAAAGGCAGGGAATGTGCTAGAGTGCTCAAGGTTCTGCCTAGGGGCCGGTGACCTCGACGCCTCTCGGAGTATGCGGACTCGATGATTGGCGGAGTATGTCGTATCGGCGGCAGTGTGCGACCACTGCTAATGACAATACAGCGCACACCCAGGAGATCATTCCAAAGAGAAGAAAAAGACATTGTTGGATTTAAGGTCTGAATAATGTGATTGTTTAATTGTGGTAGAGCCACGTTGCAGCTTTATTATAATTATAGCCAAATGGGTCGGCTCGACCAGGAAAATACCACACTCTCACTGAATACCAGCGTATAACTCTAACGGTGAGTGTTGAGAACTTTTCACTGGAAACGAGATATTCCGTCTTTAGTCGTCAGGGATGACAACGCGTCTGCATTTTGATTTTTAATCGAGGATTGTGTGTCACCCATAAACTGAATTAGGTAATGCTTCTATTACACAAGGTTACTCAGGTCGAACGCATCAGGATCTGTCGAAAGCTTTTCCCAAGATTACCATTTCTTAGTGTACAATTTGCACTTAGAAATGGGAATCTTGCATCTTGTGTAACAGAAGCATTACCTATTTCATTTTGACTACCCTATCTTCATGTGCTGATACATTTTCACGACTTTGTCTAATGAAACCAGGATTCGCCCATTACGTACTGTTGGGGTCGTTATTCATGACGGCCATTTGTTATATTTTACAATTCAAAAGATATGAATAATGGTATGGTTCTTTTCGAATTTCAACTTACTAATTTTTTTAAGTTCATGCTCGAATGATTAAAAAACTGGGTTTTTATTATTTTTTATTTAAAAAAAAAACGTTTATGATAGATTACTAAAAAGTATTTAATAAAACATGTAGTGGTACACTGTGTGAAAATATCCACGGCCCGAAATAGTGTCGGCAGTGACAAAAATGGCAACAGAGGGAGACTGAAACTGCTGGTGGGCTGTAAGTATCTTCCTGGTAAGAACACAAAATAATAAAAAAACTGTGGTTGGCAACCCTCCGGCCAAGCGTCTCAACTGTGGCAAAATTCCTACTATGAAACAACCTATGGCAGAGTTGTGGCATAGCAATCTATGGATTGATGGAATGGTTAATGTAACTAACATCGTTATGTACCATTCATGTTCAAATACATTTCTAATGATACCCCACTTTTAACACCAAAAAAATTGAGAACTAATCATACAATATATAACTCTTTACCGTACACAAAGGAAAGATTAATATAACAAAAATAAACAAATATTTAAGGAAAAACAAATAAAATATATCAAACAATATACTGATGTGATATCTATTTGGTTAATTAGAAATTATTTGTCGTTTTTCTATTGCTCATATTGGACATTTCGTTAATTATTTTGTTTATCTTGCGATTTTGCTATTGATGGAAATCTATAAATAAATACCGAAAAATTAGATTCCTGAGGTATTGATACAATATTGATAACATACTCGTATTTATCTTTTAATTATTTTATTGTTTTAGCTCTTTGAAGTGGGTGTTATTTTTATTAATTATTTTTTTTTATTTAAATAATAATATCAATGCTTTTTACTTCATTAGTATGTATATAAGGAAAAACATATTTTATGTAAAAAAACCGTGAACATATGCCTTAAAATTAGAAATAAATCGCACTTGCGTCATCGCGGGTGACAATTTTGCTCGCTCAGAGGCGATTTCAGGGTATAAATACAATCCGCGTTTTGTGTGTGTTTTTTTTTACTTTTCTGGATACTGGACTACTGTACCACCTGATGGTAAGTGGTGATGCAGCCTAAGATGGTAAAGCTTACTGGCTTAGCTTAATTAAAACCTGTTCACTCTTGTCTTGAAGACACCCACACTGTAATCGATTGGAAAGATGCTACATATTCCGTACTAACTCTATTGCTGCAAGCAAAATGTCTTAATATTAAATTGTTAGTTAATTTTATTTATAAACATTATACTTTTTTAAGAAATTTACAATCATCAATCAATTCGGTCAGACGTAAGGGTCCATCTTTGCTCTCCGTGGACGACCAAACGCAGGTGGATACTTTTTGTCATTATCATCGTCATCATTAAAACATCAACTATAATCCGCTACCAACAGTTAGTACTTGCCTATAAACTCCATCAAAAAAGTCGCTAATTGTGGTAAATTGCAGTCGGAGTAATCTCTACTGAACGGAGAACAATACTGGTCGTATTATTTTCACTTTGAAATATCTATAGTATTTAAGTTTCCATCGAGAGAGCTCACTTTTCACTATTGTTATTTGAATAGAATAAAAGTCATGTCAATTCAGCATTACAATCAGTTTACTATGTCACAAAGTTTGTTGTTCCTAAGGGCTAAAGCAGTAATATCTCACGGATTGAGCGCGTATGCTCTTCATACACTCTTCGCTTTTAACAGACTTCAAAAAAAGGTTCTTAATTCGAATGTGTGGTTTTTTGTATGTAAGTTATGCTCTTCATACACTCTTCGCTTTTAACAGACTTCAAAAAAAGGTTCTTAATTCGAATGTGTGGTTTTTTGTATGTAAGTTACGCAAAATCTTCGCAGATTGTGAACCAATTTTGATGATATATAAATTTGGAGAAAATATTCTAATAGTGGTAGCAAATAAAAAATCTTCTTTTTTAGCAATTTGAAGTCGTTTTTGATTTTTCGTTAAAAGTTATAATTATTGAATTATATTTTTGTAGATGAGAATTTTAAAATTGCTAGTCAATTAAAGAACCATAAACTCACCAAATAAACATCCCCTTCCCCTCATAAACTTCAGCCCACGCTCAGAAACTTTTTACAATATGTGGAGTACTGGCTAGGGTTTGGTAATTCCCGATTCAAAATCCCGGGACACGAGACAGCCAACAATAAAAGTCCCGGGACTTCGACACTTTTAAGAAAATAATTTTTTTAAGTGGTTTTTTTTGAAGAATTTTAATTAAGTTAATTTCTGGTGAAACGTATAATAAAAGGCTCTTTTTTTGTAAAAATCAACATTTGTTACACAGAAAATTAAATCTTAATAACTTTAACGTTAATTTCACTCTTAATAATTCCTTTGATTATTTCTTTTAATATCACACAAATTCAATATCCACATACATTCATTATGTTGTTCTAATTTACTATGTGCTCGGCGCTAAGCAAAACCATTGTGAGGAAACCTATATCTGAGTGGAGCGACGGACAGAGAGAGTGGGGAACTCTCCTTTGCCCTAAAACTGCCGCTTTTAAACAGTAGAATCTTATAGTTATAAAATGAACTTAGTTAAAAATCATACTAATTCTACTTACTTTACTATAATTGTAATAAATGTAATTCTAGCATCTAATCATTGACTATACTCACACCATTGTTAATTCTCATTATTACAGATTTGTTTCATAATTAAATAATCGAAGCATAAATAATGAGCCATCACCCATCAGTCTTTTAAATAATCAGCTAACACATTAATTAGACTTCTTTGCTGATTTAATAAAATAGGCTTTTAAAAAAATCAGAGCGTCAACAGCTTTGTCCGACAATCTGTTTCTGATTTTTGTAATAATGCCACCGGACAAGGAGAACACCTCGTTTTCAACAGATGTCGGTTGTATTGTGTTTAGGGCTTTAAACAGTAGTTCCAAATTTTCTTTTCTATGTGTGTTACTTCATAAAGTTTCTTTGGGTGCACCGATTTTGATGATTCTTCTTTTTTAAAAGCTTCTTTCTTTCGAAGCTATTTATCAAGATCTGATCAGTAGTTTTTGAGTTATCCTTAATAATGCGCAGTTAATTGTTTGTTTTAAAAACTGCTTAATATAGCATGGATTGCTATACCTACAGCTAGTAAGGAGTATTTTAAGATGAAAATACATTAACTTTTACTGAACATAGTACCAGGCATTCATCCTCTTCCCGTCCTAGGTATTGATATTGAAAATGTTAGAAAGACAACAAACTTACATCCAAAACTTATTTCCATTTTTATTAGGAGTAATATTAGCGTTCGAATTTGAAATATGTAGTATAAAATATATAAACAATAACTCATGATGGGAAGTTATATTATTTAAATTAATATGCTATGTTTATTGTTTGTTTTTTTTTTTTTAATATATAGAAGAGGGGGCAAACGAGCGTGCGGTTCACCTGATGTTAAGTGACTACCGCCACCCATGAACATCCGCAACACCAGGGGAATTACGAGTGAGTTGCCGGACCTTTAGAAAGGTGTAAGCTCTTTTCTTGAAGGTCTCTAGGTCGTATCGGTCCGGAAAAATCGCCGGTGGTGGTAAACTATTCCACAGAGATGTCGTACGCGAAAGAAAACTCCTTCTGAAACGTACAGTGGTGGGCCGCCAAGCATCCAGATGGTGTTGATGGATTGATATCGGGAGGTTTGCCGCGTAGTCCGTTTATGGAATTTGGCGGCTGGGATTAATCCGAACAATTCCTCAGAGCACTCCCCGTGGTATATGCGAAAGAAAATGCAAAGATGCAACATCTCCTCGCAGCGCCAGCGAATCGAGCCGATAGGTTAGCACTCGGTCGCCGACGATTCGAGCCGATCTGCGCTAGATGCGGTCAAGTGGAAGAAGCTGGCCTGAGGAGCCCCAGTCCAGAGATGGGAACAGTACTCCATGTGTGATGGTTAAACTGGACTAGATTTAGTCACCCCCAATCCGAGACTTTGTTCAGCAAAGACTCGACTTCAGACACAAGTTTGTCCTGATACTCGGAGACGTTTTCCCGAAAAATACTGGCACGGCCGGTGTATAGAGCAACACCAGTGCTGTCATCCGCATAGCAATGAATGTTACCGGTTTGCAACATAACATTGATATGCAGAAGAAACAGCGATAGCACGCAGCCTTGTGGTACGCCAGCATTAATAGGCTTGTAATCGGAGCATGTACCGTCTACAACTACCTTGATGCTCCGATCTGCAAGAAAGCTGGTGATCCAATTGCACAATTTCTCGGGAAGCCCATAGGAAGGGAGCTTCAAAAGAAGCGCTTTATGCCAAATCCGATCGATTGTTTTGTTGTAAATTGTTAGTTATGATAATTTATGACAAAAATAATTAAATTGAAGCAATCTAATATTTAAATATCTAAATAGTATACAAAAACAGAGAAGGCGTCAACGAATACAATTATTTGATCAAAGTAACTTACTTGTATGTGTCCTTCGATCAAAATTATATGAAGTTACCTACCCTACCCTGCTGTATATTATTATCCACCTTTAGTACTTGCTTGCATTTTAATTATTTTTTCCTAGTTCTAGTGGATATAAATTCACAATGACATGGTGTGTGTTGCCAGTGTAAGTTGATATAGGTTGGGTTACCAGTAAAAATATTATTTTTTCCCCGAAAGGTTAAGTTAAAACTCGTGTCATTCGGTACGTCAATTCATGACTACTTACTATACAAACACAGGAGGCGCCAATTGCATATAATTTTGATCGAAGGACATATATATTGGTAACTTACTTTGATCAAATAACTCGACCCCGCCACCGATGATATGACGCTCCGCTAGTGACGCAACTTCTCGCTCACTCTCGATCCAACCGGAATTTTATAGACGCGCTGACAAATACGTAACAGAAATAATGATTAACAGCGCGTTAAGGATACACCCACTCATTAGTTTCACATATAAATATTTATTAATTTATCCAAAAAAATTGCGTTAATCTATACATACAAAAATATATTGAGGTGTCTCTCAGTACCATCTAAATAACTGGCTTCTATCAAGCTCAGGAACTATTCGCGTGCTGTTACGACATGATAACCATTTTTAAGATTTTTGTCCGCCTGTATGTCCGCACTAATGATTGGAATGGCTGAACCCGATGGTGATGAAACATCACGAACAGATACAGCGCAGTTAAAGGAGTGATCTAGCCTATATTTAAATTTAAAAAAAACCTAAAGAATTTTTGGGACATTAAAACACTGATAAAATAAATCTTAAAAATTAAGAAGAAGTTACGAACAAACAAAGTCCTTACAATTTATCTTCTTTCTCTTAAAGTTTTTTATTTTGCAATAAATATTTAAAAAAAAGGTGATCCTTTAAGTGAACTTAATAGATCTTTAATTTTTATTTTAAACAATTTCTCATATTGCACATAGTTTTTGAGATAATACAGAAAATCACCTAGAGCTTAAAGTGGTTTTCCTAAATTTGAACAACTTGTCCAAAGACCACTATTATAGAACTGCAGTTTTTTTTGCTTAAGTTCTAAATGGACGAAGTATGTATATAAAAATGTTTACATCACTTTTTCGATCAACCTGTTACTGAACGAAGCATTCCTTGGAATTTTATGAAACTCGTTGTTTGTAAAAACAGTTAGCGAAGCTCTTCAATATCCGTTTTTGCTGCTTTCAATTTATTATTATTTACGTCACAGCTTATTTTTGATTAAAGAACATTTCAAGGCAAAAGATTGTTATGACTAATTTCCTGGACAATTTATTCATATCATTCTTGTTTTTACTTGTTTTCTTTAGATTTATTGTTCATCCAATCTTACAGGATGATATTTTATTGCTTACGCAAAATCTAAAACTCTATGACTAAATCAGGACTTTTGTAGTCAAAATAGACTATAATAGAATAGTTTTTTATTCAATATAGATTACAAGTAATTTTTATTTACTTTACCACTAGTTTGGAAAGAAACCTCTGTCCTGGAAAGAACCAGCAAGAAACCTAGCTGGAGATCCTGAGTTGCTTAGTTTATTCTTGTCTGATGCTTGCAAAGTGGTATTATTCTGGATAACAATAGGCTTGCTGGGCAACAAAGTATGTATGGACATGTAAGGTATTTATTCAACACTGCCTTTTTCAGGAAATGTTTGAATTTGGATATTTCGTACGTACTATGTTATATATTACATTATCGTAAACTAACTGTAGCGGCCACACGTTGCTGTTACTCAAAAAGTTTTATAAAAACACGCGTGTATTCGAATGCATCAGTTTGTCAAGATTTGAAAGCATCTGTAAAGTACTTTCGGACATTTAAGATTTTAAATAAAGGAACACTTACATTCTTAACTCTAGCAGAAGCAAAAGGACAAACCTACACGGCAAGAAGCCTTGTAGGTTTGTCCTTTTTTCACGCATCAACGGATCAAACTTCGACTATTATGAAGATTTTCCAGCTCCTTTTGAAAAGAATTAAGGGTGAGGAAGAAGTACATAGTCCATCTGATGGTAAATGGATAGTGTATTCTGTGAATGTACATCTACCTACGGTAAAATTAAAGAGTGAAAAATTAAGAATGTTACCTTGTTAGTGGTAAAACAAATTATTATTTGTTTGTTTTTTTCGTTTTCTAAACCCCCCTTCACCGTTTGTCCGATTACGAGCATAGCAACACAGCCAAACAAATATTAATTTTATTATGTGACCGCTGTTTCATCATATGTATTTGTTTCTGCACATATACTGACAAAGAATGAATGAGGCTAGAGAATAGCAGTTGAACTAGATGTTTACACTCTCACACACAAACACATTTAATTGAATTTCTATGGCTTTTAACAGTAAAAACCTGTTACGTACTGTTATGTACTTAAGTTTAAGAAATCAAAAGAAATTAAGGAAATGTTGTGGTTATGGCATTTTAAATAAATTTATTGTTGAAATCTTTTTAAAAATATGCTTAATTATTGCCCTTTCTTTTGAGGTACTATTTACGCAGATCTCTCATCAACACTTGGAATCAGTTCTAACGAAAACGATAGTGCATTAGCTAAAATGGTGCATTATTTTGGTCAGTATACAAATAAAAATATTTGTCCGCAATTTGCTTTGTATACCCTAATTTGTTTTGTTTGTTTTTGTTTTGTTTTTTTTAATTCCAAGATTTGATGAGAGATCTGCGTAAATAATACCTCAAAAGAAAGGATTATTTTTATATAAATATATTTTTTATTTATAACGGCGTAATCACATTTCCTTAATTTCTGTATATACTGGCTCTATGAATAAATACTACTAATGGGGGGCGTATTACTTTAATTTCGATAGTTTTTAATTGTTTAATTATTAAGTTCAAAATAATTGTTTTTGTTATTTTGTTACCGAACGTTTATTTCAAATTAGTGGTGTTTATTGATACATCTATTCCATATATGTTGAATATAATAAATGTAAAATATCAGTGCCATGAGCTTCCATTTCGTTCACCTGATACACCCTATTTTTTTCCAGACGTTAAAAAAGATCATCTATTATATATAAGTTATTAAAGGGGAAATTCATTTTCAAACATCAAAATAGATTGTTTTTAATATAAAATCACTTAATGCTATAAGAGTAGAAAGTGAAATAATTCACAAATATAAGGAATGATGCACTAAAATACCATGTTGATGCATCTTATAACAATAGGAGGTAAATAGAATCGCGGCAAAAATGAGGGCTCAGCATTTCTTTTTAATGGTATTCAAACTCGAATTTATAACTCGGAGCTCTTCTGCATTCTTAACGTTAACATGCATGAAGAAAGCACGAAGCGCTCGTTCAAAATGCACACGCTTATTGTGTTCTAGCAAGGCCGCGGATTCAAGCGCAAAATGGTAAACGTGGTCCGATTACGACCTGCAAACATATTCGATCCGGCGAAAAGGATGTTCCGTAGAAATACAATTTAGTTTTATGTTTCTTACTTATACAGTGCAGTATATTTATAACATCTTTGTATAATATATTTTATGTCGACCAAAGTCAAATAACTTTAATTAAAGACTAGCGTTCTTTGTCAAAGTCTACAAACGTACGAAGGACCAATAAGATAAAAAAAATTAGAGATCCTAAGTAGTTGTTTCTTGTCACATAATACTAAACGTACCGTTTCTTTGTTTATTACGCTTAGTGTGGTCTGTGAGCATGTCTCGGTCGAGTAGAATCATATAACTTTAATATCCGTAGTACCTATCTAGTCAATTAACAAGAAGTAGTGGATAAAAGAATATGGACAAATATTGATAAAAACTCTGAGAGAAAATAAACTGTGATTGAAGAAGAAGGAACACGGTGACTGGCATAGTCAAGAACACGCTTCTAATAGGGAAATACTTCTCAAATGGTACAAACGCACGAACACATGTACGCGCGCACACGCACACACACACACACACACACACACACACACGCACGCACACACACACACACACACGCACGCACGCACGCACGCACACGAGCTTGCGCTTGCGCACGCACAGATGCACACCAAGGTGTGTTTCTATCTTAAAATGAACTCTTTGTTTGTGTGGCGAGGCCTATCTTCAGCAGTGGACTTGTGAAGTACATGCACATACGAACGCACTCACACACTCAAACACGCATGCACACATACACATACACAATTTATTTCTGTATGTATACCACCGTTTGTTCATCTCTACACTATCAATGTTGCACTGACACGAGGAGTTTTGACAGTTTTTTTTTCATTTCTTTTATATTTTTGTTTAGTTCTTTTTTTTCTCTTGCTGTTATTTGTCATCTGCCTCACACTCCTGGCTCCACTGGAAATCAACGTTACGAATTGATGTATTTATATCTTCAATTCGTGACTTAAAGCTGAGTGAAGACCATTTTGGTGCATATTATGTTATTCCTTTTTTTAATATTTTCGATAACATATAAAAAAATGTTTTATTTTTATTCTTTTTGTTATAATGTATGTACCAAATAAACTTTTTCTTTCTTTGTTTCTTTCTTTCTTTGAAGAGCTGTAAAGATGAGGCACGTAAGTGAAAATCTTTATTGGTGATTAGTTTCCGAGTTAACATAGGTATACATACTGTTTAATTTTACACGCCGATCTCGACTAATTAGCTTTTTACTTTTTAACAAAATTACATATTTTTCTACATAATGTACTCAACAGTTTTATTCATTTTTAACTCTTCTTGCCCAGCTGCGCCGGCCAATTCAAACGAATAATTAACATTTCAATCACTGACTTCATGTAGAAACATAAGACTCGCAGCGTATGCTTTATTCATCAAAAATGTATAATGGTATATGAGAATTTCGCCGGCAGACATTAGTTATCTTTCGCGGATTTTCTTGATAGCCACACTAGATTATATTTATGTAAAAATCTTGTATGTAAATTGCAATGTATGTCTTAATATTCTTATGTATGATTGCTTGCCGGTAGCAAGATAATTTTCTGTAAAATATTTAGTTATAAGAAAAAAAGTTGAGCAGTATCTACGAACTTAAAATATTTAAAAATCTGAAGCAACCCGCCTGCCAAACATGGTAACCATGCAAATATCCCCCTATTATGGGGTAATCTATAGGGTTTGTCTATGTTTCTCAATGGACTTTAAGAAAAAAAGCATAACATTAAAAAATATTTGATATTACCATCTAAAGCTGCATCATCAATTACCACCCAGGGTGGGATTGTGAACAAGCACTGGCTTGTAATGTGTTAAAAAAATGTCAAACATTTACATATTAATTATTCTATGTCAATAATCAGTTATCACTATTAAAAATAAATAAATAAAAATTAATAAAGGACAGTTAAAAGCTTCACCGTAATTTCCAGCTACGAAACATTTTATTATACGACTTTAAACAACAGGCTACAGACTTGTAAGCTTTTTACGTTTGGTTTGCTTTCGAAAAGTCGCAGTATTTGGCCTGTATTTGCGCTCTCAACACAAAATAATAAAGAAGCGCCCGCTTGGACTACGTTCTATCGTTTATTTTTGTAGGTCATTCTGTGGCACTTATTGCGAAACGAGGTTTTCATTTTACAAAAATTTTCCCCTCTTTTGTAGAAGAGCATACTCGCGGCATACGTAAGCTACTTTTAAATTGGGATGAGAGTATTTTTATAAAACATTTATAAATCATACTTTTATATGATTTAACTAAACGCATTACCTATTTGTCTATAGAACAGTTCGGATAGTACACATTCAAAGTTTAACATTCAGCTTTTGATGTGATATTGATAAAATTCTCAAATACATACCCTACCGTACTGAACCCCAGAAACCTCTATAATATGATTATTTCTAATTGATCACAAAATCTGTCACGCTCCTTCATGTGGATTAGCCGATTTTTTATTTTCTCACACTATATATATATTCTTGTATTATTTAGTTACTCACACCCACATATAACGGAGTTTAGGGGAGTATTTCCGACTCCATCTGTTACAGTCTATAAAAGTCTACTGTTAGATTTCGCTATAGTTGCCACGCTTGGCAAACTGGTTGCCAACCGTAGATTTTTTAAATATTTTAAGTTATCAGAAAGACGCTGCTAACCATATCCTGTTCCAGTTCCTCTCTGTCGTCTCTTACGACACCCACGGGATGATGTGAGATAGTGGATATTCTTACTCTACTACTATCTATACTCGAAATACTACTAAAATCGAAAATTCTCCCCGTAGCCATCGGTGCTGCAAAGCACTCGAAACTTTAACGAAAATAAAACACGATGAAATCCGTAAAAGTAGTTTTATTCATATTCTTGTTTTATTATAGAGAGGGTAATGAAGCTGGAAGAGTGCGCCATTCCGCTTCGATCTCGAAGTGTTTTATGCGTTTTGCGCATTTCGGGTTAGGTGTTAATTATTTCTGCCGAGTGGTGGCGGCGTAATAAAATCCATTAACTCGTTTCGCCTTGTAGGTATCGTAAGAGGCGTCTATAGATAATGTCGGAAAACCTCATGGCTTCCGATAGATATCCGATGAGCCTGACAATATATCCAGAACAACGACGTGGAACAGTGTCAAAGATGACAAACCCATGTCGGATAAGCCCATGCCAACTGGCTGGGCATGGGTTTATCCGACATTTACTTACACAGTTCTAGTTTAGATAATTTGTTGGCTAGTAAGTATTTAATATGAAACTTTTTATAACTTATTTTTGTTTTGCATACGGATCTTATAAAATTAAAGCTTTATCTTCACTTGTGTAATGTAATTGATTTCCGTAAAATAACGCCAGTTTCTATTTACTACTACTATATTCCTATTTATTTTCAAGTAGAATTTGTTTACGAAAGTATTTATCTTTATGAGATTATACGTATATGTTCATGAAATATAATAGTTGTTGATTAAAGTTCATCAAGGGTAGAGTAGACCGTGCCATAATTTCATATGAATATGAGATTAGCATGAATGTTCTACAGACGTTTGAAATATTTAACCCCTTTATTAACTATTAAAACTAATGTGAATAAGGGTTAGGTGCCATGCATTGTAGGGCCTTGTAATTACAATTTAATTAAAATATATCGTATGAATTAATAGTTTTATTGTATTTCCCTTATTAAAGAATAAAAATGAATATTTTTCTGTCCATTTATTTATCATTCTATGCATTGCATCACGAGAGGCACGTTTGCCATAGTTGTCAACTGTATTTTTTTGATTTATCAGGAAGCCGCTGCTGTCCGTCTTTTGTTTCATTTCCCCTTACTTGCCTTTTACGAGCCGAGATGATCTGAGGTAGTGGAATCTGTTACGCCGTCACTATATGGCAATTTTTACTTAATATTCGCGCCATATAAACATGATAAAGTCGTGGTAGCGCAGATGGTTATCGCTCGCTGTAAATTTCACAGCACGTGTCCAAACCGGGTTCGTTGCGTTCGGTTCCTCGTCGGCACCAATGAAGTTGTTAAATGCAATTTTAAGTGCCGATTTACCATGTACTCAGCGGAGAAAGAAAACATCGTGAGGGTACCTGCATGTGTGAAAAATAAGAAAATAATTATTTCGAAGAATTGAAGTTCGCCAACAGGCATTTGGTTGGCGGACACTTCCTTGCTGTAAAACCCTCTCAAAATGAGGGGAGGCCTATGCTCAGGTGTGGGACGTATATATGCTGCAACATTTTTTTTATTCGCGCAAATGAAATTAAGTCACCTAGGTACATTAAAATTATTTATCTTCTTATCTCTTCGCCGTAGCGTAAATTCCGAAAGATTAAGTGTAAATATTGTAAGTGAAAAAGGCTTTGAATCAAGTCCTTATTATGAACCAATTTTTATTTCATTTGAATAATTTTTGAGGAAACGCAATATCTTAATTTGGCAGCTTGCATCACCAAGCAGCTTAGAAAATGATTGAAACTTTTTCAAATATTAGCTTCATTATTATTTATTTCTGTCACAAGTTAACATGGGTCGTGCCAATAACACTGGATTTAATGACATAGGCTTACTCTCTTGCCATGTACAAGCAAATTCTCGTGGCTGCAAGAGAAAAATGGCGTAAAAATGTTTGTTAATTTCACACGCATTTGCTTAAATCGGTGCCCTGCACTAGGAACGATTGTATATACTAAAAGTAAACTTACGTTTAGATAAATATTTGCGTTCAACAGCAGATCCCAAAATAACGGCCAATTGCGTATTGGGACACTAAGACTTCTAACCACACTGGTTATACGATATCCTGAACTTGATTAGGCCAAGATTTATAGAGCAACTGGTGACAATAAGTGAGGAAATAAAAAAAAAATTAATGAGTCCATACTTTAGGAGCTAAAGCCCCTATTTTAGTTGAATTAAAGCTAGCAGTCACCCATCAAAAACACTGGTATTGTTTAAGTAAGAGATGTTAACTTGTATATACCGAATTTCAAACTTATCGTTACCGGCCTTTTTTGAGTTATTTCCCATTTTAGTTTTGTCATTTAAAAAGTTAAGGCTTACATTAAATTACATTAAAAGTGGTGCACAGATTAAATCTATTCGTATATTATAATAAATCATCACTCCAAACCTTTTACACTTAGTGAACTGAGAAGTTTTATTTTATTCCGTTCTCTTTACATAAAAATATGTAACAAACATAATCCGTTACTAATGGTTCTTGTTATTCAGATTTATCTACCATTTCGCCCAGGTTATGGGCAGCAGCGTCTTCATAATAACAACGAGAACATAAAAAGAACTGCCCTGGCGATTTCCGACTCTCTTACCAAACGTGGCAGCTATGGCAAAAACTCTATTCATCAGACTATCTCTAGGAAGACATATTTGTTTGGATCGAACACATTTTTTTCGATCATGAAAATTAAGCCTAGCCCAAAATATTTAAATGTTTCCAGCGCTCTGCGCCTAGCCTAAAATATTTAAATCTTTAGCAGACCTATTAAATTAGAGTAGAATAAATATAATAATGTTATATTTAAAATGGAAATTCTCCGTCGTTGCGTCCCTCTGACTAGTTTAAAATAAATGAACAAGCACAGAAGACAAATAGTTTTCTGTGACAAAGCTGACTCTTCGTTATTATTCCATTTGGAATTTGCCTTTGAGCCGCTCATTTATAACCGTCAGCACTAAATTTCGTCAAATATCTTACACATTTAACAAACTCTTTTTGCCTTAAAAATAAAGCACATATTTTTATATGAGTTATATAAAAATATGTGCTTTATTTCTTATATATAATATACAATATTATGCACATGAAATTAAAATTAAAACTCGTTTTTTTTAATTCTATTCTAAACCTCCTCGATGTCTCGGTGGTGGAGACCGTTAGTGTAGTCGTGTCGTAGAGTGAAACGTAGTGTGAGTGGCCTCGTGACAACTTGGAGTGACCATTACGTGTTGGCCAGTAACATGGATATATTAAGAAAAAGTAATGATAATAATTTTAGTACATGAAAGGTGTTGGTTCTATGAAGAAATGTATGTAAATAAGTTTTGGAATTGTATTCATAAAAATCGACAGGACAATGGTATGATTATGTGTCGGCGGGAGTTGAACCAACGCTAAGCGAGCAACTCGCGTATTCTGAAATTTACAGCAAGCAACCTACCGTGACTTGACAAATAAACACATATATAAATATTGCTCATATTAATAGTATAGTATAAGTTTTAAAAAAATCTTTCAGAACGAGATCGTCTAGTTTACCTGCATATTTCCACTGCCAAATAGCAGTGGTTATACTGCTATCTACAGTTCCGTTCTGAAGGATATGGGCAATCAGTATAATTACAGACTATCAGGCATTTAGTCTTAGTCCTGAGAGGTGATTGATCTATAGTCTTGTTTATTTAAAGTTAGTGGCAGGTGTCCGTGGGCTACAATAACCACTTACCATCTGGTGGACAATAACTACGTTCGTAATAAGTGTCACTTTGGTTTTGTTAAAAAACGCAATCTCACAATAGTTTTTAAAAGTGCTGGAAGAGTGCCAAGAAAATAGCCGATACAGTGACCATAGGCGAAAAAATTCATATAACTGTCACATCTATAATATGCTCTGTTGGCTTCAGACTTTAATAGGTATGCGCTGCACGTTCTGCGTAAAGCTGACATTTGATGTAATTGCCACTGTTGGTGTTATTACTGTGACAATTTCGATAAATATAATTCTGTATAATGTCTCAAATTATATCATGTTCGGAACGTATGTAATGTATACGAAGACATTATTACTATAAGTATTCCGGAAAATATATTTCAAAGCGTTCTCGACAAAATTTCCCTTGCAGTTTACACGGCGACATAAAACATGTACGAAACACGCATAAACATAATATATCAAAACGCGGATGAAAAATCCTTCAGTCCTGCCTTGGAAATTGTTACAGCAAATTTTTTTACTTCTAATCGGTAGCATTTTTAAATATAACATATGTTATAGTCTTTCATTGTTTCAGACTGAATTAAACAATGTTTTACTAATATGTAAATATAAATTCAACGTTTCGCTGTGTGCTAGTGGCGTAATAGAATCCCATTGTCGTCATCTCATCACATCGTCATAAAGAGCCGACCATATTTATACGTGGTAGAGCCATGCTGCAGTTATATTAGTGGTATAGTTGTAGCACGAATGGGTCGGCTCGACCGGGGAAAGATCACGCTCTCACAGAATACTAGCGTAAAATAGTAGCTTAATGCTGCTGTATTTCGTGTGGTGAGTGTGGAGAACCGGAAACTATTTTTACTGGAAACGAGACACTCCGTCTAGGTCTTTACAAGTGACAACACATCTGCATTTTGACTCGTAATCGAGGATACATGTGGGTGTCAACGGGCCACAACTACCATTTAGAATCGTGCTGCAGATATGTCGTGCTCATATTATGGTTGTAGGACAATTTACGTACAACCTTATTACGCTAAGAATTGTACACAGGAAATGAAATTAATGTTGTATGATTGGAAATATTTGAATCTCAAAGAATAAGCTGTGTTACCGTAAATCGCGTGGGATTACCGCCAGAGCCTTCCCCTTGCTCCCCCGCCACACCTGACATGTTATTGCATCATCTAATACTGAGAAAATTGCCGGCACATGCTTATGTTTTGACTATTTTTATGAGAAAAAAAGTATTCTTAGTGAAAATTGATAAGTATGTAATGAAAATGAGTGGCAGGAGATCTACCAATTTTAAATAAATTGACGACTGTAATGTAATGTGTATGTTTTATCAAGCTTTCCATTTGCTATAATTGGAAACAAATCTACAGTGTCTCAAAAACATATCGTTATGCAGTTAGATTTAACCCATAAATAAATATACTTTCAACAGTAAAATGATGAAAGACATGGCATTACTCAATTCGTTCATTTCCATACAGTGGATACTTTGAGTACCACTTTAACGAATATTCGGTGATTTAGCCGAATATTCGGCCGAATACAAATATTCGGTAAACCTGCCGAATATGCCGTATACCGAATATTAAACCAATATTCGGCCCATCTCTTATTTATTGATGAAGTAGGATGAATGTACTGGAGTACGATGTAAAAGATTATTACAGAAGTCTATTTTAAAAACTTATATCATTATCATTCCTAAATTGAGAATTTATTTATACGTCCATAAACACTCACGCTTGTCACCCAGAGCGGTAGGCAGAGATTACAGACTTCCATTTGGCACGATCCTGATACACCTTACTCGCCTCCTCCATATATATATATATATATATATATATTTATATTTCCACGTGATGCCTGAGCGTGGACGCTAGTAACGGCTTTGCCTGTGTCTATTAATGTGGCGAATGAGTGGTTTAAATAATAATCAGGTACCATTTATTGTGCAATTTTCGATTTCTCAAAAAATCTCCAAGTTCTTCTGTTAAAGTATATCATAGAAATTATTATGTAATATACGATTACGCATAGGTTCAGCCGCTCCGAAGTTTAGCCCGGACAGGCAGACCGATATAAATGTAAAAGTGTATTAAGTATAATGTTTTTTTTATATTTACGCGAACACTACACATTTAAATAGTACAAGTTTTTACGGATTTTATCGCGTATATTAACTTTTTTTTATATACCAGACGTTTGGAGCACTTTACACCACCCACGCTCACGGGAAGGGGGGGGGGAGGGACTGATAAGTTCAACGTCCAGATGTCATAGTTAACAGCGGTAGCAGTAACAACAAAAGTTAATCATTTTAATCAATGGTAACATTGATTAAAATGATTAATTTTTGTTCCGATCTACGCAGTATGAAACTATAGTATCTTGAAGTATTGCAGTTGTATGCTTGAGTTAGGATTTAATTTTTTATTAATTATAGGATCCCAAGCAGATAGTAGCAGCACCCAGCCATCTCTATTTAAATTAGGATGTTTTTGATTTCAGTAGCCTAGCGAATCATCTTTGGAAGGAAGCGGTGTTCTTTAGCGAGGATTTGTGGCTTATCAAATCTGATGTAGTGACGGGGGCGATCTTGTACGTGTTCACAGATTTCTCGGAGCGTCGATTCTTCACATCAGCTATATGTTCTTTAAAGAGGGTTTTAATTGATCTTTTAGTTTGTCCTATGTAGGAGAGATCACATTCACAATCAAGCTTGTACACTCCTACACGTTGCAGAGGGACATTACACTTGACTGATAGTAAAAACTGACCTATCTTCTTCGGCGGCTTGAACTATGTTTCAAAGGCAACGCGCTTCAAGATGTAACCTATCTTGTCAGTGACTCCTCTGACATATGGCAGTACAGCAGGTTCAAGCTAGACTGTGGTCGGGTTCACTCGTTCATTGTGACGTAGGCGCAGGATCCGAAGCTTGTTATCATGCAAAACTTGCTTGCCGTGTTGCAGCTCCGCAGCCAGGTGTTTACTTGCACAAATCCCTCGTGCTCTCTGAAACAAAGATTTACCCACGGTAGCTAATTGTGAAGGCTGTTCGTGAGAATCACCGCTTAAATATCTATCTGTATGGGTATTTTATCTATAAACGGTGTGGCTCAAGGTGTTATCAGGATTTCGTATTACTGACACATCTAGAAAAGCTAAAGAATTGTTTGGCTTTGCCTCTCCATTGTGAACTGAATTTTAGAATTTATAGAGTTGAGATGGTTTAAAAATGCAGTTACCTTATCTAAAGGTGGAATTTATAAAGTGTCGTCTACGTACCGCTTGTAGAACCTCGGATTTACGGGAGAAGTAAGCAGGGCTTTCTCCTCAAAGTCTTCTATGAATATGTTGGTGACAATGGGTATTACCTAAGTGCTTAACTTTTAACATTAAATTTGATATGTTTAGAAATTAAACTTATAGTCTTGCAAACGTATATGGATATGCACATTAGCGAAACTAGCGTTTGGATAAAACACTACTATCTAATAATTACTAGCTGTTTATTAGTTTGTCAAATAACTTTAACCAAGCTCGAAGCATACTCACCACGGCTAAACACACCTTTGTCGAAATCTGTAGATTATTTTAATGTGGATGCACAAAGTAAACGTTATAGTACAAACATAAAATATCTTTCATATGAAACTCTCAACGAGATGATATTCCATCATGACTCTAGGAATGTGGATGTTTAATTAAAACTACTTAAAATAATGTTTTCAAAGCTAAATAAATGTATTTATATATTAGTATGTATTTGTTTTATGTAAAATTAAATCCCTGATATGAGCTCTGCGCCTACTTACTCTACAGGCTGTTTTTTTTATAAACCGATTAACTAATAAGCAGCTAGTTTGCTGAAAGTACCTACGACAAAAAAAAACTCTTAAAATCGCGTTAAATTAAAAGGTAATTTAAAAAAAGTATTTCTGTCTGTAATCATTTGAGATTTATTTTTATATATTTATATTAGCCTGCACTGACCCACTGCCAAGCAAAGGCCTTTCTTCCTTCCCGCCATTGAGTTCGGTTTACTGCTTGAGCTTATGATTACTTCTCGTATGAACCTGCTCGTCTTTCCACTTAACTTTGGCCGAGTATGCTTCCATTTCACGCCTTTGGGACGCTTTGGTTCACAGTTCATCTGATAAGTATGCGGCGAATATTCGACCAGGACTTATAAATATGTAAATTAATATTACCAACAAATTTGTAACATAAAGGAATGAAAAAATTGAGAAAGTTATGAAAATCCAAGAACATATTCTAATAAATATTGATAATTTTCTTAAAATCCTAAAAATATTATCAAATAACGGCTCATAAGATCTGTACCCTGTTTTCGACTTCTTTTTCCGCACACATGACATCTGACTTAAACATGCACGAAGGGAATACACTGCAGTTTATTTTTAAAAGCGAACTCACAACATGGCTGTGAATTCATAGATAAAGTTGGTAAGCTAGGGTCCCCGGTGTCCTGTGTAAACTAGTTTTATTTGGTCGTAATAATGGTCTCATGGGGTGCGGAACACGTCGCAAACACTGCTTTAAACCTGCTTCCTGCATTCACGTATGTCGTCGTATACAGGTACGATTAACGTTTGTGGTTATTCTCAAGAGTTTATTTTTATTAAAACGAAAACATTCCTTTAAAAAATAAAATATTTATGTGAAAGTTATTTGCTTTTCGATTTGCGATTCTCTAATCGTAAGAGATGTTTTCGTTGAAGGCTTACGTATTTCAGATTCATATTCAATTTTTTTCAATGCCTTGATAAGAATCACTTTAGTAAAGAGATTTGACCTCGTTTTAGACTTGAATTTAAATGAAAGTGAAAATTTAAAGAGTTACTATCTTACCGTACAAAATAATTTATACGGATTCAAATAGAATATTCGTGAATGTTTTGGCACTCTCATAAATTATTTCGAAACACGGCAGTACAAGTCTCTTGAGTATCGAATCGAAACTTAGCAGTATCTTGTCACTCCAAAATAACCCGGCGGAAAGATTATATTTTCGTTTGTTGTACCTAGTTTTCAGTGAAGTAAAACACTTTAAGTTACATCCGAGTGTGTTTTGGTTGCATAAATATAATCTTATATTTAAACAACTTAAATTATTAAAGGATAATTTTTATTCATCATGTTCTTTATCACCCATAACTGTCCACTGCTGGAAGTAGGCCTCGCCTAAATCCGGTCGGATTTGCGCCTTTTATCAAGCAAATACCGATGGCAGTAACGGATTTTTTTTAAATTTATTTAGAGAACCACAAACAAGTTTACAATATGTCTTATGTTAAAGCTTATGTTCTATTACAATTTATTACTTATTATAAACTCAACGACGATGGTCACACATTGAGTATAAAAAAATAAGATAATATGTGAGGGACCTAGTTTTGTAAAAGAAAAGTATTTTAATTTCTAAAATATTATTTTGACATATATTAGAGGTTAGAGTTTAGTGTGTTAGCATATGTGCGCTCGCATGCGATCGCGCACGCGTGTGTATATCTTTATGCATGTACATATATATATATATATATATATATATATATATATATATATATATATATATATATATATATATATAGTCATTGGTTAGATGATTTATAATTAGTATTATGTAGTTTAGGTCTTTAAAGAGATATTAAGTGTTTAACAGCAAGTTTACTAGCTGTCTGTTATAGGATCTGGCACTGCAAGTAAATAAATCTACAGAATTAAATTTTTTATTGTATGTGTCAACCATACGATGAAGGGGTGATCTGATACCAGCGTTTGTCCGAGATCTTGGTACAGCAAAGAGTGAGTGAGGAAGCTAAGAACGCATACGTGCCCGAGATTGTACGGACGCGATGCGACGCTAGAACTTTTTTTGTACCATTTCAATGCTATGATTATATTTATTATAAAGTGGGTTCCATACAGGCGCTCCGTACTCCAATTGTGGCCTGACCAAAGATTTAAAAAGATAGATTAAAGTGAAGGGGTTTCTAAATTCAGTAGAAGAACGCATAACAAGTCCGTACATTTTAAAAGCTTTACTAATTATTCTTTGTATATGAATATCAAAATGTAATTTGTTATCAAAAGTCACTCCCAAATCCCTTATATTATTCACCCTTACAATATCTGTACCGTTAAGAGGATAGTTAAAGTAGCTTATATTCCGTTTTTTTGTGAAAGTGATTACTTTACATTTATTTAAATTGAGTATTAAATTATTAAGAGCACAGTAATTGTGAAATCTATCAAGGTCTTCTTGAAGCAAATAGTGATCCTCTATCCTATCGATGCATTGGTATATTTTGAGATCATCATCATATAAAAGGAACCGACAATTTTTAAAGCAATTTTTAACATCATTTATGAAGATCACAAACAAGAGAGGACCCGGATTGTCGGGTCGCCATTTTTGTTACATACTTCCCGTTGTCCGTACAGGTATATTATTTTAAGGTCCCTCTTCACATTCGTCTATGTATGCCAAATATGCGTTCAACTACCATCGCCACAAATTCCTGTATTCATCATTCCTATATCGACGTGTGGATAAAAACGACTGCTGCGATATAATTTTTGAGTGCGAACAACTATTATTAAATGTTCGTCTTAAAAAAAATTAAAAGGAAGAATAACGGGTTAAGTTGGTATTTGCCGTAATATAACAACGTCATTATATTTTTATAAATTGCTGAGTATTACGTCTAGGTTATCTAGGATTTATTAATTAGTTTCGTTATTTCAAGATAAATTTTGTATTTTTCATTTTTATAAATTCTTAGGATTACAAGTTAAGTCCTCTCTTTGGTGCAATTTGATAAACTTTAATGTCTCATGATTGGCCCACCCAACCATATACAAAAATATATTCTTCGCTCAATATTTACAGCACAAATTAATACGTGACGACAGTATGGATTTGTGCACAAAAGTCACGTATTTCTTTGATATGTGCCCAATAAACCGACTACTTTCAGAATTCGCATTCGAAGAAGACAGACCATCGCCAGCTGTAGGCGAACATGGGCGAATGTAGAAAAATAATATGGGCTCTAATCAATCGTGTCGTGTATGCTGATAGTTGCCAAATATACCGCAATCTGACGAATATCTTTTAGGTTTTTTTATACTACCGCATGAAATCTCACTACCGTATAAAATTATGTTGTCTTGTTATTATAACGATGTCGCTTCACACTACCGAGACCTAAACTGTTACACTTGACACGTTTTAATCAAATGGACCCTACCTTGAGAGATATCTGTAGTAATATATTATATTTAATTTAAAAAAAAATGTAGGGTTGTTGATGTGCTATTTTTTCTAATTGACGGTGGCGTTTGGGAGGCTCCGGTGACCAACTGACGAAAAAAACCTTAAGTGATGGGGACAGCAATGTCAGTGCGGGTTTATGAATACCAGCAAGGTTAGTGCGAGTAGAAAAATATTCTTCAAAAGTTATGTAGAATAATTGATTTATTAAGTTGTTCTATGAATAATGGATACTGCAGTCTTAGACATTAGAAGGATTAGAAAGGTAATTGAGGAAGAAATGGTTAAATTAGTCCACTTGGCTTAGTTCCTAAGTACCCTCCGATATCATATGTCTATGTTTTTTAGTTATTACTTGGGAATCTGCAGCTATTGCTGGGATGGGAAACAGTAATAATTTTGCAAAAGCAAGGAATACGTGCATTCTGCAACTTGGGTAATTCGCGAAGCGACTCGTGATGACACTACGAGAACTTTTTAGGAGAATAGTATTTTAACATCGTTGTTTATTTTTCAAAAAGTTCTCTAGCTATGCACGAAAATTTATAAATTTACATAATGCAAAATGGACAATCTTATTAGAATGGGTAGAAGCGATTAGTCAGATATTCGTAAATTTAGACGGGCTAAAATTAAAAAGTATTTTACTAAATAAAATTTCTGACAATATAGTGCCGTATTGAGACTTAAAATTAAAATCTCGTTAAGATTAAGTTGTTAAACAAATATCTACTATATAAAAGATCAATATGTTGAAGACAACGAAGTGTCAATTTTTTTAAAACAAATTTTTTAAAAGAATAATAGACCTTTTACACTTTACTAATTTTATAATTATAAGTTTAAAAAAAAACAACATGGCATGTAAAAAAAGAACCAGAAAAATCTTCAGATTCAAAGTTCTTTGCTGGTTCTTCTCTGAGAAGTTGTTTTTGCGAATCGGTGTAGATTTTGACGTTCATAAGGCTTTGAACAATCCTTAATTGAATTAAAAAGTTTTCACTTTCACTTTGATAAAGGAGAAGAGAAAAATAACAGTAATTAGTTGAAAAGATGGTGACTTGATAAAGAGTTCGTTAAAAGTATAATCTTCATAAATTAATGATCTATGTGTAATAACAAAAGCTTCGCTAGATCCTCTAATTTGAACCTTCTAATTTATATAGATGAAATAGTTTAACTGTCGTGTGTGATCTAAGATAACTCAATTAATTCACGGTATGAATTAATTATATGTAGCAATTACTTTGTTGCTTATTTCATCAAATACCATAATGTACCGTGTAGTAGCAGGGTTAGAATATCCACTGCCCCATGTCATCCTGTGGGTGTCCTAAGAGGCGACAAAGGGTAACAAATCAGGATATGGACAGCAGCGTCTTCCTAATAACGACTAAAATAAAATAACTGCGGTTGCAACGATGGCAAACATCCCCCCTATGATGCAACCTGTGAGGAAAGCTTATGTACAGCAGTGAACTTTAATAAGCTGTAACGGTAACGGTTATTACATCAAGTAGTTTAAATTGATTCATAAGGTGGAGTTAGAACTTCATTGCTATGTTTATTATATGAAATAAATGTTAGAGAGGTAAAACTTATATACAATATTAAGTCAACTACTGTAATGTAACTACAGTATGTAGACGTAATGCTATCAATTTTAATGTTTTTGTCATTAAAACATTATTGATCCTCTCATATATTCAGTATCTTTACTTTTCTTCACAAATAACCTTCAATGAATTCTGAATTTTTAACAAAATATCTGTATTCGTAACAAAGTTAAACATAATGAGATGTATTGTTTTTGAGACAAAGTTTTATCTGTGAGTTTATGTACTCATTTACCAAAACAAAACATAAAAGGTATACTTGCCGGGAAATAAAACAACTCTAAAGTACTTTGTCATACTTCAACTGCAGAAGCAGATTAGAAGTCTTTACCTTTTAAGATAACATATTATATTTTAAAACGTAAAATATTTGAATAAAATTATGTGTCGTAGAGCCACGCTAAAGCTTTATTGTTGCTGTGGAATTGAGTTATAGTAACAAGAGACCCTTTTTACTGGAAACGAGGCATTCCATCTTAGTCCTCACGGGTGACAACGCATCTGCATTTTGATTTGTAATCGAGGATAGATGTAGATGTCTATGGCCCACAACAACCACTTACCATCAGGTGGACTGTGTGCTCGTTTGGCACCCTATCCTATAAAAAAAGTTATTCCATTTAGTCCTCAGGAATGATATGCATTCTGCATTTTGTTTTTGGATCGCAGGGGCCGGTGTCCACTTACCATCATGAGATGGACTGTTTTCTCGTTGGTCATCATTAATTGTGTCAAAAATTATTTATATTTACTCGACTACGGCAAGGCATGGACGACTGAGCCAAAGTGATGGAGAAAACAAAGAAAATTGTTATGGACGACTGTTGAAGAGACATTAATTTTTGAATGCATTAGAGAAAATCAAATAACAGTTTTTTTATAGAATAAAGGTGACAATGAGCACACAGTCTACCTGATTGAAAGTAGACGCTGTGTTCCATAAAGGTTTATATTTATCTTCGATTAAAAATCGAAATGCGGATGCGCTTCCACCCCTGAAGACTAAGATGAAATGCCACGTTTCCGGTAAAAAGGGTCTCCGGTTCTCTACACTCACCATACGAAACACAACAGCATTGAGCTATTTGACGCTGGTATTCTGTGAGTGTGTGGTCCTTCCCCGGTCGAGCCGACCCATATGTGCTGCAAACTGCTAACTATAATGTAGCTGCAGCATGGCTCTACCATGTAAACATATAATACATGTGACAGCTCAACTATTTGTAGTGAGTGATTAAATAAATATATTTTTAATCTAGTGCAGTATTTAATTTATACAACTTTATCTCTAGAATTAGCAGTAAGCAATAAATATGAGAAACTGATGAATTTTGTGTTTTGAGTTATTTTTTCGAATTTATTGTGGTATTAATCTAGATAAAACTGTAAATGATTACCAACTCTAAAGAATCGATATCGATATCTCTTAAGAATCGCATATTGTAGTTACTGATCTTTCATATGCCTACTCCAATAAATGTGACAGCTATCAAAACGTATTTCTTGTATTTGGTGGAGTATAATCAATACTTATTTTAAGACTAAAAATATCTAATTATGAGTCAGTACTCGCAATCGTAATCTACGTAATTATGTTTTAAGCATTTTAGAGAAGGTATTTTAGCTGTTAGATAAACAATGTGTTTATTTTTAATTTCTTACCATATCTGTTTCCTTCATTAATTCGTTACAGCCTATCGAAAGTCCACTGCTAAACATAGGCCTCCCTCGTAGATTACCTCATAGGAAAGATCATCGGTAGTTGAGACCATGATGTGATGAAAATGCCATTATCTTGTACGAGGAAAAGCCGAGTTAAACCGAACGAGACAGAAACCAACGCTCGTATACTTGGTAACCTTATCCTCTTAGTCGTACGGTTTTAAACCAACATCCTATTACTTTGTGGTTACATTCATGTTAAAGCACTTCGAGTTACGATATATTTTTAAAATATAATTTGCCTAATGATTTCTTATATTTACGCGAACACTACACATTGAAATAATACTCTAAGGACAGTCCTTCCCGTGACCATGGGTGCTGTAAAGCCCTCGAAACGTCGGGTATTAAAAAGTTAAATATACGCGATAAATTCCGTAAAAACGAATATTATTTCAATATAATTTGCCTATTACAGCTCGCATTGGTATCATCGTCAATCTTAAAGCAGATTGATGTGATAATGTAAAAGTTAGTAAGTTAACGATGTAAAATAACGAAGCTAACGATAGGAAACAGGTTCTCACTGCATTCACTTACGACTCATTGGCTCGTGCTCGTGTCCTATTAAGCCTGGTCATATCTGAGACGGTTATTCCGATTCTTCTGTCTTGGACCACAAGAACTTTTAGCCTTTTTTAATGATTATATATTTCACAACGATAACAATATATGTAATATCACAACGACAACAACAGAGTTAAATTTCGTTCTCCAAGATAGTTTAAATAACTAATCAATACGTGACATTTTACTGTCACCTATTGGATGATTCTTTTCGTGATGAAATAAAACAGTCAGGTCTTGTTAAAATTTTAATTTCTAATATACAAGATGTATTATTATGTATGTGTGTAATAAATTCATTCTTTTATTCATTAAAGCCGATAAAAAATCTTTACGTCAAATTTAAACGATGTATTTACGTCTGCCGTCCTTTGACAGCCATATGGTCTTTGTGGTATTTTCCACGATAAGTTAAAAGTAGAATGATGATGATTTTTATCCCATCACCTAAGGACACAATTGGTTGAAATATTTGTAGCTTTCCTTCCGTTTCAAATTTGGTTGGTATATTGCAGACCCCACTATTTATAAATAACATTCAAACGATATACGATAAACGATAAACGATATGCCGTGTAGTGGCGGTTAAGAATATCCACTACCCCATATCTTCCCGTGGGTGTCGTAAAAGGCGACAGAGGGACACAGGCAGGAGATGGGCAGCAGCATCTTCCTGGTAACAGCAACTGTACGACAAAAAAACTGCGGTTGCCAACCCGCTCGCCAAGCGTGGCAACTATGGCAATATACCCCCCATGAATAATTACACAAATAGACGGCCCCCAGTCCCCGGCGGCCCCGCTATTCCTGGCTACGGTGGCGACCATGGTAACGGCGGGGCAGGAGGTGCTAAGAATCTCCGGTGGAGGTTCGGTTGCCACCTACGACGACTCGACCTGGCAACATTTAACGCACGCACTCTGAGGACTGACGAGAAGATCCTGGAGCTGGAAGAAGAGGTAGACAAGTTGCGCTGGAATATTATAGGATTATCCGAGGTCCGAAGAGAGGGGGAGGACACGGTGATTCTCGAATCCGGCACCTTGTTCTATCACCGGGAGGGCGACCATCTGTCCCAAGGAGATGTTGGATTTATCGTCCACAAGTCTCTCGTCAACAACATTGTGAAGATTGGGAGTGTGTCGACGAGGGTCGCGTACCCGATACTCAGAATCACCAAACGGTATTCGCAGAAGGTCATACAGGTTTACGCACCAACCTCGGCACATCCCGATTAGGAGGTGGAGGAAATGTATGAGGATATTTCCAAAGCCATGCATTCCTCCAAAACTCACTACACGGTGTTGATGGGAGACTTCAACGCAAAACTAGGCACAAGAGAAAACGGTGAGCTGAAGTTAGGGAAATTTGGAGTAGGGCAACGGAACCGAAGGGGCCAGCAGCTGACCGACTTTATGGAGAAAGAGGGACTCTTTATGATGAACTCTTTCTTCCAGAAGCGGCCCCACAGGAAGTGGACCTGGTCGAGCCCCGACGGTTCGACAAAAAATGAGATTGACTTCATTATGACGACCAGACGCCAACTGTTCAGTGATGTCTCAGTGATCGCAAGGGTGAAAACTGGCAGCGATCACCGAATGGTTAGAGGCACACTGAACCTAAACGTTAAGTTGGAGAGGTCTCGTCTAATGAAGTCTACGCTCCGTCCCCCTCGTGCTCTAATCCAGAATCCCGAAAACTTTCAGCTCGAGTTACGTAACCGCTTTCAGTGCCTACAAGATTGCAATTCAGTGGACGATATGAATGACAAGCTCGTGGAAACTGTCCATGCGGTCGGAGCTAAGTTCTGCAAGACCCGCCGCAGAAGAACACAAAAACTCTCCGATCACACTCTTAATCTCATGGCTGTTAGACGGGAGATGAGGCTACAGTCGTCAACAGATTTGACAGCATACAGGCAACTGAACAGACAGATCTCCAAATGCATGCGGCGAGACTTACGCAACTTTAATACTTCTCGTATTAAAGAAGCGATCGAGCGGAACCAGGGCTCCAAAGTCTTTGCCAGAGATCTGTCTGCCTGTAAGAGCCAACTGTCAAAGCTGAAGACTGAGTGTGGCAGCATCGTTTCCGGGACACCTGAGATTTTGAGTGAGATTGAGAGGTTATATGGGCAGCTGTACATATCATCGTTGGAGCCACACGCAAGTGTGAGTAACGATCCAAGAGCAAGTCTTATCCTACACTATTCCGATGATATCCCGGACGTCAGTCTAAGCGGGATTAGAATGGCTCTCCAGCACCTTAAAAACGGTAGGGCCCCAGGCGAGGATGGAATTACAGCGGAGCTTCTGAAAGCGGGTGGAACACCGGTACTTGAAGTCCTTCAGAAGCTTTTCAATTCCGTCCTCCATGGCGGCACTACTCCAGAGGCGTGGAGCAGAAGTGCGGTGGTCTTGTTCTTTAAGAAAGGCGACAACGCTCTCTTAAAGAACTACAGACCGATTTCCCTTCTGAGCCGCGTCTATATGCTGTTTTCGAGAGTCATTACGAATCGTCTCGCACGCAGACTCGACGACTTCCAGCCTCCCGAACAAGCCGGTTTCCGAAAAGGCTTCAGTACCATAGACCACAGACCACTACCCTGCGGCAGATTGTACAGAAAACTGAAGAGTACAATCTGCCACTTTGCCTGGCGTATGTGGACTATGAGAAAGCCTTTGATTCCGTCGAAATTTGGGCGGTGCTACAGTCCCTCCAGCGGTGCCAAGTTGACTGTCGGTATATCGAAGTGCTGAAGTGTTTGTACAGTAGGGCTACGATGGCTATCCGAGTACAGAACCAGAGCTCGAAACCTATCCAACTGCAGAGAGGTGTAAGACAGGGTGACGTTATATCCCCGAAACTCTTCACCGCTGCATTGGAAGACGTTTTCAAGCTACTGGACTGGAAAGGATACGGTATTGACATCAATGGCGAGTACATCACTCACGATATACGACGTCCGACGTCCTTATGGCAGAATCGCTGGAGGACTTAAGCACTATGCTCAATGACCTCAATAGTGCCTCCCAACGGATAGGTCTTAAGATGAACATGGACAAAACAAAGATCATGTTCAATGTCCATGTCACACCTATGCCGGTAGTTGTTGGGAGCACTATGCTCGAAGTTGTTGACGAGTACGTTTACCTGGGACAAATAGTCCGACTAGGTAAGTCCAACTTCGACCGAGAGGTCAATCGACGGATTCAACTCGGCTGGGCAGCGTTCGGGAAATTACGACATATATTCTCGTCAGGTATACCTCATTCTCTAAAAACTAGATTGTACAACCAGTGCGTGTTGCCAGTGATGACTTACGGATCTGAGACGTGGTCCTTCACTGCTGGCCGTATGAGGATGCTCAAGGTCGCTCAGCGAGCTATGGAGAGGGCTATGCTCGGAGTTTCTCTGCGTGATAGATTCAGAAATGAGGATATCCGCAGTAAAACCAGAGTGACCGACATAGCCCAACGGATTAGTAAGCTGAAGTGGCAATGGGCCGGCCATATAGCTCGAAGAACCGATAACCGATGGGGAAGAAAGGTTCTTGAGTGGCAGCCTCGTAGCGGTAGGCGTAGTGTAGGGCGACCCCCCACTAGATGGAGTGACGACCTGGTAAGATATGCAGAGGAAGTCGATGGATGCAGGTGGCTCAGGACCTTGCTTTGTGGCATTTCTTGGGGGAGGCCTATGTTCAGCAGTGGACTTGTGAAGGGCTGTAATGATGATGATGATGATGATTCAAACGAAGTGATTCTTATAAATGTCACAGCAACAGTTTAACATTTTTCAACATGATTCCACTTTGTTTGATCTGTGGCATCCGTATTGGCGAGATCGTTAACCGTCACTGCCGCTTTTGTGAAGTCAAGCCGAAATTCGTGTTCTACCTCTGGATCTCGTTACTGTCACGATAAATGACAGTATTTTTTTCATAGTATAGTTTCGGATTTACTATCCTAGAGCTCTTTCGTTACTTGGTAGTAGTATTTCTTTTTTGCCTAGGAGTCTAACTGTGTGGGAACTTGACCCATACTTTGACCTATTTCTGCCGGCAAATAGCAGTGCTAGTACTGTGTTCCGGTCTCAAGGGCATAGGGAGCCAGTATAATTACAGATTGTGAGGCATTCCATCTTAGTTCTCAGAGGAGAAAACGCATACTGCAGCTTTTTTTGTTTGAAGTATAGAGAAGCTATTCCAAACAAAAAATGTGCATTACTCTGTATCCGCACATGCGCGGGAAACAGTATAGTCGCGTATGCGCAGTTGAATTAACGCGCGAAAATTGTTATAATAACTAATTGTTTATTTAGATTGTATTGTTAATCGAGTACATTTTTAATTTTCGTTTATTTTGCATATGTGCTAATTTAATATAAAATTATTATCGCCGCTCCGCACTGCATGAATATCGAAGCCACAATAACAGGTGTACGGTTTGCAGTACAGTTCAGTTGAACATAGTGAGTGTTCGGAATGTCAAATCTAGTACGTAGTACATAAATATCGATGGTTTGAGATTTTGAATCAATCATATATATGTATAATATTTGATATTTAGGTACTTTGAAAATATCTCGAAACTCGTAAATTAACTACATGGTATGACAAAGGCTTCATTACTATTTTTACCGAAAGTGAAATTATATTTGCTTTTGAGGCCTTCTATTACGCATGACATCTCAAAGATGTAATAAACGGTATATTAAATTGCAATATTTTTTGAGTTCCTTAGTTAATAATTCACTGAAAATGTAATGTAAATTTATGTTCAAGTCACATCTGGAAGAAACTTGCTTGAATTGATGTAAAAATACAACAGCTTCCATATGTTCTAATGTAGGTGGAGGAAGTTTTCCTCCACCGCCAAGCATGTGGTGAATTGGCACATTGATGCTGGCGCGATAGCAATCGAAACTAAACTTCCACCACTCGATAATTATGAATGACAATAAATAAATGTATTCTATGACACCATTACATGACAATATTTTTCATTAACACTCAAAATTACAAACATTATTCTATATAAATATCAAGGTTGCTTAATATGAGAATTATACGATATTCTTTTTTTTATAGGATAGGGTGGCAAACGAGCACACAGTCCACCTGATGGTAAGTGGTTGCTGTGGCCTATAGACATCTACATCTATCCTAGATTACGAATCAAAATGCAGATGCGTTGTCACCCGTGAGGACTTAGCTAGAATGCCTCGTTTCCAGTAAAAAGGGTCTCCGGTTCTCTACACTCACCATACGAAACACAGCTCCTATTTGACGCTAGTATTCTGTGAGAGCGTGGTCCTTCCCTGGTCGAGCCGACCCATTCGTGCTACAGCTATACTACTAATATAACTGCAGCATGGCTGTACCACGTATATGCATATGGTCTGACACAACTGGTTACTTCGCCTACGCGGATTCCAGATGTGGAAGATCATGCACCTTCCCTGTTGGACCTTCTGCTGACCTCTCACCCGGACGGATATCAGATTTCCGTCGACGCCCCTTTAGGCTCCTCGGACCACTGTCTCGTCCGGAGTGTTGTGCCACTCACGCTGAAATCGCGGTTGCATTCTGCAGGCTGCCGCCGTGTTTGGCACTATAGGTCAGCCGATTGGGATGGGATGCGGTCTTTCTTTGCATCCTACCCTTGGGGGTTTGCTTCTCGCCGGATGATCCCAACGTTGTTGCGGATTCTGTTACTGATGTGGTACTTCAGGGTATGGAACTTTTTATTCCTTCCTCTGTGGTGCCCATTGGAGGCAAATCTCAGCCATGGTTTGGTCGCTCCTGTAAAATAGCATCATGCTATAAGCAGAAGTGCTACCAAGCCTGGGTTGATGCATCAGCGTCCCGGGATGTAAACACCAGCGCTCTAAAAAAGAAGTATAATTCCACCTCTAGGTCCTTCAAAAGAGTCATTGCCAGGGCAAAGTCAGAGCTCATAGGCAGAATTGGCGAGAAACTAGTTCGCCTTCCTTCTGGAACCCGTGCATTCTGGTCTCTCGCCAAGGCTGTCCAGGGGAATTTCTGTCAGCCATCTCTTCCATCTCTGCACAGGGAGGACGACTCACTGGCCCATACTGCAAAGGAGAAAGCCGATCTTCTAGGCTCTTTCTTTGCGTCTAACTCGACTCTCGATGACGGGGGGAGTACGCCGCCGACCATCCCGCGGTGTGAGTGCTCCATGCCGGAAGTGCAGTTCACACAGCGCTCGGTTCGCAAAGCACTCCTCTCCCTGGACATCCACAAGTCGAGTGGGCCTGACGGAATCCCCCCAATTGTGCTGAGGACGTGTGCTCCAGAGTTGGCACCGGTTTTAACGCGTCTTTTCCGGTACTCCTACTCCCTAGGCGTAGTCCCAAAATCATGGAAGACGGCTTTCGTCCACCCGATCCCTAAAAAAGGCGACCGCTCAGACCCGTCCAACTACCGGCCAATCGCCATCACCTCCTTGTTCTCCAAAACAATGGAGTCCATTGTAAACTGCCAGCTCATGGGGTACCTTGAGGATCACCAGCTGATTAGTGACCGCCAATACGGTTTTCGCCGTGGTCGGTCAGCTGGTGATCTTCTGGTCTACCTCACTCACAGATGGGCGGAGGCAGTAGAGTTCAAGGGGGAGGCATTGGCCGTTAGTTTGGACATTGCGAAGGCCTTCTATCGGGTTTGGCACAAAGCGCTTCTTTCGAAGCTCCCTTCCTATGGGCTTCCCGAGAAACTGTGCGATTGGATCACCAGCTTTCTTGCAGATCGGAGCATCAAGGTCGTTGTAGATGGTGCAAGCTCCGATTGCAAGCCTATTAATGCTGGTGTTCCACAGGGCGGCGTGCTATCGCCAACGCTGTTTCTTCTGCATATCAATGATATGTTGCATACCCGTAACATTCATTGCTATGCAGATGACAGCACTGGTGATGCTCTTTACACCGGCCGAGCCAATATTTCTCGGGAAAACGTCTCCGAGTGCCGGGACAAACTTGTGTCTGAAGTCGAGTCTTTGCTGAACAGAGTCTCGGATTGGGGACGACTAAATCTAGTCCAGTTTAACCCCCAGAAGACACAAGTTTGCGCGTTAACCGCTAAAAAGAACCCCTTTGTCGTATCCCCTCAGTTTCAAGGCACTCCCTTTGTTGCCTCAGCCAGTATCGGAATCCTCGGCGTCGACATATCGAGTGATGTGCAGTTTCGTGGTCACTTGGAAGGGAAGGCCAAATTGGCCTCTAAAAAGCTTGGCGTGCTCAGCAGAGCGGGACAGTATTTCATGCCGGCACACCGCCTACAACTTTACAAGGCGCAGGTTCGGCCGCTCATGGAATACTGTTCCCATCTCTGGGCTGGGGCTCCCCAGTACCAGCTCCTTCCACTTGACCGCATCCAGCGCAGAGCGGCTCGAATCGTCGACGACCGAGTGCTTTCCGATCGGCTCGATTCACTGGCGCTGCGAAGAGATGTTGCATCTCTTTGCGTATTTTATCGCATCTATCACGGGGAGTGCTCTGAGGAATTGTTCAGATTAATCCCAGCCGCCAAATTTCGTGAACGCACTACACGGCAAACGTCCCGATACCATCCACACCATCTGGATGCTTGGCGGTCCACCACTGTATGTTTCACAAGGAGTTTTCTTCCACGGACAACCTCTCTGTGGAATAGTTTACCACCGGCGATTTTTCCGGACCGATACGACCTGGGGACCTTCAAGAAAAGAGCTTACTCCTTTCTAAAGGGCCAGCAACGCACCCGCAATTCTCCTGGTGTTGCGGTTGATCATGGGCGGCGGTAGTCACTTAACATCAGGTGAGCCGCATGCTCGTTTGCCCCCTCTTCTATAAAAAAAAAAACGTAAATTTTTTATTCACATGTTAATCAACAACCAACCTACCTTATGTTTATGTAGACTTTGTATATGTTTTATTGACTGATAATTGATAATTTTTAGTTAAGTAACCTCATTACTTATATGCATTTTTCTAGTGCTTTATAGTGATAGATATGTAAATTTACTTTATTATTGTAATATTATTTTAAAGCGTCGTGGTAGCTTGTTCACAGTACGACGCACTCGACTTACTTTTGCAATTGAGGTGAGCAAAAATGTAGAGTAATGAAACATTCGTGAAACACTTATTTCTAACGAGTAAATCCAGTCACACATGACAAGTACAATAGAATACGCATCACTAGATATCTCTCACCTTTTTTATTTTTCCATGTCACCGATTTAGGTATTTTCGGTCGAGCTCATTAAAACTAAGGTCCGTTGGGATAATACCGGACAATACCGGACGGATTTTCGACTAGTTAAAAGAGTCTGGCAAAAACTTTATTTTCTCGACATCCATATACGTCAAATTTCTGAAACATGGCGCAAATCGTTAATGGTTACACGTAATTTAGCTATATGAAGCTTTTACTTTTCAAAACTCAACAGTTTCTGCTTAAAACGTGTGCGAAGACAAGGCATAATTTTTTATATGCATGATGAAGAATTGGCCATCAAGAGGAATACCGGACGTTGCTAAAAATCGCAAATAAAAGTGATAGGGGAAGACCGGACAGACAAAAAAATTCAAAAATTACCTTGATTTATAAAATACTGCGCAGCACACGCCCTACTTTTCGGAGCAACTGGCTGAAACTTGGGGTCGGGGCAGAATAAAATGGAGTCTTGTACCATATTGCTAGCTTAAATATGGCACAATTCACCGGAAATTGAATTTTACGGTCTTACCCCATCACCGATCTTACCCCAATGCACTATATATTTTTTGTATCTATTACACGATAACAAAAACTTCTACTTGCTCATACGTTTTTATATTTATGTTTACGGAGACTAAAAATATCATAAATTGTTTTGTACTTGGTGGGCACAAAGCAATTCATGTTTTAAGGTGCAATTCGCCTCTGACGCAAATGTCCTGTTCGCAAATGACGCAGCGACATGTCGCGACGACACGTCGCCTGCTGCTTTTGCCTGCTTCATTTTCATTTGATCATTCCAACTGATCAGTACAAACTAAAACTGTTGATATTTTTTAAGATATTGAATTTTCGATATATTAAGAGAGAGAGGAGTATTATATACAAGTTTATTTATCGATATATCGAAAATCCAATTATTTTAAAATTAGATGTTTGCCACTCAAACACACTAACGATGTTGTGTTAACTTGGCACATGGGATACTTTTCGTCAAAATATAATCAAAGTTACCACAGTGAAGTGAACATAAATGCGTCTATTTTTTTATAGAATAAGGGTGACAAACGAGTTCACAGTACACCATATGATAAGTGAATCCTCTGGCCTATCTACATTTATCATCGATTAAAAATCAAAATGCAGAGGCGTTGTCACCCCTGAGTACTGCGATGGATTGCGTCGTTTCTAGTAAAAAACTTACAGACTTACAGACTTTTTTACTGGAAACTGATGAGTGTAGATAATAAAAATGAGAAGTGTAAATGTAATATTACGTTATATCTATATTGTCTCGTTTTTATTTACTTTCTGCTAGCCTAACTTTTACCGCCTTATTACCAAACGTGCTTTATAGACAGCCTTCGGCTTAAACTATGGTTGAAGTAGATTCTAAGTAAAGAAATCCTTTAGCTATGGCACTACAGTCTTAACAAAATTTAACAATTGCCTTCATATTCCAAACTTCACATTTTGGTTCGCATATTTTTCACAGGACTAGTTTCAAGCTGATACTATATAAATATAAACTACGCGGCTAATGTTGAACTCAATCGTCACCAAACCACAGAAACGTTATATTTTCTGTGGTGACCATATATTTCATTGGCCTATGATTACTATATAATAAATTCTAATTGATGATGTACTGGCGACAATTTCCATTTTTTTAATATCAAACTTTTTCGGATAATATATAGCCAGGATCACTCCTGGCATTGCTCTTCTGTTTGTGAAGTATCATTGCAATTGGTTAACCCTTCCGAATATTAGCTCAGACATCGTGTCTTGTGGCACGTAAATAACCTCATCAGCTCAATAAGGCAGTTATTTCGATAATACAGAAAGACACTTCAATTTCGTTTATTTTTATTGATATACCTCTTATAAATAAATTACAAATCCTCTATATCCAAATCATATACAGTCCCGATTAATTCTTATGTTGAACTAAGTTAATTTAATATTATGTGCTATAAATATAAATGCATATACTTGTAATCTTTCATATTGTATTTTAAAACTCTACTTCGCATTGTTACTTATTTCGCATCAGCCATAGCCAACAACTTTTAGCGAAACAAAGGCCATATCGTTGTTGTAATTTTGCGGGAAAATGTGCTAAATGGGGAGAAAGTTTTCCATACAAAGTAAGTTGTACTGAAGATTGTGTAAGCCAGAAAATTGGTTTGTTTAGATTGTTTTTCCAACTTAAATCAGGACTGTGTTTATAAAATCATATTAAAATGACTAAATATAAAATAAAAATTTGAATTCGTTTATAAATTTTTGAAGGTTTTTCTTGAATGGAAATTAGAACGATATAATGCAGTATTACTAAACACAAAGCTGTAAAAATCCAGTCAAAGTAAGATTTGAAAATATTTCTCCTAATACATATCGGCTATTACACACACAGCTTACACACACAGCTTACACATCTATTATTAGCTGATAGTTCTATTGCTCTTAAATTATAACAGCCCCACTGCCGGACACAAGCCTCATTATCGGGGCGGGGGTGAAGGGGTGGTTACTATTTAACGTACCAATCAGACATGATGACTAGGTTTGTTTTAAAATGCGTGTGCGTGTGCGTGCGCGTGTGGGTGTGCGCGCGCGCGCGTGTGTGTGTGTGTGTGTGTGTGTGTGTGTGGACCCATATATCTTTGACATTTTGACATTTTTAGTACATGTTGCGGAAACATTTTTACTTATACTTAGTAACGTACGTGCGGTACGTGTCACGTTGAAAATAATGTTAGGCGTTACTTTTCGATTAAAATGTTTTCTTTAGTAGAAGGCGAATAAAAAGCTTACGTGCCGACGAAAGAAAACGTTCTTTGGACGCTCTATTGATCTTTGGAGGCTTTTACAAGTTCGTATTTATATTTTCTTTCTGTATTTGGAGTAAGTGTAGTTTATAGTTGTGGTGGAAGTAAGGATATTATCATCGTCATTTACACATATTAAAATTTCATACGAAAATTACTTTTTTTTTTTTTTTAATAATATTCCACAACTATCACACAACGCCATCTAGTCCCAAGCTAAGCAGAGCTTGTGTTATGGGTACTAGACAACTGATAAACATACTTATATATTTCAAAATACATAAATATCATAGATAAATTACACCCCCTTTGTTCAAGTATACTATTATTTTTATGTACTTGTATAAAGGCACATAATATTTTATTTTATTTACAATTTATTACAATATTTATATTTACATTTTGTGATTTTAAGTGTATATATAATTTATTACAATTATTAACTATTTTGTGAAATTTAATGTATATATGTCTATGTATCAAAAAAATGTTCTAAGATTACTTAGTTTAATAAACAGTACCCGGATGACCGAGCTTTGCTAGGTTTTTTTAAGTTACATTTATATACAAATTACATGAATAATAGTTTTTGATCTTATTGACATAATAGAAAAAACTGAACTGGTTATTTGAATAAAAAATCATTAGTGCAATTAGTTTAATTAAAATTTTCGTATTTTTAAAAAATAGTAAAAAAAGGGCTCGAAATAATAGATTTTCTCACAAAAAGGGACACTTGAAAAAAAAAGGAAAAAAAGTCGGTCCCAAGACGGGACGCGAACCACGGAACTCCGGTATCACGCCAGAACAACATCCCATCTGAGCTATTATGTTCGTTGGAACCTGTCAAAATTTACCTTCTTATATTGTAGCAGTTTTTTTTATTGCCTGAAAACGCGGACAAAAGGATATTTTCTAAAAATAAATCCTAGCTAGATCGATTTATTGCCCCCGAAACTCCCTGCATTTAAAATTTTATGAAAATCGTTGGACCTTCTTGTGTATATATATATATATATATATATATATATATATATATATTATATATACTATTAAACGAGCAATTCTTGTATATAAATATATATATAATCGGAATCTCGGAAACGGCTCCAACGATTTTCATAAAATTTGGTATTCAGGGAGTTTCGGGGATAATAAATCGATCTAGCTAGGATTTATTTTTAGAAAATGTATTTTTGTCCGTGTTTTTAGGCAATGAAAAACTGCTACAATATCGTTAGAATAAGAAGGTAAATTTTGACGGATTGTTAGTGATTATAAATAGCTTAATTGGTATAATGGTCGGTCACAGAATCTTAAAACCCCGGTTCGAGCCCAGACCGATCGACCGACTTTGTTTAATTTTTTTTTTTCATGTTCTTTTCTTTTTTGAGAAAATCTATTTTTTCGAGCCCTTTTTTTAGTATTTTTTAAAAACACGAAAATTAAAATTAAAATAATTGCACTCATGATTTTTTTATTCAAATAACCAGTTCCGTTTTTTCTGTTATGTCGCTAAGATCAAAAAATATTATTTATATTTAATCGGTATGTAATTTGTATCTAAATATAATTTCCAAAACACACGAATTAAAAAAATCGAGCGAAAAATACCGAGCAAAGCTCGGTCAACCAGGTACTATATATATATACTTACTTACTTACTTACTTATCGTCACGCACAATCCCTAACGGGGTAGCCAGAGAGAACAGATCGCCAAGTGTCACGATCCTTACATACCTCTTTCGCTTCTTTCAGGTTCATTAACTTCTTCATACATGCACGTCTAGGTATCCGAGTACTCTTGACCCTCCCCTCTTCGAGCAATTTGCTCACATGGTCTTCAAAAGTTAGTCTCGGTCTACCTCGACACCTTTTAATATTTACTTTCGCTCTATATATTTTCTTCACCATTCGGTCTTCACTCATTCGTTCAACGTGTCCAACGTGTATATATATATATATATATATATATATATATATATATATATATATATATATATATATATATATATATATATATATATATATATAAGAATTGCTCGTTTAAAGGTATATGATAATTATTGATTAACATCTGTAAAAAAACAGTCAAGAAATTTTTGAGCTATTAATTTAAATTAAATCATTAATAAAATAAAAACAACTATACTTTTCTAATGAAAATGAAACTAGAAATTGGATGTTAATTTATCAACTTGAGCACAGATTAAATAATGCGTACGTAAAAATTACTACGTAAACTGGAGCTAACAGCTAATATGATGGAAATTCGTTCTACATTGTCTTTGATTCACTGTGGATTCACATTAGAGCCATAGACTTAGAATATACTGGCGTAATTAGAGCAGTCTAAGCACTGATAAGTCAAATCATTTTTATTGTTACTCTCACGCAGCAGTTATTAAATAATGTGAAACAATTTTGTTAGATAACATTTTGTCACCAAAATATTGAATAAGATATATACTTACTTTATATATAAAAAAATTCTATCCGTGTGTATGTTGGCCTCTTAAAATACTGGACCAATTTTGATGAAATTTTGTGTGTGATTAAGTTGATTCGAGAATGGTTTAGATTTACAATTGAACCCGGTGGCGATCTTGTCGGTATCCAGAAATCCATCCGTGGAAAGCCGAGGCGAATAGCTATTAATCTTATAAAATGTTACCATGCTAAGTATATAATATTGTATAAATGAAACTAAGTTAAAACGTATAATCCATAAGGTTTTGTCGCATATTATATTAACGTATTTTAAATTACCGACCATGGTCCCGTTTCAAGTGCTTTAAACACCCATGGTCACATGGGGGTACTGAGGTGTTCGACGTCCCAATGTCGTAATTAACCTTGGCTTCCTTCCGTTTAAAATTATCAATTTTTGGCCCGATCTACGGAGAATGAGCTTATAGTATCCTGAAATATTGCAGTTATACGATTGAGTTGGTATTTAATTTTATTAGTTATTGGAGTTAATATACGTGATAAAATCGGTAAGACTTAGTTTCATTTAAATTTGTAGTATTCGCATAAACATAAGAAATCACCCCATAATATTGTTTATCCAAAATGTTTTCAATTACTATTTTTCTAATCTTATTTTGAGCTGTAAATTAATCTCGCGGACTGCGTGATTCCATATAACAATACACGAACAACAATATAAAGTGAATAAAGCTTCCCAGAATTTACCAGCTGTCGACAGGTAGTAGAGGAGTTAAAACATCCACTACTCCATATCGTCACGTTGGCGTCGTAGGAGGCGACACTAGGATACGAACGAGGATGAGGGCAGCAGCTACTATGCTCAGCAATGGACTTCTGATATTTTGAGATCAGGCGCAAAATCAACGGTTTCATTTGCTTTCTTACCGACTTTGGGCTGGTACTGACAACTGAGAAAAATCGACCGGGCCGTGATTTGTTTGAACTTAACCATTATTTATCTACTTTTGATAAGTACTCACTCACGCTCAGGCACTAATGAAGTAGGAATATGTAAAATACAATCTTCATTCGCATTTTGAAATAAACATTGTCGTATTGATTTTTTTTTCACACATCGAATGCGAAGCTGAGATGTGATGTATCGTCACCAAGAGGAGATTTCAGTTAATACTTGTGACGTAGTTATAAGATTACTTATTTCGATTATATAAATAAATAAATATAAAAATATAAAATGTTATTAAAAACAATTTAATGTAAAATAGTTTCACTTGTACTTCATATGTTCTGTAAAAAAAAACTGATCTTATCACTTAGATTTTTTTATTAACTTTAGATTTAAATCCTTAAGAAGTAAGGTTTTCACTATTGTAAACCGTCCACTTCAATATATTTGATAATTGTTTTTCGATAACAAAATACGAATCACCGGTATCAAGTAGTCAAAAAAAGATTTCGTGTTGATTAAACAGAAACAATTTTTTGTAGCTTTAAACGATTTTCTAAGTTATTATTTATTTATCTAAGCACTAAGCATGAGCTTTATGATACGTTATTAAGGCATGAACGTTGTGCACCTGTCATCAAAGTTATGCCTCTACCTCTAAAATTTTGTAAGTTTGTTACCAACATCTTATAAATTCCTGTGTATGAAGTTTAAATGACTTTGAATCGTTCATACAACGCTTATGTAGATTTACACGCCCCTTGTTTCATAACTGCTATATCTATTTTCTAACTTGCCTCAAAATAAAAACAATATGATCGTTGACGTGAATTCTCAAACTACTGTTTGAATTTCATATGCTGTTTGAGAGATTCAAATCAAAGAAAATTACTATAACTTTTAACAAAAAGTAAAAACCGACTTTAAATTTCTAAAACAAGTTATTTTTATTAGCAGCCCTTAGTGGTGCAATTTTTTCTCCAAATTTATACAGGACCATCATGGAAGTAAAGCCTATTTAATAAAAAAGAATTATTAAAATCGGTTCAAAACCTGCTTCGCAATCGGTTCACAATCTTGAGTTATTAGATATCGCGTAACATATATACATACTTACTAAACAAACATACACTCAAATTGAAAACATCCTCCTTTTTGAAGTCAGTTAAAAATCTTATTAAGCGTTCATACGTGCGTGTGATAATAAATGAAAAAGTCTCCTTAAGCTTTTATATTTATGTGAATTTAATAAAACCTCGGAAGATTGTATAACGTATGTAGACCAACGCCTTTAAAACTTGCTATAGCAATAAAATTGTTCAACATGAATTACTTCTTACTTGTATTGAATAGGCGTGAATTGAAATAGTATTATCAATTAACAAACAATTTTATTCGTATTTTATTGTGTCTTGTTGAAATTAAATGGCATGCCAATAGTGAAATAGGTCGACAGACAATTTCCTGCCGGTGGGCTGTCCTTTCCGCTATTCTTTCCGCGAGACTTGGTGCTATCTTGCAAGCCGAAAGTGTTTGCAGGAAATAAGACGTCTGATGCGACGATCCTTTGCTCTCGATCTACCAAAATTGCTTCCGACCGATATTTTAATGTCGGGTTATTGTAATAAAGAAATACTATTTATTTTATGATAAGAATAAGCAATATGTAGAAAGGGTATTATTTCTTATTGTGTATATGTATCATTATTTCAGCCTTTCTCAAGTCCACTGTTAAACACAGGCCTACCCCAATAGTCAATTGATCAATCAATCTATGTCTACCAAAAATGTAATTGGAAAGTGGGCCGGGTCGGTTTCTACCATAGTTGAAATATGTTCAATATTCTTAAATCAATTAAGATAAGGAAATCCTGTTATAAGGAAGGTGGCCACCTGTTTAGATCTCAACTCTTTTATCGTCGAAGCTGATAGACTTACCCAAACGTCATTTGTACCGACCTCAACCTTCTTTTCAAATTTATGTTTTTTGGGATAAAAATTACTACACTTAACTAGCACCCAGTGCATAACTTGTCAAGGGGATCCATATAGAGTATAGACATCTACGTCCCATCAAAGGGCCATTTTCACATTTATGTTTAGATAGATATTAATTATTGAATAGTTTTATCCTTTTATGAATAGAAATTAATACATGACTTGCAACATTTTTTCTCTATTTTTAGTTTAATCTTTACTTCCTGGTTTACTTTTTTATTTATGTTATAAGAAAGATAGTTCATTTGTATTTATGTTATAAGAAAAATAATGTTGACATAGTTATTATGTGCTGTTACTTTGAAGTATAGTAAAGAATCTAACTACACCAATAACTTAATCGATGCCCAATATTTATAATTTAAATACCAAATCTCAAGTTTCAAGGTTACCTAGAATTTTTCTGGTTTTTAATGAGTAGGTGGGTCAGTCAGTGATAAAAACGGCGCTCTTTGTAACTTAACTGCTCAAGAATGATTAAAGGTCTATTTACGTAGTACGTTTAAGTATTTCTTAGGATTATTAACTACGCATGTTTGTTTTGGAATACGCCATTTCATAAAATATGACATGCGTAGTAAGTCCTCTTATCAGACGTTTAAAATATCAATTGTGTTGTTCTGATAGTTTTTTATTCATCCACCTGTATAAGTCGAGAGTAAGGTCAGAACGATTAGTGCGTATTCACAGACTGCCAGGGTGTAGCCCTTATATTTTTAGCCTACTTCAAAAAAGGAGGACGTTCTATTTTATCTTAGGTACCTTGCATACAAATAAATAGAGGAAATTCTTTTACCCGTGTATTCCATTGTATGGGCGTTGGATAGGTATGGAGCAACATGTTTTCGATTCAGGGGTCCATTTGCGAAATATTCAGCTTTAAAGTGGTATTTTTCATTAGTCTTGTGTTGTACCTCTACCAACTAAACCGCTGTTTTTGGTTATGTGGAAAATATACAGTATACAACATTACTACTATAGCCATACTTTTTAATTTGCGGGATAGGCGGGGAATATCTTACTTACTTACTTACTACTTTCGCTTATTTTTAGTTGGTAGTTATTGTAGGGCTCATTCAAAGTGTTCATACAGTCATATAGTCACAGCCACACACGTACATAGTTTCATTCGTCACGCTCTTGATTTCCGCGGATAGAGGGTAATTTAGGGCAGTGAAGGTTCGTTACGAACAAACAATATGTATTAGGATCTGAATAAACCTCTAAACCAGGAATATAATGGATGACCTTTTTTACCGTCTGGAAAAAAATGGGGTGTAACATGTGAACGGAGTAGAAGCCTGATATTTTACAAAAAATAAAAACGGAAATTTAAACCACGTCCACTCTTACACTTATACGACCGGTAATAAAATAGTAAATTTAGTAAGCATTTTGACTTTGTCACTTCGCAGGGTCACACGCACAGAATAAATAAGGCTCAAGAGCAAAGACGACTCCGTGGCGCAGTGGCTTAGCAATGAGTGTCTGCGCTGGGGGTCGCGGGTTCGAATCCCGCACGAAACAAGTATTTGTATGGCCTACAAATAGTTGTTCCGGGTCTGGATGTTCGTCCTTGTGCAATTTATGTTTGTAAACTGTCCCTATGATACAAGAGAAAATCTTAGTGTAGGGGTAACGTTTTTTAAAAGGAAAATAAAAATTTTGTTTTTATTATTAGTAAAATATCAGTTTCATAAGTCGTACTCCGTTTACATGCTAACCCTATTTTTTCCAGACGGTGTAAAAGGTCATCCAGTACTATACCTTGATGTCAACTATAATCATCTTTGTACTTACTTGGCATGTGAATAATTTGATGTAAATTACTTTAATTTCAGAATCGAAAAGCTTTTTTAAATAAATCTTTTTTGAATTTCACTCCCTATACGTCCTCCTATTTGGGCCCATTTTTATTCGTTATAGCGGTCAAACCGCGAACTCACTTATTATGCTCATGTAAGGTCCGTAAACCGATAGGGCCCGATACGCACTTGGCTGTTTTTTTCTTTTCCGAACGTAGCTGGACACACTCTCCCGTGTGTTTATTATAACCTTGATATTATTAAAGTGGTAAAAATAATATCTAAGTATAAATGTTATTGTCCTCTTCAAACTTTTCTGAAGTATAATCTCAATAAAGAACAACACAGAACTCTTTTACTTGATTTTGATAATTTTTTTCTTTTTAAAAGTAATTGTTAATTTAGTGTTTGAATATATAATACAGAAAATTAGTAACTGTGCACGTATTTGGTCTAATAATATTTGACCTTCCTAGGTCTCTTTAAACGATTTCGCGGCGAACATTAACGTTTCCAATAAGAAAAAGCATCGTGGAAAATTCAAAATAAATAATTCAACGCGAGAGCTATCAAATACTGTGTCGGAAAGTCGAGAACTGCGTGTAGCAATCGAGTTAGCAGTAAGAGGAACATCACCTCAAATGCCTTGATGAATTTTGTAAGCTTTACGTATAATTTTATACTACGTTATACATTTTAAGTACCTACTATCACAAAATACACTACTAAGCATAGGACTCTCTCAAGGAATGCCACAAAGTATAGTCCTGAGCCACCTACACCCACCAAATTTTCGCATCTCTTCTTTCCAGGTCTTTCCAGGTTCCTTCCAAATCGTCACTCCATCTGGTGCCGACCTACACTTCGCTTAACTTTGCGAGGCTGCTACTCGAGAACCTTTCTTTACACTTCAGATAACGGATCGATCCACATAGTTTACTGAGCGGGCTTCTCATATGACCAGCAGTGAAAGGCTGGATCCAAATGTTATCACTGTAAATACACACTGGTTGTACGCTTTTGTTTTTCAGTTTTTAAATAAACGTGAAGATGTGTCGTAATTTCACAGACGTAACCCAGCCTTTTTGGAACCGTCGATTGACCACTCAGTCTAAGTTGGTTTTACTTCTTAGGACAATTAAAAATTTGTCCGAAAATTTATATGTATTAATAACAATTAAGTATTACGTACATACATGTTTAAAATAGGGCATATACGAAAAATATTACAATCATTTAAATTACATCCTGATTTTTAAAACTATTTGTCTAAGAAAAGATGTCCTCGCAATTAAGTAAAATTATTAGATAACAACGAAAAATTTCATTTTTGCAATCTTATTTTCTTCCAAATATAAGTAAGGAGGGTTGTAAAAATAGAAACGACAGAGTTCTCTAAGGCACTTTTATGATCTTCTTTCGTGTGTGTTAAAATACGAATGTAATACATACGATGTACAAAATAAGGCAAAAGGTTATATGGAACAAAGTAGGGGAAAATTCAGTGATAAAGCTTTTTATTTTTTTCGTTTTATTTCGTTGTAAACTGTTACTGTAATAGCTTAGATCTTTAAGTTGTAAGTAGTCGTATTTCGACCAGTACGTAATCTTAATAGAGGTCACTCGGCTATAATCACTTAATTTGCACACGATTCTATATTCTACTAGAATAATTAATAAATATTAAAAAGGTTCTCGAGCGGCAGCTTCGTACAGGTAGGCGAAGTGTAGTGCAACCCCCCAATAGATGGAGTGACGATCTGGTAAGACATGCAGGAAGTCGATGGATGCAGGTGGCTCAGGACCGTGCTTTTTTGCCTTCCTTGAGGGAGGCCTATGTTCAGCAGTGGACTTGTGAAAGGCTGTAATGATGATGACAATAATTGAATTTAAAAATCAATCTGCGTCAAATCGTGGACGTCAATAGAATAATTGCAACATTTAGATAGTATAATATTAATGAAAATTTGTGAAGTGCGAAATAATTCTATGCAGATAATTCTATAACGAGTGTCTTGCAATTTACAATGCACCTAACGAATTACGTAGTTAGAAGGCGGACCCGTCAGCAGAGCTGATGCTTGGAAGACGTGTGAAGACAACAATTCTACACATCGTAGTGAGCATCGGACAAATCCCTCAAGTCGTGCAATAGCTCATTCTTGAAAATACCTTAATCAAGCAGTTATTAAGAAAGATTATAGAGAATAAAAGACGAATAAGAACAGTTTATGATAACTGGAACCTCGCAGGGACATAATCGAGTAGTATTTTTGTCAATTCTAGGTTATTGTTTCGTAATATGCTATATTGACCGCTAACCCTATTTTTATTAGAGCCAATTTTAATAAAATAAAACATGAACAAATTAGAAATTACGGTTGTTGAAGATACCTGTGAATAAAATAGTTCAATTATTTCATTTTTATATTCAGACTGGTTATAAATTTATTTCATGGAAACTTTTAATTGAGGAATACAACAACACGGACGTGCTGGAACATGGAGAGATAGAAGTAAAAAAAGCTATACCTTTGATTTTACTTTAACAAAATTTTTATCCCAAATTTGGTGTATCTTTATTGCAAGTTGATGACCTTTTTGCATGATAAATTTCGGTATGATACGTGACCTGCTCCACTGGACGTAGACAATCGAGATCACTCACATACTTGAAATTGTAACATATTATACGATACATTACTTTTTAAATATAATTTATCTAGTTTGAATAAGTCAGAGTTGAATTTAAAGTATATAATTACGTGTATGTTAAATGTAATATACTATACCGCGGCGTTTTACGTACATAAATTGCAAAGCTAAGCTATTTAGCTACCGCACTGCTTGACCGTGGTTTGAATTCCACACTAGGTATGTATATAAATATAAATATTTGTACCTACGAGTATATATGGCTTACAAGTAATGGTTCCCGTTTCTGATGTTTGTAAATGTGCAATTTATGTAGGTAAAAGGCCTCCATGCTCCTGTGGAATATCCTAGTGTTGAAGTAGATTTTTATTAAATGAGAAGTAGTCTTACAAAAAAAAAGATGTCAGCTGGCGAATTCTAAGAAAAACCTACATCGAATGAACTTAAAAAAGACTGACAATGATATTGAAGTTTATTTCCGCGCAAACGATAACATATACGAAACACGAGTAATCTCAGACGACAAAAGATCAGACGTATTAAAGTTCGTTTCGAACATCCAAGACAGAGGTGATAAAAACTTCGCAATAAGATTGTATAACTACGTCTAATTTAATACAGCGATAAATGCTTTAACGTTTCATTAAGTGCAATAATTGAGAGTGTTTGTCTGTTAAGTGACGGGTTACGGGTTCAACCGCCGCGTGTATCGTGTCACCGATTGCTCGCAGTTCAGTGTTATAATAACAAGTTGATTGATAATCCTATTCAATATTACATTCCTTGTCTTTTAATTAAATATGTATATACTTGCTAAATAGAAAAGGACTCATTTATTGAATCTATTAGATTAAGGAAGTCTAAGCCCTAAAAGTCAGCTTGAAGTACTTACAGTGTAACCAGCCGTACCTACGTAATTTGCTTTCAATTTTTTACGTGAGAGCAACGCTGCAGCGTATTATGACTTCGTGCACAAATGGGTCGGCATGGCCGGGGAAATAACCTTGCTCTTACAGAACATCAGAATAGAATAACAGAATAATACTGTTGTGTTTCATATTAGTAGCACAGATATTTTGCATGCCCGGGGAAATAACCACGCTCTTACAGAATATCAGAATAGAATAACAGAATAATACTGTTGTATTTCATATTACTAGCACAGATATTTTGCATGCCCGGGGAAATAACCACGCTCTTACAGAACATCAGAATAGAATAACAGAATAATACTGTTGTATTTCATATTACTAGCACAGATATTTTGCATGCCCGGGGAAATAACCACGCTCTTACAGAACATCGGAATAGAATAACAGAATAATACTGTTGTATTTCATATTACTAGCACAGATATTTTGCATGCCCGGGGAAATAACCATGCTCTTACAGAACATCAGAATAGAATATCAGAATAATACTGTTGTATTTCATATTACTAGCACAGATATTTTGCATGCCCGGGGAAATAACCACGCTCTTACAGAACATCAGAATAGAATAACAGAATAATACTGTTGTATTTCATATTACTAGCACAGATATTTTGCATGCCCGGGGAAATAACCACGCTCTTACAGAACATCGGAATAGAATAACAGAATAATACTGTTGTATTTCATATTACTAGCACAGGTATTTTGCATGCCCGGGGAAATAACCATGCTCTTACAGAACATCAGAATAGAATATCAGAATAATACTGTTGTATTTCATATTACTAGCACAGATATTTTGCATGCCCGGGGAAATAACCACGCTCTTACAGAACATCAGAATAGAATAACAGAATAATACTGTTGTATTTCATATTACTAGCACAGATATTTTGCATGCCCGGGGAAATAACCACGCTCTTACAGAACATCGGAATAGAATAACAGAATAATACTGTTGTATTTCATATTACTAGCACAGATATTTTGCATGCCCGGGGAAATAACCACGCTCTTACAGAACATCGGAATAGAATAACAGAATAATACTGTTGTATTTCATATTACTAGCACAGATATTTTGCATGCCCGGGGAAATAACCACGCTCTTACAGAACATCGGAATAGAATAACAGAATAATACTGTTGTATTTCATATTACTAGCACAGATATTTTGCATGGCCGGGGAAATAACCACGCTCTTACAGAACATCGGAATAGAATAACAGAATAATACTGTTGTATTTCATATTACTAGCACAGATATTTTGCATGCCCGGGGAAATAACCACGCTCTTACAGAACATCGGAATAGAATAACAGAATAATACTGTTGTATTTCATATTACTAGCACAGATATTTTGCATGCCCGGGGAAATAACCACGCTCTTACAGAACATCAGAATAGAATAACAGAATAATACTGTTGTATTTCATATTACTAGCACAGATATTTTGCATGGCCGGGGAAATAACCACGCTCTTACAGAACATCAGAATAGAATAACAGAATAATACTGTTGTATTTCATATTACTAGCACAGATATTTTGCATGGCCGAAACATCAGAATAAAATAGCAAGCTAGGAGTATATGAATAAAAAAGGAAGCTGGGAGTCCTTGCAAAGGTGCGGCGATACTTCACGCCTGCTCACTTTATATAAAGTGCAAGTCCGATCGTGCATGGAGTATTGCTGCCATATATGGGCTGGTGCTTCAAAATGCTACCTAGCAGCCTTAGACTCAATAGTAAGGTATGCTAAGAGGCTTATTGGTAATCCGTATTTGGTTAAAACCAATCTTACCAACCTAGAATACAGGCGCAAATTAGCCAGCCTTTAGGTTTACTACACAATGCATTTCGTAGAGTGTGCGCAGGAATTCCTTCCACCATCGGACAACCAGACGTTCAGCCATTCTCTACCCTTTCGTTGTTGACTTACCACGCAATCGTACCGAACGGCTTGATACGTCGTTCGTCATGCGTACAGCAAAAGAGTGGAATAAGTTACCAGCATTTGTCTTTCCATCCGATTACAGTGTGGGTGTGTTCAAGGCAAGAGTGAATAGGTTTTTGTGAAGCCAGTACACTTTACCATCTTAGGCTACATCACCACTTACCATCAGGTGGGATTGTAGTTAAGCGCTGGCTTAGAATAATAATAAAAAATCGGGATAATACTGTTGTGTTTCGTATCACTAGCAGAGATATTTTTTATTTGTAACGAAGTTACTATCTTAATCCTAACAACGCATTTTCACTCTTAATTGATGTCATGTGTAAGTCTCACTCATATGCCACATTTTTCATTTATCATTAGGCAGTCACGTTTGTTATTGTTACATTTATTTAAAAAAAAACTCTTAAGCTAAAAATGACAAATTATTATATCATATTAGTATCGATTTTTCATAATTGAAAAGAACGGTACTCGTGTCGTAAATATAGGTGGAAATAAAATTGTCACGAAGATTGCGAAATAATTATTAATAACAAGCTAATCCCCCCTTCCCTCCCCCGTTTTGCACGGATGATTTCTGGATCTCAAAAACAACGACACCCTATATATATATATATATATATATATATATATATATATATATATATATATATATATATATATATATATATATATATATATATATATATATATATATATATATATATATATATATATATATATATATATATATATATATATATATGGGGTATAACAAAAAAATTAACAAAATCGTTCGAGCCGTTTTCGAGTTTTAGCGAGACTAAAGGACGGCAAATGATTAATAGTATAAATTTTATGTATTATGTATTCTTGCAGTCACGTTCTCTATTCTTTTTTTATAATAATATATTCGTTTTTAATACTTAGTAACAACTGAAAAATGCTGACCATTTGCTCAATCGGCACAAAGTAATCCGATTCGTGAATGCAAACATCGGGAGAAAGTAGACGAATCGAATTCTACCCGATACGCTTGAATGGCTCTGTTGGGCTTTGACTGGCTTTGAAATACATTAAATGTATCCAATATGATTGGACGAATACACTCGAATGGACGGCGCTTGAATCTATCACGCAGTATTAGTAAAACGGACAGTAGCTGTTGGCTACCGCACTTTACTAATGGCTTAATTTGACGATGTTTTGATACAGCTTAACTCTGATGTATTGAAAACAAAACTATATGTGTCGTTATTACACCCAGGTTATCCAAAGCTGTCATGTTTTTAACTCCCCGCTATGAAAATCAATAATTTTTTTAAAAAATGGGGGAGTTACTGTTTTCACCCCCGTTTATGGAAATCGTGTTCTCATCAGATCTCGACGTTTCGAGATCTTAGGAAGTTATTCTGATTATTTTTGAGATGATATCCGTATGTCTGTATGTATGTATGTATGTATGTATGTATGTATGTATGTGCGTGCGTGCGTGCGTGCGTGCTTGCGTGCGTGCGTGCGTGTGTGTGTTTGCATGTAAACAGGTAAACATCTCACAACTTTGTAACGCAATGTCTGATCGAAAAGCGGCTTACGGCATATGAAAGAGCCTTGCTGAACTTAAATTTTCTGGGAATTTGTACCGAGTCGTTACGGTTGATTCTTAGAAATTCTAAAGAATTTGAGTATTTTTAATTTTTGAAAATAAGTATTACTTATATATTAATAAGTATATAAGTTGATCAAGTCTATCTGTCTGATATAATCTAACCAACTCTCCTACAGAAAAAACGACGTCGAATTAAGACGACATGTACATGCGACAAATTTCTGTGACGAAAAAATCTCTGAGTGTGTTTTCAAAATAAATGGAAAACTTTCCGTGAAATATTTTTTTTCGTAATAAACTTTTTTGTTAAGCTGAAAAAATTGCGTCGATTGCCTTAAAACACATCAAAGACTATTTTTGTTTGATACGTTCGTGAAATATTTTTTTAAAGTGGGTTTCTAAAATTGCGACGTTTCGACGAGCTCAAAAATGTCATAATAAGTGGAATTTTATGTGCAGGGTCCACTAACTTTTTTTTTCATAATTTCTATCATTATTTTTCATTACTCAGTTTTATTTTAGGAACAAATCCAAAAGTCAAATTTGGAAGCGCGAAAATATGACATTATACAAGATCATACAAAAAAAATAGTAAATGAAAATCTGACTTGGCGTTTGCGACATTGACAAAATAAATAATCCCAAAATATTTTTAGGTTCTCCACTAGTAAAATTTTAATTTTAAAGTATTTGAAATACCTAGTCAAAATTCGTCAACAGTGCTTCATTATCATCATTACAGACCTTCAGAAGTCCACCGCTGAACAAAGACCTACTCTCGGGAATAACACAAAGCACGGGCCTGAGCCACCTGCATCCATCCACTTTTCTGTCTTACTATGTCCACTCCATCTAGTGACGTGTAGTGTCCCATGGGCCGCCTTAGACTGCGCTTATCGGTATGAGCGTGCTACTCGAGAACCTTTCTTCACCATAGTTTGTTGGTTCTTCAAGCTATAGCGTAACAGTGCCTTAACCACTACAATAGGTTGATTAAAAAATATGAGGATTTACTCAGTAATAAATCTTTTCCTTCTCCCAATTTTCACTTATAGAAAGTAAATTCAATAGAAAATAACAACATTTTGACGTGACAACGTCTTATAAATTGGTTTGCCGGGTGACACTTCAAGAAACTGCGTTACGCTCCGCTCACGTTATGCGCTCACAATGAGAGCGAGTGAGAGGCACGCGTCCCTTCCACTCGGGCATGGTTAGCCCGCCTAAGAGCGAGAGAGACAGACATAAAAAGTGTTATTTCATCCTTCTTCCTACTATACGAATGAATATTCACATTAAAATTATTTTACCACTCAAAGTCGTTGTCACGTAAAACTTTCGCCCGTATACCGACTTTACAGGCAACCAATTTTTTTTTTTTAGTTAAATCTCAATTTTTCCTTAATTTCTCAATTTTTGCCTGTCCTAAGGAAAAGTTACATTACAGGTTATGTGTACCTATTGTGTTTTTATTTGAATTTTGTGTAGGTAGCTAGCGCAGGCGGTGATCTTTACAGTGATTAAGTCACTCGGGCGCATAGGGTATCCATGAATTCACGGACGGTGTCGGACAGAAACTTTTTAAATTTTATGAAAGAAAAAAGCGTTTTCTTTAAAATTTGGATAAATATTTTTATATTAAAGCCAACCTATGGGTTTGGTGACAACGGTTTAGTGACAACACATACACCTTTCATATATATATATATATATATATATATATATATATATATATATATATATATATATATAATAAAATAAAAGATTTAGAGCAATTCTTGAACATTCTATGGTCCATGAATTTAAGGAAATAACTCGCTCGTTTAACTTCCGAAGTTTTATGTTTGAAAATTTTCTTTCATGCGTTTCCACTTGGTCTAGATCGTATTCTATTATAATATGTATTATACTTCGAAATTCTAATGCTGAAACTCTAGTGGAGCTAATTTTTATTTCTGTGCATTTAAAAGGCTTTTAGTTTACGAAGTTCTTAAATATTTTTATAATTATGTGCTCTTTGATATAAACAACTTTCAGCTTGTGTTAAATTAAAAAAATTAAATTTTCTTGACAAAAATTACATGCTTTGACATTTGGTGGGCAAAAGTGGAATAAACCGTGGACACTGTGACCCATATACCTCTTCATCTATCCTCTGGTAGGACCTGAAATGGAATGCCTCATTTTCAATAAGAAGGGTATCCGGTTCTCTACACTCTATTTTACTCTGGTATTCTGTGAGAACGTGGTCCTTCCACGGTCTAGCCGACCCATTCGTGCTAATACTACAATACAGCCGTAGCATTGCTCTACCACGCATATAAAGTATATTGTTATATACGGATTATCTATAATTAACGACATAAATTTAGCAGGGATGGGAGATATGATAAGGATATAGAACGACGAGTGAACGCGGGAAACAGAGTAAATGGGGCCCTGCACTCTATTGTGAAGAGTCAAAATGTGTCAAAAAAGGTACGTATGGCAATTCACAATGCTGTGTTGGTCCCTACTTTAACGTATGGTAGTGAAAGTTGGTTGTGGCAGAAGAAGCACGAGAGTAGAATAAATGCAGTAGAAATACGGTCGTTAGGGAGTATGTAAGTGCTGAATCTGAATGACAGGGTGAAAAATTGTGTGATAAGAGAAGAGTGTGGTTTGCAAGATGATGTTGTGACCAGGATTAAGAAAGGAATGCTTCGGTGGTTTGGTCATGTGGAAAGAATGGATGAGGAAAGAGTGACAAAGAAAATTTATGTTGCAGAAGTGAATGGCAGAGTCGGAAAGGGACGTCCTAGGCGAAAATTTATCGACCAAATTGGCGATTTATTGAAAACGGGCCAAATTAGGAGTACCCTTAACCGACGAGCATGCATGCGTAGGTGTATGGATGTGAAGGAGGCGAGAGAGGTGTGTCAGGATCGTGCCAAATGGAAGTCTGTAGTCTCTGCCTACCCCTCTGGGTGACAGGCGTGAGTGTTTATGTTATGTTTATGTTTATGATTATTTATTTGTGTATTACAAACAGGGAATAATGTAAATGCTCATAACTTGCATAATCCCTACAAATCTGCGTGGTTTTGAATAAAATCAATATACGCCGAAACTGAATAATGAAATTGAATTCAGATTCGTTCATTCTTATATTTGCTAATTTATACTGTTGTAATATTTACTTCGTATAATTTATTCCGTTATTTCGTATAAGTTACTGGTTATAATACTGTCGTGAACTACTTTTTTACATGGGGAAATGCCTACATTATATACTCGCGAGGACAAGGACAGTTTATATCGGACTCGCACCTGTTGAAACCCCATATTGTTTCGTCTTCGTCGCACATCGCGTCCAAATCCACGATACCATCCTCACCATCTGAATACTTGGCGGTCCAGTTTGCGTTTTACTAGGAGTTTTCTTCTTTGTACAACTTCTCTGTGGAACTGCTTACCACCGGCGATTTTTCCGGACCGATACGACTTAGGGACCTTCAAGAAAAGAGCTTGTTCCTTTTTAAAAAGCCGGCAACGTACCTGCAATTCCCATGGAGTTGAAAAAAACATTGAATCGCTTTCGCACAAATTCTCGGGTGAGCTACGTTTCGCGCGGCGTGGTCACCTGCGCAACGGACACTCCCCGGGTCCGATGCTCGTAAGCCACGGGACGGGCCTAGGGCCTAGACACAAACACCAATTCAAACACAAAAAAATCACCAACATCAGTTGGATGTTTTTTTTAAAGTCTATAACAGACATAGATAGAAACATCTTTTGTATTTTATATTCATATCATATCGTGGCATTTCGCTTCCAGTCAACTCTGAGTGAATTGAAAAGAATTATACTTTTTTTTTACAGGGTAGGGTGACAAACGAGCACTCAGTCCACCTGATGGTAAGTGGTTGCGGTCCATAGACATCTTTTTTCTTTTGCTTTTTATTTAAAAAAATACTAATACGAATCCTATTAATTAACATTACTAATATTTCCTTTAACCGGTCCTTGTAAGCTGAAAATGCTTGTGTTAGGAGTGGTTCACGTCGAATGATGGATTCGAACTCGCGACCTTTTGAGTTCGCGGTCCGCGCCCTGCCATTTGGCTACTGTCGCTTCAACATCTATCCTCAATTACAAATCAAAATGCAGATGCGTTGTCACCCGTGAGGACTAAAATGGAATGTCTCACTTCCAGTAAAAAGGGTCTCCGTTTCTCTACAGTCACCATACGAAACACAGCAGCATTAAGCTACCATTATACGCTGGTTATCTGTGAGAGCGTGGTCCTTCCTCGGTCGAGCCGAACCATTCGTACTACAACTATACTACTAATATAATTACAGCATGGCTCTACCACGTATGAAGGTACAGTACGTAATCACTAACGTAGTGTACTAAATTTAAAATAATTGGTTGGCTTTTTTGAAATATAAGGCTAATGCATCTTAACATCGTTTTTATGGCACTTAAAAACTCGTAAATTAGACGTTGTTGGCGGATGGCGATAGACGTAGGTATGGGTAGGGTTTCGTGAATAATAGCCTCGGTGCACTACGAGGAGCGGAGCATTAAAGCGTTTCTCAAATATTTTCACGCTTTTCCTTAGAGGCAATAAGGATTGTAAACGCGAATTTTTTGCTTTTCACGTTTATTACTGTTGAGAGAAATTGTGTGGTTTTAAAAACCATGCTATTTGTTTAATTTTGAACAAAAACCGCGATGCCCGCATTCGGTGTACTTAAAGAGCCATAAATTAGTAGTAGCAGCCCACAAACAGCGAGGTGGGTGGTTTGCGACGTGAATAATGTTCTACCGTAGGCTTAGTTACGAAAGTTGTACAAATATATATTTTGGATGATTGGACAACCTTAAACCCTTTTTATTGTTTGTACTGTAAAATAATTTTATTTTTATATCAAATCCTTTTAACCATATATCGTACCGTGGGTGTCGTAACAGGCGACAGTGGGAAACTGAAGCAGAAGACGAGCAGCAACATCTTTCCAATAACAACTCAAAGTTAGGTGTGGCAACTATGGCAACAGGCACTCTATGGAGGAGGCCTATGCTCACCAGTGGACTTTAACGGATTATAACATTGTATTTTTGTAAAAGTGATATACATTGAAATCGTATTTTTCTTTTTGTTTCAGGTAATCCATCAAATCTGGTAATCTATCATTACACACTGGTCCGTCTAAATAATTACATATGTGGTCACGACCTGTGTAGAAAAATCAAATATTTTCTTTCATCAATGCTTTTTTATTAGTGTCAAGGTTGCATTTTGTAAAGTAAACAAATCAACTTCTTTATTTATATCTCAAAACAAAGAGACGAATTAATTTAGGTACAACGCAGTCGATAAATAATTGGGTCAGATGGGGGTCACGTCTGGTCACTGGAATTACTGATAACCTTCCGCTCGCGTTATGATATGACGTCACATCTTGATATGCGTCGTGACGATATGGGACGCCATTTAATAGACGCTTCCAGTTCTTCCTGAACGAAACTTTAGATAACACTTTTTGACCTCTTGTTCGCAAACCGTATCTTTTGCACTATATCTAGTAGCAAGTGTTACGATTATCCTAACAGCTACTAGAATACAAAATGAAGTTACGGATATGAAAATCCATGTGCTTATAACCTCTTAAACTAAATATTTATTTCTTTCATACATTCCATTGCAGCCTATTAAAATTCTGCGATAGTATTACCTCATGTATCGCCATAGTGTACCGGTGTCTCGCACCTTTGATGATATACGAAGTTCTCTCGAGCTTTCACGACAATATAATAAAAAACAGAAGGCTGTCGGCAAGTTTTTGTTGAGTTGTCTCCTTTTAAGACCTTTATGAAATATGACGTAAAGGAACTTCCTCATTTTTTCCCTTAGATCATGCAAGATAATACATATTTGTTACTAAAGAGATTTAAATATATTTTTACACACATCTGAAATATCTATTGAGCTTTTATGTGCGCATCAATAAAAATTACTGGGTAAGTATAGTTTTTTTTTAACGATATATACTTTGAACAGTAAAGAGACAGCATCTCATTCGATGTTTTCCACTCGAATGTCGGGGTCATTTTGGCCAATATGGCGCATCTGTCGAGCACTTTCCGAAGTACTAAGTTAGTATATAACAAGTATACTAAGTATATATATATATATATATATATATATATATATATATATATATATATATATATATATATTAGCTGCCGCCAGCGACAACGAGGTCGTCAAAATCGAACATCTGAAACGTCTGATGTATAATCCTAAGAGCCCGAGGACGAGAAAAAACGTGATGCGCCAAACAATTCGAGACGTTCCAGATCTTTCATTTTTGTAAGTCAACAGGAAATGCCCATCAGACTAAACAACTTTTGCTAAGACGTCATTCCTATATATGTTATAATGTCGCTGGGCTTTGGAGTTCCACAACAGGTGTTCCAGATCTTCAAATTTATTCTCACAGCAGAAAATACTCTTCACGTGGAACATTTTTTGCTGCGTTTTCATCTCGCCGAGCACATAGTAAATCAGCACTTACAATTGCAAATAACAATTTCGTTGGTGCCGGCGAGGATCGAACTGCTGTGAAATTTAAAGGCTTATCGCTTGAGCTACTACAGCTGCATGTATACTTTAAAAATATTGAAAACTGAAAAAAAAAATACTTATAAATTTTGGTCTTTCAATTTTTAATTTTGGTGCTTTAATTTTATGCTTTACACTTAATGAAATTCATCACTCATTAATAAAAATAAAATGTATAATTAGCGTATTTATAAATTGTATGTACAACAATTTAAAAAAATTGATAAAAGTTCTTGTTCTATTAGAAGCCCCTGTACATGAACGAGGCCGACACGAGGATTTGTTCTCAAGAACCTAAGCCATTCCGCACTTGACTTTCTATTTCCGCTTGATTGCTCGACGTTATCCTGAGGGATCTTCAGTTCAGTAAATGAGGAAACCTGCTTCCTTTCAGCTTTGTGTCGACTGTGTATTTTGTTGTCATTTCAAACGAATTTTAAATGGATTACGGTACTGTACCCCTGCTGTTTACGCCTGTAAATATAATATCTTATCAGAATGATTTTAAAAGATCAAGTCATTATTTTTTCACGTCTAGTGTTCATGGAAATAAGCACTCGCTGTAAATTTTGCAGGACGCAGTACGGGTTCGAAGAGAAAAGACTAATTGTTAAGTGTAATCTTAAATGCCGATTTACCTCGTGTTTGGAGGTGAAGAAAAGCATTGTGAGGAAAGCTGCATATTTAAGAAATTAATTTTATTACAGAAATGTGAAATCCGCCTTTGGAGCAGTAGAGTTCATTTTCTCAGAACTCTCATAAAAAGAGAAGGCCTGTGCCTAGCAGTGGGACGTAAATTATAGTGTTACGGTTGTTCGTGGGCTGCGGTAGTCACTTAATATCAGGTGAACCGTATGCTCGTTTCCCACCTCATCTATAAAAAAAAAAAATTGCTGTAGCTTTACTATAATTTACTAAAAATACGTGCGACGAAATTCCATGTCGACGTATTACTTTAATAATTACCCTTTGAGTCTTAATATTACGTTTACTAAAAAAATCTTAAAACTAATAGCTACTCGTATTTCGGCATTGAGTCTCTCAAGAAATTTTTAAAGCTAGCAGGGCCGAAATTCCCGTAAAGTGCGTACTCGTAAATCCATACATTCGTAACCAGGAAAATTAAGGATCCGTATCGAAGGTTTCACAATGTGGAAAAATGGAGGAGGAAGTTATTAAAGTAATTATTTAGACGACATTCTAGTGGTTACCTTGAACTCGTGGTATTCCTAATTTCGTTTAAAAGCTTTTAAAAAATAGTTAAAATCGTTCAATATACTGTGTCTTATAAACTACTTCAGAAGCTGCTATGTGGAAATTATTTTTAATTTTTATTTTTTTAAGTATATTTTTATTCTTAATTATTAGTATAATAAACCGGTGTTAATAAAACCTAATAAACCCGTACCTTGACAGAATGAAAAGAAACTTCCCCTCCTAGTTCACGTTCACAAAGTATCAAGTTCAAAATAAGTTTTACAAATGGTCGCGCACGCAACGTCGTCGGTTCTCTGCTATTTACTTCCGAACCACCGTGGAACGAGTGATCATTCACAAACGTTATTTGAGACAACTCTTTCACAATAGAAAGAACAGGTCTTGTAAAAACTGTGCTTTACTTCTACGTACTAAATAAAACGCTTCACACATTGTAGGAGTTCGACGGATTAAAACTAGCTAGTTTTGACACAAAATCATGAATATTTTTGACTAGCTAGAATAAGAACCCTTATTATTTGTCTCAAATAAAAGTAGCCTAAGTCATTCCTTATAACATCAGCTGTCCCGTCAAAATCCTTCCAGCCGTTTCGGAGATTAGCGAAAACAGACAGACATACAAAATTTTTTTTTAAAAATTTGGTTTTGTTATAAGTGTATACTTTCATATATAATTACTTTTATATGAATTTAGTAAAAAGCTATTATTTTTTACCAAATTCATATGAAAGATATTTTAATATTACAAACAGACACTTCTATTTTATTTATTTGTATAGATGTATTTTAAACGAGTACCACAATAATCGCACTGCAATTCGTCACGGTGAAAAAATAAAACTAATTGTTAATAGATAAATATGATATTGCATCGTTTAGTTTCGCAAATTAAGCAATATTGAAAAGTTATTTATGCTGTGGGTATTTACTTTCCAAGTTTGCTTTATCACTTTATCTTAAATATATTCTAACAAGTATTTTTGAAACAGTCACATAAATCTTTGAAACAAAAAAAAATAGACACATAGTAATTACCTTACCTTACTACGAAAAAAATGTGTGTTATTTTTTATCCCGAAATTTCAACACAAATTTATAAAGACTGAAACGTAGTGAAAATATTGCGTTTCCACACTCGCAATATCACAGAAATTACGAACCATTATCATTTCGTATGAAAGCAATTGTTTCTGTCTGTACATCGCCACTTACAAAGTAATTTATTATTTAGACGCAATGAATCGATGGATATTTCATGCAATTTATTTTTTATTGCAATAACTGATTCTCATTCATTCTCAATTTTCATTGCAATCGTAAATTCGCTAGAATAAAAGATTTATATATTATTTATTATTAGTTATACCAATTATTTGACTCCAAAGAATTAGTAGACCCTTCATTGGACTCTGTAGTTGCAATTAGAAATAGTATATACTTTAAGCAAAAAACATTAAATTTACACATTATATTTTAATGTTTTTTTTTTTAGTTAAAGTGTATACTATTTCTAATTGCAACTCAAAAGGTTGTTCGGTTTATTAATTTATCACGTTAAAAAGGGATGGCTAATATTTTGGTCCGTGTTACCTTTATTAATAGGCACGGGATCAGGAATTGATTGAATAAATTAGTTATTTGTATTGTTTATTATTACATAAAGTGACTTTAAAAGAAGACAAATATAAACTCCATATGAAGTTTAAAATTATAAAGCAAACTACTTTATGAACTTAGGAAACGTTAGAGTATCCTCGAATTTCAAATCTAATTGGTTATAGTACCACTTATAGTAAATGTACTCGTATTTAGTGTATTGTCGTATAAGGAAAATTAAAAAAAATTACCAAAGACTCCCTTAATATCTTTCTAATCTTTGACAAGTACTCTTTTGCAAAATAATATGAATTATTAAATGTAATTATTTAGCTGTGGTATGATTTTTAATATTCAACTGATTTATTTTTATAAAAGGTTAAGAGGACGATCGAGCACGATCTTAGAAGATATTTAAACTGGTATGTTTACCAAGAAGTAAATGTATGTAAATTCATGTACACATACAATCTGGTAACTCAGTGCGACAGCGGAAAGTATAGGGCTGGGACGGGTCGCCCGCCGCAAATTGAGATGCGAGCTGGTTTAGTGCAAATTGAAAGTGCTTACGAAATGCTTTGTATTTGTAGCCAGTCCGGGACAACCAAAAATCAATCCGGGTAATGGAGGTTTGTCCGAATCTGCTTAGATTATTCCCAGACGATGGCCTTTCCGCTCGTGGATTTTTGTCCGCTACGGATTTTTGTTGAGTTTATTAAACGACTTTTATCAATCATTCAAGTTTTATATTTTAAACTTTTTTATTAGGAATTTTTAGAAATTTAATTAATTATTAGGGAGAAAAATCAAGCTTTTCTATAGACAAAAGCTTGATTTTTCTTCCATGATTACGAATTTAAGTGTTCACCTATTTAATACCGGGTATATGAATAAAAATAGGGGAAATATTTGTCATGAGTTTAGATTGATTATGACCAATTCTACTTCGGTATTACATAGACATTTTTTTTATTTTGTTTAAAGTGTATTATTTCAGCCTGTACACGACTTACTATTGAGCACAGGGTTCCACTGATTTATGAGAGGGTTATGTATATATGCATAAATAATTTTATTTCCCAGGTAGGTTTCTTTACGATGTTTCCCTTGCCGCTGAGATCGTGATAAACCAGCACTTAAAATTGCAACGAAACATTTTATTTCTTTGGCTGATGGGGAGATAGTTAACAACAAAAATTTAAATGAAGGTATATACTCGTAGAAGTAAGAAAGAAAATAAAATAATAAAAAAGGAAGAAAAATTTTATATAGAAAAACAGTGACAAACGAGCGTACTAATAGAAAGCGGATGCTTTTTCCCTAAGGAATTATATAGAATGCTTCGTTAGCTGTAAAAAGGGTTTTCAGTTCTCATGATGATGATGATCAATGATGTAGGTATTTACGGAATTTACATAACACGTGATCCTTATGTTATACGATCTTGATACGTATTTTATTTCTCACACACTGATGAGTATAAAAAAGAGTCTACATTGAGGCATGGATATTAATGGTATAGAGGATTTGTCATAATTTGTCACAGATTGGCGATGGCAATACCAGAAATCTCCTTCCCAGAAGAGGTTTGAATATTTCATGTTTGCACTGGCTGTTTTTGCCACTTTAGTACTTTTCCATGACTTTCTCTTCTTACAAATATATCTTTGAGATTTAAATTAAATTGAAAATGCTTTATGCGTCCGCTTCAATTATATTTCGCTGAAGATTTATAACTTTTACTCGAGTTCCATTGCATTTCTGGTGGATTTAGGTTATGCAAGAGAAAAATCTTCAAATACTTTCACTAAATATTAAAAAAAAATCAAGCTCAGAGAATCAACTTAAATAATTATATACTAGGCATCATCCCGGTCAAATACAAATTACAAAGTAAATCTATGTGTATGTGTATACCATAAACCGCGCAATTTGTGAAAAAAAAATTGTTTCCAATGCATTGGCCTGATCGGTTTATTAAGATTGGTGTTAAGATTATCTGTTTACATAATCAAGAGTTTTCTTCTTTTGTTATATGGGACGGACCTCTACATATACGTTGTATAAGCTATTCGTCGCTAAGAAGTACGGAAAAAAAGTGTGAGCGGTATACTTATTTGACCCCTTTGTTCGGGAATCTTTCTGTCTCCGATTTTAAATAGGGCTTTATCATAAAATTCTTGCCCCAGAAGATTTCCGCCTATTCGTTTTTTCATATTCTTTTTTGATGCAAATTTATAAATGTTAGCTCAAAAAGCAGGAAATTTTATGGAGGCGTTCACATCGTCAGCTCGTATTCATCACACTCACAGAATACCAACGTAAATAGCAGCTTAATGCTGCTGTGTTTCGTATGGTGAGTGTAGAGAACCAGATACCATTTTAACTAGATACGAGGTATTCCACCTTAGTCCTCAGGAGTGACAACGCATCTGCATTTTTATTTTTCGATCGAGGATAGATGTAGACGTCTTTGGGTCACTGCATCTCAGGTGGGCTGAGTGCTCGCTTATTCCACCCTTATTCCATAAAAAAGGTAACATCAATTGAAAATAACCACAAAACAGGACAGTGATGTCTCACGCGCGCAAGCATATAACGATCATTTCTTCGTGTATTCCGTAGTGTGCTGTCTACAACTACTAAAGTTGTGTAAGAAAAGTCGCCTGTTCCACAGAGCGCGTTAGGGAAATCATTTTCCGTTACGACTACAATGTGTAGCCAGTTAAGTTTCGGGAGCGGTGCTGAAGGCTTTTAAAAACAACTAGATATAGCTCGATGACATTTATTATCTATTTCATTACAATAATGGACTAAAATTAATTTAGTACAATACTGACTTCTTTAATTAGGTGATTACTTTACTACGATGGGGACTATAATCAAAATAATTCTAAATTCAACGGTTTTTATAGGATGGTCAAAACAAGTCTGTTGAATGAAACTGTGACACATTGGTTTGACCAGCAATGACAATTTTACAGTGGAGTCATCGTCTTCTGTAACGTTGCACTTCATAACATTTTTTTGAGTAACCTAATATCAAAAGCTTAGACGGCAAATTTCGTGATCAACATGTTGTAAAATTATGGCTACTTTAAATATGTTTAAGAGTAATCTAATATCAAAAGCTTAGAATCAACACAATCAGGACTATTTAGGATCAACAGGTTGTCATGATATTATGGCTACTTCCGGGCTGCATAACTAGCTAGTAACGGAATGAAATATAAGTTTTTATTCCTTTGTCGACATAGGGTTATTATTTATTAGAAATTTGGTTTCTTTAGTTACGTAATTCTTCATCATATTCCGATATGTATATAATCTAGAAGGTTAATTAGATATTCGCATAATCCTTCAGCGTTTTTCCAAATGGTCCTAGGGTGATTAGAAATACTCGTATCTTATAAAACCCGTGAGTTATACCGTATTTGCTACCAAGTGCGCTAACGAATTACTGAAGGGATCGCAGCCCTGAATTAGCTGCACAGCACTATTGATGATAATAAGTAAAAATTTTGTAGTTCTACTTATTACATTTCGTTTTCTTGCTTTTTGCTGTTTCCTCTATTTTTAAATAAAAAAAAGACAAGAGATATAGACCATATCTTACTGAACTGTCTTTCTAAAATAAAAGTAACCGTGTAGCCCTAAAAATGGCTTTCCCATGCAGATAGTTTTTTACGTCTCCCATTTGTTACGTTCTCCCAATTGGACCATCTCTGAGTTCTCGAGCTTATTTGATCGATTCAGATAAAAATATACCAGATTTTAAGTCGATACCAGATTTTAGATCGAAGATAACCAGCAACTCTAAAATGATTTGGGTTCCATTGTTAATTCTAGCCCACCTAGATAAATTTCGGGAAAACAACTCAATGTAGACACACATATAAGTGTGTGTATATTGAGTTTCCTGAAATTTATGTATCTGGCACGTTTGTGAGATGACGACTGCAAATATTTCCATTGGGCACGTGGATTAAAACTTACGGGTCACTATGATTTTTCTTATAGCTTTATTAACACTTTTTTAACCAAAAGTCGGTGTAGCTCAAGGGCTAAGCGCTCGCTGTATATTTCACAGTACGCGAGCAACCCGGGTTCGATCCCCGCCGGTACCAATGAATTTGTTAATTACAATTTAAAGTGCTGATTTACCACGTGCTCGGCGGTGAAACATTGAGAGGAAACTTGCATGTTTGAGAAAAAAAAAATATTTCGAAAATGTGAAGTTCGCCAACACGCATTGTAGCAGACATTTGTTATGATATAAAATAAATGCACAATAATATTTAATATGATGTGATTACGCACTTACAAATATGACAAAAGTGGGTCACATCAAATATCAGACTTACGAAATGTTTGAGACGTAGTTAGATTCCTATAAGTTAGTTTTAAGTATGCTTGTGTCTCTTTCAATAAACGTACATACATCTAGGTAGATGTAGTTTACTTTAACCTACCACTATCGCCAACACACTGGATGGCGACCGTGTAAAAAGAAAAAAATATAATAAAGATTTTAATAACAAAAAGTGAATTCGGAACTTTAAAATGAACACTATCATTTTCGCCGCATCCGGTAAAAAAATCGACGAAAAATGTGTCAGAGCAGTCAATATAAAGAAGACATCTTCATTGCTCAAAACGTCGGAGGAAATGTGCAAATTATATCCCCCAAGTTCAACCTGTCTGAGATACTGCTTATTCGTCGTTTTGTTTGCTCTTGGCGGATACTGAGATTAGGAACGGTTACGGACATTAGGAAGAGAGCTTCACCACAGCACGCTCGAAATGCAATCCCGCCCGTCACATCCAAACTAGGAAAAAAAAGAACAAAAGACTAACTTGGAACTCGTTTTTATGGAGTGACTGCGGTTTTGTTTTCGACATTTCATGTAAGTGTTTTAAGTCATTTGCTAGAAATTGCCTAATATAGTTAAGTTTATAATTGATTAATGATTGAGAAAATAATTATTGTCCTTATTTAGTATTCTATGCTAGTTTGTGATTTCGCAAAAATTAGTAAAATTACACAGTAAATTGCAAGATATAAAAGTTTATTTAAATAAGTTGGACCTGAGCGTAGAAAGAAAGAAATAGGTCAAACTAAACAAAAAAAGCGGAATTAGTTTATTGTCAGCTGAGTATATTTTGTGTGAAATAAAATCAAATTTAGATAAATATGAGATATATGCTGAAGATATTATTAAAGTTAACTCTATAGTGAGTAGTTTACATGTAATTTACAGTGAAATAAATAAGTTAGTTACGGGTTATATTTCTGACGCTACGTTAGGGTTCCGAAGCTGCAACCATGGCTGATATATAATCTTTTGATTTAAAACAGCTATTAGTTTACTTCCCATCATGACTGGTCAAGAATTCGTCACCAAACAATTAATCGATGTTATGTATATGTATAATTGTAAACTTGACGAAGCATCAAAAAATCACTGATAGATTTCGTCTTAAAAACGAGACTATCACTTGGCGCTAAGCTGCGATTAAGCTACGCTACTGTTGAATCATTGCTTAGTGACATGAGAAAATATTTAGTACAGAAAAATTCTGCAGTTGCATTACAAAATGTTAAGCAGAGTCATTGGTCAATTGGGGCGTTTGGTAATGAATTAGAAGATATATTTTCTAATTAGACGTTAGCGCAAGTCGGTGGCGACAGTTCAAAGTATTCAATTTTGCGCTCTATAAATGAAAAAGTAGCAATAAAACGTTTCGCTTATGTATTAGCTAATCCAATGCTGAGTATTATTATTGCGTAAAGGAATTTGATTCTCTTTCAGAGGCCATTCGCACTACTCTGAAGGAACATACAATGTCCTCCAAATGTGAAAAATAATGAATTTTCGTCAAAACGCATAAATCAATAAAATAAATAAAATAAAAAAACGCTAGATCTTTTTATAGAAATAATAATAATTCTTATCGTGGGAGAAACACATGCTATAATTCGCATAATAATTCAATGCGGTCGCGTTATATGAGCGCGCCGCGCACTTTTGCGTCGCAACAAGGTCACGGTCTCAAGCCCGGTCAAGCTGCGCCCGCTCGTGCCCAGCTAAGCGCAGGCCGGCTCCAACCGCCTGGCGCTCCACTGCGCCGGCGGCCCCGCCGAGAGCGTGGGCCCTGCCACTGCGCACGCTCTGGGTTCACTATGCGTACTGTGATACGTAAGCAAAGCCCAGGCTTTGTCCTCATTCGTATGAGGTCGTCAGTTTTTTCGATCAGAACAAGGTAAGTGAACATGTAGTTCTTAATTGTAATACTACGAGTACCGTTTCTTTTACTGTGGAAAATAGATTAGTAAATTTATTATTAGATACTGGCGCCAGTTTATGTGTATATGTTAAATACAAATGGTTATTAAGCATAATAAGTAATTTGAGTAATAGAATCATTCCAGAAAAAATTATCATTAGAGGTGTTAGTGGTAGATTAGTGTCAGAATGGTATATTTACTTAGTTAAATAATGGTTTGACTTTTAGACATAAATTTTAGTACCCGGTTGACCGAGCTTTGCTCGGTATTTTTCGCTCGATTGTTTTAATTCGTGTGTTTTGGAAATTATATTTAGATACAAATTACATACTGATGAATTATAAATAATATTTTTTGATCTTAGCGACATAACAGAAAAAACTGAACTGGTTATTTGAATAAAAAATCATGAGTGCAATTATTTTTATTTAAATTTTCGTGTTTTTAAAAAATACTAAAAAAAGGGCTCGAAAAAAATATATTTTCTCAAAAAAGAAAGAAACTTGAAAAAAAAATAAAAAAGTCGGTCGGTCGGTCTGGGCTCGAACCGGGGTTTTACGATTTTGTGACCGCCCATTATACCAATAAGCTATTTATAATCATTACCAAACTGTCAAAATTTACCTTCTTATTCTAACTATATTGTAGCAGTTTTTAATTGCCTAAAAACACGGACAAAAAGACATTTTCTAAAAATAAATCTTAGCTAGATCGATTTATTATCCCCGAAACTCCCTGGACACTAAATTTTATGAAAATCGTTGGAGCCGTTTCCGAGATCCCGATTATATATATATATATACATATATACAAGAATTGCTCGTTTAATAGTATAGGATATATTTAAAAATACATCACGTTTATACATCACGTTTAGTTGACGTGATTACTGGTGATAATTTCTTAAAGCATTATTTAGCGGTTATGGATTATAGAAAAGGCATTTTATTTATCTCTGATAAGACCATAACTTTGTCTATAAATAGCGGATAGAGACATACTTTACCCGCAAAGTGTGAATGTATAAAACACATACCTACAAATGTTAACGATGATTGCGTCTTACTCTCGAATGAATTAAGAGACGTTGTGTTTATTGCAGAAATGATATCAAAACCCAAAAAGGGAATTATCCCAATTATGATATTGAACACAAACGAAAGTGACGTGGACTATGATTTTTCGAGTTTAGAATTGCATAGCTTGCAACATTTCAATGTATGTTCTTTTTCGGAAAGAGACATATCAATCGATCGCATAAAGACATTATTTTAACTTCTCGATTTGCGTTATTTAAATAAAAATGACCAATTTAGTATTGAGAGCATTCGCGTCAAATACGCAGACATTTTTCATTTTCCCGGAGATAGATTGTCGGTAACAAACTTAATGGAGCATACAATTACATTAAAGGAAAATGTAACACTTGTTTATATTAAGCCATAGCGATCCACGTGCTCTTAAATCGGAATTACAAAAACAAATGTTAGATACTACATAATCGAAAAATGAGATTCAGGATGGTCTAGCCCAGTTCTTCTTGTGCCGAAAAAATGTGACAAAACTAACGAAAAGAAATACAGGCTCCTCGTCGATTATAAGCAATTAAATAATAGATTAAAAGGCGATAAGTTCCCTCTTCCTAACATTTCTGAAATTTTAGATTCGCTGTCAAATTCAGTACATTTTTCAAAATAAGATTTAACTCAAAGTTACTACCTTAACTGGTAGTAACTTTGAGTTCAATCTAAAGTTAATCATTTAAATGAAAAGTCGAGAAAATACACTGATTTTCAATTGAAGAGCATCTACCAACTTTCCCTTCATCCCGATTAACGTAAATATACTGCGTGCACAGCTAATAATATATACCAGATGAAGCGCTGTCCCATGGGACTCAAGACGAGTCTCAGTGTATTCTCTAGACTCATGAATGTAGCAATGTCAAGATTAAATTATAATAAATGCTTTATTTATTTGGACGATTGTATCGTCGTTGAAGTCTATTGTCCACCATAATAAAACTTAGTTTCAGCATTAAAACGATTAAGAAAAGTGAATTTAAAATTAAACCCATTAAAGTGTGAGTTTTTACGTACCGAAATTCTTTACTTAGGTCATAAAATAACTATTCAAGGCATAATTCCTGATCCAAGCAAAATAATAACAATGCAAAGTTAGCCGTCACCGACTAATGTCGATGAGATAAGAAGGTTTATTGCCATCGCTAACTATTACCGACGATTCATTGCAAATTTCGCTGAAATTGCACATCCATTAAATAGATTATGTGAAAAGAATGTAACATTTAAATGGACAAATGATTGTAATGAAGCATTTATTAATTTAAATTCCAAATTCCAAATTTTAACAGATCGTAAACCACTCATTTATTTATTTTCTATGACAGATCCATCCTGTGGAGAGACTAAGTTTCACTTGTATTTGGAGGAATATGATTTTGAAATAAGTTATGTCCCAGGTCGGCACAATGTTGCTGCAGACGCAGTGAGTCGCATCCCGGTGACATGCCAAGATTTAAAAACATGCAGGAAACTTCTGAGCCTGAGAATTCGCAAAGTTGTGAGACTGATCACCACAATATTATCGATTTGTGTTTTATGAATTTTTGAAGATATGGTAAAATAGGACACGATGAAGTTAGAACGTCCTCAGGTGGAAATTGTATTTACGTGCCGAAGCGGTTTGGTATTTTTCTAAATTCTCGATCGTTATCAGCTGTAGAAGCGTTAGCGGGAGATTTAGAGAGTTTTAGTAGTCAACTAAATATTTTAGAACTACTAATAATTAAAAATAAATTTTATGAAGGTCATTTAAGGTTACTTGCAAGTACAATAAAAGATTAAAGCTAAGTAGACCGCGTTTATTAATAACGCAAGATGTGAAGCGCATAACAAGTAATGATTAAAAGAAACTCATTTTCAATGACTTCCACTTGTTATCTACCAGTGGACATAATGGAAGAAATAGAATGCTAAAAAAAACAAAAAATTATATTTTTGGCCAAGGATGACAAGTGATGTTATTGATTACTTAAAAAAATATAAATTGTTTCAAATTAATAAATACACTAATATATATATTTAAGAACCAATGACAATAACTACTACACCGGATACATCTTTGAAAGAATTAGTTTAGATATAAAGGGGCCATTCGAAGTATATGATTTCAATAATAGTTATATATTGACCCTATACAGTGCGATCTTACAAAATTTGTAGAAGCCTACCCATTATAGCGCAAAAACGCTGAATCGGTAGCAAGAGCTTTTGTCATCATCATCATCATTACAGCCCTTCACAAGTCCACTGCTGAACACAGGCCTCCCCCAAGTAACGCCACAAAGCACGGTCCTGAGCCACCTGCATCCATCGACTTCCTGCATGTCTTACCAGGTCGTCACTCCATCTAGTGGTGGGTTTCCCTACACTACGCCTACCAGTACGAGGCTGCCACTCGAGAACCTTTCTTCCCCATCGGTTATCGGTTCTTCGGGCTATATGGCCGGCCCATTGCCACTTCAGCTTACTAATCCGTTGGGCTATGTCGGTCACTCTGGTTTTACTGCGGATATCCTCATTTCTGAGTCTATCACGCAGAGAAACTCCGAGCATAGCCCTCTCCATAGCTCGCTGAGTGACCTTGAGCGTCCTCATACGGCCAGCAGTGAAGGACCACGTCTCAGATCCGTAAGTCATCACTGGCAACACGCAGTGGTTATACACTTTAGTTTTCAGAGATTGAAGTATACCTGACGAGAAGATGTGTCGTAATTTCCGGAACGCTGCCCAGCTGAGTTGAATCCGTCGATTGACCTCTCGGTCGAAGTTGGACTTACCTAGTCGGACTATTTGTCCCAGGTTAACGTACTCGTCAACAACTTCGAGCATAGTGCTCCCAACAACTACCGGCATAGGTGTGACATGGACATTAAACATGATCTTTGTTTTGTCCATGTTCATCTTAAGACCTATCCGTTGGGAGACACCATTGAGGTCATTGAGCATTTTTTTTTTTATAGAAGAGGGGGCAAACGAGCATGCGGCTCACCTGATGTTAAGTGACTACAGCCGCCCATGATCAACCGCAACACCAGGAGAATTGCGGGTGCGTTGCCGGCCCTTTAGAAAGGAGTAAGCTCTTTTCTTGAAGGTCCTCAGGTCGTATCGGTCCGGAAAAATCGCCGGTGGTAAACTATTCCACAAAGAGGTTGTACGTGGAAGAAAACTCCTTGTGAAACGTACAGTGGTGGACCGCCAAGCATCCAGATGGTGTGGATGGTATCGGGACGTTTGCCGTGTAGTGCGTCCACGAAATTTGGCGGCTGGGATTAATCCGAACAATTCCTCAGAGCACTCCCCGTGATAGATGCGATAAAATACGCAAAGAGATGCAACATCTCTTCGCAGCGCCAGTGAATCGAGCCGATCGGAAAGCACTCGGTCGTCGACGATTCGAGCCGCTCTGCGCTGGATGCGGTCAAGTGGAAGGAGCTGGTACTGGGGAGCCCCAGTCCAGAGATGGGAACAGTATTCCATGTGCGGCCGAACCTGCGCCTTGTAAAGTTGCTGCTTTACAAGGCGCAGGTTCGGCCGCACTTGGCGTGCTCAGCAGAGCGCATCTAAAGTTGCGCTCTGCTGAGCACGCCAAGCTTTTTAGAGGCGAATTTGGCCTTCCCTTAGCATAGTGCTAAGGTCCTCCGATTCTGCCATAAGGACTATATCGTCGGCAAATCGAAGGTAAGTGATGTACTCGCCATTGATGTTAATACCGGAAAGGATATTTCCAGTCCAGTAGCTTGAAAACGTCTTCCAACGCAGCGGTGAAGAGTTTCGGGGAAATAACGTCACCCTGTCTTACACCTCTCTGCAGTTTGATAGGTTTCGAACTCTGGTTCTGTACTCGGATAGCCATCGTAACCATACTGTACAAACACTTCAGCACTTCGATATACCGACAGTCAACTTGGCTTCGCTGAAGGAACTGTAGCACCGCCCAAATTTCGACGGAATCAAAGGCTTTCTCATAGTCCACATATGCCAGGCAAAGTGGCAGATTGTACTCTTCGGTCTTCTGTACAATCTGCCGCAGGGTATGTATGTGGTCTATGGTACTGAAGCCTTTTCGGAAACCGGCTTGTTCGGGAGGCTGGACGTCGTCGAGTCTGCGTGCGAGACGATTCGTAATGACTCTCGAAAATAGCATGTAGACGCGGCTCAGAAGGGAAATCGGTCTGTAATTCTTCAAGAGAGCGTTGTCGCCTTTCTTAAAGAACAAGACCACCGCACTTCTGCTCCACGCCTCCGGAATAGTGCCACCATAGAGGACGGAATCGAAGAGCTTCTGAAGGACTTCAAGTACCGGTGTTCCACCCGCTTTCAGAAGCTCCGCTGTAATTCCATCCTCGCCCGGGGCGTTGCCGTTTTTAAGGTGGTGGAGAGCCATTCTAATCTCGCTCAGACTGACGTCCGGGATATCACCGGAATAGTGTCGGATAAGACTTGCTCTTGGATCGTTACTCACACATGCGTGTGGCTCCAACGATGATGCGTACAGCTGCCCATAGAACCTCTCAATCTCACTCAGAATCTCAGGTGTCCTGGAAACGATGTTGCCACACTCAGTCTTCAGCTTTGACATTTGGCTCTTTCTGGCAGACAGATCTCTGGAAAAGACTTTGGAGCCCTGGTTCCGCTCGATCGCTTCTTTAATACGAGCAGTATTTAAGTTGCGTAAGTCTCGCCGCATGCACTTGGAGATCTGTCCGTTCAGCTGCCTGTATGCTGTCAAATCTGTTGACGATTGCAGCCTCATCTCCCGTCTCACAGCCACGAGATTAAGAGTGTGATTGGAGAGTTTTTGTGTTCTTCTGCGGCGGGTCTTGCAGAACTTAGCTCCGACCGCATGGACAGTTTCCACGAGCTTGTCATTCATATCGTCCACTGCATTGCAATCTTGTAGGCACTGAAAGCGGTTACGTAACTCGAGCTGAAAAGTTTCGGGATTCTGGATTAGAGCACGAGGGGGACGGAGCGTTGACTTCATTAGACGAGACCTCTCCAACTTAACGTTTAGGTTCAGTGTGCCTCGAACCATTCGGTGATCGCTGCCAGTTTTCACCCTTGCGATGACTGAGACATCACTGAACAGTTGGCGTCTGGTCGTCATAATGAAGTCAATCTCATTTTTTGTCGAACCGTTAAAGTCTCCCATCAACACCGTGTAGTGGGTTTTGGAGGAATGCATAGCTCTAGAAATAGCCACATACATTTCCTCCACCTCCTCATTTGTATGTGCCGAGGTTGGTGCGTGGTTTCCCGATGTCAAAGTTAGAAGGTACTCCGGGTTAACTTTGACATCGGGACGTCAGTCACCTCAGTCCCCCGTGACCATGGGTGCTGGAAAGCACCCGAAACGTCGGGTTAAAAAAATAAAAAAAAAAATAAAATAAATAAAACGCGAAAGAAATCCGTAAAAGTAGTTTTAATCAATAGAAAATATGCTTTTGATAAGAATTGTCATCCCGTTTCATGTAAGAACGGCGATTTTATATTGATAAAAAAATCAATTAATAGACAAGTTAGATAACGTATATAATGGATCATATGAGGTGATAAGAGAGCAATGATGGAATGGCTTGCGGAAGCGGAAGACTGCAGAAGGTTTGTACTCGGGAGCGAATGGCCTGAGGACGATGACGTAAACTTATAGTTGAAGTATATATATATATATATATAAATAAATAAATAAAAAAATAATAGTATAATAAATATATAACATAATACATATAGCGGGATTTTAGGCTTCGGTTTGTTTATGCATTTGATTTTTATGTCAATACGTTATAAATGTTTTTGAAAGGATTTTTATATATTATTTGATTACTATTGACTTTTATTTATTATTATAGGTTTTATCGATGCGTCTATAAAAATGTTTTAGAATAATGTCGGCAAATCACATACAGATACGGTTTATAATATATAACAAATCATCCCAACTTATTCCTCAACAAAAAACTTAAAGAAAACGTATAACCAAGTTTTTTGTTCGTTCATTCAGTTACCCGGCATCCCAAGATACGGCATCACGATTTCAATAAAAAAAAAAGAAAATCTGACAAACAGTTGACCCCGCAGGCCGTCCCTGTAACTTTCCGCTTTGTTCGATCTCAAAACGCTTGACAAATATTTTTTACGAAGTAATAGTTAACTTATTACGTCAAAAAGGATCCGAGCAGAAATGTGGAAGTCATTAAAAAAACCTTTTGTAATTTTTTGACAACGATAACGTTCGAACGGATTAACCGATTTTAATCTAATTGGTGGCAATCGGCGAGGTATTTTAAGAAAAATAGGTAATTACATTTATTTTAAAAAAAAGATTAGACCGTAAATTCAAAATTTATGTGGAAAGTGGAAATATTTATAATACTTTTTTCGAAGTTTTTGTCATCTATTTCAATTCAACACATGAACCGATTTTAAAGCGGTTCGCAGCAATCGATGTCGTTGTCCTTGTTTTGAGAGTTGATATCATTTTGGAATAAATCGATACAAAACGTTGAAAGTTATTACAAAAAACATTTTTTGAAAATTTCGTTTTTGAGATTTCCCAAAATCTATCGGTAAAATCGGTTGAAACGGCATTGAAAATCAAGTTTGGTAAAACCCTTTCGAATGCCAACGAGTTCGTTCAAGCTGTTCAAAACTTATAAGAGGTTTACATACATACCTACACGCACGCACGCATTTACGCACGCACGCGCGCACGCTCGCACGCAAACACACACACACATACACATACATATTATAAATACATAAATACAGAAATGTGACATTCTCGTGTGAATGGTCAGAACAGCTTCCTAGGACCTCAAAAGTCGAGATCTGATGATGAAATCTCGATTTTTGAAAACTAAAGTGACACCTATAACTTCACCATTTTATGAAAATCATTGATTTTCATAGCGGGAAGTTAAAAACAATTTTTAACTTCCCGTCGTTTGTAAACGGACTAGAATTACAACAGATTACAATTTGCTTTCGACATAATACAAACCATTTGCAGATTGCGAATGTGGTGCGCCACGCTACCGGGACAAAGCTTCAGCCAGATAATACATAGCACTTGCGACGATTTGCGTAATCGACGTTTTACCGATCGCCGACTGTCCTAAACTTTTACGAATAACTTTTTAGAATTTTTTCGTACCGCATAAAAATACTTCTAACGTAAAACTAAAGCTGAATTCCTATTTTTAAATGAAATAAACCACCCGTTCTTTTATAACTGATTATTTTTTTGTAATTGCCGTTGCTAGACTACCCGATTTTTATAGACATGAGGGAGGGATATATGTATTAGAGTCAAAAGCCAAACTGCAACATTAATAGTAAGTAGCACGACCACGCTCTCGCGGAATACCAGCGTAGAATAGCAGTTTAAAACTTCTGAGTTTCGTAGATAACCGGAGACCCTATTTACTGGAAACGAGGCATTCCATCTTAGTCCTCAGGGGTGACAACGCATCTGCATTTTGCTACTTAATCGAGGATAAATGTAGATTTTTATGGGCCACAGCATCTACTTATCGTCAGGTGGACTGTGTGTGGGTTTGTCACCCTTATTCTATAAAAAATAAGGTCACTTTAAAAATATCTGTGATCAGTCTAGGCGGCTAAAAAGTCACGGTGACTTTTTAGAAATAAAATATCTTGCCATTTAGTTACAAATATCTAGAAAGAATAATAATAAGACTATTTAAATGAGCATGTGATAATATTTTGAGATGTCATTGAGTATATTAATTTTTTTAATTTAACGATGTGGTCTTGAGTTTATTAGAACAAAGCAAGCTATATATATATATATATATATATATATATATATATATATATATATATATATATATATATATATATATATATATATATATATATATATATATATATTTTCTTTATTTTAAGCACGTATTTAATTCATATTTTCTTTTATTCGTGTTCAGAAATAGAACAAAAGAAAGTACTTTGCACTCTAAACATCCAACTAGAATTTTCGTTGAAGTTCAGAACGACTACATTAATAGAGTTTTTTTTTTGTTATAACCATAAGCTACTGAACAATACAATGAAATGAATTGAAATAAATAATCAACAATTTCTTAAATTTAAATTGCAGTCGTTTTCGATGTTAAAATATGTACATATTAAAAAAAACAACATAACTAAATGAACATCTGTGATGACCCCCAGACCGATTTCTCTCACGGCGGCCAGTCTCAACAGAGACCACCCATATGCGCGGGACAAGATTATAGTGCACTAGTGTACGCGCAAGCACTGGTGCACTCTCTATCTCCTCACATTCATAGTCCGATGTAACGGTGCTCCGACGCGATCGAAGATAGATCAAGCGCAAAACAAATGCGGCTTTCCGTGCTTCCGAGACACAGAGGTAAAATAGCGCCAACTTCCTGCCTCCGGGCTCTTACTGAGAATTTCTCGACAGAAAAGCCCTATTTTTTAGATTTTGACCTAACCCGGGACAACATGATTAGCAATCGCGTTTACGTCTACTAGGTCAACGAGGCAGTCAAACATCTGACTGGCCTGTTGTTCTAGTGGTTAGTGACCCTGACTGCTAAGCCGGAGGTCGTGGGTTCGATTCCCACCCAGGACAAATGTTTGTGTGATGAGCACGATCATTTGTTCTGTGTCTGGGTGTAATTTATCTATAACATTTTATGTATTTAGAAATATATAAGTATGTTTCATCAGTTATCTAGTACCCATAACACAAGCTCTGCTTAGCTTGGGACTAGATGGCGTTGTGTGATAGTTTTGGAATATTATTATATTATTATTATTATCTGTAACCGCGTCAAAAAGTGGAACAATAAATATCTTTTACTATTACCTATTTTTTATGAATTCAATAATGTGGAAAAATTTCGTATAAAATGTCATAATATCCAACATAGAATTCATCCAATTGATGTGGCTCATACTTTATTTCAGTGCTTTTGATATTTCAAATCACCAAGGTTTTTTTTATGCAGGTCGGGTTTACTTAAAATGTAAACCTCAAAAACGTACAGAAATTAATATGAAATATTTATAAAACTCTAGAAGAGAATAGGTTGTGAAGATTCATCGTTCGTAATTGTTACGAAATGTCTTTTGTAGAACAATATATCATTATTTTACCTTTTATTGTATATGTTATTGCATGTTAAAGAATTATTTCACAAAATATACAAAGTAGCTTTTTTCATTTTTATTTACGCGAAGCATTATTGTCAACACAGGTTGATTTCGTTGATACTTATTTTGAATATCGGATTGACAAACGTGGTCACTCCACATGTTGGTAAGTACACTAATCTACAACATAACCTAGGGCAGCAACAACTACAAAGCTAATAAAGAAAACAGGCAACGGATGCGCTGTTAACCATGAGGGCTATGATGAAGTGCCTCACAACTGGTCAATATTTCTCTTGTCCTTCAAGCCAGAATACAGGTCTGGATGCATTGTTGGACAGTAGAAATAGAGTGGTACCAACCTAGCAGAAAAATATCCGAAACGAAATCGAAACAGAGAGTGACAGATTTAGAGGACGGTCCAGCTGAGTTGGATTCTTTGGTTGAAACTCTTGGACAAAGTTAGACTTGCAAGGTTAAAGGATCTAAAAGTTTACTTTAATTAAAAAGTATTAGGTGTGTCATATCCACCAGTATCATCCACCTATTCCTCTATTCACTGCTGAATATTTGCGTCTCCTATATTACGCCAGCTGGCATGTATTTCTTGAAAAATTTACGTGTAAATACTAAGCTGCACAGCAAAGTTTCTTAGACATCCGAACTAGTGAAGTTGCTTCGTATTATTAGTCTTCAGTTTTATTTCTTCTGGAAATTAACACAAAATGTTTTCTTATATTTACTCGAACACTACACATTGATTAAAACTACTTTCACGGATTTTATCGTGTTTATTTATGTTTTTTTGAATACGAGACGTTTCGGGTGCTTTCCAGCGAAACGTCTGGTATTAAAAATAACATAAATAAACGCGATAAAATCCGTAAAAGTAGTTTTAATCAATACACAAAATTTTACTTATTTATCCAAGTTTATTTTATCACCTTCAAAGTATGCTCCTTCAGAAACAATATACTTTCTTTAACGAATAATACAATCATCAAAACATTTTTAAACGCTTTTTCCGCAATTGAATTCAGTTTTCGCTGCGAATTCCCTTTTATTTCTTCTACCGAATGAAAACGGGTGCCATGAAGTGGTAATGAGTTGAGGAAAAAGAAGGAAATCAACTGGAGCCATAACTGGTGAATAAGGTGGTTGCTCGATGGTATTTGTTAAGTTTTTAATCAAAAATTCGTTCACAATGATGGCCTTGTGAGAAGGCGCATTATCGTGGTGCAAAATCCAAGAATTTTCTTTCCACAAGTCTGGGCTTTTTCGTCTAACTTAAACGCCGCATAACGCTCAAATAATATTCTGTATTTATCGCCTCCCTGCAAGAATTCCGAGTGCACAACACCGCGATAGTCAAAGAAAACAATCAACATGACTTTGACTTCCGATCGACTTTTTCGTGGTGTTTTTCGGCTTCGGTTCAGTTATAAGGCGCCACTCCGAAGCTTGTTGACTAGTTTGCATGTCAAACTCGCAAACCCACGTCTAGTCTCCAGTAACAATGCGTTTCATGAATATTGGGTCGGTACTGACTCGTTCTAGCATGTCCTCAGGGACTGTTATTTGATTGAGTTTTTAGAGAAAATTCAGGTTTTTTAGAACTAGCCAGAACACGGAAAGTTCGGTGGTTATCTCCTTTAAACTTGAATGAGGATTTTTAGTCACTATTTCCTTCACTTTTGCGATGTTAATTTCAGTTGCAGACGTTGATGACCTACCAGAACGAGGCAAATCTTCAATCACATCTCGACCGCTATTGAGCGCTTTTTACCACTCATAAGCACGTATTTTCTCGTTTCTTTGTACTAAAGTCTTTTCACCGTAAGCCTTCTGTAACATTTTCTGTGATTCCGAACACGAAATTCCATAATTTAGGACAAACTCTTTGGTCGATATTTTTGTACACTGTGAAATTCGCAACACACACTGGATATGATATAACTAAAACAGTACTGTATTAATTTAATCTAAATAACAAATTAAACTCAAACTCCGCGCCAAAATAGAAAACAGTTGTGCCAATGTTACAAATAATAGACTAGTAAATTGTTAAAACGAATTAAGAACCATAAACAAATCATCCATTTCCGATACTTTTTTGACTGAATATATACATATAAGTAAAGCCTTTGTTTATTTATTCCAATAATACAGTAGGTATCTCAGGACCGTGCATTGTGGAATTACTTTCAACCTACTTATTTCTAGCCGTAGACTTATGAAGGGACGTAATGATGAAGATAAAGATCTAATTTGTAAGCTTTTTACTTCATATTTGAAATGTTTCCATAATGGACTCCGGGATTCATAAAATGACAAAATATTATAGTGCTGACGATTCACCACTTCTGCCTTATATTATCAAGTGCTTGTAGAGAGCATATATAGAAATGTATTGTAAATAAAACATAAGATATGTTACTATGAATAAAGCTATTTATTATAAATAGATTTATAATCGTAACGCTTTATGTAAACATTACAATAAATCTTCTTAATATATGCAACTGAGGAAACATAATTCTTGTTATCTTTCTATTTAAATTACAACAGCAATTAACATTTATATTTTAAGTTAAAGAAAATTTGTGTAGCGGCGGCGTACGAGAGTCAACTACCCCACATCATCCCATGTGAAAAATAAGATGGGTAGCAGAATCATCCCGATAATAATTCAATAATAATAAAAATAATGCAGTTGCTTGCCTGCTGTTCAAGTGAGGCAAATAAGTCAATGTACGGACAAGGCTATATTAAGCAGTGGACTATTGATTGACTTTAATGAATGTATGAATGTAACAATCATATAGAAGTTTATAATATGAAATGTAATAATATCAATGGTACGCATTCATCATCATCGTCTTCATTACAGCCCTTTACAAGTCCACTGCTGAACATAGGCCTCCCCCAAGTAATGCCACAAAGCACGGTCCTGAGCCACCTGCATCCATCGACTTCCTGCATGTCTTACCAGGTCGTCACTCCATCTAGTGGGGGATCGCCCCACACTTCGTCTACCGGTACGAGGCTGCCACTCGAGAACCTTTTTTCCCCAACGGTTGTCGGTTCTTCGAGCTATATGGCCGGCCCATTGCCACTTCAGCTTACTAATCCGTTGGGCTATGTCGGTCACTCAGGTTCTACTGCGGATATCCTCATTTCTAAGCTTATCACGCAAAAAAACTCCGAGCATAGCTCTCTCCATAGCTCGCTGAGCGACTTTGAGCGTCCTCATACGGCCAGCAGTGAAGGACCACGTCTCAGTTCCATATGTCATCACTGGCAACACGCACTGGTTGTACAACTTAGTTTTCAGGCTTTGAGGTATGGTACGCATTATGTTGACATATTTAAATTGTCTTATTCATAAAAAATCTTATCAATTAGATCAAAGTGGCAAACTCAAACCGTTAAGTTCTAAGTCATAAAAGGTTTCAAAGCCCTAATTAGTAATAACTAAACTTTTGTAAGTTACAGTTGTTGAGTTGCCTCATGATACTTATTCATCGACATAATTATTATTTGCGTGGTAGAACTATGATTTAGCCGGGGTTGCAAATTACTACGATAATAATGTTCATTGATAATTATCCGATAATTATTCGGTTATTATCCAGCAATATTATGTGTAATAAACATATTTCAATTAGTTATATTAATTTTATTTTAAAACAAAATATGCTCTTTATTCAATAAAACCAACAATAACACCAACAATAACACAAGTGAGTGGTGTGTGCGTGGTAGAGCCATGCTGCAGTTATATCAGTAATATAGTTGTAGCACGAATGTGTCGGCTCGCCCAGGGAAGGACCACGCTCTCACAGAATACTAGCGTAAAATAGTAGCTTAGTGCTGCTGTGCTTCATGCGGTCAGTGTAGAGAACCAGAGACCCTTTTTACCGGAAACGAGGCATTTCATCTTGGTCCTCACGAGTGACAACACATCTAATCACATCACGTACAACCTCTCTGTGGAATAGTTTACCACCGGCGATTTTTCCGGACCGATGCGACCTGGGGACCTTCAAGAAAAGAGCTTACTCCTTTCTAAAGGGCCGGCAACGCACCCGCAATTCTCCTGGTGTTGCGGTTGATTATGGGCGGCGGTAGTCACTTAACATCAGGTGAGCCGCATGCTCGTTTGCCCCCTCTTCTATAAAAAAAAAATCTGCATTTTAATTTAAGTCAAGGATAGATGTAGAAGTTCATGGGCCATAGCACCCACTTACCATCAGGCGGTCTGTGTGCTCGCTTTTCTTCCATATTCTATATATATAAAAAACAGTGCGTAGTTCAGAATTTTGTAATGAATACGGGACCCACGTGGTGCATAACAATTTTTGAGAAACTTTTGTAATTAGAAGTAGAAATATAAATAAAAACTTATTGATTTAATATAGATTATAAGTAAAAGGATACTTATTGAAAGTCACTCTTATGTTTAATTTACCACTGATTCGGAAAATACCTATGTTCTAGGAAGAATCAGCAAGAAACCCATCGGGACTTTATAACAAAAAGAACAGTTTACAATCATTAAAGTTACACGAGAATTAACAACACAAAACTAATTAGAAACGTCGTAGCAGTGATCACATTCCCAGGGGTTATCATCATTCATTAATTCTTAATATTATAATAACCCTTTTTATACAATCTTTGTCTAATAAACTTGGCGGAAGTCGAATTGGTATATTTAATTACTTTCGACTATCGCACTGAACCTTTGACAAATGCCCGTATCGTTAAACCCATATTATCTTTATAACCCACTAACCTCCATATATACTAGTGTATAGATGTCAGTGTTCTAACCTCTTATGTATGTGCATCTTTGAGAAACTTTAAAAGGCCAGCATCGCACCTACAATTCCCCTTATATAGCATTCCATTTGCAATTCCATTGTAGTTATTCCTGGACGGCGTTCGATACTTTTTATCAGGTATTTGCCCCCACTTCTATAAAAAGCAACCTTTGCAATATTAGTTTAATTAGATAATTATATTTTACAAGTAGCTTTGCTACTAACAACTGCTACGATTACACTTGAAGCTTGTGACCCACTTATATCGTTTCTGTCGCAAATTTTAAGGCCAGTTAGATAACAGTTCACTTTGTTTGTATTAAATTTCGTTAGTTAACATGGTAGCTGTTTTAATTTATGTTCTTCAGTTATAGGTTCAATATTGTTAAGAAGTTTATATAATTATTAAAAATAAGTTGATCACTACCACTAAAATCTATTAAGGGTAGACCGTCCGCAGTTCTAATTCAGTAACAAACAAATTACAGGCCATCACAAGTCCACTGCTAATCTTAAACATAAAGAGATTTTGTAGGATAAGCATAGCTCTAAATACACAGGTCCTCTATTTTTTTTTCAATTTTTTGGACATGCCCGTTTCTCCCACGATATTTTCATTCATCGCCGAGCACATAGTAAATTAATTAACCCTTAAAATTGCCCATTAACAGTTTCAGTGATGCAGGCGGAAATCGAATTTGGTTTTCTCTCTTACTTTAAAAGATTATTGGCTAAGCTACCATGGCTATATTGAAATAATATGTTCCTAAACATAACTGATTGTTTCAACAAATTAGGACAAATTTTGACGGCCTCGTACTGGCGAGCGCAGTGTTGTACCTACCCCTATTAGATAGAGTAAAGACCTGATGAAACATGGAGTGATTAAATTATTGCAATTGATTCAGCACTGTTTTGTAGTGATTTATAGGGAAGCAAGTGAAGAAGTGGACGTATAATGTGCTGTTATGATGATGAAGACATGGTGTCTCCTATGTCGTCTTCTACCACAGCTGAAAATTCCGTATGTCTTTGGAAGCTATTAACTACGCAGGATACATTATGAAGAAAAGATTTAAAAAAATATTTAATCTTATATTGTAACAGTTTACTAGAGACCTGTGGTCGGTTGTAAATTAATACAATATAAGGTTAATTATTTAAAAGAATAAACTATGAGTATTTTCCGCAAATGCCTCCCCTTAACATGCAGATAGGCGATCTCATTACAAGAATATCTTAAATATACCAATTAAATATAGCATGTAAAGCATTTATAAAAACAATAAATGATATTAAGCAAATATTTACAAAAAAATGTCTCGACTACTGTTACTCTATAAATGGAAAATCGGCATTTTGAAACTCACTCAAACTCAGCACTCGCACTTTGTTGTGGTTTACATGGCGAAGGCAATTTATTTGCGGTTAAGTGCGCACAATAAATTTTTAAATGGACTAAAAACTTACAACGACGAGGGTTGACTGCTGTTTATTTCCGAAGTTGAATGTTATCATTTAACTTGTGGACTCGCTATCGTCTCATCTGTATTTGTAGATAACATATATTTTCGTCGTTTAATTCAAATGTAAGTGAAATTACAAGGACGACGAAGGAAACAGTATCAGAGTAACAGAGCAACATAGCGTCTTGTTGCCAGGTGGTGTAAGGGGAAGGTATGGATTAAGTCATGTAATTAAAAAAACTGACCACACTGTCCAAAATTCCATTACAGCTCAATAAAAGTCCACTGCTGAACATAGACCTCCCCTGTATACTACCCTTCTTGGGGTGGGAGATATTTACCATATGGGAGTACATATTAATATATATATATATATATATATATATATATATATATATATATATATATATATATATATATATATATATATATATATATATATATATATATATATATATATATATATATATAAACGATAAACTTGCTAACACTGTTTTCAATTCCAATACTTTTTATTGGATTTGAAAACAGTTTCCTTAGACATCGGTAATGGATACAGCAAAAAAATGGAATATTTCAACAGCTTCTGTTTTTCACCGGATAATAACGTACCTTCAAGGCAAGAAGCGAATAGGCATTAGTTACGCTAAGGCAGCTTGCTTTATTATCTTTGCCTATATCATCATTTTAAATCCGTTAGGATAGCTGTCAAGCACTGGCTTAGGAAAATATATTATTATCCTTAGATATTATTGAAACGTAAAATATGGTATCGACTAAGTCAATGAATTCAGCAAATATTCATAGTCCAAGTTGTAATATCAGTAAGTAAACTCTCTTACTAGTAGATGTCGGTGCTCGTTAGTGGGTGTTGAATGTTTCCTTGAAAACAAACTGGCAAGTCTAATCAAGCCATCAGCGTTAGTTAATATCGTTATTTACATCTCGCTTCATTTATAAATGGAAATAACTGCCTTTTTCCATTAGTTATTCCATTATATCATTATTATCCTTTAAAAAAAAACAAATAAAAATTATAGTTGTAATAAAAAGTAAAGATCTATTAATTATAATAATAAATTAAAAATAATATAAAAAATAATATAATTTCCCACACTTTATCTTTTGACAGATTTTTTGCTTTATTATGGGACCACTCTCGATCAATAACGAATAAACTAATAATAAAAGAGTATTTAATTAAAAAAAAATACTTAAAATTGGTTGACAATTACCGAAGATATCGCGTAGCATACGTACAAACAGTCGAATTGAAGTCTGCTTAAATGTTCAAATAGAGGATTGTTTGATATTACAAAGAAACATTATATACGACACCTGTTAACGCCTAAATAGTAACTACTTATGTACAACCTAAAATTAAAGTAAAGTAATAGCCTATAGTCATCTCACTTCTGAACCCTGACCTTTCATTTCTGAGATGATTGGTGAAATTAGTCCTCAGCGCTGCTCCATTGCATGTTTGTGTGGACTTCATTTGTCTTCGAAATGTTTTTGTTCCTCATGCATGCCGGTTTCCCAACAGTGTTTCCCTGAGCACATAGTAAATGGAAACTTATATTAGCTTCGCTCGCATACTGTGAACCCTACAAACCAAACGCTTATCTAATGAGTCATGTCATTAAATATTAATAAAAATAATATTTTGATATTAATATTTAAATATATATATATATATATATATATATATATATATATATATATATATATATATATATATATATATATATATATATATATATATTATTTACCTAAAGAAAGCGTTACCATATGTAATATATAGACATTTACTCCGTGTTTATAAGTAAGGCAAACGCAAAATTAACCAAAAATTATTGGCTGTTCAAAAATATCAAATTGCACCCCCCGAATAACGAATTATTTTTGCCTCAGTGCTCAAGTTTGGTTTCAAATTTATTCCGTCGACAGTAATTGAATGTAATAATATGCGTTCTGTTAGTTATTATAATCAAGAATTTATTGTTAGTGTGTTTTAAAGAAATTTAACCGTAAATAAGCTTAAAAAGCGACAGCAGTACATTGGAATGTATATCTTTCACTGCATACCTCGAAACGTCTTCGCTTCGCATTCCAGGTTGTGCTCTACCGTCGATTTTTTTTAAATCACTCATTTCACTCACATTAAGTCGTGAATAATCACCTGCCTGCTTCTGTTACACAGTTGTATACGCGAACAAAGTCTTCATGATATTGAAATATTTGTTACAAGGGTAGATAGAAAATAAATACCTAACTTCAAATCACTTAAAACAGAAAATTCGTCCGTAGAAGCCATCGTATCTTTTATTATTAGTTCTATTATTATTAGCTCTCTCTGAATACCACCGTAAAGTTGCAGCTAAATGCAACTGTGTTTCGTATGGTGATTTTAAAGAACCGGAGACCGTTTTTACTGGATACGAGGTATTCGAACTTAGTCCTCAAGGGTGACAAATCATCTGCATTTTGATTCTTAATCAAGGATAGATCAAGATGTAAATGTGTGTGATGGACCACAGTATCTACTAAGCACCAAGTGGGCTGTGTGCTTGTTTGTCACCCGTCTGTCTGCAGCTCGATGGCTGCTTGCCCCCAGCACGTCTGCTCGGTGCTAGCATAGCTGCTGCTTCACAATACACTGATAAGCTCCAAATTTTTGTAAGGATCGTGACACTTGGCGATCTGTTCTCTCTGGCTACCCCGTTAGGGATTGTGCGTGACGATAAGTAAGTAAGTAAGTAAGTAAGTAAGTACTTATTTGATTATACACCATAGAACATGCTTCAGTTATTGTAATATTAACTCAAAAAAATTGTAATATTAATTGAAAAAATAAGAGAATACTTACGGAACTTCTTTCGCCGTTTCTTCTCCGATTAGAGGAACCTAATTATAAATCGGTAGTTACAATTGACAACAAAAAAAGTCCATATATAAGTCTATATATATATATTGTGAATGTCCTTTAGTCAGTGATTCATAAATTCTTTGTGTATAAGATATCTCGAGAATTTCTTAATTTTCTTTTTCACTATCTTTACAATCATATAAGGCTGCTTTTTATTTTGATAATCCCTTTTGTAATCCATTTAAAATAAGCAAGCCGCGCTTCATCCATGGAATCAAACTCCGACTATGCAACAGACTCCTCCAAATCCGATAAGCGAGGGCCAAGGCCTTGGAAAAATGAGTACTCAGAAGCACCAAACTCCTGACCACCAGCGATGGATCTCGAGTCTATGGCTCTGCTGCCAACCACGATTCGGTCGCGGAGGCTAGGGATAACAATGCCTCGCAATACCATCACTTCTATACCCCCGCGGCCTGTACGTATCAACTGCACGACCCCACCAGTCTCAGAGGATTGGCCCTCTCGACACGACAAGGCAAGTACTCGTTCGGGGTGGTAAAGAAAACTCCTAACACAAGCATTTTAAGCTTTCCTGTTGTGTTTAACGCTGATATTAGAAATTTATTATCTTTTTTTGTATAAAGGTGACAAACAAGCACACAGTTCACCTGATAGTTGTAGCCTATAGACATCTACATTAATCTGTGATTAGGAATCAAAATGCATTGTTACTCCGGAGGGTTAAAATGAAATGCTCCGTTTCTAATAAAAATGGTTAGAATATTGCTTGTATTTTTTTATTAAAAGTAGTAGTAATAAATATGTAGTATAATTAAATCTCATAACATTGTTGTTAAAATAAAATATAGTTTTTTATGCTAACAGCAATATTATGAGACATATCTTCATCTTATGAAGTAATTACGCCGTAGGGAAGAGAAATTCAGCAACCGTTTGTATGAAAATAATAAGTTAAATATTTTGTTGTATCGAGGGACATTGGCTTACTTAATATTGTCTTGATCAAGATTGATTATTCACTCGTATTTTACTTATTATAAACAGTAGGTACTTAACTACTATTCGCAACCTGAAGGTGTTTTTGAGACTTCAACATAACGAATTTTTTTATGGAAGTAAGGGTGACAAACGGGCGCACAATCCACCTTTGGTAAGTGAATCAAAACGCGACTGTGTTGTCACCCCTATGCAGGTGGATTGCCTCGTTACTAGTGTAATGGGTGTCCGGTTCGCGTCACTCATCATGTGAAACACACCAATTAAATAACTAACACTAGTATTCGGTCGAGACGATCCCCTCGATGTGAGATACTTTATCACGAGACCGTTGCGTAGTATCGTATATTACGACATCGACGCCATTAAATATTAGACCCATAATAAGTTGCAAATGCTAAATCTTATTTTACTGCTTTGAATAACTGTACTATTTATTAGTTTTATTTGTTTCCAGACTTGTTGTGTCCAGACCGAATTTCAGTCACGGCGGCCAGTCTCAACGCAGCCTAGCCATCTGCGCAGGATAGGACGTCTATTCAGTACTTATCATACCGTCTAACAAGGTAGTAATCCTACACAAACGGAGGGAGATCAGGCGCCGTACCAACGGCTTTACGTGCTTCCCGAGGCACGATGGCGAAACACTGCCAATGTTTGGCACGATGGCGAAACCTTTGTAAGGTTGCTACTGAAACTTTCGTGACAGAAAAAACCTATTGAGTGCTTTTTGGTCTGACCCGGGATCAAACCCAGGATCACATGATCAGCAATCGCGTTCAGGATCACTATATGAACAAGGCAGCCACTGCCTCGTTACATGTTATATCTATCATTTCGATTTCTATATTCATATCGGTTATTACATGTCTGAAAATTAAAAATATTTCGAAGACATGAAGTCCGCTAATGAATTATGAAGCGGCGGACTTCTCGTTATTGCTCCATAACCCTTTTAGATGAGAGAAGGCGTGTGCCCTGCTGGTTACTTGTTTATATACTGTAACTTTAACTTAACTTTTTAAGACTTAAAAGTAAATATTTAAAAAGATAAAGATTTTGATTTCAAATATTATGAGAGAAAAATTTTATTAATTCACCTGACACGGACAAGATACTATTAGAAATTTTTAGTACATAAGCAAAAGTCTCATCTTTACGTGCCAAATTGTATGTGCGTCAGATGTCTTTAATGAGATTACAGTTGTTATAAAATTTGATTCGCGATAATTCGTGATAATTTGTCAGACTTCTTTGATTTTCTGTTGGCATAAAATTAACCGAATTCGGGTTTTACTTTCAAGTGAGAAATTGTGACTCAATATTTTTGGTACGACTCAATATTTTAGACTTTTTTATAAATAAATTCACTCCTCCTTTTCGTAGATAGATAATTTTAATATCATTTATCTATCTTCTATTTACAAGTTAGATCGCTTAATTTGTAGTTCACGAAAGAAAATAGAATGATAATTTGGTATCACTACTACAATAACATATCATATTTGTAACAACCTACCCACTGTTAGGTACCTCCACATTACGTTGCAAGCAAGTAATTACTTGTTGGTGTAAGAACGTAAAATTATCCATATGAGAAAGAAGCTGTTTTATCTCTTGAGATGGTGCTTCACAGTCCCAATATTTTAATCGTTGTTTATTGAAAGGTTCTTTTTTAAGCACGTTAATTGGTAATGATTTTGAAATTTGACATTTGTTTGGGAGCTCAGGGGCTAAGCACGATCTATAAATTATAATAGGCGAGCAACTCAGGTTCGATTGCCGCCGGCACCAGTGAAATTGTTAATTGCAATTTTATGTGATGATTTACCACAACTTCTCACGTGCGTTAACGTACGAAAACATCGTGAGGAAAAAACATATTTCGAAGACGTGAAGTTAGCCAACATGCATTAAGACATTTCATTGTCTTAAAATCCTCTCAGAAATGAGAGAAGGCCTGTAAACGAGCACAGGTTAACAGGACAGGACATAAGTTAAAACTTTAAGAATCATATGACAGTTAAATAGTTGTTTTTGTTGTAACAAAATGTTGGTACAATCTCACATCCTTACCGAGAAATTAAGTTACGTTACAAAACTGAAATTAAGTCTTTAAATACTGAAGTAAATGTTAAGCAGTATTAACCTCCAGCTAACTTTAAGATTTTTTATTGTTCTCTTCGAAATAATCATTACATAATATTCATCTTCATAAATGAATACACTCTACTATCAGTTGTTAAGTTACTTTCAATAAATTAGGTCACAATAGCTTGCAGAGTTTTGTTAGATGTTAAAGCTTTTGTTACATAAAATTTCGCTTGCTATCACTCAAACCTTTTAAACTTAGCCAAGCTATGATAAAATATATTGAAAATGTTCCGCTTTCTTTATTTTTATAGTGCATAAAATTTAAATACTTACCGTACTTCAGCTGAACGATTTTAATTTTCATACTCTTTACAATGAAACTGTATTTTTGCAGTGGTTTGCTAAATGATGAAAGCACCAGTGCAGAAACTCTCTCATCTTTATTGCGGTTTGTTACAATAACAAAAGATTATGGGACTGCACTAACTTTGACCGATTTTTTTAAATGTTTTCAGATTTGTGTGAGAGAAGAGTGTGGTTTGCAAGATGATGTTGTGACCAAGATTAAGAAAGGAATGCTTCGGTGGTTTGGTCATGTGGAAAGAATGAATGAGGAAAGAGTGACAGAGAAAATTTATGTTGCAAAAGTGAACGGCAGAGTCGGAAAGGGACGTCCTAGGCGAAAATTTATCGACCAAATTGGCGATTTATTGAAAACGGGCCAAATTAAGAGTACCCTTAACCGACGAGCATGTATGCGTAGGTATATGGATGTGAAGGAGGCGAGAGAGGTGTGTCAGGATCGTGCCAGATGGAAGTCTGTAGTCTCTGCCTATCCCTCTGGGTGACAGGCGTGAGTGTTTATGTATGTATTATGTATGTTTTCAGATTGAACATTTTTCGTTTATTTTTTTTTTAACAAAGGAATATTATTAGCTTTCAAAGCCATAAATCAGCTTTATTTATTGTTTTATTGGAACCTATAGAATACTATAATGTATTATAGTATTCTATGTTGGAATTCTTGTCGACAATGTTATGCAGCTGTAAACATTGGCCTTAAACATTTAACTAATGAGTTTATAGTCCCTAATTATTAAATTGAAAGATTAATAAATAGAAAAAATATTTTATCTTAACTGAACTGTATCGGCGACTTGTCGCCGCCGCTGCTGATGATAAGGAAGCTGGTTATTTTCTCGCTCAAAGGCTAAGCTTAGCCATTCAGCAAGAAAACGCAGTCAGCTTTCTTGGGGTGGGGAGAAAACCAAGGGGAGATGAACCGTATGATAATTTAGGTTGTTTTTTTATTGTGTAGTAATAATATAGTGTATTTTATAGGTAGGTAATAAACAAATAAACTATAATCAAATATGGTAGATTCATTTTGACACCATTAATTATTTCACATTTTGTTGCATATAAATAACGTTAAAACATTGAGGAAGAATGTACAGAAACCCAAATATTTCTCTGAATAAAAGAAAAATTAAATTAAATTTTTAAACATTAATTTTCTTAGCTCTTCGATTATAATAATTTTAAGGCCAATAATCACGTTAAACTCAGTATAGAAATAACTTGTTAATAGAGTGACTGACTGACTGACTTTGTTTATAGCTTCATTCTGTACCCATTTTTTTGTTCATCTTTTCATTTGACTCAAATTTATCAATATTGCTTTTTGTCACTTAGTGTGGTTTGTGCGTAAGTAGAATTTACTTCTATCATAGTTTCCATTTAGTTTTTATCGATTTTATTCTCCGATTGTCCACGGTGTTTGTTATTGAGGTGGGAAATTTACAAAGGAAGCGATCAAAATAAAACGCATACGTTATGAGAAATTGTCGTTAATGCAATATTAATACGACAGTGGTCAAGTTAAAAATAATGCGAATTTTAATTTAGGTATGAGAGCAGACATCATAATGATATTAGTATTTAAACTTTTATAAAAGTAAAAAAGAACTTCAAAGAGCTTAAAATAATACAATTATTGAAATCGGTTAACGAGGTTAATAATTATTTCCCCATACGTCGAACGGTGTATCAGATCTTAACCAAATTTATATGGGGTCTCCTTGAAGTCCCGCCTTTCCTACAAAAACGTATTTACGATTCATTAAAACTGATGAACTAATTATCGCTTAACATACATAAATATTTTGACGAATTGAGGGGTTTCTCTTCTTTTTTTGAACCTTGAGTTACGGACAGAAACGGAATTAAAAAAAAACAAATCTCTTGTAAAATAAATGTTTTAAAATTAGTTTGAATTTGAAACGCTTAATTTAAATCAAGTATCAAATTTTATCGTAGGCCAATAGTAGTAAACGAAAATTTTGTACATAGAGACCTAAACATTTCCTTTATAATACTATCGAAAAAGACTCAAAAAATGATTAAAGTGGTAGGGAAACCCTTGTCTGTTCACACACTCGCACAATTGAGAACATTTTAATCAACGAAATAAGTAATTACGATATTGATGTAAATGACTTTCGATCAGTTCATCAAAGTTCGTCTATGTGACGAAAAAGTTTTTGGCTGCGTAATTTGTATAAATAATAATAAACTCCAACGTCCCTAATGAAATTACCGCCCGTGTAAAATTCTGTTAGTCTAAGATTTCTTGAATTATCAGTCGACATGAAAATAGGCTGAAACCGGTCTTATTATTTTGCCTAATGTAGTCATTTATGTCACGTTATTTTAAAACATGACAGAATTGTTGCATTAATATTATTATTCTGATATTATTCCAAAAAGGATCATTTGGTCTTTTTGATATTCCTTTATAATTAGATTTGAACATTTGGAATAACAAGCTCCTTAAAATTTTTCATTCATTAATTCATTATAGCTCATTTAGAGTCCAATGTTGAACATAATGCTTCACGTTAGATTGGATATTTGCCATATAGTTGCTAGGGACAGAATTTAAATTATTATTGAGTATTTATCAGGAATACGCTACTGCCCATGTCATATTTTTATTTTCGTCTGTCGCATCTTACGACACTCACAGGATGATATTACGGGGTAGTATATACGTTACGTTACGGCGAATCCTTTGCCAAGTTTATAATAAAATAAAAAATAAAATTGTTTTCTAATAGATACTTATTCATTCATATAAAACATTTTTACATGGAAATAAAAAAGGAATATTTGCCATATTATATAAGATTTGCACGTATAGTCAACATTCATATAAAACCCAATCAGTCATGAGCTCATGAGTCTCCGTACGCGTCATGAATTTAACAGTAGACGGCTGTACAATATTAAGTTATATATCGCTACCTGTATTCCTCGAGTTTGCCAATGAGTGATATTCGAATGTCATATTCGTCCTCTTCAAAGCATAGCTGCTCTTTAGTTTAATTGCCGTGGAAGTCATTATGTTTCTTCCGAAATGAAATACTCGTAAATTAATAAATAGGTGGCTCTCTAAGTTAGTCTTTTAACCAAAAACTTATTTAATAACCTTCAGATGACTGACCCTTTCCATCAATTAACCTAAAATTATGAGGAGGAGAAGATTGACCTTTAGAGTTTAAATCTATTTTGCAAACGTAAAGTAACTTATTTAACAAAATTTCCATTAATCACAATATTATTGTGGATTAAGGCAAGGAACTTCGATATTCTAATTTATTTTCAAAACATTGAATATTTACCTGAAATAAATTATGGTATTTTATTTTATATAAAATTCAAGGATTATGTTGCTTGTTTCTTTGGAAATTTAAGGAATATAATTTAATGAGCATAGTTTAGGCTTGGCTACGGCATCAATTGAAATGCACGGGACGCCTATAGGTACCTATTTAATGTTCGTTATTATTTTACTCCGGTTTTTATTTTCAAACACGTCATATATCTTAATATATATAAATTACGTGTCACGTTGTTTGTCCGCGATGGTTTCCTAAACTACTTAACCAATTTTAATCAAATTTGCACACATTGTGCAGTTTGGTCCAACTAGAGAGATAGGATAGTTTTTTTGCCTATGAGTGACCCACAATTTTTTTTGCTAATTTAAGGATTTTTAAAAGGACATGACAATAGGTCGTCGAAAAGGGCAGAACAACGTCTGCCTGGCAAGCTAGTAATATGATTTTTGAAATCGCAAAACTATTAACAAGTAATTTGCATTTTTACAATAAACTACAATTTCCGAGGACTGCCCGCACAAATTGAACTTATAATTTTTTTGTTAAAACCCCTCGTCAAGCGGACAACAGACCGCCAGCACAATGCTTTCGCCGTCTGAAATTAAACAATCAATTTCAATAATTCACTAGCAGAAATTTTTAAAAGTCGTAGAAATATTGTTTAGCTTTAATTTTAATATTTATGGCGTATTCTATCGATGAAGTAAAACATCTTGAGGAAGCCTACATCTCTGAAGAATAAAACATTTTCAGAACATTTGAAACCTCTTGAAAATGAGAAGAAGCGTCTTTTTCCGTGAAGAACTGAATTAAAAAAAAATTACAGAATTAACTTACACCACTTTAAACTGTACTTTACTATTATGTCAAAAACGATGTGCGATTTGGGAAAATGTCATCATCATCATCATTATAACCCTTCACAAGTTCACTGCTGAACATAGGACAACATAGAACAACACTGAACGTAGAACAACCCCCAAGGAATGCCACCAAGCACGGTCCTGAGCCACCTGCATCCATAGACTTCCTGCATGTCTTACCACGTCGTTACTCCATCTTGTGGGGGTCACCCTACACTTCGCCTACCGGTATGAGGCTGGCAATCGAGAACTATTTTTCCCCATCGGTTCACGGTTCTTCGAGCTATATGACCGTCCCATTGCCACTTCATCTTACTAATCCGTTAGGCTATGTCGGTCACTCTGGTTCTACTGCTGATATTCCTATTCCTAAGTTTATAACGCAGGGAAACCCTGAGCATATCCCTCTCCATAACTCGCTGAGTGGCCTTAAGCGTCCTCATACGGCCAGCAGTAAAGAATCACGTCTCAGATCCATAAGTTATCACTGGCACTGGTTGTACAATCTCATTTTCAGGTTTTGAGGTATACCTGACGAAATAAATAAAAATATATGGAAAAATGTATAAAATAATAATTTTATTATTACTTTATTCTTACGTATTACGTCGATTTTTCATCAAAACTTAAAGAAATGAGGATAAAGTAAGTATAAGGACCATTTTTGTGTGTAAAAATGCATGCAAAAAATATCGACAATTTTTGATATCTATAGTTCTTAGATAATCACCAAAAGCCGTTTATTTTATCAGTGTTTCTTTCAATTTCAAAAGAAGTCCTGTCTATTTTTTCGAATAAATTTTAACCTAATTCACTCGCTCATCATTGCTCCCTATCTGTCTAGGAAATTCCATCACAATCGGTTCAAGCATTACCAGGAATAGCTGGAAATAGCAGGCAAGCAGACGGGTATAAATTTTAAAACATGCAACATGCAAGTAACTCCCTGGGCAAAATAAAAGCCAGTTATTTTGATACAGAAGCTTCAATTTTACTTATATATTATGAATGTAGGTATTCACGTATGCTTAACATAGCAAGAAATGAGAAAGCATTAATAAGCTTTTAATACTGAAAATTTCTGTGTCAATGATATCAATGTAGTACGAAAATTATATTATTTTATAACTTTTATAGAGAAAACAGCTTTTTTTTCTATTTTCTAAAATCTCCCTACAACCCATCACAAGTTTACTGCTGAACTTGCCCCCCCCCCCTCAATAGATTGACAAAGTACGGTTCTGGGCCGGCTGCGTGTTCAATCGAATCTATTACCGTACAGTGCTCTTCACCGTCACCATTGCAACCACTTACATCACTGCTGAACATAGAACTTACTGCCACGCAGTGCTTTCTGCCACGTATGTTTGCTGGAACGTGGCTGCAACTTCCTTGTTCATCGGTATTCATTCGTCGAGCTATGTGGCCGGCGATTGCTCCTTTCAACTAACTGCTCCGCCAGAATATGTTAGTTACTTTGGTTCAAATACAGATATATTCGTTACGTTATGCTAAAGGAAACAATTAAAAATACATTAAATTTTTGAAGGTTGTTATGTTTTACAAATATCATAACATTGTATAATGATAAACAACAATTGCTTGATGCGTTGGTACTACAAGCGCCCTATTTTACTACCATATTTTACAATGGTGACCTGTAATATGGGTGTCACAAACCTTTATCAAACACCAATTTCTCACAAATATATAGCACAAGATTAACTGTTGCGAAGGAGAATAAACCGTTTCATTCATTAATTCCAAACAAAATAAACGAAAACCCAACTGATCTTGTAAATTATTACGACACGCTTTATAATTCCAAGGAAATATATTGTATAGCACGGACGTTGGATCTCGTTAGTGAGTATTGAATGATTCTTAAGAACAAACGGCAGCAGGTCTAATCAAGCCAACGTCTGGCAAATATCGAATTCAATGTTGTTTGTTTACTTGCCTGGTTTTACTTGAGGTTTTCTTTGTATTTTTCTTTTATTCTACTAACTAATTTAACTCGAAAAATAAACATCAATATATGTCTTTTCCTAATTATATAGATATAAGTAGAATATAGTGATTTTGCAGTAGTATAAAAAGGTAGCACAATATTTTTTTAAATGGAAATGTCATTAAAAGTTTATTTTTAATCTATACATATGAAAAAGATTGAATTGTCTCACTCAGGGGTTTACGAAGACTTGCCATTAGTAAAAAATTTATCTGCCCGTTTGCTGTCCAACTTGCTAAACGACTGTGATGACCCTCTTCTTAAAACTGATATGTGCTTTGTTTTCTCGAGCATCAAACCAATATGGATACGTAAACTGCTTACGTTTTTCAGCTTCGGGCACCACCATGGGGCAATCTTTGCCACCGACAGGTGCAACACCAACGGATATTAAATAGTCCATTTCTTGATGCACCACATTGATTATAACATCGGCATAATTCGAGAGATTTACAGAAGAGAAACAGTCCCGTAATCTTCTAGCTTCTACCACCATATTCGTCAACACCTAACATCTAGGGAATCGTACTCCGGTGAAAAATATAAAGATACAAATTTTAAAATGTAACAGAGCCACTTTAAATACTGTCTGTGCATACGGATTAGCATCGTAACCCAGAAATTGCACGTCAACCCGTGTTGGCGACACGCCTATAAGAACATTTCAATTTATTATTTAACCGATTACGAATAGCTTCTAAAAAGCAAATTATCGAGCGACAGTATTCTAATAAGAAAATGCTTAGTTGAATCTTAAAGAAATATCGAATTAATGATATGAAGGTCTTGGGTTCGACTCCCAGGCCGGAACAGTTTATCGTTTTCTTAGTAATATTTTCTTAATAAATTCATGTAGGGAATTTTAAGATATAAATTATCTTACCGGATGTTCCCCGGTTGAAATCGTCTTAATTTAAAGAAATATTAAAATAAAGTTAGAGACCGGATTTGTTCCCCGGTCGAGATAATCGCTGTGCATAAGTAAAATTAATGGATATTGATTGCATAAGTATTGTCTTATGTAAGTTTGATATGTTTTGTATGAAAACAAATGCCTATTTTCAATGTATCGATTCATGAAATATTTTGTCTACGTTATCTGATAAGAGACATGATAACTGATAAGAATCTGATTAGAAATAGTTTCCTACAGTTAGAGAATTGTGTAAAAGCAGTTATTCACCTATTATTGTTGATATTAGACTTTCCATTTTTTCTGATAGTCGATAGCCGTGCAAAAGTTAGTTGTTCAATTAGTGTGAGCTCATAGACGCACGCTAGCCACGTACTTAGGAGGCCAAATATGTAAAAATTTAAATATTTGTAATTTCAGCAATTTATGTATGTAATGACTTGTAAAACATTTCAGATTGATTGTACGTGTAAAAAAGGTGAATTCTGTGTTATTTTTATGTGAAAATTCCTGTGAACAAGTGAAATAATGATAGTTTTGTATAAGAAATTTAAAAGTGTTTTAATAGTGAAATGTATAGAGAAAATGTAAATTAAACTGTTGTATTAGTTAGAAACATTGTTTCTAACTAATACAACAGTTTAATTTACATTTAACTTTCTATGTTAAATATTTAAGAAATTTCAACTTGTTCAATGTGAGTAAAACAGGCACATTTCGTTTAATAAATAAAAGGTTTTTTGTGATATAAGAATGTAACGTATATCGTTGTAAAGATATTTTTTTGTGCTATCTTTATAAGTAAATTGTATAAATGTATGTCTTATACAAAATAAATGATTGAGAAAACCGTGAGAGAGTTATAGTACAAATTGATGTAATTAAGTTGCGCGAGCGCGCAAATGGCGCGGCTCACTTTCGCGTATAGCTCAGGGGTAGCTCAGTAAACGAGTTTTTTGTAATTCGTTAAGGATCTCCTAGGTGTGCGTTACTTGCAGTTATACAGTGGCTGCAACTAACCGCCGGTACGACAAACTCCGCCGATCGTTGAGTCCCGTGATTCCGTGAGGCGTCGAGGTCACCGGCCCCTAGGTGATTCTTGGCACTTTATGCGTTTCGTGCATTCTGTGCCTAGTCGCGTATTAAAGTGCCACCTTTGCACTTCCCCCAACCCTTTTATTATAAAAGGGGTAGGCAGTGCCCACAGTGTGGAAAGTCTACATAACAGTATTACCACCATCCGCGTCGCGCATCAACATCTGCTGCAGACCGTTTGGAAGATAGATAGGGCCTTGATTAGATTACCGCTGACACTGACTGGTAGGTTAGGATGTCAGGGAACGATAAGGGGGAACCTCCTCCGAGAGCAAGGAAACCACCGGATCGACCAGGCGTATTGGACAGACCCATCGCCTATCGTGACATATTTAACCCGGAGAGGACGAGAGTAGTCTCGTCTTACTCCCAAATACCGACCCGGAAACCTTCGTCGCCGGGTAAGGAGGCCGCACCTAGGGTTGCACTCTCCCCCATCGTACCTGAGTGTACGATTGGGCGTGAACCGCTGCCCTCACAATAGCAGCGGCCTAAGAAGACGCCACGAAGGCACACGCCACCGGAGACCGAAGCCTCCCTCCACGAAAAGAGGCAGTGCATAGGTAACTCATCGGATTCACCTACATCATCAGAAGATGAAGAGCCCCAAGCAACGACTAGGAAGAAGGTCCACACCTCACCTCCTAAGTCGCCATCACCGCCACCTATCTCACCGGACCGACATAGTCACGACTCGATCCAATTCGAGCAAGGAGGTGAGGAATCCTACAGCTGGGGCTCGACAACATATGCAACCCTAGCTGCATCGGCCGGTAGATCATCCCCGGTTCAAACCACCAACCCGTCCGGGTTAGCTCAGGACGATGGACAGCGGCCGTCAAAGAGCTATGCCCACATGGCTGCGGCCCCAGCAGTACCACGACCGCAATCGGCGGAACAGCCTCAGAAAACTGAGAAAGAGAAAGAGAAGAGATATCCGCCGATTGTCGCAGAATGCCTCCCAGAGTGGACCAAACATTTTAAGGTCCTGAATGAGAAGTTGGGCCACCCACCTAACGCCCGTCCGTTCGGGAAGGGAGTTAGGTTCACACCACAGAGCCCGGATGAGTTCCGTACCATACAGAGATATATGGTCGAGCTCTCCGAGAAGGACAAAACCATGTCGTGGTATTGCTACACACCGGCAGAGGAGAAGCCCACTAAAGTGGGCATCCGTGGCCTGCCTGTGGGCACCGACCCAAAAATGATCGAGGAGGCTATTCGGGCAAAAGGCTTCCCCATCAATTATGTGAAGGCTATACCACCACGTAGGGGCAGACCGGGCTGCCTCTACTATGCACAGCTGGAGCATCTGAGCCTGGAACGGCTACAGCAATTATACCAACTCGACGAGCTCCTCTATATGAGAGGAGTCGTCATCGAAGCCTGGCAGAGGAAGACCGGACCGGCACAATGCCACCGTTGCCAGGCTTTCGGACATGCTTCCGCTAATTGTTTCAGGCCGGTGAAATGCGTTCGCTGTGCCGGTGAACATATTGCCAGCCTTTGCCCTAGGGGTAGAGAGGAGGAGCCAAAGTGCGCAAATTGCGCTAAGAACCACACGGCCAACGATCGCCGCTGCCCGATCCTGAGGAGGATAGCCAGGAAGCCCCCCCCCACCCCCTCCTGTAGTACCATCAGAAACGGTTGGTCCCACAGACCAAAGGGCAACCACCGGGGCGACTCTCCGACCTCCTGCCAACGACGCCACCGAGAGGCAACCCTCCAGGAGGAAGAGGCGGAGGAACAGGAGTAGGAAAATGGAGCAGCCTCCTCCTCAGGCTGTGACCTCTACCCCTACAACCACAGGACCGATAACCTCGCAGGCGCAGGTTGCTGTAAAAACATCAGCACCAGCTACGGCAAGTAGAGCGCCAGAAAGGGCCCTACCGGAAAGCAGAGCCCGCTCCTCACATAGAGCGCGCTCTGTGCAAAGGAAGACCCAAACCAATGCCCCGAGACCAGTGCCTTCACAAAAGCGTAGTGCAGAACGCAGACCACCAACTTCCGACTTCGAGACGGCTGATGCTATCCACAGATTGGTAGGCATAGCCATCGAAGTCGGAACACAAGTCCTGGCCGACATTAGGGCCGGGACAGATCCCGTTACCGCCGTTATGAAGGCGCTGGCATCACTACTGGCAAGGCACTATGGAGGATAGTAACCTGCGCCTGCTATACTGAAACCCGGACGGGATTCGTCAAAGGATCCACGAACTCCGCACTCTCACCCAGCAACAAGACATCCAGGTGATCTTGCTGGGTGAAACCAAATTAAGACCTACAACGCATCTTAAGCTGCCCAATTATCATATATACAGGAGGGACGAGGTCGATCCTCAAGGGGTCGCTTACAGAGGGACAGCGATCCTGGTGAGGAGAGACATCGTCCACCAGGAGCTGGAGCTGCCAGACTTCCAGACGATGCGTTCAATCGGCATAAAAATGGAGGCGGCGGGCGAGGAACTTAAGATCTATGCAGCATACCGCCCGCCAGGGACTCCATTTCACTCCTCAGACATCCGGACGGTAATGGAAGGTACAACACCCACCATCATCGCCGGGGACCTGAACGCCAAACACCCGGCGTGGGGGTCCAGAGTGATCACCCCGCCGGGTCGTGAACTTTACGAAGACACAGAACACCATGATTACGACGTTCTAGGTCCCGAGGAACCGACGCATATCCCTAGCGACCCTAGGAGGCGTCCGGATGTATTAGACATCGTGCTCACTAAGAACGTCAACTACCCAGTAGTGGTAGAAGTGCTGTATGACCTGAATACACAGCACCTCCCGATTCTGATAACCCTTGGCACTAAGGCAGTGACCTCACCGCCCAGAGCCGTCAAGACTAAGATTGACTGGAGGCTCTACCACCAACACCTGCAGGAGAGACCTCCAGTCCATACACCGATTAACTCAGCGGACGACGTAGAGGCCGCTGCAACCAGACTAACCACGTGTATCCAGGAGGCCCTCAACGCGGCCTCTACGATCGTCCCTCTCACGGGGAGAAAAGAAGAGCTGCCGCAAAGACTACGCGTGCAGCTCAACCATAAAAGAGCGCTGAGAAAGCTCTGGGCGCGTACTCGCTGCCCTAGAGTAAAAAGGAGACTCAACACATTGTCAGACGAACTGTCGGTTGCAATACAGGCCATGGAATCCCATACAAGGAAAGAGAGCCGCGTGCAGGAGCTCCTGTCGTCGCCCGCGCCACCGCTTGCAGGAGAGTGGTTTATCTCCCCCGCTGAATTGCGGAGGACAGTAACCCGCCTGCAACCGAGGAAGGCGCCGGGGCACGACGGGATAACTAACGCTGCACTACGACAGCTGCCCAATAGAGTCCTTGTAGAGATCGGTCGGCTCTACAACGGAATATTGCGGACATCCCACTTCCCGGAGGACTGGAAGAAAGGCAAAGTTATCGTCTTGCCGAAACCCGGGAAAGACAGGCGTAGAGCAGCCAATTACAGGCCGATCACGCTGCTACCGCATATAGCTAAACTGTGCGAAAGATTACTGTTAAGACGTCTCCGCCCGTGCATCCAACTTCGGGCGGAGCAACATGGATTCAGGAGGGGTCACTCAACAGCAACACAGCTGACCAGAGTGCTGCACCTGCTTGCGGCCGAACACAACCGAGGCCGCATATCGTTGGGCGTCTTTCTCGATATTGAGAAGGCGTTCGACCGGGTGTGGCACACAGGATTACTCTACAAGCTAGAAGTACAAACAAGTATCCCTCCTGCTATATTGCGGCTAGTGGCGTCTTTCCTGGAAGGCAGGAAGTTCTACGTCTGCGTAGAGGACGCCGTGTCCGCAATAAAGACCATAACAGCTGGTGTGCCACAGGGCAGCTGTCTATCTCCAGCCCTGTACGCGGCGTACACAAATGACATTCCTACCCTGGCAGGACACTTGCGCGAATGGAAGGACGACGTCGAACTAGCGCTTTTTGCGGATGACAGCGCATACTTCACGTCGTCCAGAAGAGCCCACATAGCAGCTGCCAGGATGCAACGTCTGCTGGACCTGCTGCCACCATGGCTGGATGAGTGGAGGATGGCCGTCAATGTTAGCAAGACGACCGCTCTACTCACTCGCCGCTATAGAAATTTACCACCACCGCTAACCCTCAGAGGCCAGGAGATCGCATACGAGAAGGCCGTGACCTACCTTGGATGTCGGATTGACAGGATGTTGCATATGACAGCGCACGTCGACTCTGCTATACGCAAAGCTCGATGTGCGCGGGCAATGCTCCGCCCTGTCCTGACATCCAAGTTACCGACAAAGTCGAAGAAAACTATTTACAAAACATATATAAGACCCCTGCTAACATACGCTGCTCCGGCCTGGTATGCACTCCTGAGCGATCGTCAGAAGCGGCGACTTCAGGCCCAGCAGAGTTTGTCATTACGAACCATAGTCGGTGCAGGTCGCTACGTCCGTAATGACGTCACAGCGGCCAACCTCAAGATGGAGAGCCTTCATGAATTCGTGGTCCGGCTGGCGCGCGGTATGTTTGACCGCGCCGACAACGGGCCACACGAACAACTCAACGGCTTCGCGCCGTTGCATGCAAGGCCGCCGGACGGGCGACCTTATCCAAGAGAACTCCTCCCTATATAGATTAGGGAGTTGAGTAAATCCCACAATGCCGCAGAAAGGCCAACTCGGACATAATAATTTGTGATTAAACACAAATTACAGATTACCACCCTTTGTTATAAATTAACCGACCGCGACCAAAGTCGCTCAAACAACGCCTATAACACCTAGGCGCCCAGGACCGGCACACTGTAGTGTGCCGTGAGGAACATCCGGGTAAAGGGGTACACCCCGAGGCCCGAGACCTGCATGGCTATATGCCTGCAGAAGACAACAACAACGTAATTCGTTCGGGAATCCTTCGGGATTAGTTCGGGAATCCTTGGGGATTAGTTCGGGAATCCTTCGGGATTAGTTCGGGAATCCTTTGGGAAAATTTCGGGAATCCTTCAGGATTAGTTCAGGAAAAAGTGCAAGACCAGCAGTCAATAAGAAGAAAAAGTGTAGGGAAGTGATAGGGAAAGTGATTACTCTCTCACGGAACGGTTTGAAGATAATTGCTGTTTTATTCCCAAGAAATTCATCCCTCAAAATTATCCACGTCGAAGAATTAAGGCGTTGGGACCGGGACGACTTCGGAAGACCCGTAATCCCCGCCTGAACCTATTTTCTGAAAATGAAGAGGTTATCGCCCTTGTGTGTTACTCCGTTTGCGGAGATCACATACGTTGTTCCTGAACCCAACGTAGGCGTGATAGGAGGTCGGATCGAGAGAAGCCTCGATTCCTCCCTTCTGTTTCTTAGTTGAACGTTTACAAAGCAGACTGTTTCCTTTTCAACCCGTTTCATTGCACTTTGGTCCCTCGTAGTGATCCACGTCCACTTTGTCGTATAATATATTTTTATAGAGTATGAAAATTAGTATTTGTTTGTTCGTAATTTATGCGCTGGTATACTATTCATTAGGTTACGGTAAAACTTTTTGAACATATTACTTGCACTTCCGCGAAGGTTACAGGCATAGTTGGACCCGCTAGGCGGCGCTGTTGTAGAATCCAGATATCACCCGTGCCAAGCCGGAGCAGATCGCTAGTAGTAAATTTAATATTTGCCGTAACCTTTGTAGGCCTATTGCTAATTGATATATCAGATATCTTGCACCTTTGATGCTGCTTGCCTCTGTCAACCTAGTGTTTCACAACTTACAATATAATCATCCCGCCATGTAACGGAGACTGTGATGTTTCAGACCTTTCTTGCAGTCAAAATTTATCGTCGCGGCGGAACATAAATATTACAATATACAATAGACTAGCGACCCGCCCCAGCATCGCATGAATAGTATCTATTAATGACATTTAGATGATTTTGAATCATCAATGACCGTTTATTAATGGATTTTTCGATTTCAGTAAAAGAAGAACTAAATTATTTGAATAAAATATAGCCTAGATCACTTCTGGCGACGATTTCCATCTGTTCGTATAGTTTCATCACAAGAGTTCAACCATTTCGAAGATTAGCCCGGACAGACAGACTAGCAAACATTTTAGTACTGTTTGTTCATGTTTTAGCAGCATGAAATTAACCGCCTGAGCACAAAACAATAAATCATTATCAGCCCGTAAATTTTAACCACTGGACGTGCGCCAATCTCATTGCAGGGAGAATTTACCTAAGTAGTTACGATTGTCAGGCGGTTGACTATCGCAACGTCACGCACCTTCAAAGCATTTCTCTGTTTCCGGATTAGATACTTCACGACTGGCTTAAATATGATCTAGATGGGAAACCACAACATTTTTGTGGCATATTCCCGTAGCCTACTTTTTAATGATAACCACGGTAACTGTAGGTGCTATCAAATAACAACAGTGAATAAATTATACTGAAAAAGGGGGTGAGTTTCATATTTTCTAACAAGAAGTATAAAGTTCTATGTTGTAATCCATTTTTATAGCATTATATAGGATCTTATATTGATCCAATAGATGAAGATTGTTTCGCGACAATGTATGTATGTTCTTTGTATTATTCAGATATACAGCAGGTGTAATTAAATTTGAAAGTTTGTAGGAATGACAATAGTAATACTTGTGAAATTTTTATTTGCATTTTACCATAATGTTTCATTAACAAACTTCTTTTCAAAAATTTTGAACTATGGTTTAAATTTAAATATTGTATGTGTTAATTTGTTTTCCGAATTAACTTGCAAGCGCAGGAGAAAAATTTAGCCATTCATTAATCAAGCGCTAAAATTAAAAAAAAACAATCCGCATTGGCCTCAACGCCTCACCACAGAATTTTAATTAATTATTTTTCCATTCATATTAATTATTGTGCTCGTATTTATTCCGCTTTGGTCTGGCAAATAATTTTTACGTGTTGTTCTGCAAATAAAAAACTTGAATTAATTGAAAAAACAACACCATTTAAACGCGAATACAAATAAATATCGCTTGAAATATAAATAAACACTTACGCTTGTCACCCAGAGGGGTAGGCAGAGAGTACAGACTTTCATTTGGCACGATCCTGACACACCTCTCTCACTTCCTCCACATTCTTATACCTACGCATACATGCTCATCGGCTTAGGGTAATCTTAATTTGGCCCATTTTCAATATATTGGAAATTTGATCGCTAAAATTTCGCCTAAGGCGTCCCTTCCCTCCTCTGCCAATCACTTCTGCACTTTAGATAGATATGCTTTGTCACTCCTTCCTCGTTCATTCTTTCTCCATGACCAACATGAAATATAATAATGTTATAGAATTATATAAAAACAAAATACTTCAAATTCAACATACAATAGGGCACGCAATGTTTGTTACTTGGTAGAATCGTGCTGCAGCTATATTATGATTTTACAAAGGGGCCGAATCTACTGGGGATGGGCCACGCTCTCATTTTCTCCACTTTCTCCTTTTACTGTAAACGAGGAATTCCACCTTAGTCCTCAGAGGTAACAAAGCATCTGCAAAATGCAGATGCTTTGTTTCCATTCGTAATCCAGGATAAATGTAGATGTTTATACGCTTATTCCATAAAAAATCATACTGAAATAAAAACAAAAAGAAATAATTAATACTTATATATGATATTACTGCTTTGTAAGCGATTTCTTACGTACAACCTTATTACGAAAAGAATTGTACACAAGAAATGAAATTATTGTGGTATGATTGGAAATATTTGAATCTCAAAGAATAAGCTTTGAGTAGATTTTTGAAGGAAAAAAGGGATTGAGCACCGCGAATATGTGGGAGGCAAGGAATTCCACCAGCGTACAGCTGTAACAGAAAATGTATTTATTTATGAAGCAGGATGAATGTACTGGAGTACGATGTAAAAGATTGTTACAGAGGTTTTCGCCATTTGAAAGGCCTAAGTCTATCTTAAAAACTTCCATCATTATCATGCCGAAATTGAGAATTTATATACATAAACACTCACGCCTGTCACCCAAAGGGGTAGGCAGAGACTACAGCCTTCCATTTGGCACGATCCTGACATACCTTACTCGCCTCCTCCATATATATATATATATATATATATATATATATATATATATATATATATATATATATATATATATATATATATATGATTATTTATATTTCCACGTGATGCCTGAACTTGGACTCGAATAACACCGCAAGGCTTTATAATAGTTAACATATAAAAAATATATATAAAAAACTGGCAAACCGCCGCTCCGGCTTCGCCTGGATCTATTAATGTGTCGAATGTGTGGCTTAAATAGTAATCAAATAACATTTATTGTGCAATTTTTGGAATTCTCAAAAAAAATCTCTAAGTTTTACGGTTGAAATATAACAAATCATTTTATAATATACGAGTACGCATAAATACGGCAAGTTCCGTTACAATAGGTTCAGCCGCTCCGAAGTTTAGCCCGGTCAGGCAGATCGACATAAATGTAAAAGTGTATTAAGTATTCATGTCTGAATAGCATGCAATTAACTCCTCAACTCTGAAAAGGCATGAATTTCAATATTACAGACGACATTTTAATTTTCATCACCATTTGACGGATGTCACAAAAGGGAATGTGCTAGCAGTGAAAATCATATTGAAGAGAATAGACGAATTATCTACAAAGAGACTTAGTTATCTACAAAGAGACCTATGTTGCTGATAGGATCGGGAAGCAACGAGATTTTACACGAACACTTTTATGTGGGGAGGATAGTTTACCGTTAGGTGCCACACAACCTTACCGATGCACAGAAGCAGGCTCATATGGAATGCTACCGTTATATGGTGAATACCCTATCAAATAAAGCTATCAAGAAGCGCAGAAAAGATATTGATTGCTAGTTTTCTTTTTTTCCTTTCGACCAATTTCGGGTAACTGGTGCTGAAACCGAAGTAGCATCAATGCCAAATTGAATTTTTCCAAATGCTTTCCAGATGTGTTTACACCAAACACGGGGCATCGCGAGCTACTGCTTCGCCATGACGACGTACCTGCCCTCTCATCACTCAAAACGCGGGATTTCCTGGACACAATACCGTTTAGGTTTTGGGTCAATATCCTTACAACCCTGATTTAACACCTTGTCACCTATTCAATTCATATACCAGAAAATTTAATTAAAGAAGAAATTTTAACAATTGTATGTAAATGACCGAAAGTCACTTAAATATTATGTTGTTTCGTTTTGTGTTATGTTAGTTTTATCATAACGCGGCTTCTATGTGATCTAAAATAAATAAAAAGAGTAAAAAAGTGTAGCGGTAAAGTGTAGGTGGTGGCGGTAGGTTACCCGTTATCGATGTTACTGTGATGTATTTTTGAAAGAGGAACGAAAAACCAGCAAATTGTGTTTTTCGTAAAAACAATAATATTCCATTTGGGATTTAAAGCGGGATTTCAAAAGACACGCGACCATTGCCTAAAGAATAAATATAAATAGTTGATACGAGTAGTAACAGTAGTAGTAGTAATAATTTAACTTATATATACTTTCTTTTATAAATGTTCGAGTCTTTCCGTGATCATGGTTGCCGTAAATTACCTCAAAATGAATTATAAACGCCATAAAACTCGTTAAATTAGATTTTTTCCAATATGTATTTTTATAGTGGTTTCCCGTAAACGATGATGATTTCGTTGATTTTTTTTATTTATGTCTTACTTTCCAAGATTCATCATCATCATCAACATCATCATTACAGCCCTTCACAAGTCCACTGCTGAACGTAGGCCTCCCCAAAGCAATGCCACAAAGCACGGTCCTGAGCCACCTGCATCCATCGACTTCCTACATGTCTTACCAGGTCGTCACTCCATCTAGTGGGGGGTCGCCCTACACTACGCCTACCGGTACGAGGCTGCCACACGAGAACCTTACTTCCCCATCGGTTATCGAATCTTCGAGCTATATGGCCGGCCCATTGCCACTTCAGCTTACAAATCCGTTGGGCTATGTCGGTCACTCTGGTTTTACTGCGGATATCCACATTTCTGAGTCTATCACGCAGAGAAACTCAGAGCATATCCCTCTCCATAGCTCGCTGAGTGACCTTGAGCGTCCTCATACGGATTTCCAAGATTATTTGGATATATTTCATCATTGAGATATTTTTTTTTCCAATACCCAGAACATAACATTTATAATAATTTTGTATAGCATTGATTATAATGTATGTATCTTCAACACAAGAGTAAATGCCATCAGGTGAGATAGTACTCAAGCACTGGCTTGTACTCGTAAGGGTAATAAAAATGGTAAGCTCGGATGTACATTAAAGCGACCAACTAGCTAATAGTCGATCTGAAAATAAGTGACAACTGTTGTCCGTGAGCACCTGCAATAAACTTAAAACCAAGATGGCTACAGCGGCGTTGTTAGCACTAGATGGAATTGTAATTAGAAAGTCATAATTTTTAACTTAAAGCTTTACTTAACTTGATCGATCAAAAAAGCTAAAATGAAGAAAAACAAACTATTAACGTTATGAAATGAAACTAATATACAAGAACTTTCATAATACCACTGCCACTGCCTGTATGCCTTGGTAAAACTTCACTAATTTAAACTTTCTGCGGAAATTATGTGAATAGAGAAGATCAATTTTGTAAATATTAATATTTATAAAATGACGCAGTTAGCGTCTGCTAGATAGACAACTTTTCTGCATTAGAGTCACTTACCTATTTCTGGCGCCAAATAGCACCGCTTTAACTGCAGTATTCCAGTCTTAAAATTTAATGTATGTACAAAGTAAAGTTACAGCCTATATACGTCCCACTGCTGGGCACAGGCCTCCCCTCATTTCTGAGAGGGTTTTAGGGCAAGGAAGCGCTGCGCCAATTGGCGAACTTCACATGTCTTCTAAATATTTTTTTTCTTATTCCTCAGACATGCAAGTTTCCTCACAATCTTTTTCCTTCACCGCCGAGCACGTGGTAAATCAGCACTTAAAATTGCAATGAACAATTTCATTGGTGCCGTTGGGGATCGAACCTGGGTTCTTCGCGTTCTGTTATATTTACAGCGAGCGTTAACCATATGAGCTACCACCGCTCACGGTATGTACACAAAAACAAAAATAGTTTTATTAAAAGTAGTAATACTATTAAGAGTACATGATTGATTATAACCTGGGAATGAGGTGCTGTCTTTTAATGTTTTCATAACAATTGTATAGAGTATTATAATATTATATATGAAATATAAAAATATATGTAAATTCTACTTTAAAGAAAGTCCCGCTGGGTTTTCTTGTTGATTATTCCAGAGGACAGAGGTTTTTTTTTACAGAACCAGTGGTAAAAGTAAAAATATTACTTTCAACATATATGTATATATATATATATATATATATATATATATATATATATATATATATATATATATTACATATCTTCAGGGGTTGTAGGCCATGGAAGAACTGTTTGAAAAAAATTAAGTCCTATACCCAAATTGCTTGGTTCAAAAGATAAAGGCTGATTTATAAATTTTTCCAGAAAATCAGCCTTTACGTCAATATTTTTGATGCTGCATCTGCAAATGAGGACCGATTTTAATTTTTTTTCCTGTTTTGTACAGCCTAATAATATGCCTACTATACCTACTATTTTATTTTTCAGTACTTATTACGGTTTGTTAGAAATAAATACATAAAAGTTCGTAAAAGTGTAAAAATGTAACATTAAAGTTTTATCTAGCAAGTTGGACCCTACATACTGTAAAAAAATGTACACACATGGACCTGGTAACTGTGTTCAAAAGTTGGCGCAATTCATGTACATTTCAAAATGGTATAATACTTGGTACTTTTACTTCAACTTTTTGTGCTATAATTTTTTTTTCTGGCAGAGGGAATATTTTGTGCAAACTACTCAATTAGATGATTTTTTAAATGATTCGTCCGTTCGACTAATGTTAAGAAAAATAATTCGTTTACATGCTCTTTTGGCCGATTTCAAACAGGATTACAACCCCCTTTCGTTTGATCGTTACGTTCTGGGACAACCTGTATATTGAATGAAAAAAAGAAATGTAAAAATAGCCAGTACAATTACAGGTTTACAGGCTTCGTGGCATTGCATCTTAATCTTTAAAAGTAACAACGCTATACGCCTATACACTTCTGTTTTTGAAGGTTGTTGCTGGTGTTTATGTTCTGCTTTAGCCTCTTACCATCAGGTGGACTGTAATTTCGATTTTTACTTCAGTTTTATTAAAATAAATAATTTGGCTGTAGACCAGTAGTAGTATACTGGTAGAGGCATGCTGTAGTTATATTAGTAGTATAGTTGTAGCACAAATGGGTCGGCTCGACCGGGGAAGGACCACGCTCTCACAGAATACCAGCGTCAAATAGTAGCTTAATGCTGCTGTGTTTCGTATGGTGAGTGGTTCTCTACACTTCTTTATAGGATAGGATGACAACCCAGCACACAGTCCACCTGGTGGTAAGTGGTTTCTGTGGTCCGTAGACACCTACATGTATCCTCGATTACGAATCAAAATTCAGATGCGTTGTCACCCGCGAGGACTAAGATGGAATGCCTCGCTTGCAGTAAAAAGCGTCTCCGGTTCTCAACATTCACCATTCGAGATAGCAGCATTAAGCTACTATTTCACGTTGGTATTCTGTGAGAGCGTGGTCCTTCCCCGGTCGAGCCGATTCATTCGTGCTACAACTATACTACTAATATATTTTCACAGGAAACGAGTCATTCCATATAAGTCCTCACAGGTAACAACGCTATGCATTTTGATTCGTAGTCGAGGATAGATGTAGATGTCACTTACCACCAGCTGGACTGGACTCGTTTGTAACCCTATCTTATATAAAAAAGCTAAAGCTTAATAACCACATTCCCAACTTTAATAAATGTTGGCGAAGTCTAAGGTGTTGTAAGTGATAAGTAAAAAGTACCTATTTACATTTCTAGATCCACATTGTAATAGCAACAATTTCTCTCTGTTCATTTCGGAACACAACACTGTATGTGTAACCAAGTGTACGTCGATGCGACTAACCGTGCGATGATTTGTACGATAAAGATGGTATAATTGATAGGCAAACATTCCGAAATGTAACTTGTGTTCCAACCTTCGTAACATGAACAAGAAAAACAGAAAGCTCATTAATGTTATGATTTCAATTATTAACACGGATACGAAATATTGAAAAAAAATTATCGCGTTCATTTTAACTTATTTTTTATACCCGCCGTTTCGGGTGCTTTACAGCCCCCATGATCACGAGGGAAACTGAGGTGTGTGATGTCCCAATGTCACAGTTAGCCCTTATACTTTTATCTTTTGAATACTAATTTTTGGTCCGTTTGTCTCGCTTAAACTCGAAACTGGCTTGAGCAATTCTGAGGAATTTTTATGTGTGTGTTTGAGTAGATCCCTGTATTGTTTATATTGACAATTTGACTGTTAGATGGAGCTTTTGTCGAGATCAAGAAATCAGCCGTGTATCCTGGGCGGATCACCAGTTTGTAATTAAATCCGAAAATTAGTTTTACTCAGTAACGTTCCGTAACGTATAACGTCCCGTTCCCGACGACTTTCAAATTGTTATATTACGTGATAAAGTCATGACTCAACCGGCGATGAACCACGCTTGCACTGATTACCAGAGTGATACTGCTACGTTTCGTTTGGTGAGTGACGGAACCAAGGTGTGTGATGAAGAAACGTAAATAAGGTAACGTTTTGCTGTGTAGATTATATATATTTCTCAGTTTTAATTTCAGTAAAAAGGGTCTCCGGTTAGCAACTCACCATACGAAACACGGCAGGCAAAAAGGCATAATGCATAACGCCTTTTTCGTTTTAATCCTAAGCCACCTCAATCCTTTCCTTAATTAATATGCAAATTTAGTGACCCCAAAATATTTTTCCACTTTCAAGTTACTTACACATGACGCTAACCTTAAGCTGTGTTTACTATCTGGTCTCGTACAGTTCGTTAATTGCTTTCCACTAGGATCTAGTGACTAACTCGGTGCTTGCTTTTTGCAGTTTGGTACGCTTGCGGCAAAAATTTACTCTCTGTTTTTATTTTGTTTCAGGTTCGTGAACCACTAAAATACGTAAGTGGGCTTACCTGGTCAAATAAAATTATCTTTACAACTCCACGGTCTTAGTTTATTTTTATTTGTAACGAGTGTTGCGGCGTATTCTTTTACAGGTTAGTACAACAGTTTTAGCATTTTTTTATTTTGGAAGAAGAAGTTGGTTGAATACTCAAAGACAAAAGAATTTTTTTTTAATTTATTATCAAATAAAAAAAAATATAAATTTTCTATGCGGCACAGCGAAAAACCACGCATGTTTGTGTTGTGTGCCGTTCCGTCTACATTATTATAAAACCATTTATTACGAAAATGGGGATAACAGCTAAACATTTGAATTTAAACTTTATGTTAACTTTAGTAAGTTCACTTCTAAATTTATTATACAGACCATTTATTAGGCGAGGTATTATGTATGCGCCGATGAGCTCACCATATTTATTTTTGGATGGTATTGTTATTAATTTTTTTTGAGTTACTTTGCGAGTCTGAATTTTGTTTGGACTGTATGCTGTATACCAAAATTAAAGAACTGTTAAATTATTTTAATTTTATAGTTATTTTTAAATTATTTCATTTATAATAAATAATACAGTAATCCACTCACGATGGCGGCAAAACCTGAAATGAGTCAAAGTGTATTTCATCATTATCATCATCATTACAGCACTGCTGAACAATAGGCCTCCCCCAAGTAATGCCACAAAGCACGGTCCTGAGCCACCTGCATCCATCGACTTCCTGCATGTCTTACCAGGTCGTCACTCCATCTAGATGTGTATTAAAGATTATTATTTGTGTGTAAAGTGTATTTAGTAAAATATAACAAGGCTGCTCCAAATGCCGAAAATTTCGGAACTTCTCAGCCGAAACAAATTAATTATAACTAAACAAAACAAAAACTGCCGTTTACTTTACATTTCATGGCTTCCCACATGATAGATTATCATGTGATTATTTAAAAAAGTTATCTTGTTTACCCCTCCATGCGGACGTAATAAATCTACACCATAACCCACTAAAACTACTTTTTTAAGGTAAAATAACAAAAAATCGATTTAAAAAAATAATAAGTTCAACAATCATGTGTTCATTATGATTGTTACATACGATTTCATGCAACATAACGTCCCATTCTTGATATTTAGGCGCAGGTAGAACATACCTACGCGATTTGCGCATAATGTATGCAATATTAAACAACAACAAGGTATTCCAATAATAAAATGTAATTAAATCAATATTCCTACAGTAAAATTGAAGTTTCTGTCAGTAACATGGAAATAACTACATTAAATTGAGATAAAGGGGGTTATTTGCGTGCCATTAAGACGTGAATAACCTTGGGTTTTTGTCTGTCTGTCTATCCGGGTTAATCTTAATAATTTATTAAGAGATAAAGGAATTAAGTAGGTAAATAAATTCCGTTATTAAGTATGTAAAAAAATTTAATGAAAGAAATTAAATTATTGTTTCTTGTAGTTCACGCAGAAACTTTTTTTTTATAGAATAAGTGACAAATGAGCACACAGTCCACCTGATGGTAGGTGGTTGCTGTGGCCCATAGACATCTACATCTATTCACAATTAAGAATCAAGATGCAGATGCGTTGCTACCCCTGAGGACTAAGATGAAATGCCTAGTTTCCAGTAAAAGGAGTATCCGGTTCTCTACACTTACTATACGAAACACCGACATTGAGCTGCAATTTCACGCTGATATTTTGTGAAAGCGAGGTCCTTCCCTGCTCGAGCCGACTCGTTCGTACTACAACCGTAATATAGCTGCAGCAAGACTCTACGACGCATATAAAAACTCTTCTAAATCTATTGAAACTATCGCACAAGCTTAACAAGGAAACAAAGTGTTTGCCATTAGGTGCGACTAAGGCAAAACAGTGTGAAAAAACGTTGAACCTATATAAAGCTCGGGAGCATTGTTGTTACGTAAACAGGCCCAAAACAAATGAAAAGAGGAGTCTAAAGCCGAAGCGGGCGACCCTACGCTTACACGGGATCAACTGATTACACGAATTACGAAATATCACATATATTGGTTCTTGTTTCAAATTAAACTTATTTTGCAGTACTTTTAAATAGCTTAATAAAAGGATTAAAGTTATTGTTGCCAAATTTAAAACATAATAAGTTTTATAGCAAAACGTGGCTTGTTGAAAATCTCGGTTTCATACTATGCCTTTTTTACTAAAGAAGTTTTTAGCTGTGGCGCCACAGTCTTCGCGGAATTTGAGTTTGTTATCAAATTTCCTCCTTTACATTTTAGTTCGCATATTTTCCGCGGGGCAACTTTATCGAAACTTTCACGAAAGTAATGATTTTTGTGAGAGAAGTAAATAAAAGACATGTGAAATAATAATAGAACTAGAATTGCTTGAGCAAGCGAATGAGTGTGTATTTAGGATTTGTTTAACATGGATGATAGATATGACTAGGATATAGAACGAAGAGTGAATGCTGGACACTGCTGCTAAATGGGGCTCTTTACTCTTATGGAAAGTAAAAAAATTGTGTCAAAACGTTTATATGACTTTCCTAACTTTAATATAAATTTATTTTTCTTTTCTTTTAGTTAGTAGTGGCATATATATTTTGTTAGTGTAAATTTTGGTTGGCATTGGATTGTGGTTTTTTAGTTTTATTAAAATATTTGTTTAGAAAATGTTTCAAAATTTGACATGATAGAATTTTTTGAAGCTTTTTTTGAAAATTGTTAGCTTGTTTAGGGCAACATTTTATCTTTTTAATGGGAACCTTTTTTTGTAATTATTTTTTATTTTAAATATTTTTTATTTAAAATTTAATTATTTTGTTGTAAAATGGGTCGATGTTTCTGCTATCGCCTACACCCGCAGGACACTATAACTATGGTATGAATGGTAACATTTACGCTAGGGCTGCAGCGTACTACACTGATATGGTTCAACTTTTCATGTTTGATGGGAAATTTTCAATCATATATAAGAAGTAAGTATATCGGATTGATAAACATTCTGTTGGCGTAGACTAGAACCCAGTCGGTAAATAACAGATGTTTTACAGCAGATAATCTACCTAGCGGCCATTTTGATGCTTATTTATAATATATTACACTGGCCTTTTTACTTTACTTACACTGGCCTATAGTTTCCCAATTGGTTTTTTGGTTCGTTTGTGGCAAATCACACTGTGGTATGAAATTCCAAATTTCCAATGTATAGCTTACAAGGCACTACAACCATCTATTTAATTCATAATGTAAAATACGAAACAACTTTTGATTTAAAAATGGAAATGGATATTAATTAAATCAAAAAAATTCTATACTATACCATTTAATACGCCAATACAATTTGAAGAACCTTTCAGTTAAATACACATATTTCACAGATCAGACACAGGCTTACGACAGTGGCCGGGCACATGTCAAATCGACATCATAAAAAATACATTTTAGAATTAGGTAAGGGATAAGGACTAATACTGCTTACTTGTTATGAAATCAAAGCACCCGGCCCCGGCGCTACTATATCTATTTTACAAATAATATGATAATATTATACAAATCCTCCAATCGCCATGTATTAGTGGCGTAAGATAATCCCATTTACCATTTCGTGGATGTCCTAAATGGCGACAGAGAGATATGAAACAGGAAGTGTGCTGCAGCATCTTCTCCATAACAAGTCAAAATAATAAAAAGAGACGATCTATGTTAGAGGCCATATTTAGTTGAGTGGACAGTGATAGGCCGTAACGATGATGGTGGTGACAATATGTTTGTTTTAGTGCATAATGTAGGAGTTTGACGTTTAACCAACAAAAAGATGTTAGGGTCTACCCTACATAATTCAGTTAATAATTTAAAGATTATATTTTGTTCATTATCTTAAATGTTTGACCTTAATTATTATTATTCAGATCGGTAATATTTATCAACTAGTGAAAATAGTATAATTTCTACATAAAAATACATGTTTTAACTTCTTAATTTAATCAATTCGCTAGAAATTTCACTCAGTATAAAAGTAAGTGACTTAAGGTTTTTGGACTTCAAATTAAGTAAAAGAGTTTACAAAAGTAAAGGTATAAGGCATTAAGAATCTTTGCAAAATTTTTTTTTATAGAATAAGGGTGGCAAACGAGCACACAGTCCACCTGATGGTAATTCTGTGGCCTATATACATCTACATCTATCCTCGCTTGAGCGAGGACCATACGAAACACAACAGCATTGAACTGCTATTTGATGCTGGTATTCTGTGAGAGCGTGGTCCTTCCCCGGTCGAACCGACCCATTCGTGCTACAACCATAATATAGCTGAATCATGGCTCTCCCTCGTAAAAATAATTTCTATTCCATTCTGAGATGTAGTAGTTTTCATTGCGTTATTTTTACTTCTTGCTACTTTTAATGCTGGTTTAATATATAACAGCTCGGAAAATAAGTAAGAGGAGTTTACAAATTTACCATATACAACAATATTTAATATAAAATCTGTTTACATTTGGTGATAGTTGAAGCAAGTATTAGTAGTTATAATAATATTTTTATTGCCACAACCCAACGTTGAATGTATTTTAAGAAGTTTTTGTCTACGATTTATTTTGCGTGGAGCTCAAAATGCTTGTGATATGATACGACACTTGTATTGTTACAATATCTATAGTAGGATGCTTATTAACACTAACTCATCAACGAAACGCTGTAAGTTATTTTCTGAATTTCTTCAGATTCATCAGAAGATAAAAAGAGCAACTGGCCGTAATATGTGACTGATTTTACGGCTATAATGGCTGTTTTGAGGACGCTATTTGAAGTTGTCTAAATTGCAGAAAATGGGAAGGATTTAAAAGTAAAAATGATCTGTTTATTACTTTTTATGATTTATTGTAGGTGCTTGATACCCTCAAACAAACATTAAAGTACTGCGTTCATGTGCTTTACAGTTTTACCGATGAATAAATCATTAACACACTGACTGCTACGAAGTCTAATATTTTTTAAATTTCATTAACAGAGTCACTCTTAATGACAGCACAGTCCGTGCTCTCTCACAATTTGATATTATTAGCCATTTAATACCTATGCAAACCTGCCATGCGTGTTGCGCGTCAGATGTATCTTTTCTACCCCGGATCATAGTGGCTACACCTTGATATCGCCGGTGAGCCTTAATATAAATTCATAATACATGTTCATATTACAATAGCATAATAGTTTTTATATTGCATATAATTTTATTCCTCTTCTTTTTTCGAAAAATACTTGAAAATTGAATTTTCTTGAATTAAAATTTATGTTTGCGACATCGTGTTTAACGATTCCCCAATTTACAATCAAATATGTTTTTATCTATTACAGATTTCATCCATCTCGTATACTTATACGTATAATTAGTAAAAATAAATATTTAGTTCCTGATAAATAAGTGTTATAACCTGTCTAAATAAAATAATTATGTACAAAATTGTAAATCTTTCAATTCGTTAGGATCTTGAGAGTTTTGCAACTCTCTCGATCTGATTAATTTAAACTAATATTTAAATTAATCTGCTTAAGACTGTTGCAAAAAAAAAAAATTAGTTACTAACTTCAATTGTTACACTATATTTATATATACTTATTTAATGGAAGTAGAAATTCTATAAACAATTTATATAAATTAAACATGACACTTTTAATTTTTTTAAATTGTTTTATTTAAAAAAATTACAAGTGTAGTAGTAGTAAGTAAGTGTAGTTTGATAGTTTAGTATCTGGGTGACAAATGGCTACACAATCTCCTTTTTTATATATAGGATAAGGCTCACAAACGAACACACAGTCCTCCTGATGGTGAGTGGTTGCTGTGGCCCATAAACATCTACATCTTTCCTCGATTATGGCTCAAAATGAAGATGTGTTGTCACCCGTGAGGACTAACGGCCTGGCCACGGGGAACGGCGGCGCGAACGGCGAAGCGACAGGCGGGGCGACAATTCGCGCGGCGCGATTTGAGGGCCACGGGCATTCACGTTTGCCGCCGCTACCAGATAGGCCGAGAGTGAAATGTCTTTATCAAAGTTATCTCGATATTGCTTAGAAAGTAATTATTTCTTGATTCAAGACATAATATTTGAAAGAGATTGTGTAGTACATGATTTGAATAGGAATCGGGTTATAAATGGAGAATTCCACAACAAATAGAATGCATCTAGAAAAAAAATTCAAGTAAGTAAATACCAGAATGAGTGTTAAAATCTGCGATTATATTCTTGTTAATATTCAACCAGAATTGAAGATAAAAGTCAATCCGGATAGAATTTTAAGTTGTTTTTGTCGGCCCGGCATTTTTCGCGGCGAAAACAACTAAAATATTTTGTTCCCTATACTATTCCGACCCGACTCCATGGCTTGCACCGTACTGATTCATACATTTGTTTCAGTCGCCCGCCGCGAAGCCAGTCGCCCGCGCGATTCTCCCGGTAAAATTCGCCGGTTGCGTTGCCACTCAACGCTACGCGTGGCTTGATTCATACATTTCTATATATTTGTTTTAGTCGCTAGACGCCTCGCCGTTCGCGCCGCGCGAATTTTTACTACGGCGAATGTCCCGTGGCCAGGCTGTAAGATGGAAAAAAATTCCCTCCAGTTCACTACACTTACCATACTAAACACAGCAGCATTAAGCTGCTATTTTGCGCTGGTATTCTGTGAGAGCGCGTTCCCACCCCAGTTGAACCGACCCATTCGTGCTACAACCACAATATAGTTGCAACGTGGCTCTACCATGTAAAACATCACAAATATCGTAAAATGTCTATTATAATGAAGTTTTATGCTTTTTTCTAGTTTAACTTATATGGATGTTTTAAAAATGTACTATAAAATGTAAAAATGATTAAAAACCTAAAAAATATTTATTAAAGTATACTTTGTGAGCACAGCGTTATCTCGCGTATGACTTTTAAGCTATTATGAAATAAAAATCTAAAGAAGTGAAAAACATAACTCTGCTTTTTTGCACCTCCGCAATTGAAATAAAAGTAGCTTAATATATTTTTCCGGATTGTTACATACTAAATTTCACGGCTATCCGTCCGGTAGTTTTTGCGTTTGGTATATAAACAAACAGACAATAAAAAATTTAAAAACTAGTAATTTACTAGGCTGGTTTTTTTTAGAAAATATTGAAACTACAGACACGACCTTCCTATAGGTATATTATATAAAATATAGATAAAAAAACAACAAGAAAACAGTAACTACAAATAATAACCGAAATTTCCGTTTAAAATTTAGACTGCGTGACCAGAAAAGAAGTACATACTAAAGATAAAACAAGTTGGAAACAAACAAATATAATTTGTAGATTCTGCTACTTTATCTTTAAGGAACATTTAAAAAACAGGTCTAAAAATAGTGCTGTCCTTTTCTTTCGTATTATAAATGAAATTAAGGAAAATTTTAATAAGATGTTTAACCATCCCCGACTTAAATCAGATTTATTAATTCACTCTAAATGATTTACCTCATATGAATTATTAATAATTTACTCAGGGGTTAATCAAAACTTGTATTCGTGACCTTTGTATCACCTAAAAGTTCTAATTGCAATGAAGTTTGTGTTCAAACTAACAACAATGTTCGTGAATTTTTGAATATGCACGATGTCACAGTACTCAAACTTCTGAAGCTGCTCAAAACGAAGGTCTACATTTCTATTATAATAGGTCGCAGGTTTATTTTAGTAACAAAAATACTTTTGAACTAGATCATGATATGACGTAAGCTCAAACCTTAACTAACCTGAATAGACGTAGCGTTACCAACGCAATAAAATACTTACCCCTAAAGTTTAAGTCAATAACTCCTAAAATCACCTTATCAAAAAAATACCATGCTTTGTAATGTTCTTTATATTTAGATTATTTAATATTTTAAATATTATTTCGATTTCTTTTGATGGTTCAGACGGATAGAATCGTACATCAGGATATTAAAAAGACATACATTTTAGTTAATGGATTAAATGTTATAAATGATGCGCTATATCGTTGCAATGTGATTCAGATCAAAATCACACTTGGTAGCATTTCAATAGGTAACAAGAAATTGCAACCGTGATAATTAATGCGGAACGTACAACCCGAATTTTAAGACATTTTCAAAAGGTATACTGTCAGCAGCGCCACAATCGTCGTAAACTTCAAAACAAAAATATAGCTAAAGTGGAAAGAAAATTATAAAACACCCCTAAAAATATAAAGCCCCTTAAAAAATCCCATTCTTCTTATTTACTCCCTAAATATAGACGGAAACACCTAAGTTGGGAACCATGTGGCTTACTTACCCATGGTTAAACGGCGGGAGGGGCATAATGGTATAGCGATGCGCCATACCAACATTGATGCGAAAACGTATTTGGAGACTGAACTGTCACATTACCTGATGCAATGTATAAGAGGCTGACGGTAGAGCCATATTCTATATTTATCGGGCTGATGAAGAAGTAGAATTTGGAAACTGAGGCCCATATATGTTCTGTTCATCTATACAAATAAATAAAATTGAAGCGTCCGCTTGTAATGTCAAATTAACAGCTTTTTGCGCTTGTGAAAGTACATATATTACTTATAAATACAATACAATTTTTAAAATCTTTGTCTATTTGTTGGTTTGTTTCTTTTGACTAATCTGCAAAATTTCTGGACCGATTTTCACGTGACTTTCACTGGCAAGTAGCTGACGTTTTTAGAAGCTTGGGCTACTTATGTTTTAGAAATAGGTAAAATTAACGTTCCGCGGAATAAAACAAAGTAAAACTCATGAAATCCAATCGTAATAAGTTCCACGCGTACAAAGTCGCAGCGCACAGCCTGTTATAAAATAAAATAGCCTGGTTATGCCCATGCCAGTATTTCGATCCCCGCAAGAAACAAGTATTTGTACCACCATTGGTCAACATATTCGTTGTGTAACTTGTGTGTATAAAAAGCCTATACGATGCAGTACAAATTCTTAAAGTGAGGATAGAATCATCAGCTAAGAATGTAAATCTCCTAACACCACTTGTGTCCTAATATGCCTTTTATATACACTTTGAAAGAGACAGATATCTACCCTAGAGACGTTCAGAAAATAAGCTAAACGATTAAGTTGTTACCTTTTAGAGAAAACATGAGACACGTAAACAGCCAAATGCATGTTATTCAAATTACTCTGCTAACTCGATGATTTTACTTAGTTTATTTTTGGAGAAGTTTCATGAATTAACTAACTTTAATAAGTGACTTTAGCGACGATATATACGCGTCCATATTGTATGATTAAAACTTATTATTTTTCTATTTATTTGCATTTATTATTATTTTTATTTACATTTATTGATCACTAGGATAATATTTCTTCGTAAACTTAACTCTACAACATTAAACTCAAGTAGATCACTTTAAACATAATAAATAATACGCTAGAGCAAAAAATATTAAAAATTATGTTTTACGGTAGACCTATATGCCATATTGATAGTTTAATATGAAAAGAAAAAAATCTACGTCCAAGTAAAATACCTACTTAATTACAAATTATGTGAAAGGTTTCGTGCAGGGCAATTATAAAAAGCTGAAGCTGAATGGGCAACGGGCTTCCCATATAGCTGGAAGAACCCACACCGACGGGGAAGAAATGGTTCTCGAGCGGCAGCCTCGTATCTGTAGGCGAAGTGTAAAGTGTCCACCCACTAGTTGGCGTGAGGACCAGGTTATAGATGCAGGTGGTTCAAGACCGGGTATTTTGTGACATTTTTTTGTAGATTAAGGTTGAGAAACGAGCACACAGTCCACCTGACGGTAAGTGGATGCTGAGACCCATAGACATCTAGATCTATCTTAGATTAAGAATCAAAACGCAGATGTCCTGCTACCTGTGTAGGACTATGATGGAATACCTCGTATATATCATACCATACGAAACTGAGGCATTGAACTGTGCTATTTTACGCTGGTATTCTATGAGACCGTGGCCTTTTCCCGGGTCGAGCCGGTTCATTCGTGCTACAACCATAATTAAGCTGCAGCATGACTCTACCACGTACGCTATTCCTTAGTAGTATATTCCTTAGGGGAGGCCTATGTTTGTGAATATGGTAAAATAGGTGATTAAATATACACATAGGATAAAAGTAAAAATTTAAGTTATTAAGTTTGTTTACTGCCCTTGAGCTTAAATAAGTTAGCAGTTTTACCTTCAGCTGACAGCATTTATAAGAAAATTTCATAAGTATATATATATATATATATATATATATATATATATATATATATATATATATATAATAGATAGCTAACCCAAGTTATACAAGCGAATAATATACTCACGGGTAAAAGATCCAGTTTTGCTACATCACAACTGGTCATCTTTTCAAGCCGCTCTAGAGCCCTCTGAACGATAAATTGCTTTTGAATGAGTTTTCAATATTGTGCCTTTATAGAATTTGTTTACATCTTTACTTTTATATCGAAGTGATTTGTGTTATATTGAGATATTTTCGATAAAAACAACATTTATAAAAATAAAAATTTGTGCTTATAAATTTTTCTTGATGAATGATCATGAGCACAAGCACGATGATTATTGCGCTATAAAAACAATCCTGATACTGTTAAATATATCATCGGACCGGAAACATTCTATTTGTAGTGGTATTTACACACATAAAATTATTATTAAAAAGAAACAGTAAATTATCCTCCTACGATTCTCATGAAACGAAACAGGTTATCTTGTTTTCGCTGTCGCACGGAATATTAAAAAACATTTATGTAATTAAGGTTTTTTCATATAAATGACTAAAGAATTCAATATTTATCATCATACGGAAAAAATTGAACAACAAAAGAAAATTTTGATAAATTAGCAATGTCAAAATCTTGAAATCACCTTTGCAATAAATGTTCCGCTTGTGTCGTATTGTTATATAAACAGCAGTCCAAAACTCGGAAACAAATGAGGCGTCGAGTCACTTCCCAAAAGGACCGCTACACCCCAGAATTCGGCTGATAAAATTACACAAATGCTAATGAATGTCGAGGAACTCGGGCACGATTGCCGTCCTTGCTGTGAAATTGGACTTGTTTAGGTGATTCCGCTTCTGGTTTTAAATATGTACTCTTTGATATTTGCTCGCCTTTGTAAGGTTTGTAAGTATTTTTTTGTTTGTTTGACAAAGGTCGCAACTGCTTTCAAATGAACGATTGAAAATAATGTGGCTTTTTCTTTTTTTTTAATAGAATATAAAGAATAATGTAATCATTAAATGTATTAGAAACTTTTGACTGGAATATATTTAAATTATGTATGTGATATTGGGCATGATGGGATATCAATCCCATCCCCATCATCGGCTCAATAAAAACTTTGTTGTGAGGCTAATCTATGTGAAGTGATAGCAGTATCATTATGGCTTTAATGGAATATTGAAATAAATATCATGTTACTCTATCTTTTTTCTTTGACGTGGTAGAGCTACGCTGCAACTACGGTTGCAGCATAAATGGGTCTCACAGAATACCAGCGTAAAAAGAACCGGAGACCTTTTTACTCGTAAAGAGGTATTGCATCTAAGTCCTCAGCGGTGACACCAGTCTATAGGCCACAGCATCTACTTTCCATCATCTAGTCTATGTGCTCCTTTATCACACAAATTCAAAAAAAAACCTCCCTACCCCCGTTTACCCCACATTCTCGTATGATGCAGCCAAAAATATAAAGCGCACTGGGCTATCTTTATAAAATGCTATTCACTCTTGAAGATACTCGCATTATAATCGTCTTAGTTAAGAATGAAGAAGCAACCCATTTAGTTCGAATACAACTTACTCGTATATTCTATTAAATATGTAAGTCTATTCAATATGGAAGATGAAAAGGTAAGGAGAACGACAACATACTTCGATTATTGATTATTGATTTTTGGTAAAGTAGGAATACTAAGATTTGCGTTATTTATATCGGGTGTGGCGTAATGAATGGATAATATACACCTACGCGTAGAAAACGTGGTGGTTCAGAATTTTCTTTTATGTTTAGATCCTCGGTTTTCGAGATAATTCATCATTTTCGAAAATTCAAAAAAATTACACTCTGCAACACTCTTTTTAGTGGCAATACTCCAAATGAAGGAATTTTTTCAATCTGTTTTTGGATAGTATTCCTGGATAGAAGCGCTATCAAATGTAAATTTTGATTTTGGGGCGTATGCGAAGTATTTTTTTAAACAAAGATCTAACTCTAATATCATATTTTGCTTATTTTTTTTTCCGAAGTTTAACCTAACATGGTGTAAAAAAATATATGATCACTTGAGTGCTAAATTAAGAAAAAACATGACTGTTTCATTGAAATTCCGAAATGGTATAACTCATTTAAACTTAGGAAAAAAAATAAGCAAAACATGAAATTTGAGTGAGATCTTTGTTTAAAAAAAAACTATGCATGCGCCCCAAAAATCATAATTTACATTCGATAGTGCTTCTATTCAGGAAAAAATAGATTGAAAAAATCCTTTATTTGACGTCTTGCCACCAGAAAGAGTGGCAAAGGGTGGGTATAATTTTTGAATTTTCGAAAATGTCGAATTATCTCGAAAACCGAGGGTCTTTTACTAAACATTAATTTTTTTTTGAACTGGCACAACGTTCTTTACCCGCACGCACCATATTATCCATTCATGACGCCACAACCTGTATATAATAATGTCATATGTTCATTAGAGACTTATAGGCCCTATGTTTTTGAAAGAATTGTAACAAAAATGTGACAATTGTATTACTTGTCCAGCATATTGTAAAAGGTGACTAATGTGATATTGGGTTTGTGATTGTATTGGCGATCATCTATTACTTTCTTTACAATTTTCCATCTAAACCATATATTTTGCTAAACATGGTCGGAGTAGCTCACTGCTTATTCGTGCTCTGTTTACATCCTTGAGGATTACAGGCGTGACGATGTATGTATTCGTTTTGCATTATTATGACCAATTAAAGATAAGTGGTCGTAATTAGCCAAAACTGATTATTATTTATTTGTTATGTCTACGGTCTTAAACGTATATTATATATATATATATATATATATATATATATATATATATATATATATATATAAGCAAAAAATATAGTACTTTATTATTATATTAATGTAGGCACATAACTAATTTATTAACTAATGTGCATAATTGAACTAGATTATGTACGTAACAGCTTAAATGCGAAGCAAAATCCGTGCTTTCGACTAAAACTATTTCTAAGTAACATCATGATCGTCACCATTACACATCATCATCACCCTTCACATTCCACTGCTGAACATAGGTCTGCCCTCAAGGAATGCCACAGAAAACAGTCCTTAGCCACCTGCAAATCAATTGCTGTCCGTTATGTATTTTATTTTCCTTGTGTATGCTCGAACATAATGCCCACTCAGAATCATCTTATTTCTTGTACAAATACATTAGGCAAAGAAAACAAAAGCCATCGTGTAAATTTATTCCAATATTATTTCGACGACCGTTTCACATTTTTTCTTTATTACGTACAAAGAACTATAGGACCATTTGTATGGTTTTCACAAAAACATCGATTAAAGTCTCTTTCCATTTTAAATAAATGTTTTTGTTTTCCAATTAAATATGAAAATTTAACCGGGCTTTTTAAATAATGTACTTATCAGCTTATCATCCTAAATTGCATTAATTTTACACGTAATAATGAGTATTTATTTTTAGAGTAACGTTTATACGAAAGAGCGTTTTTATTATTTGTCCTATTTCACAGAGCTGTGTTATTGGAGCTTGTCGGTCCTAATTTATAAATTATTTAATGCTAATTTACCACGTTCTCAGAGCTAAAGGAAACATTGTAAGCAAATCAGACATCAGAATTGCAGTCTGACAAATTATATACAGTCCACCTGAAAAGTGAATACTGTGCCATCGATGCTTATATTTTTAATGTAATCTCCATTAAAAATCGAAATGTAGTTGCGTTATTAACTATGAACACTATAAAAAGTCCGTGAGTACGGAGTGAAACTCGTCGCAGCACCTACATACATCTAAAAGAGTAGAACAACGTTTACCAAGCGAGCTAGTTTTAAATAATTATGTAATAGAAACAGGCGATTAGATTTCTCCTCGATAAAATGTCTCGCTTAGAGGCGACACTCGTGTCTTATTATCGACGATGCTGTGTTTTTCCTGTAGTAGGAAATAAGTCTTTCCTGGTCTGGAATATCAGTAGAGTTAATGTTGTATGGTTTAGTGGTGGTGATCATGCACATAATTCATCTTTTTCATTCTGATATCAGCTGACTAATTTTTATATATTTTATTAAATAATTTGGATATATTTATAATTCACCGCGTGTTCGACAGTGAAGGAAAACTTGGTGTGGAAACCTACGTGTCTGAGAAATAAAAAAAATATTGCGAAGACGTGTGAAGTCCGCCAACACGTATTGAGGCGTCGCAGCGGACACTTCCTTGTAAGAGGAGGGCTTCGCCCAGCTGTAGGATGTATACAGGTTGTTTCTTTAAGCAGTTGATACCCAACTCACTAAATTTACAACAAAACGAACTATTAGCACCGGCTACAAATTTCAGATTGTAAAATCTAAATCGACGCCCCAAAAACGTTGCACAGCGGAAGGAATGGGCAGTAACAACGCCATTCACGTGCTGCAGCCAATTTATTTGCGGTTAAGTGCCCACAATAAGTTTCTCAAATGGTCCACGCGCCTCGCCGACGGCTATCTGACTTCGGCCATAAATATGTCGTCAGTCCTAGGTTTATCGTTAACCTTTAAATGCAATAATATAATTTAAATGTTAATGCTTTTACAGTATACCGATAATATTTTTAACGAACAGTTCTAAAAAAATTAAATAGATCGCAATTATGTTTGATAATAATAAATGTCTAAATTTTCCTAATGTTTTACTTAATTTGCTTATAACTTCTTGTGTTATTTTATGTTGAATTTTTTTCTGCTATTTTTTTGCTTATAATCAGACTGTAATGCCCTTCTATTTAGATATTTAGTTTTCTTTTTATTTAATTTTTTTTATAATGTTTGCATATTTTTTTATATACTCGTATATTTTTCCTGTTTTAATTGATAGTTTAGTTGCTTTTGTTGTTATAAAGTACCGATTTTATTATGTAATCAGTCAACTGGTGGTATTATGCTTCGTGATTTGTTAATATTTTAGTCATTGTTTTCTGTGTTTTGGTGATATTTTTATATATTATAAATAAATATATTTATTTGTATGGTATTTTAATATGCTTATAATCAGACTGTAATATTAGATATTTAGCCCTTTTATTTAGATATTTAGTTTTCTTTTTATTTAATTTTTTTTATAATGTTTGCATATTTTTATATACTCGTATATTTTTCCTGTTTTAATTGATAGTTTAGTTGCTTTTATTGTTATAAAGTACCGATTTTATTATGTAATCAGTCAACTGGTGGTATTATGCTTCGTGATTTGTTAATATTTTAGTCATTGTTTTCTGTGTTTTGGTGATATTTTTATATATTATAAATAAATATATTTATTTGTATGTATATATTTGTATTATATTTGTATTGTATATGTTTATATGTTGTTGTATATTATACAATTAACATATCGTGCCTTTCTGAATCTTTTTATTCTATTGAGTCAAAAAGTTCTTTTTTATCTTTCGATAATTGAAAATTGAAAATCTTTATTGCAACAAAAACGAATTTATACATATCAATGTGATCCTAGCTCCTGTAAAAGGTTAATCAGTTAACTTTTAGTGTGTCATCTTTTAGTTGCCAATTAAATAGCATTTTTCACACCTGTGATAAAGGGTTAAACTTTTGCCATATTAACTTTCGAAGCGTTTGCATCCACTTTTCTGAGCTGGAAGCATTTTTTCATAGTATAAAGGTGACAAAGGATCACACAGTCCACCTGATGTTAAGTGGATGCTATGGCCCATAGACATCTACATTTATCTTCAATTAAAAATCAAAATGCAGATGCGTTGCCAGCCCTGAGGACTGAGATGGAATGCCTCGTTTACAGTAAAAAGGGTCTATCTCCAATAATATTAAAGATAATATTCATCCTGTCTTAGTTTCAGAAACTTGGCTGAAATTGTCTTTGCATTCGACATTGTATCCTCTTCCTGGGTCTGTGCTGATAAGGAATTATCGCATAAATAAAGGAGGGGGTGGAGTTGCAATATATCTCCACGCTTCAATTTCTCACGAAATCGTATGAGCATCCTCTACTCCTTGCGCTGCTTCCAATGAATTCTTGTTTGTAGAACGATATATTAAGGACTCAAGAGTGATTCTTGGAGTAGTGTTATCTCCTCTTTCCGCACCAGTCTTCTGTGGATCGAGATGAAATTAGATAGACTCTTGTGCCAATTAATTCCAAGGCTGTCGGTTGCGATTATATAACTAGAGTCATGATTGCTAATATAGTAGAATATTTTTTAATTTAAATTTTTATTTTATTTTTTTATTATTTTACACACCTGACTCTTACATAGGAAAACCTGAATTATAAACGTTATTACACTTTCAGTATCACAATATAGAAAACTTACACAATAATAACTTTAGTACTCATAATAGGGTACATGATTTCACTAAAACAAAATAAAATATTAAAAGTAAAGTAAAAAGTAAACAATTTTTGGGGAAGACAAATAAGACACCGCTTTATGTGTATGTGTGAGGGTGTGTGTCAATTGTCTGATAGCTGCCTATAATCATCTTAAAAATATATTTAAACTAAAACGATATACTGTAAATAAATGTATATTTTACATCTTGTGAACCTTTAACATCTAACATGCTGCTGTTAAAGTATTTAAAACGAATCAAGCGTGAATCTATAACTTATCAATACCATTACGTTTTAGTGGAATCCACTTTTCTCTATATCGCCGTCGCACGTCTACACAAGCCCCGCAGGAGTCCTTTGGACTGCAAATTACTATAGAATGGACTATTCAATGCGTTCGGCACGGGATCGACCGTCAGGAGCTCGTATAAAGGCTTCATCCATGTTACTCTAAAGGACGTACTCGTAAGTCTACTATTGTATTGTGACAAAGCGTTCGGCTGAAATTTCCTAATTTGGCAAACGAAATTTATGATAGTGTTTCGGAATTTATGTGTTCAAGTTCAAATTGTCGTGTGTTTTGTTTTTGTTAAACTCGATAATATGGTACAGTTAGCTGTAATTTAACTTTTGTTGAATTTCAATATGAGTTTGCATTTTTGTGCATTCTTTGTTCCTGTTAGTTTTCAGTAATAATTTCGTGTAAAGGTGCAGTTACGCGAACAATTTTTTGGAGCAATATTGTTCGTATTGGCAACGGTTGACGGCAACAATTACTGGATCAATCTGGAGCTATATCCTAAAATTGCGTCGATTGTTTCAGCAATATTCCTTCTGATTGCTGCATATACTCTCCATTACTCAATGTCGCAAATACTACTTACAGAATATCTTTGGATGTTGTGATTTTTTGTTTCTATTTCATTTGTATGTATCTTGATATTAACTACTTGGTGTCGCGGAAGTGTGTGTTTCATCCGATCAGCGCTGCACAGCGATGGGTATTTAAAAGTTATTCAAAGTCACTTAGAGACATTTTTGGAAGTTTTAAATATAATATCGTGCAGTTCATTACTTCTTGATTGTGATGGTTTTCATCTAAACACGCTCGCATCCAAACTCTTCTATTGATGTTCATCAGCTCTGCTCATTTTAATAAAAGAACTACAAGCCGTCATCGCAAAAAACAATCCCAGCCATGGTCAGTAATAGTTGATCAATTGAATTGCTAGTATATTAATATTTCGCCAAATTTATTAAGCTACTCCACATCGAACCCTCAATTTCAGGGCACTCCCCTTGTTGCTACAGCCAGCCCGGTCATCTTGAAGAGCAGGCTTGATTGACTTCTAAAAAGCATAGCGTGCTCAACGCTCTACTGTGCGGTATATTATTTCCTGCTGGCACTGTTTGACTGTCCTCATCTCTGGGCGGGTGCGCTCCCTTACTAGCTCCTACCTCTGCAACGCATCTGGAGAAGAACGGATCTAATCGTTAACGACCGAGTTCTTTTTTACCGGCTTGACTCGCTGGCGCTATGAAGAGATGTTGCATCCCTTTGTATTTTCGGTTCGGAATAATTACATTACCAGTATTTAAAAAGCCGACACATTTCACTAGTGATATTCTATATCGCTACGACTTAGAGATGATCAAGAAAAGAGCCTTTTTTGGATCTGATCTGATGGATTGAAGAGATCTTTTTTGGAAGGCCTACAATTCCCATGGTGCTGCAGTTGTTTATGGGCGGCGGTAGTCACCTACCATCAGATGAGCCGCATGCTCGTTTGCCAACTGTTCTATAAAAAAGCGTCGCTCGGTAAGGAGGGACGATAACTTTAGCAACAAATGCTACATTTTGTTATCGTAATTAATTGCAGGCAATATTGTCGCGACGTCATAACAAGTCTTGACGAGATTGGAGGTGGATTTCAATATTAATCATAATAAAACAATCTAAAATATTTAGGTGCTAGGACACATTTTCTGCCTTTATGCGGCCAAATAGTGGGTCTGTACTGCTACATAGATAGATAGATAGAAAATTCTTTATTGCACTCAAACAAAACAATTTGGTACAAAGGCGAACTTAATGCCGAAAAGGCATTCTCTGCCAGCTAACCTTTTGTAGTGTGGTGAGAGCTATGGGTAGAGCCGCGAGAGAAAGAAAAACTAACTTATTTATTCATACTATTCAAAACGCACTATATAATATTATGTATATGTTAGTTTATACATATATACACTTATACATATATATATATATATATATATATATATATATATATATATATATATATATATATATATAACATATATTTAAATAAAATATATACTAAACCAATAAAGCATACAATATAGTATACGAAATTATAATAAACATAATCAATAAAATTAATCAAGTAATTTTAAATAATATGCCTCAAGCTTACGTTTAAATGTATTTATTGAAGGAGCATCTTTTAAATCTCGTAGAAGGTTATTCCAAAGACATACATTACATACATTCCGATCTGAAGGGTATACGGAGCTAATATAATTACAGGTTGTAAGGCATTCTCTCTTAGTCCTCACAGGCGACAACACATCTGTAGGCTTCTTTATTTGTTTAGCTGCAGGTGTACTTACTTACTATCAGATTCACTGTAAGTTTGTTCTTGAATTCGGTTTTATAAAAAAATACATATTATTATTTCCTCTATTTACGCTTACTTACTTACTTATCTTCACGCACAATCCCTAACGGGGTAGCCAGAGAGAACAGATCGCCAAGTGTCACGATCCTTACATACCTCTTTCGCTTCTTTCAGGTTCATTAACTTCTTCATACATACACGTCTAGGCATCCGAGTACTCTTGACCCTCCCCTCCTCGAGCAATTTGCTCACATGGTCTTCGAAAGTTAGTCTCGGTCTACCTCGACACCTTTTAATATTTACTTTCGCTCTATATATTTTCTTCACCATTCGGTCTTCACTCATTCGTTCAACGTGCCCAAAACATTGGAGTACGCCCCTATCAATTTTTGTGATAAGGTCATCTTTCAATCCTGCCATATTGCGAATCTCTTCGTTTCGCTTTCGGTCGGCTATGCTAACGCCACACATTTTACGAAGAGATCGCATCTCCACTGCATTCAACTTGCTTTTATGCTTGTTCTGGCATACCCAGGTTTCGCTGCCATATAACAAAGTCGGTACCAACACCGCGTTATGTATTGCAAGGCGTGCACTCTTCACCACGCCTTGCCTTTTTACTAATGCATTCAGGGCACCATTGACTTTGTTTCCGGCAGCGACACGCCTATCCACATCTAAATCACATCTTCCATCCCGGCTGAAAGCACTCCCCAAGTATACAATTTCATTTACCTGTTCTAGACATTCCTGATTTACCCATATTTCACATTTCGTTCTCTCTTCGTCCTTTTCAAATACCAGAACCTTAGTTTTATTAGCATTCAAACGGAGACCTTTAATTTCACATTCCTCTTTCATACACGTGACTAATGCCTGCAGTTCTGCATCTGATGGTGCACTAAGCACTGCATCATCAGCATACAGCAGACAAATAACTTTTATGTCACCCAATTTCACACCCAAACAGCTATTTTTCAGCTTCTGTAAACAGCTGTCGAGATACAGTATGAACAGCCAGGAAGACATGATACAACCCTGTTTTCTGCCCGCTTGGACGCAGGCTTTACAGTCATAGTAAAGTGACTGCACAGCCCTTAACAATCGACCATCCACACCATATCCCGGCAACAGTTCCCACATTTTCTTCCTTATGACCTTATCAAATGCTTTCTCCAGATCCACAAAAGCACAGAAAATCCTCTGGTTAACACTCAGAAGCTTCTCCGTGATCATGCGGAGAGAAAACATTTGATCCGTGCATCCTCTTCCAGGTCTAAATCCGCATTGTGCCTCCCATAAGAATCTTTCCGATTTCTCTTGCATCCTACGTGTCAAAACCTTCGAGTAAACTTTACTTGCTAAACTGGTCAAGCTGATTGCCCGATAGCACCCGCAGTCAAAATGTGAACCTTTACCTTTATATAAAGGCACAATGACCGCGGATCGCCAATCATCCGGGACATCTCCCGTCCGCCAGCACAAATTGCACAGCAGATGAAAGCTGTCCCAGACGCGAGGCCCACCGCACTTGATCATTTCAGCAGTAACTCTGTCTAGTCCCGCAGCCTTACCACATTTCAAACTTCGAATCGCACGTTCAATCTCTTTCATGCTGATGACCTCAGTGTCATCGAGGTCCGTGTCTGGCGTGCCAGTCACGGCGTCACCCCCGGATCCTTCACTAAGATCATGACACGCATACATTTCTCTATAAAATTCACTCCATCGCTGCATGATGTCCGATTTTTCTTTTAATTTACATTATTTTTAATTCCCGATGGTCTCTGGGGACTGAGGTGATTGATTTCCCGATGTCAAAATTAACCCGAGAAAGCTTCAGCTTTTTAATTATTGCATTTGGTCCGATCTCCGCAGAATGAACTTACTGTGTCTTGAAGTCTTGCAGCGGGAAGCTTGGGTTTAGGTTTAATTTTGAAGTGAAAACTTCTTTAGCCGCGTTGTACACTTTTTTGTAATGGGTAAAAAATGATAAACTCGCGTCAGGACACGTGACCCTGATCGAAAATTAGTAAGACGGATGGAGTAAGAGAGACAGCCGGCGCGGCGTTGGAGATATCGGTGCTCTCTTTCTACGGCGCGGCGAAAATGTATGCCTGCGCCTGCTGTTTCGTTCAGGCGGCGCAGGGCGCTTGCGCGAATGTTCGTGTGTGATATTAAAGCAATTCGTGCAAAATTATTCTAAATGTCCACCGCACTGCCCCAATGCGTTTTGTCCAACGTCACACGTCTTCGAAATATTCTTTTCTTTTTCCTTCTTTTTTGATTTTCCACACCAATTTTATTTTTTTATAGAATAAGGGTGACAAACGAGCACACAATCTACCTGATGGTAACTGGATGCTGCGGCCCGTTGACATCTACATTTATCCTCGATTAAGAATCAAAACGTAGATGCGTTGTCACTCCTGAGGACTGAGATGGAATGCCTTATTTCCAGTAAAAAAGGTCCCCGGATCTCTATACTCACCATGCGGAACACGGCAGTATTAAGCTGCTATTTTACGCTGGTATTCTGTGAGAGCGTGGGCCTGCCCCGGTATAGCCGACCCATTCGTGCTACAACAATAATATAACTGCTGCGTAACTCCACCACGTATGACTCATATATTACTTAATTACTGCCACTATAAGTAGGTGTTTATTGATTAATTTACTTCAAGTTTCAAATGTGTGGAGTTGTTACACAGAGAGGAGGAAAAACAAATAGAGTTCATAGCATAGAAGCGCGCTACGACCGTTCATGAGATCTGCTGATAAAATTACACAAATGCTAATGAATGTCGTGCCATTCCAGTGAGATTAGCGTCGTCTTTGTGAAATTGGACCCGTCTATAAGCTAATTCCACTGGTACCCGGCTTTAATGGTGACTTTCTTATCTTATTATTGTATTTCATTGATTTTTAATGCTTATTGTTTTCAGCCTTTGCCTTAGTAGTGAATTAAGTAGTCACAGATTCTGGGTTCGATTCCTGATATAATTGAAAATTTGTGGCTTAGTTGTTGATTTTCAGGTCAGGATTGGAACTGCGAAATTTAGAAAGAAAACTAAACAGCATGCTAATTACATACGGACTATTATCTATTCTCAATCGTCAATCTTCAATTTTCTTTTAATTATTTGAAATAATAAAACACTTTTAGCTAAAACATTAAATTCAAGTTTCCGCTGTATCACGTTTTCTATTTGACTAACGTTATAACTACATTTACAAAACCTGTAGGAAAATTATAAACTCCAGAAATGTACCAAAGTAATAAAAATATTAATTACTTTGCAACCTTCCGCTAACTAAATACAATGATGTGTCTTACCTGGATTGAAGAGCACCTCCCACCCTCCCTCAATTGCATGCACTAACTCCGTCGCCACGAGTCCCAGCACCAGTTCTACCAAAGTTCTTCATTAACTTTTGTGATTTATTTTTTATAGTATAAGGGTTGCAAACGAGCTTACAGTCCACCTGATGGTAAGTGGTTGCTGTGGCCTAGAGAAATCTACATCTATCCTCGATAACGAATCAAAATGCAGATGCGTCATCACCTGTGAGGACTAAGATGGAATGCCTCGTTTCCAGTAAATAGGGCCTCCTGTTGTCTACATTCACTAAACAAAACACAGCAGCATTAAGGTGCTATTTGACGCTGGTATTCTGTGAGAGTGTGGTCCTTCCCTGGTTGAGCCGACCGATTCGTGCTACGACTATACCAGTAATATAGCTGCACAGTGGTTCTACCAAGTAAAGTTATTTTTGAACATTTTATTAATGACGGCGAATTAACGGAAATTGATCGAGCAAGTAGATGAGTTTGTATATTTGAGTAGCGTATTCAGCAGGGATGGGAGATGTGATAAGGAAATAGAACGACGAATGAATGCGGGAAATAGAGTAAATGGGGCCTTACACTCTATTGTGAAGAGTCAAAATGTGTCAAAAAAGGCACGTATGGCAATTCACAATGCTGTGTTGGTCCCTACGTTAACGTATGGTAGTGAAAGTTGGTTGTGGCAGAAGAAGCACGAGAGTAGAATGAACGCAGTAGAAATGCGGTCGTTAAGGAGTATATTAGGGCTGAATCTAAATGACAGGGTGAGAAATTGTGTGATAAGAGAAGAGTGTGGTTTGCAAGATGATGTTGTAACCAGGATTAAGAAAGGAATGCTTCGGTGGTTTGGTCATGTGGAAAAAATGAATGAGGAAAGAATGAAAAAGAAAATTTATATTTCAGAAGTGATTGGCAGTGTCGGAAAGGGACGTCCTAGGCGAAAATTTATCGACCAAATTGGCGATTAATTGAAAACAGGCCAAATTAGTAGCACCCTTAACCGACGAGCATGTATGCGTACGTATATGGATGTGAAGGAGGCGAGAGAGGTGTGTCAGGATCGTGTCAAATGGAAGTCTGTAGTCTCTGCCTACCCCTCTGGGTGACAGGCGTGAGTTTTTACGTAATATGTTATGTATTTTCATCTAGTCTCACTATTTGTACAACATAGTGCCATGTTTTGTGACATTCCTTTGAGTTGGCCTAAGTTCAACAATGGCGAAAGGCAGCAGTTATTATGAAATATTTATATAAATCTTACTAATTCAAAAATGTATACCTTAAATTTTATAAGACATAACTATTTTAACATCCACTTACTGGATTTATAAACTTTACAAAGAGCACGAGTACGTAAAGAGATCTACTAGTACGTGCTACATATTTACTGTAACTGTGCAGATTTCAACATTATTTGGAAGTTGTTACGGCTATTGAAATCGGCGAGCAAACATTATGTAAATATGTTTTTATCAATTCTTAATATCAATATGATTTATTATATAACCCATACAATATACTATCCTAACAAAATTATACCTTACAAAAATGTATATTTTTTATAGCAGCGCCCCTTGAGAGGCACTGGCAAATGAAAATTGTATTGTGATAATGTCGTGTCCTTCGCGCATACAAAATCAGTGTCGGATGTGTTAGAATAAAAATGCTATTTGTGTTTTGTTAGGAAAAGGTGTATTTCACGTAGGGAAAATTATATGAAGAATTTAATAATGCAACAATATATAAATTTTTAAGTATTTCGTGCCAATTTCAGCACAACAGAATACTTAGATAGACATCTTTCGGCGATAGATGTTTCTCTCTGCGTGGTGCATTATGATTGAAATTTGGAAAATTTATAAAATGCGTTAAATGGCTTAGTCTTAAGGAACGAAAATTGTTTTAAAGAAATTTGAAAAATAATTTATAAATTAATATAAATAAATGCTTCAAAATTGCAGTCTGTGCGGTATTTTCATAAATATCGCCGATAAAACTTATAGGAAAATTTCATTCATTAATTAGTTCATCAGCGTATAAAAAGTCCAGTTATACATAGCCTCATTTTGGCACTGTAGCACTTATCAGGGGGTTCTTCAACCGCAGATTTTAAATTCTTTTGTTATCAGATAATGCTGCTGCCCGTCTCTAGTTTCAGTTTCCCTCAGTCGCCTCTTAAGACACCCAGGTGAGAATGTGGGGTAATAGATATAATTACGCTTCCACTAAACAGTAAGGGAAAATAACCGGAATGAAACAATAAAAAAAATATATTTCAGCGTAAACGCTTAATTAACACTGCTCTCCTCAATTGACGTAAACAAATAAAAGCATCACGATTTATATGTAGATTCGAAGAGGAAAGGAGTATGGTGGCGACACTAATTGTGGAAACCATACTTCACTTTTTAATGCAATCTTTATTTGACGGTGATGACCACCTCTTACGTTTTTGATGACATTTTATGGATCTCTAAGAATTCGCTTGTTACCGAAATGGTTGCCAATAAATTTTTAATTAGTTATCTGAACATAAAATTGGAAATATCTTTGATAAATATAATTAAAACTTTGATTACCAATATTCATTTTCAATAATACTCCATTAATTTTACTGCCAGATATAAGGGGCATGCCATTCCCCAAAAGAAATTAAATATTGTTTACTCATTCTTTCCTCACTGGCGCTCATACATCATCGTATGAAAGTGCCAGTGTATAAAGGATGTGTAAACAATTCCATCTTAGTCCTCACGAGCGACAACGCATCTGCATTTTGATTCGTAATTGAGGATACATGTAGGTTTCTATGGGCCACAGCAACCACTTACCATCAAGTGACTGTGTGCTCGTTTGTCACCCTATCATATAAAAAAAGATATTTACTAAATATTTGAAAGTGGAATACTTATTATTACCCGATTGCCGCAGAAGGAATATAATGTTTTTGGAGAGTAACATACAGGGTTATTTTGCCCCTGTCATATAATAACCTGCCAAATTTGCAGAGACGATTCTAAATAAGTAATATGGGCATATAGTGAAGAAAAATTAATGAAAGAAAATCTCGAACATTCTGTCGTTTTTATTTTTTTAATTCAAAATGCATGGTAATGCATTATTTTAACTGATTTTACTGCGCACGCAAACATTCGTGGGGGTCGATCGGTAGGCAAAAACGTTGTGCACGTAAATCATATTTAATTTTCAAATAAAAGTAGAAACCTTATTTACTCGTATTTTCAAAAACTGCAATAGCGGTATGTCATTATTTATATTTTTTTATAAGATGGGATGACAAACGAGCACACAGTCCACTTGATGGTAAGTGGTTGCTGCGGCCCATAGACATCTACATCTATCCTCAATTATGAATCAAAATGCAGATGAGTTGTCATCCGTGAGGACTTAGGTGGAATGCCTCGTTTCCAGTAAAAGGGTCTCCGATTCTCGTGTCGGTAGTGGTGTTGGGAGTTGTAGCGACGGGATTAGTGCACGCAATTGAGAGAGGGCGGGAGGTGCTCTTCAATCTAGGTAAGACACATCATTGTATTTAATTAAGCGGATGTTTGCAAATTATCTATTAATTAACTATTAATATCTTTATGAGAAGGGAAAAACTTCGGTTGCTAACTTCTCTGCCAAGCGTGGCAATTATGGTAAATATCCTCGTACGAGGCCATATATGGGAGAGGCGTATGTTCAGAAGTGATCTTTTGATGGGCATGACCCTCGTCCTCTCCCTCGATCTTCCTGAAACTTTGGAGATCCTAAGATATTTTTATATATTATTATTTATTTTTTGTAGCAAAAAATTGATACTAATTGAAATGACTATGTGTTAAAAAATAATACACTAAAAACTTGTATGGTGCGAAGATATAATTTTAAAACAAACGCTCATGCAAAATTTCCTCATAGTATTTTTCTTCTGTTTGTTTCTTTTATCTTGTTAAGGTCAACACAAACCACAAACGTAATTCACACTCGCACTCGTACATTACGCAATGTAAATTAAATCTTCCAGAGACTCGCTTCTGTGATAAACGTAGTATATTTTTGTAAACAAAGCACGTGCCACAGTTGACGAAAAAGCTCCGCTCATAGTCTAAACTGTAATAATATATCAAATGCTTTTGATAAACAAGCCTCTGTTCGCGTTGTTAGACTTAAAAACCCTCTTTCATAAAATAAATGGGGCTAAAGAACACACAGTCCTACCTGTTGGTAAGTGGATGCTATAGTCTTCCATAACTATCTATCCTTACATCAAAATCAAAACTTAAATGCTTTCGGCTAAGATAGAATTCCTCATTATAAGTCAAAGAAGACTTCGATTTTCTATACGAAAAACAGCAGTATTAATCTCCTATTCTACGCTGGTATTCGGTGAGTCTGTGTCATTCCTTCTCGTAGCGGTAATCGGATTGTATACGTCCCAGGTTTATTAAAATCAATTTTTCAAAAGCCTAGATTTTTGATCAAGATTCGAAAGAATAAAGACATTACTTAATCATATTATTAACCTGAAAAACTCCTGTTTCTTTTTTTTGATAAATTACCTGAACTTGTTTCTGTTTATAACATAAATTTTGTTAGCTTAGGTTGTGATAGGTTAGGTTGATTTTATCGTAAAACTGAATCAGCCTAGGTTTTTGATCTAAAAACTGAATTTTCTCAGGTTTATGACAACATAAAGTAATAATTTTGACATCTTCCGGTTCTTGATCAAAAACCAGGTTTATCATAAACCTGCGACTTATATGTAAGTACCACCACATAGAGTGACAAGCTTGTAAGTGATGGAGGTGGCTCCGGACCGTCTTTGTGGTATTCCTTGAGGAAGCCTATGATCAGCAGTGGAATTGTGAGAATGGATTGTTTCTTTTAGAGCGTGATTCTTTTCCGATCGAGCTGACCCATTCGTATAGCGACTATATAATATACCTTCAGCACGACTGTACCACTATGTAAATGTTCTATGGATTCCATTTTCGAAACATGGTGAAACCTGGCAACTTTGCCATTTTTGAAAATACTTAAAAGTTTAGGACCAATTTCCCTTCATAAAAGGTACTCTCAGACTGGGTGTCGATGTTAAATGTGGCTTCATAGGTTTTGTATTTATTAATGATTATAAAAAATACGAAAATTATGTAGACAAAATACTCAAAAATAGAAAATGGTAAAGTGAACAAACAACAAGTTACACTTTGTGACATCTTTTGCCATCGGGGATTTTAATGAAAATAATAGGTATTAACTTCAAGGATGAAGGTAAGTTTAACACGCAACGCTTAAAGTTATGATTAACTCCTTTAATTTTGTTACAAATAGCACGTAATCAAGGATTTTGACGATAAAAATTAAAAATATAGGTTGAAGGTGACAACCCTTTGTTGTAGCAAAACATGCAAAATAACCGTCTCATCGTGACATCACTAGTATTTTGTCAAGTCAGCTTTATAGTTAAATATAAAGACCACCATATTAAAAACAAAATATTACATTTTCTTACCATTAATATTACGTTACTACAAAGAAACAGAAACAGAAACATTTTTAATCAATGTAGATTATAAACAGTACTTATTGAAAGTCATTTTTTCATTTACCACTGTTTCGCAAAAAAAACCTCTACTGGGAAGAACCAACAAGAAACCCAGCGAGACTATTTTTTTTTTCAAATAATAGTTTACAACCATTTTTACAATTAACAACACAAGCCAAATTTATTTATTTATTTATTTATATTTCCTACTTACATTTACCATTACAGGGAAAACCTAAATCGATAAATGTAGCATCTCAATTACAACACAATAATTAATTTAAATAACAATACATAATAATTAATTTCAATGACAATACATTACAATCAATTGTATACTACAATTTAAGAATAACATATTGTAAATAATGTCACTTTTGCGAATTCACTCCGTGAACACGAAAATAAGTCCAACTTCTCAGCTACCAAATTTAGTATGTGTATCGTTCGCGTGAGGGGGGTATTGCGAACCAGTTTAGTCCTGCCGCGTGGCATCGCAAGCAAGCTCGGCCGTCGTCGCCGCTGTACATACCTATCAGGCACGCATAAGCCTATCCACTGCAGCACACCCGGGTTGCTGATGTAACCACGGAACACCCTTAAAATGTAGATTACCAGCGCTAGATCTCTTCTAGTTTCCAACTTGTTGTATCCAACCATACCTAAAACAAACAAGGTTGGATACATCAAGGGGTAGGATGGATAAACCCCATAAAGCTTATGATATATAAATCGCGTGAATTTATTCTGAATGCGCTCCAGCATAAGATTGTATTTATTTTCATGTGGAGCCCATATTGCTGAGTTACACTCCAGCTGACTTCTTACTAGAGCATCATACAGCACTGAGATTGCTTTAATGTTGGTAAATTTTACTGCTCTGCGAATGATAAACCCTAGTCGTTTATAAGCTTTCTTACATATATTCATGATGTGCTCCCGGAATGTCAATTTGACATCCATCTGGACTCCAAGATCCCGGACTGATTCCTCCCTCTTCATTAGCTCGCCATTCACCTTATAGTTGTAATGGAGTGGTGCCCTTGCACGACTAAATGATAGAATAGAGCATTTTGAAATATTAAACTGCAGTTTATTTTTATGGCTCCATTCAACTACTTGGTCGATATCTTGTTGAAGGTGAAATTAGAGAATGCTTGGTAGCGATCACCCTTTCCAGGGGTTATTATCATCCATCAATTCCTTAATATTATAATAACCCTTTTTATACAAACTTAGTTTAATAAAATTTTGTGTATGCCAAATTTTGTATATTTTCTGGGATTTTTTTGTAAAAGCGTATACATGGCCACAAGAATGAATGATGAGAGAATACTGACTCGGTGGAGTCGAGTAACTTGTACTACTAGCTTGTGTCTGTCTCTAGTATTTGCAGAATGAATATCACTTAATTTTGCTGCAGATATCAGTATTTCAAACAAAATCAACAAAGTTCTGGAGCACTGAACTAACTGGTTAAGTGACAGGCAAAATTCCGTGTTAAAATAAAATGCCAAAATTAACTCTCACATTGACATATCAAAAATAAAAGTTATTGAATTTTCGTTTTGTATGTATGTAATTACTCTAAGATTTTCATCCAAAAGATGGCATATCTCGAAAATCATTACGTTGCTCGTGTTAATCGTAATTTTTTACATGTACATGCCTGATGGCGAAGTTAACTTCCATTGGTAAAGTTGTCAGACTTGACTGTAGGGATAAGAATAACTGAAGTAAAGGTCGATAGAGTGTTTCCTGCCTTAAAAATAAACCGGATGGATTAAAAATGGAAGGAGTACAAAACTACGATAAATTTATGGAAGTAAGGCAAAACGCCAAGAAGAGAGCGAAAGTTTTAATGTTTTATTTTTATTAGATGTAAACTGCTTCTTTCATACAAATAAAATAACCACAAGATATATACAAGTAGATACATCATATTTGACTCCTGCCTGTTCTACACTAAGTTTTACTTAGACGACAAAGTCGAAATTAAGCATAATAAAATAAACTAAAAATTCAGCCAGTAACTCTATGGCGGAAAGAACATGGCACTTGTTTCCATATAACTTATGTAATATTAATTATTTTATATTTTTAATATATAAATATTATTGTCATTTTGGTTTTCAACGGTATTAATTTCTTTCATCATCAGCTTGCAAAAATCCACTGATTAAATTCTCCTTCAAGAAGGCTCATAGAATTCATATTCATAGTTTATCATCATCATCATCATTACAGCCCTCCACAAGTCCACTGCTGAACATAGGCCTCGCTGAATGAATGCCACAAACCTCGATCCTGAGCCACCTGCATTCATCGACTTCCTCTTTTTTTTTATAAACGTTACCCCCCCATACTAGGATTTTCTCCTGTATCGTGGAGGCAGTTTACAAACATAAATTGCACTAGGACAAACATCAAGACCCGGAACAACAAATACTTGTTCCCTGCGGGATTCGAACCCGCGACTCCCAGCGCAGCCACTCATTGCTAAGCCACTGCGCCACGGAGTCGTCAATCAAGTCAAGGAGTTCCTGCATGTGTTACCCGGTCGTCACTCCATCTAGTGGAGGGGTCGCCCTACTACTACACTTCGCCTACCGGTACGAGACTGCCACTCGAGAACTTTTTCCCCCATCGCTTGTCGGTTGTTCGAATTATATGGCCATTTCAGCTTACTAATTTCATAGTTGCCGTGTCTAAATTACTATTAAAGAAACGAATAAATAAATGAGAAAGCAATTACATAGCAAGTCAAGAACGCGTCTATAAAAGTGCTAAGAAAAGGCGTGTGTCCATTTTCTAAGAAGTAACTTAAGCAAACCCGTAATGATGCTTTATGCGGACTTATGGTGATTAAATTCGATTGTGGCCTATCGGTCCTACTGCTAGTTGTTACTATATATTAAAACTATTCATAGGCTGAAAATGAGAAAAAGAGGTGTGTCTATTAAAATTATAATTTATGTGATATTGGCAAACAAAAATTGAACTTATAATTTTTTTACAAGATAAGGTATAGATGCTATGGTCAAAAAAATCTATATCTGTCCTCCTCTGTTAATCCTCGATTAATAATCAAAATGCAGAAAACCTCTGAGGAGTAAGATGAAACGTTCTTCAGTTCCCTACACTCTCCGTACGAAACGTAGCAGCATTAAACTGCTGTTTCTCTGAAAATAAAACTCATGTGCATAGTATTATTATAGTAATGCTATGAAATTTAAGGTGATTGCCATATTTCTGAGCTCTTAAATACTCAACATAATATTATCTTGTTACGCTTCTTGTGGATTCTATGTTATGGATATTCTTAAACTTCTCATTCCCAAAGTTGTAATTCAAATATTAATAAGTGTATTTATTTAGTAGTTTTAGGAATTTTGTAATACCTCTGGTAGCCGATAACTATTTACTTACCTTTTCAAACACATTACATATTGAAGTTTTTTTATTAAAAAGATGGAAAAAAGATATTCAGTTTTTAATATTTTGTTATTCGAAATGGGACTCAGTGCTAAAAAAACTGATATCTCTTTTTTTACGTCATATACTACAGGACTGCGTTTACACCTGGAAGTCCGCTTTCATGTCCAAATTTTACGACTTTAAAAAAATTGCCCGAACTTCCATGGTACGAGATATGACGCAAAAAAACCTGTCGAACGGATAGTAGATAGACAACGAATACGCATGTCATTCTATTTATGTGAACGTATTGCAAACTTACGATTAACTATTTATGGCATGCCTGAATAGCTTCATACCAGGCTGCACCAAAAGTATCGGGAATGGAATATACCTCCTATAAATGATATATACCTTTCCTATCATATTAAAATCTTTTTAATTGAAAACTCCTTGGTTTTAAAAATAGAATACCATTTATTTATTTAAAAAAAGATTCTCGGTCTTGTCTCAAGGTTTTGTCAAACTTGTTTAGTCGTTGAGAAAATGGAATTGACTACAGAAAATTCGACAGCGATGATTTATTATGACTTTGAAGTGGTTTAACACAAAAACAGTGTCTTGACCGGATGATGCATTTGGGGATGAAGCCCCATTAAAAACCACAATTCATCGCTGGTGTGCTGAATTTCAACGTGGACGTGTCAAGCTCAGTGATGATCCCCGTCAAGGTCGTCCAAAAACTGCAGTCACCCAAGAAAACGTTGATGCTGTGCGTAAGCTGATTGAAGAAGATCGACATGTGACATTCCGCGAAATTCAGGAACTTTAGACATTGGCATGAGTCAAATACAAATAATCTTGCATGAACAATTAGGTGTAAAAAAGTTGTTTTCCCGATGGATACCGCATTTGCTCTGTGAAGAGCAAAAAGCGGCTCGCATTACTTGGTGCGTCAGAACTCTCGAAAGATTTCACGCAGGATCCTCAAATGCTGTGTACTGCGAACACTGTATAACCCGAAACAAAAAACCAGTCACGAGTTTGGGTGTTCGAAAATGAGTTAAAGCCAACAAAAATTGTTCGTTCACGGAGTGTTGCAAAAAAAATAGTGGCCACGTTTGTCTCCAAAACCAGTCATGTTACGACTATTCCTCTTGAGGGATAAAGAACGGTTAATGCAGAATGGTATGCTAGCATTTGTTTGCCACAGGTCGTTTCTGAACTCCGTAAAGAGAACTGCAACCGCCGCATCATCCTCCATCACGACAATGCGAGTTCTCACACCGCACACAGAACAAAAGAGTTTTTAGAGCAAGAAAACATAGAATTATTAGACCATCTGCCGTACGGCCCCGACCTAAGCCCTAATGATTTCTATACTTTCCCTAAAATAAAGAATAAATTGCGTTTACAGAGATTTTCATCACCTCAAGAAGCTGTGGACGCCTACAAAACGGCCATTTTGGAGACCCCAACTTCCGAATGGAATGGTTGCTTCTATGATTGGTTCCATCGTATGGAAAATTGTGCCAAATTTCGCGGAGAATACTTCGAAAAGCAATAAATATATTTTTAAATAGTAATGTTGTGTCACTTCCTTGATTCCCGAAATTTTCAGTGCCGCCCTCGTAGTCGAAAGTTTAAAATCGAATGCATTTTAGCGAACAAAAGCTCGTTCGTAAGGGAGTGTCTTTTTAGTTGAAGGAGTTGAAAACGACAAACGTAGTAATAAAATATTAGTATATATTTTTAAATGTGTCCTACATTGGGAAAGTTTTCCACATTAAGAAGGTATTTTTCATGATATGTAAGTTGCAAGTTTACATTTTTTATGCTAAGCACTTCATACCATCAATATTTTTTATATTTATTAATAATTTAATACCTCAAAGCTAGGTAGCTAAATGCTACCTAATGTGTTAGCAACATCATATAAGCCAGCAAGATAAATTCTAAAATTATAACATGTGTAGAAGGTCTATCTTTATTGACTGGCCAATCAATCTTTAACTGTCATTAGTTTCTGTTGGTAATATTGTAACTTGCCTTGTTTAACTAGCCATGTAGTGTAAATTTCATATAATCATATCACACGTTCCAACAACAGGCAACAATCTACGGACGTATGTGTAAAAATGCAAGTTACCAGACAAATTTAATAATAAAACAATAAGAGATTGATGCCAATATTGCCCTTTCATAATATAGTCATATAATAGTTGGGTCATTATAGTTAAAGAAATAATTCAACTAGTATGAAATATTTGTTTAACTAAACAAATTCTCAGTGCCTTTTTTATTTGGACATTGACGACCGACTTGTGAATGAGTAGTGCAGATAAAAAATGAACAATAAATTATTGTATAATATTTTACGTCGGAAACCGTCGTCACAGATAAGATACTTCTGATGATGCATTGCAGTTGGTCATCCAATCTCCATGATGCAATAATCAATACCTAGTATATTATGCATTTTATTTAATGTTCATCACATACATGCTCTTATAAATTTTTTTCTTCTAACCTACTATAAAAAGTTGTAATTAGCTTTTAAATAAAACAGAAATGCATGTTCTACTTTCAAAACTTTTTAATTTTCACATCAAACAGGATTTTTTTAAACTTTTTTCAACTGCAGAGCTCAAAAAAATGTAATCGGTATTACTGTTCAGGATTTAAGTTTCATTCGTAGGTTCTCAACATTTGGAGAAAATGTTCATAAATGCATTCTTCCATTTACCTTTAAATAACTCAAAACAGACCCACAGATACAGTTTCTAAAATTGATAAATTTTTGGTTTCAATTAAGTTGAACATATTCATTCATATTTCATACCTAATCAATTAGAGACGGGGAATTAACGCTGTGATAAAGTTAGAAAGCACCCTCATGCGACGTATGTTAAGTAAGACAATGCCCTTTAAAAAGTTAATATTCAGTCATGTGAATTGCGCTGTATTATGATATTATCATACACAATTTTCGTTCTAAGCATTAAACAAAACAGTGCTGACGGAAGCCCAGCACATAACTGCCATAGATATCTTTGTTCGCTTTTGACTTATTTAAATTAATTTCAATACCAATGGAATATTTCGAGTAAGAACTCGTATACGTACGTGATTATGCAAACACTATACTCGTACTATAATGGTTGTAGCAGGATTATACTGATTCTGTAACTTTTTTAACATCACAGGACCGTATAGGTAACAAAATTTCAACTCTAAGAGTCCCTTTTGGAATTGTTCACACGTATCTTCACGTAGAAAGAAAAAAAGATAGGACAATATACAGTATATAATATATAAATAACTGGCTCAGCAGACGTTGTTCTTCTCTTTCTGATAGGTGGCGCGATGAGATTTAATCCGAATTCTCTCCGGACTATTTTCAATGTAAATATAAAACGTATAAATAACTCGATCACAGGGCCGGCAACGCACCTGCGATTCCCCTGGTGTTGCGGTTATTCATGGGCTGCGGCAGTCACTTAACATCAGGTGAACCGTATGCTCGCTTGCCCCCTCTTCTAAAAAAAAAGGTCACCAATCAAGTCCAGATTACTTTTCTTTTTTGGCACTAAAGAAAAAATTTATCGTCTCTGATTTTGATCCATAAATGCCTTGTTTATTACACAAGCCCAAATCCATATAAGCATGTCATTCTGAAAATATTGACTTAAGATAAGAAGAATAATTAGACGTGGCACAGCCACGCTGCAGCTATATTACGGTTGTAGCACGAATGGGTCGGCTCGACCGGGTTAAGACCACGCTTTCATAGAATACCACCTCAAAATAGCAGCTTAATGCTACTGTGTTTCTTATAGTGAGATTAGAGAACCGGAGGCCTTTGTTACTGAAGATGAGGGACTTCATCTTAATCCTCAGGGGTAACTATGCATACGCATTTTGATTCTTAATTAAAGATTAATGTAGATGTCTCAGATAAATGTGGGTGCTGTGGCCCAACATCCATTTAACATTAGGTGGACTATGCGCTCGTATGTCACACTTATTTTGTAAACAATAAAAATAAGAAGCACAGGGTACCTAGGCTGCACTAAAAGTATCGGGAATGGAATATTTCCACTGTTCCTGTCATATTAAAATCTTTTTAATTGAAAACTCCTTGGTTTTGAAAATCGAATACCATTTATTTATTTAAAAAAAGATTCTCGGTCTTGTCACAAGGTTCTGTCAAACTTGTTTAGTCATTGAGAAAATGGAATTGACTCGAGAAAATTCAAGAGCGATGATTTATTATGCCTTCCGAAGTGGTTTAACACAAAAACAGTGACCGGATGATTTCTGTATTTTGTGATGAAGCCCCATCTAAAACCACAATTTATCGCAAATTTGCTGAATTTCAACGTGGACGTGTCAAGCTCAGTGATGATCCCCGTCAAGGTCGTCCAAAAACTGCAGTCACCCAAGAAAACGTTGATGCTGTGCGTAAGCTGATTGAGGAAGATCGACATGTGACATACCGCGAAATTCAGGCAACTTTAGACATAGGCATGAGTCAAATACAAATAATCTTGCATGAACAATTAGGTGTAAAAAAGTTGTTTTCCCGATGGATACCGCATTCGCTATGTTAAGAGCAAAAAGTGGCTCGCGTTACTTGGTGCGTCAGAACTCCCGAAAGATTTCACGCAGGATCCTCAAATGCTGTATACAACATCGTATCAGGTGACGAATCCTGGATATATGCGTACGAACCCGAAACAAAAAACCAGTCACGAGTTTGGGTGTTCGAAAATGAGTTAAAGCCAACAAAAATTGTTCGTTCACGGAGTGTTGCAAAAAAAAAAATGGTGGCCACGTTTGTCTCCAAAACCGGCCATGTTACGACTATTCCTCTTGAGGGACAAAGAACGGTTAATGCAGAATGGTATGCTAGCATTTGTTTGCCACAGGTCGTTTCTGAACTCCGTAAAGAGATCTGCAACCGCCGTATCATCCTCCATCACGACAATGCGAGTTCTCACACTGTACACAGAACAAAAGAGTTTTTAGAGCAAGAAAACATAGAATTATTAGACCATCCGCCGTACAGCCCCGACCTAAGCCCTAATGATTTCTATACTTTCCTTAAAATAAAGAATAAATTGCGTGGACAGAGATTTTTATCACCTGAAGAAGCTGTGGACGCCTACAAAACGGCCATTTTGGAGACCCCAACTTCCGAATGGAATGGTTGCTTCAATGATTGGTTCCATCGTATGGAAAAATGTGTCAAATTTCGCAGAGAATACTTCGATAAGCAATAAATACATTTTTAAATAGTAATGTTGTGTCACTTCCTTGATTCCCGAAATTTTCAGTGTCACCCTCGTATAGTTGTCGTAGCCGAAATAAGCCGGAATAAGAGCGATATTATTATTAATATTGAATTATGACAGATAACGGCACACCATAAATTCACGAAACTGGACAACAAGACGAAGCTGGTTATCTAAAATGCAATATAAAAAGCAGTGCTGTGTTACACGTAAGTGTATGTATGGACTTACGGATATCTTTATGCAACGCTAAGGGAAAAACAGCTCAAATGAAGTGTACACGAAAAAGGAACTAAGCTTGGTAAGCCTCACATTCTGTAACTATAATTATCTTTCAACATTCAATATGACAATGCATGCACTTCTGTTTAGCGATAGATATGAAAGAGAAGTTTATACCCAGGCGGACTGCAACTCAGTATAGAGTTCTTTCTTGTAATTAATAAGAGCGAAAGAAATAGTTAAAAAAATATATGCAGAGTTATAGAGCTGTAGATAAAATATCGACTTCACTACTAATAATACTTAGCGCCGGGGTTGACATTTGATTTTTATATAACAAACACAACGTTCGTGACATAAACATTCGTCTAGTCATGGTCTATAAAGTTGCTCTAACTTTAAAGACTGTTCGTTAAGTTTTTTGTCTTAATTTAATCCTGTCTAGAACACCTCAATCACAGTAATTGGTATCAATGCCAGCGACGGCGCTACATTGACTTGCGACATTATCAATACATATAGACAAAATGTAAAACTGCCTTTAACGATAATAAAATAAACACTGTTGTTAAAAAATTTATCACAAAGCTATTTAATTCTGTCTTTCATGGTTGCGATTCTCCGGAGGCATGGAGCACAATGCGGTGGTCATGTTCTTAAAGAAAGACGAAAACTCTCTATTGAACAGCTAGCTATCGCTTTCTTTCTGAGCTGCGTCTACGTGCTGTTTTTGAGGGTCGTCTCCCACGCAGACTTTACGACTTCCAGCCTGCCGACCAAGCCGATTTCCAAAAAGGCTGGTACTGTAGACCACTCACATATCCTTGGGAAAATTGTGCAGAATACAGAGTATAATTGCAACTTTTTCTTGCGTGTGTAGTAGTGTAGCATAAAAGCCTTATATAATATAAGGTCGAAATGTAGGCGGTGCTACAGAGGTGCCAAGTTGACGTTGTGTATCGAAGAAGTGTTTGTACAGTAGGGCTACGAAGACTATCCGGGTACAGAACTAGATTACAAAACCTATTCAACTGCACAGAGGTAAGACAAGGTGACGTTATATCGCAGAAACTCTTTACCGCTGCATTAGATGTTTTCGAGCTACTGGACTGGAAAGGATACAGTATCAATATCAAATTCAAGTATATCATACTTTGATTTTTTTTAATACCTACGGAATCGATTTACCGACGATTGTCATTGTAGCAGAATCGCAGGAAGACCTCAGGACTTTAAATAAATGGCAAAGGACAGATATGTGATGCTGGTACTTGTTGAGAGCACTACTCTAGAAGTAGTTGAAAAATAATAAAAGCATAATATATTATTTCTTTCAATTTATGTCTATGTGGGAGTAAGACTAATAAGATAAATGGCAAGATAAATAAGGTAAGCTAATAGGAACGACCGTAATGTATGAAAGCGTTAATCACATTAGCTTGAGCTAATCGGGGGCGTTCACCAGTCAGTATAACACAGCAAGAGAATAATGAACTCTAGGACAAACTAATACCCACAAACTTCCTTAATCAAATCAACAAAATAGTAATGTCACTAATAAACGTACCAATATAACAAAAGCGATTCGTTATTATTTATTACGGGTAACTGCTTATCCGTTTTGTAATTACGTGATAAAACTGTAATAACTACAACAATGTCATTAAAACATTCCAGCACGATGCAATGACTTCTCTATTATCAATAAATAATTTGCAATAAATAATTACGTGACGTTTTTAATTAAGGATTTTTAATATTCATTAAGAGACATTGTTATTCATAACGTTTATCATAAGAGCAAGTTCACATAGTAGCTTGCGATGATAGCGCGGTGCATTAAAGTTAAAAAGTAAAAATAATATTGCCATACGCAAAGCAGCTGCGTAATTGAAACGGCTGTTTCTTTTAGGGTTAGATGCTAAAATGTAATATAGACACAGCTGCTACATCTGGCTCTAGAAGCGCTAAGCAGGTTGCGTTTTGGTATCGCTTGTGTCTGTGAAACAAAGTTTTTATATTTCAAGTCACCGCAACGGCATCGCTCAGGCACCGCACTGACGCCGCAAACGTGTGGTCTCACTCTTAGAATGGTACTCGTAGCAAACAAAGGCATAAAACATTATAATGCGACATCTTATGAAATTGCTTTAGAATATCAATTCAATTAAATAATACAGTAAATGGATCTATATGGATTGTTTTCTTCTTTATCAGCTCGTAAGTCTACTACATTGAAGAAAGGTGTCTCACGTTGTAGGGAGAGCCTTAATGGTCATGCTTGACTGGCGGATTGAACGAAGTGGGGTGACGGATTCTATAAAGCTGCCAGTACACGGCAATATGACACGTAATAGAGAAAATGGCAACCGACTGATAGCGGAAAATCTATCTACCCAAAAACGCTAAATACTACTTTCTTAGATTAATAATGGAAAGCAGATTCTGTCGACTAGCTCTACTCGCACCAATTTGCCGGTCCTGTAATGTATGGGTAAATTATAATTATAAGGCTTTTTTAATGTAATATGGGTGACAAACGAGCACACAGTCCACCTTTTCAGTGGTTGCCGGGGCCCAAAAACGTCTATAATTATACTCGGTTAAGAATCGAAATGTGAGTGTAGAGAATTCAAGACCCTTTTTACTGGAAAGGAAAAAGGGCCTCTGGTTCTCTACTTTCACAGCAGCATTAAGCTGCTATTTTATGCTAGTTTTCTATAAGAGTGTATCCAACATTCGTGCTTCAACCATAATATAGCTGTAGCACAGCTCTATCATGTTTAAATAAGGCTGTTGATATACGATGTAACGAACCATTACCTAAATATAACTTATATTAACCTGTTTGCTGTTCTTTCTGAGCTAGCGGGTTAAAGATTGTGTTGTCATGTCGCTAGCTAAACTGCTAACTAGGTCCAGAATTGCTTAACAGCATAAACGTTATGTTGGCTTATACAAGAATGACAGAATTTCTGTGTTTTTGCACATATAATATTTATTACTGCATCGCCCGTAAATGGTCACTTGCAGGATGCGGACATCTCTAATAGTTTGAATAATCTGCCGCAGTTCTCGTTACCAATCAAAAGGGTTTCCGGTTGTCGTTATTCACCATACGAAACGCGGCACTATTCAGCATCAAACTGCTATTTCACACTGGTTTCATGTGAGGCGTGGTCTATCCACAGTCGAGCCGCCATTCAAATTGCAATCACAGTACGCTGAAGCGTGACACTACCGCGTAAGTTAGTAGAGATGAAAGAGACCTCATAGCCTCCGATAGATATGAGTATATCATCTCTTATGCGCCAGGTGTAAAATGACCAGACCATTTTTTTTGTGATCTCTCTCTGGGTTTAGTTGCGGCAAAGGAACGCCCACAACCATCCGTGGATGTTGTAAGAAACGACAAAATGAAATTAAAACAGGAATGAGCAGCACTATCCTTGTAACAACTAAATAGTAGATAATAAAAGAATTCTGGTGGCCAATCCACCTGACGAGCGTAGTCACTATGGTCAATACGCTCCTATACGAGACAATATATGGAGGCGGCTTATGTTCAGCAGTGGAGTTTCAATATCGCGTAATGAATGAATCAATAAATGATCACATTATGACATAATCTTTCCTGTAGTGGGTGAGTCCTTCGTTCAGCTATTGACGGAAGCAATATGATGTTATAAGAGGCCGCAGGGTTTTTTTACATTTCACTAAATCTATTCATACAAGTACTGGAAGAGATAGGTTGATGTTTTATTCATATTTAATGGAATACGCGACTACTTAATCTCTACATTTTTCCTAGTCTTGAAATATAAATCACTCTCCGAGAGTGTCTCATATTTGTAGTTGTAACTTTTTTAACGAGGTTGATGGTGATTCCTGCATTTTCATAACTGATACTTCAAAGAACTAACATGGCTTTTTTCATCATGGCCTTTCAATTCGCTTATAATTATTTAAACAACAACTTATACGTGGTAGAGCCATGCTGCAGTTATATTAGAAGTATAGTTGTAGCACGAATGGGTCGGCTCGACCGGGGAAGGACCACGCTCTCACAGAATACCAGCGTGAAATAGTAGCTTAATGTTGCTGTATTTCGTATGTTGAGTGTAGAGAACCGGAGACCCTTTTTACTGGATACGAGGCATTCCATCTTAGTCCTCACGGATGACAACGCATCTGCATTTTGATTCGTAATCGAGGATAGATGTGGATGTCTATGGACCACAGCAAACACTTATCATCAGATGGACTGTGTGCTCGTTTGTCACCCTATCCTATAAAATAAAAAAAAAATAAAAAAAAAATAAAGAAACTTAGAAACTATGCCAAGCCTATTAACTAATAAACCTTTATTTTAAACGTTTTGTCTCAGTACAGTGGCGATGTAAGTATATCCACTACTACCCCATATCTGTGAGTGTCTTAATAGGCTACAAAGGGCAAAAAAATCAGCAGCGTCTTCCTAATAACGACTAAATATAAAAAACAGCGGTTGCCAATCTGCTAGCTAAACGTGGCAACTGTAACAAATATCCCCCTTTGAGGTAATTTATGAGGGAGGCCTACGTTCAGCATTGGACTTTAATAGGCTTTAACGGTAACGGTAAACTTTTATAATTAAAAAATGTAGTTGAAACGGAGATGGAGTGATGACCTGAAACAAAATGCAGCAAGTCGATGGATGCAGGTGACTCAGGAATGTTTTATGGCATTACTTGTGAGAAGTTCATCAGTGGAGTTACGAAGAGCTGTAATGGATGGATGCATAGATGTAATGAAATTTAAAAGAACATTATTGGATAAGCCTTTTAAAAATAATGTATTTAATGTGCGGTAATTTTTTTTAAATTAGGGTGACAAACGATCTAACAGTCCAACTATTGATGGTAAGTGGATGCTGTGGCCCACAGACTTCTATATTTATACTCTATTAGAATTTAAAATGCTTTGTATAGGTACAGCAAAAAGGACCTCTGGTTCTCTACACTCACCATACGAAACACAGTAGGATTGAGCTGCTATTTTACGCTGATAGCTCAGATGGTTAAAGCTCGCTGTAAATATAACATAACGCGAATAACCCGGGTTCGAGCCCCGCCGGCACCAATGAAATTGTTGATTGCAATTTTAAGTGCTGATTTACCACGTGCTCGGCGGTGAAGGAAAACATCGTGAGGAAAGCTGCATGTCTGAGGAATAAGAAAAAAATATTTCCGAGACATGTGAAGTTCGCCAACATGCATTAGGGCAGCGCGGCGGACACGTCCTTGCCCTAAAACGTTCTCAGAAATAAGGGTAGGCCTGTGCCCAACAGTGGGATGTATATAGGCTGTAACTTTACTTTTTTACTTTTATTCTATGAGATCGTGGTCCTGCCCCGGTCGAGCTGAACCAATTATGCTGCAATTAAAATATAGATGCAGCATGGCTCTACCACCTCTACTATGATTACGATTGTACACCAAATTCGTAAGAAGATGAATCACTTTAGACGTATAGACGGTTAGATGCAAAAGCTGTTTATGTGGACTAAGGAGAACGGGAAAAATGTATTTTTCGTGAAAGCAAAATTTTTACCTAAGCTTATTTTCGTCCGAACGTGAAAAGCAGCAAAAAGATTACAGACTGAATATGATTACGCAACACATGTTCTAAAAATGTTCTGTCCACGAAATGTACTAATATTTCTTTTACATTTAAATTCTGACCACAGGAATGTGTTTAAATATAGATAAGCATTAAATCGAATCTCGACTAAAATGAATATTATCTTTTGCGCTAAATGACTTTTTCAAGCAACGATCTCTAAAAACTACTTCCTATTATAGATTTTTACTAGTATTTGCTTTCGGGTCGCGGGTTCGATAGTGGTTGATTCCAGTTCAGGTTCCTCCACGAAACCAGGCCAACACTCGTTGGCACAACATCAACGCGACAGGAAACTTGTAAGCCGTATTTATTGAGGGTTCATGCGAGTTAGGTTTGTGAAACACCCCCACCCAAATGCACTCATCCCGTGAGTGACGTAAGAGACCATGGGAAATGTTAGAGCATCCCGTGACCATTTACAGATGTAATAATTTGCTATAAGTCAGGTGTATAACAGCCAAAACGGCGACAGCGAATAGTGACAAAGCTGCAAGACTTATTTTCAATTTTTTTTTCTTTTAAACGTTACCACTACACCAAGGTTTTCTCCTACATAGTGGGTCATTTTACATACACAAATTACACAATGACAAACTTCCAGACTCGAAATAATTATTTGTAAGCCATACAAAGACTCGTTTCTAGCGGGGTAGAACCTGCGGACCATAGTGCCGCAACTCAACGAACGCTGCGCCACGGAGTCGGCAGATCGTACTACGAACTACTAGTGCTACGAACTACTAGTACTGCGATCTCCAACCCACCTACAAAGGCTAAAGCGCGCAGCGTGTTTATGTCCAGTAGTAGACTGTTAACAAACATATAAAGAAAAATAAAATGAAAGTGCTTCAAAGATAGCGTATTGAAGGCTGCACACTCACACACACACACTTTGATTCCGAACATTCTTATTAACGGAACTACTTTACATCTTGAGAATAATTTGTTTTTAAAAATAATATTATGCACTTATCTTTCGCTGTGTTGTAATAATTAGTAGTTTCGAATATCAGATACTGATTAAAGAGGACAGGCGCCGGCTTTTTACCAACGCGAAATTTGAAAGCAGTTTAAGCAAAAATCGTATATTTAGATATCTGTGAGTTTAAGAGGTTAATTAAGACAAGAATCAGAATTAGGTTAACATAGACAAGAATCAAGAATCAACATTGAAACAGTAAAAAAGACGGTTTATTTAAATTATTACTTTTAGTAAAAAAACCGGCCAAGAGCGTTTCGGGCCACGCTCAGTGTAGGGTTCCGTAGTTTCCCGTCCGTCACAATAAGTGTTCCCACTTATGAGTTTAAAGGTGGGTATCCATTATGTTCGCGCTCCAGCAGCGCTCCGCGCTCCTGCAACTGCTCCCGGTAGTGGGTACGTGCGCGAACATGGAGCGTACAACATTGCACGCTCCGCGGCAGGCGCTCCGACTTTCCATCCAAGTTCAAAATGATTTTCCTAGAAAGTCCTTATAAAGTTCTACTTTTCAGATTTTTTTCATATTTTCTAAACTTATGGTTCAAAATTTAGAGGGGGGGACACATTGTTTTTTACTTTTGGATCGATTATTTCCGAAATTATTTACATTATCAAAAAATGATCTTAGTACACCCCTATTCATTTTTAAATACTTTTCCAACAATATATCACACGTTAGGGTTGAAATTAAAAAAAAATCACTTCCCACTTTACATATAGGGGGGCTACGCTAATAAAACATTTTTTTCCAATTTTTATTTTACCACTTTGTCTGCGTGATTGATACACATATTGGTACCAAATTTCAGCTTTCTAGTGCTAACGGTCACAGAGATTAAGCGAGGACGGACAGACGGACAGACAGACATGGCGAAACTATAAGGTTTCCTAGTTGACTACGGAACCCTAAAAATTAGCTTCATAACCACTTACCCACAGGTGGGATTGCACTCAAACACTGGCTTATGAGCAGCGGCATTTTCCCCATTATAATTAAAAGCTTCTTCCAACCCGCCTGCCGAACTATGGAAAAATCTTCCCTTATGAGGCATTATGGCGGATGCCTATGTTCAGCAGTAAACTGTTTTTAAATAAAATAAGGATGAAAAACGAGTACACAGTCCGCTTGATGTTCATTGGATTCTGTCACCCCTGAAGACTAAGATCGAATGCCTCGATTCCAGTAAGACAGGTCTCCGGTTCTCTACACTCACCGTACGAAACACAACACCATTGAGCTGTTATTTGGCGCTGGTATTCTGTGAGAGCGTGGTCCTTCCCTGGTCGAACCGACCTATTCGTGCTGTAACCATAATATTGCTGCAGCATGGCTCTATCACTTAGGAAACGCTTGTTTTATAGTATATTTCATATGGTGAGTGTAGAGAACTGGAGACCCATTTTACTAGAAAGGTAAAAGGGTCTCCATTTCTCTAATATGTAATGGTATTGGACTGGCATATACTAAGTTGAAAAAATACAATAAGTCTGTTTTGTTTTATTTCAAACGACTATATATTTTAATGATATACGTACAGATAAAGACAAACATTTTATTTTTTATTTTGTGTTGTTTCTACTCACGATACCAACTGGCAAGGCTATTTAATTTTTTTTCAGCGCGTAACAGTTCTCGAGCAAATTAAACTAAACAGACGAAATATGGATATGTTTGCAATTACTGATCACGCTCGGGAGCCAGGTTGATACTGTGAAATTAAAATTCGTAAAGAACGTTGCTATGCTGTTGGTTAAATACTTTATATAACCTTAATTATCTGTATGTTGTGCGTGCACTGCTGTGTTCTATCTGAAGACTATAAAGAGCTAGTATAAATACAGGTTGTGAGGCATTTCATCTCAGTTTTCAGAGGTGACAACGCATCTGTGTTTTATGTATGAACAGAGCGGGTCATCTACAATGTGCTAGAGCTCAAACATCTTTTCTATATGATCTTCTTGACGTTTCGTTTCGTCACTCTAATATATCCATTTGGTAGCACGGAGTAACGGATAATCTGACGCTACCACCACACTGCTAATTCAAAATAAAAACATATCATTCTTTACTAATATTAATTTTTGTGACGAGTAATATAAAGATCGGAAATCTAATTTAAATTCCAAGTATGATGTTGATGTGTTAGTGACTCATGCTTTCATGTAGTGAATTTAATATCTGTAATATGGCTGATGAAGTATAAAATGAAAATTTGTTTTTTTAAAACTAAATTTGACCAATCTTTGCTGTAATTTTTTGTGATATTATGCAATACAGTGATGCCAATATAAATTTTATTGATTTTATTTTATTGTTTTTCTAATACTACACTTCACCTAAAATTTTATCTAGGCCTAACGGTAATACAATTTTCCTATATTCCGCTTAGATTTTGACTTTTTCACGTTGTCCTACTTAAAAGAAACATACTGCATAGCTGCAATCTAAAACAAAGCAGTCAGTGACCTATGGTTCATAAGATATGATATCAAACTGAGGAAATTCGGTCAGTTATTGCAATACGTACGGATTAGCGCGAAATAATAAAATTATTACTACTACACTATCACTCGGACCTCATAATAAAAGTTTTATTTGCATGCAGACTTCGGTATATTGCATTCTTAACGTATATACATGAATGCAGTAAGTACACCTTAGGTACATACTATTAAATATTTTACAAAGATCTTAACACACTTTACTAGTAAACTAGTTATTTAGCAGTAAAATGTACCATAGATGTACACTAACTTATCTCTGAAACGACTGTCGGTTTCTGATACAGAGAACTTGACCCTGTTTAACTATTCTAATTCCGGAGCCTGACTTAGTTGCTCTATTGCAATGTTTCTTTAACATATAGTAATTATACAAGTATCTGATGATGATCTGATATGAGGTATAACTAATATAAAATTGATTTTATATCATAAGCATATAAAAATCATCTTTAATAATCAAAAAGTAAATGGCCGTGAGGTGACGGCGTAAAAAATTAATCACCCCATTACCGTGGCTGTTATAAGAGGCGACTAAGAGAAATTCAAGTTAAATCTAAGTCATCACACATAAAAATCAAATTGTTTGCGATTTTATTTAATGTATATATTGTTTTAACGTATGAAGTATTTTCGAAAATTAAAGTTTATAATATTTTCTTAGTACTGTTTTTGCTAGTTTGATGCGAGCCATGGTAGTTCAAGGGCTAGGCGCTTAAATTCCAGTTACAACACCTAGATTTGATGGACACAATATCTGCTTTCTAGAGTTGTCAAAACTCTCTCTAAGTTAGGACTAGGTTTGTACCCACAATTGAGACGTAGTTTATTTTACTTAACTTGTTCTTCCCTATTCTCAAATGCATAATTAGTATAGTTAGAAATTAACGGTAAAAAGTAAACGTAAAGAATAATTTCCTCCCGACGTGTATTTAATGGAATATTTTCGTTTTATTTCGTGCACATGCCTTGCTTCCTTTACTACTTTTGAAAGAACAAATTTCAATCTTATTGTAAATTAAAAAAGGACTTGTGCATCAAACTTTCTCAATATTTTTTTCATCACGTTTGTCAACTTCTACGTCCGTATCACGTCGGCGAACAAGCAATATTTCCCTCTCCGACAAGTTTCTCGAACTAATTTCCATTCGCGAGCGTGTTGCGCAAAAATTATTGGCTTTCAAAAGTTGGCATTCGTCAGGAGTTAATATTTCTCACCAATCCAATTGTACTATCGTTTTGTCTTCGTTAATGCGACGTTACTTTCCATTAGTAGTGTCTTATTTACTAACTTGGTCGCAATAGAGTATCATAATACACTTTTTCTAACTGAAGAAACGCGCAGTTTATAAAATAACTTAACTTTAAGAACTTACGGGATCGAAAAGTTAATAGATTTCGTACTTAAAAAAAGTAAATTATCGTTGTCAATCGTGAAAAATGTAACAAGTAGAAAATTAAAAAAATCAAATTTTGATATTTGTAATGAATATGATTAACTCTAATATCACAGCAATAGCACTTGGCAAAACTTGCCAAGTGGTATGCTGCAATGGTAATGGCATTGGCCTTGCCATTCTACTTACCGCGAATAACGCTTATACATACTTTCATTTAAATATATTAATCATCTGCTTCTTCTTCTACATAATAAATTCGTAATGATTTCTTATATTTACGCGAATACGTCCTGATGTCACAGTTATTGGGATAAAGACCTCAGTCCACACCACGACCATGAGAGCTGTAAAGCACCCGAATCGTCGGAAATTAAAAAGTTAAAATTAAACGCTATAAAATCCGTAAAATTTGTTTAATTTAATAATGAATTAATGTTTTTGTTTAGTGAAGTAAAGTAAAGTTACAGCCTATATACGTCCCACTGCTGGGTACAGGCCTCCCCTCATTTCTGAGAGGGTTTAGGGCAAGGAAGTGTCCGCCGCGCTGCCCCAATGCGTGTTAGCGAACTTCACATGTCTTCGAAATATTTTTTTTCTTATTCCTCAGACATGCAGGGTTTCTCACGATGTTTTCCTTCACCGCCGAGCACGTGGTAAATCAGCACTTAAAATTGCGATAAACAATTGGTGCCGGCGGGAATCGAACCCGGGTTACTCGCGTTCTGTTATATTTACAGCGAGCGTTAACCATCTGAGCTACCACGGCTCATTGTTTTTGTTTAAAAACAATTAATCAATACAGATGAAGTATATGTAAGTTCAACTTTAAAAATAGGCTATAAAAATGGCACTGGCAGAAGTAAAGAATTCGCATTTATCAAATAGTTGTACAACCATCGGGAATAAATGGGAATAAACACTAACACACGAGAGAACCACATCAGGACGTCATTAGTTAACTACAGGATATGAACCCCTAGTCATAGTAAAAAGGATTAGCCTTAATCACGACACTTAGCAGGCAGATGGATTGCCAATCACGGTATCGGATGTCTCGCACAGTTTCTGAAAACATCAAAGCTGGTGAAAATGTTATTTATACACCTAAATTATTTGAAAGAGAGATTTTAACCATCTGAGCTACCAGCGCAAAATAGCAGCTCAATCCTACTGTGTTTCGTATGGTGAGTGTAGAGAACCAGAGGTCCTTTTTGCTGTACCTATACAAAACATTTTAAATTCTAATAGAGTACAAATATAGTAAATATAGTAAATTATTTGAAAGAGAAAATCGACATAAATTTTTCTATAACAAAAACCACCAGCCAAGAAACATTTCATTATTCTACACATATACTACTTATATATCCTAATGTACGTTTTTACTATTTTTATGTAAAGTTATGACAAATTTTGTCCCAAGTTAATCGGTCAACTAGGCACTTGCCGACGTGTAGCACTCGGTGATGACAGCACTTTATATACGTACAGTCTATACGTACTCTTTAAAAACTGGGTCGTGCGTATCCGGAGAGTTCACTATCAGTAGATTTTGTCGCTAAATAGTGCACTAAACTACTATAGATATAAAACCTAAACTTTCAATAGTCCAATTACAATAAACATTATTATATCGTAGTCGTTTCTTGTGCAATAAAAATATGAGAAATGAAAAAAAAACAGTACAATTATTTGTCCATAATCTGTGTAATGTATTACTTACATCAAAATGCTTAGTAGTCCAAATGCAATAACCAATATGGTCAATCCACAATACTTTATACGTGGTAGAGCCATGCTGCAGTTATATTAGTAGTATAGTTGTAGCACGAGTGGGTCGGCTCGACCGGGGAAGGAACACGCTCGCACAGAGAATACCAGCGTCAAAATAGTAGCTTAATGCTGCTGTGTTTCGTATGGTGAGTGTAGAGAACCGGAGACCCTTTTTACTGCAAATGAGGCATTCCATCTTAGTCTTCACGGGTGACAACGCATCTGCATTTTGATTCGTAATCGAGGATTGATGTAGATGTCTATGGGCCACAGCAACCACTTAACATCAGGTGGACTGTGTGCTCGTTGCTTGCTTTGTTTGTTGCTCACCCTATCCTATAAAAAATATATATTAAAATATTTATTTTCTATTTTGTATACTACGTATATTTAATATTAAAATAATTTCTTGCGTCTCATAATAATCCTTTTTATACACCTAAAATATCAGAAGGAATCACAAACAGTTTTTGCTTATTATTATCTACATCTGACTACGTAAGGCGACTTGACGATAATGTTATTAGTATTTAATAGTATTAATACTATACATAATATTTCACTCTTACAACAAATGGATGACCTTATTCTTAGAACGTTCTAAGTCATAACAGATATGAATACCCAGTACCTACTATAAAACACGAGAGATAAAACGTCGTCAGCTAACCGAATGTAGTTCTCTAGGAAACTGGATAAAGTCATTAAAGTCTGCAAGTATACAAGGAAACAAAATGTTGGCGCTCTTTGTATTCAAGTTTCAAATCATTTCTTGAGTCAAACTATATTTTAGATAAATAATCTCGAGAAGCATTCAAATTTAAATCAGTCATGTGCATCATTAACTTAAGCTACATTTTTTTCATTTATTAACAAAAAAAAAATCATTTACTTATCGTGATTTTTCACATAAATCAAATATTAACACGTTTAACATAAGACAAATATCGTTGTTATCTTTAATGATTTCTTATATTTACGCGAACACTACACATTGATTAAAACTAATTTTTCGGATTTTACCGCGTTTAATTTTAAATGATTTTTGATTTCCGACATTTCGGGTGCTTTCCAGCACCCATGGTCACGGGGGACTGAGGCTACCGACTTTATCTTTATTGCATTAGATACACTTACCAGGGGTAACAAAAAGTCGATTGCAATCGACCCGTCGCTCGCAAAGCTAATTTTGGTTAACTGCTCGCGATAGCTTAACTTAGAAACCGATTACTACTACTAGTTAGGTAAAAACATTGTATACTTATATTTAGCCTACGTTCAGCTGTGGACTTTTAATGATGATGATGATCATTATGACGAACATCGTTATTGCCACATTAATGGTTCTAAATATTTTCTGAGCGCTTTGCAAACCTACGGGAAAAGAGTTTCGTCACAAGCATTTTAAGTCGCTAAGGCGATTTGCTAGAAGTGATACCTTATCTTCTGAGAAGGTATTTTACATATTACTATAATTTACGTTTCTATACTACTATACTACAATGGATCCCGCTTAACTGCCACTGAAATCCTTACGCGTATTTAAAACAAAAACATCGTTTTGAAATGTTGTGTGATTTGTTTAACCCAATTACAGAACTTATGCAAACCAACACTAGAACTTTAAAATTGCTTTATCATGTTTTCATAGATATGTTCACTTATAATATCTGTTATTATGACCTTTTTTAATTTTAGAAGTAAGAATATTTGTCTCCATTTCTTTTTCACACTGATCAACAGTCACTCTTATACTTCACTGTTCTTGACATTGGCCTCTCGTTGTAGGAGGCCATTGCGCTTGACAAGCGAAATTGACGATAGCAGTACCAGACACCGCACCATTGACAATGTTTCCTTATCTAGATCACCTCTTCCGGCACATATGGACTTAAATTGGGTCAGGGATTTTCTTACGCCACCGCCACATGGATAGTTTCCTTTCGGTTCGAAGCTTTTTTGACAAACTTTATCTGTTTGTGTTTATGTATTTATAAATGTAATCTAATTTTGTAAATTACTTTTCACTACACTCTCAAACGTTTGAACAATTTGAATTTTTGCAAACGTATCAATCACGACAATACAATTATTTCGTTACTATGACCTGGTATTACCACTAGGATCAGCGCAGCTCATTATCAACGCGTGTTCTTTTAGTTTTCCTAATCTGTATTATATTTGAAAAGTTATCTCGGAGCAATTTTATACGACGTATTAATTGACAGTGTTTTTCAATATGACCTTTAAGTGATCCCCTGATTGTAGTATCCAGATTATATTCGCGTAGAAGAAGTACTCGTATACTATAACAAATTAACGAGGGAGTCAGTCACGTGTCAAATTGTCGAGCCTCATTGCTTCTGAGTGACGTAACACTCATGTAGTTTACAGTATCGTCTAATAGCATCGCTTTGGTAGATATAAACACCATTTCATGTTACGCCAACATACAATTTACGTCAAGATTACAGAAGGGTTCTTGTAAATTTAGATTCTCGTTTATAATTATTGCTTTTGCGTGTGTGTTCTCTTATATAAATCTAAATATTGAAACTTTTGAACAATTTATTTAATTTCACTATATCGTTTGGAATTTCGTTCGTTCAGACACGACGACGGAGGGAACCAGAACAGGAGATAGGCAGCAGTATCTTTCTTATAGCGACACAAAATAAAAAAAAAACTAATTTTGCCCACTCGCCTGCCAAGCGTGTCGACTATGGCAAATATACCTTATATGGAATAATCTATGGAGGAGACCTTTGTTCAGAAAACTTTTGATGGCCACTAAATGATAAATTAATAAAATAATGAGGATATCTCAGCTGCAAGGCATTTGACTTATACAGGTTTTTAACAATCTAATAGCTGATCCGCTGTGTACGAACAACCGAGTTACATAACCGAGGGAGAAACTGCCTCTAAAACTGAACTACGCCTATGAAAAATTAACGAAAACATAATTCAGTATTCCACTGTTTTGTCCTCCAAAACTAGACTAATTTTATGAACTATACAAGAAGCAATGTTTTTATACGTCTGATTATTTTTATGGGATGTCTAAAAATTTATGTAATTAACTAAACTATAGTTAAATTATTAGTCAAATTAATTTAGGGAAAAATGATATTAGCTCTAATGTAATTATCCAGGGATAAAACAGAAATAAGTTTTTTAGAATAAATACCGCCCAAGTATCCGCGTGAAAATAATAATACAGAGCATGTGTGTAAATAATAAACAGTGCATAACTTTATTTTTTACGAGGTAGGTACTACCACTGCCATAACTAAACTCAACAGTATTATGACCTCTACGCTAGGAAATTATGTACAGCATTATCGTATATCGTAAAAGTCAGTTTTTACATCGATAAACTAACAAAGACAAAACGGTTGTATTTTCACAGTTTACTGAATGTCAATATCATGCGAAATAACTTTAGAAACCTTGGCAGTGCTATCGCTATTTTACTAATCTCACTTTGTTCTTAAATTTGAATGTTAAATTCAAAATGTCGCTAACAAACTAAGTCGTAAAATAGTTTTCCACCGAGGAGACATTCCATATAATTTCCTTCTCCGTCGCCGCGAATTTAATATTATTTTCAACTATGTACAGTCTACACTTCAACTCCCACCGTTTCAATATAGGTACAGTGACCTGTCTGGGATGAGAATCTAAAATATTAGGGCTTTATTACAAGTTTCGTCAATTTTAATATATTATATATACTTTTCGAAATTTTCGTGTTAGCTGTGCTGTGGCCGTTTTTTCTTAAAACATATTTTCTTACTGATCACTTAAGGTTCTACCATATGTCAAAAATATGTAATTTTTCTTGAAACCGCTTAAGATGCCATTATTTTTCCAGTATTTAATCCAATATCTTAAACAGGATAGACCACCAAAGAACGAGTAATAAGTAAAACAAGTTTGACCCAGACTCCGCAGACTGGCATTCTGATGCAACTGTAATTCGAACGCAGTAAGAAAATTGCACTTGCGCATACCTTTGCAAAGCTTTCGGAAAGTTGCGTGTGCGGTAACACAAGCTTATACGTAAATGGATGTAGGTACTCTGTAATTTGTACGCCAGTTGATATTTACGAGTATTTTCTGATGCAATTTATCAACGCATTTCGATCAGGACTCATTGGGTTTTTTCTTCTCATTAATTTTGATTTTCCTGATGCAATGGCGCACACTATTAACACTGCCAGAGTTTTACAATGAAAAAAATGAAGTTCTTAATAGGTAAACAAAAACCGTAAATGCTTATTTATTAAAAATATCTATAACCCCAAGGCAGCATAATATAAATCATAACCCCATCTCCATCTCCATATCCCCCTAGATTTCGTAAAAGACATTTAGGGAATGGTCCGAAAGATTTTCTGATCTGCGATTGATGGCGATATAATGACATCCCCAGGTCGACGATGCGATTAAAGGAACATCTATCAATTTTTAATTTAAAAAAAAAAACATCTTAACTTTTCGAATAAAATGTAGCCTAGATCACTCCTGGCGTTGCTTTCTATCTTATCGCGAAGTTTTATTACAATCGGGGTTCTGAAACAAATAAAGACATGCCAGTAACCCCCCAGGTTAGTATAAACCAGTTATTTTTATATTACAGACGAACGCTTCAGTTTTATTTGTACGTATACGAATTCAAAACCAACGAACAAAGCGACAATTCAAACTTGCAATGCTTTTGTTAAGTGTTCACGAAGGAAACTTGTTGGGTGCTTTTCCATTTTCTTATCCCATTTTCATTTACAACCATATTCTCGCGAACTTGTAGAGCCGACTCTATTACTCTAATATGTAAACGATATAGTATCGATTTTCACACAAAGAAAAGTTAGTTGTAGCAGCGACCCCTTTTCAATAAAAATCACATTTTCCCTCACAAGTTGGTTGTTGGTGCCTGTGTGACATTCACGGCGTAGTTTAGTGACTTCCGAAGTAGCAGGTTATCGGACGTGGAAGGGAGAGGGCGGGGTGAGGGGAGGATGTAGGAAAAGCTGGATGCTGCCTGGTGGATAGTCGCCCCCACATTCGCGTCCCGGTACTCGGCGCGGCTGCTCGTATTCGCGCGCTGTTAATATTCACGTGTAACGTATATATTACACGTTACTCTTTACCGATTTTCGCAACTGACTGTTTATTATTTGTTTGACCGCATTGAAGGTTTGTTGTGGCTTACAGAAGTGTTACAGTGATTTATATATAACAAGTTAGAAAATTTAATTCTTCTTAGCTTACCATATCCAGTGTAGGTGCCTTTGTCTATGCGTTATATATTTTCAATGAATAGGTATATAATTTATAACAAAATAATGATAATATATAATGAATATAATTAAAATCAGCTTATATATCTTAATATAAATTTTAGTATTTAGTTCATTGTTCCTTTAATATGTAATGACTAATTATTTATGGATAATAGGTGTGCTTGTACGGAGGAATTGATTCAGCTAGTAGTAAAAACATATTTTTTTTAAATCTCTGTATTAACGCGATAAATTTTTGGGGTGTTGCGCAGTGAATGGAATTACTATCGAGTTTTTTTGCGCCATACTCAGATTGCTTATTACAAAATATTGTGTTTTGGTATTTTGTTAAAGTTTTAAGAGCTGCGTGAAAATTCGGTTAGGGTAAGTTTCAAAAAAAGTCCCACGACTTGTATTTAAAATACTTTAATTTAATATAATGTCTACCAGAGTGAGATATTAATAGGTTACTCTGTTAAGTTATAGTATATTTTAATTTGGTAAGTACATTTGATTTAATTGTTACCTGACGCTAATGAACAAATTTTCCCTTGTTGATGAAAATTTCGTAATATCTCGAATGAACCACGGTCCAATACCGATTCAAATTATTGGTTACTACCTACCTATTTGTCGAAATTTGTTACATCAAAGAGAAACATTTTAATTAGAAATACCTTTCATTCTGTAATTATCATAGCGCTCCAATATTATTCGTTATATTAAATGTCACAAACGATCAACCCTTTTAATTTACCTTGACGATTATAGAAAAAAAATTGCTATGGGATAACTGTTTGAACTATTTTTTTAATAGAAATAAAGGCGTTAAACGAGCACGCTTTTAACGCTTATTATTGGGGTATCTATATAATTTTCTCACCTGGTTGGGTTCTATAAATATGTAATTATAAATTAAAATGAAAAGATAAATGTACATAAATATCAATAAAATAAAATAAATACAAAAACTACATAAATAAATAAGATCCAACCAGATGGGAGCCCTCGGCAGGGGAGACCTAACGGCCGAGGGTTAGGGGGAAAGGGAAAGAAACCAGCGGACGATGCGGGCGGTATCGAGGAGCACCGCCTTCTGCATTTGAGCCCGGAGCGGTCCGTCACGGAGTCCCAGTCGCCTCAGATGACCCGAGAGGCTGACTGGGATTAGCCCATTCGCAGAAACGACTACAGGAATAATTTCGGTCGGCATACCACCCCACATGTCGGACACCTCGTGTGCCAGGTCCAGATATTTTGTTCGTTTATCTGTTTCGGCTTTCACGAGGTTCTCGTCATACGGAATGGTAATGTCGATCAAAAATATCCTTGACTGTGCCCGGTCCATCAGCACAATATCAGGCTTATTCGCAAGAATAGTCCTATCTGTGATGATGGCCCGGTCCCAGTAGAGCCTGGCGCGGTCATTTTCGAGCACGGCTTCCGGCAAGTACTTGTAATAACGCAAATTTATTATTATATTATTATTTTGCTGATGTTTGGTCTTTCGCCGGTAAATCCGACCTATTCGTACTACAATCGTAATATAGCTGCAATACGACTCTACCATGTCTATACTAATAAAGTAGGGTTAGTTGAATAATCTTTTATCACACCATCACTTCATTGAGTGCCTCGTTGGTCTAGTGGTTGTAGTAGTGCGACTGTTGATCATGAGGTCCGGATTATTTTTCCGTCAAGAAATTCTCAGTGACTGCCCGGAGTCAGGAAGTTGGCGGTGTCTCATCCCCGTGCCTCAGAAAGCACGTAAAGCCGTGTCGGTTTACCGTCCCATCGGACTATGAGAGTGAGGGAATAGAGAGTGCACCTGTGCTTGCGCATACACTTGGGCACTATAATCTTGTCCTGCGCCGATGGCTAGTCTCCGTTGAGGCTGGCCGCCGTGGCCGAAATTCGGTCTGGAGGACATTATTATTATCACACCATTATATCTTACGATTACCGTGAGAAACAATAGAGGGATTTAATTAATCGTGGTATGCGTAGAAGCATGTGTAAGAGCTTAAAAATCTTACCGCAGTCGTTAGCTTACTTGACAAGCGTTTCAACCCTTCAGTATGTACTTGTTCTCCTTAAATGAAATAGGAATAAAAATAATATTTTGAGGTACATCTCAACAATCAATGCAATGCAAAAAAATCAGCAGCTTCCTAATAACGACTAAAAATAGCAAAAAAAACTGCGGTTGAGCTACCCGCTTTCTAAGCGTGGCAATATGGCAAAATTCCGCCAAGAGGCAATCCTTGAGGGAGGAGCCTGTGTTCAGCAGTGGACTTTTATATAATGTAATGCATCTACGTCTTAATTAGATTTAAAAAGACACTTAGTGTATTTTAACAAAATATTTAGTATTAATATATATATATATATATATATATATATATATATATATATATATATATATATATATATATATATATATATATATATATATTATATAAATTACGTGTCACGTTGTTTGTCCGCGATGGACTACTTAACCGATTCTAATCAAATTTGCACATCGTGTGCAGTTTGGCCCAACTTGAGAGATAGGATAGTTTTTTTGCCCATGAGTGACCCACAAATTTTTATTGCGAAAATAAGAATCGCGATGGACTCCTAAACTACTTAACCAATTTTAATCAAATTTCCACACCGTGTGACCCACAATTTTTTTTGCGAAAATAGGGATTTTTTAATAGGGCATGACAAAGTATATTCGAAAAGGGCAGAACGACGTCTGCCTGGCAAGCTAGTATATATATTTATTGTTTTATGATCTTTTTTAGTAGAAACATTTAGTTTATTAAATCCGTGAAGGCACGCAAGCAAGGTGTGCAACACAAGTGTACTCTCGCATAGCCTGCCTGTATAAAGCTCGCTTGTTAAATGAGTTGCTCTACTCTACTTGTTGATGGCAATGTGGCCTCCTCGCGCGTTGTATAAAAACTACAACTAAGCGCTTTCATCCGGACGCTCTAAGAGTTTCTATCTGGGTGATCAACTGAGTACACTCGCGAAATTTGACGAGACGGAAGGAAGTGCGGTCGGAAGGATATTCAAATTAAAGCGCCCATATAATATGTATTCTTAAGTCTTTTAGATGCCTCTCTATTGGTTGTTTAACACGGACGAACTATACATATTGTATTACATCTATTTTTAGACGGATGCGTTTTTTTTTTTTAATTTCTTACAATGGACTATTTCGTTTTGTAATGTACTTAGACATGTATATCTTATTTTTATTGGCTTTCAAATCAGTCGCAATTGAAATGACCACCAAACTTAACAAAAACCTGTTTATATTATCTAAAAATCTACGTACAAGGGTACGTATTTACGTTATAAAATTCAACGAAAACGGCAAATATGATGATATATTAATCAAACTAATATTCCGTCTAGTATTCTGTCGCTAATTGTTAAAATCTAATTATTGCCATTTATATTTTTTAACCCGGTAATACTGTCAGGGATTTTGTAAACACAAACTTGAATTGTTAGTATTACACATTCATTTTAAAAATATATTTGTTTTATATTCTTCCACTTTGCATACTTTATCAGGTTCGACTCCGACTGGACCAATGTATCATAAGTGCTGTGACACATATATATTATTAGCAAGAAAAGTACTACGGTGAAATATGCGATAGCAAGCCTTCGAAGGATTTTCAACTTTCTTAATACGTCTACGATTTCAGATTTACGTTTCGCCGCCACGCGACTTGAATACGTCCGTAATATTTGAATTTGGAATCTGTGTATATCTTTAAGATATTCGGAATGAATGCTGACGAAAAATATTTATGGTATACTGCGCAATTCATAAGAGAATTGTTCTGTATATTTTAGGTTATTTTTAATTATTAGCAGTAATGTTAGAAGTTAGCTACAATATTTAAAATTACTTAAACTATGTGTAATAGCTTAAATTGTTCAAATTTGATATTATTAATAATTATAATAATATCTTGTTGTAAAATTCCGAACTTCATTGGGAATTTTCACAACAATAAATACTGTTTATGGAATACCTACACGCTTTGGGAAATATCGAATGCAAATTGAATGCTTGAACTGAGTTAGTTACATATTGTGAAGCATTGAATATTGGGCGGCAAAGTGGCCTTTGGCCTATATTACGATTTACAATGTCACTTTTTAGTACAATTTCCAACATACTGTGTACATTATTCATTCATTTATTTATATTTAAGCGTTTTTGTCTTACATGAAAAAGTTTAAAAGATTATAGTATTTTTCTCCAATAATTAAAAATAATAGAAAAACAAATATTATTACATTTAATACTTTTAAAAGTATTTTTATTTACCACTGGTTCGGAAATATATTTGTCCTGGGAAGAACCAGCGAGCAACCTAACGGAATCATTTTAAAAATACAATTTTGAAGTGATTTTATATATTTATTTATATAAATTATTAAAGAACCAGAGTGGTACCGATTACCTCATTATCAGGCTTCATTCCCGTACATTCATTACAAGTACAATATTGTACTGTTGTTTCTTAAAATTCAGTTTAATAAAGAAAAACCTTTAAAATAAATAACAAAAAAGAAACACTTACTGCTACCGTTACAGCTTATTAAAGTCCACTGCTGGACATAGACCTCCATTAGGTATAGATTGCCTCATAGGGGGCATATTTGCCACAGTTGCCACGCAAGGCAAGCGGGTTGGCAAGCGCAGCTTTTTTTATTTTTAGTCGTTATTAGGAAGATGCTGTTGACTTCCTATCTCACTTTATTTCTATCCCTCTTTCGCATCTTACGTTGTAAGAGCATCCACTACCCCATACTCGTATCATCACGCTGGTGTCGTAAAAGAAAGAAATAATTTAAAATTAAATCTTATTTTCCTTCTCGTGTCTCAGTTTAGATATTTATTTTTAAAATATACAAAAGTAAAATTACGTTTGTAGTTCCGGTAATACATAAAGTATCATCTAGAATTTTAAAAATAAACTGGTAAAAACAACCAATGCCGATTTTCTGCAACAAATTAAAATAATATTCAAGTACCGAACACAGCGTACCCGCGTTGACATTACACTTAATAAGTTATTTTAAATTAGGTACGTAATTTAAACTCTATGAAACGTGAAAGGCGTTAGATTTACGTCGTATTCTTGAAAGTATGGTGTAAATTTAGACGCAAATTTATTGCAAATCGGGCGTAACGGAGATAAGAGTGATTGGTGTGAATTTGACAGGGACTGTTAATTATATTTCTGTTCGTCCTTGGAGCCCACGCCGAGCTACTTGCGGTTCGAACGAAAGTTAAGACTCATGGGTCGTTTAACACACGCGCCGTTTAACGATGCCGTAAAAAGGAAATTTAGAGCATGGTTGAGGGATCTTTCTACCAGATATTTCTTTAATGTGCCAACCAACAATCGCACAAGCAAAGAAGTGTGAAGATTCGTTCTTAATCATCACACGTGTTATGCGATAATTTGCTACATTTGATATCCTAGTTTCGTATTCATTTTCTTTGGAGTTTATTGGAGTTCACTCCTTAAGAATCGTTTCATATATCGCGCACGGTATGAATAGCAGATGGTAGTAAAATCAAGCGTTAACAAAAAGTGAAGCCATTATCGTTTTCCTCTGCGCAACATACTCGCGTATCTCATAGCTCGAAACGAATATATTATTAGTCATATATTTTTTACGTAATGTGATCATACATTTTACCAAATCAATAAAAATAAATATAAAGGTTCATTTAATTCCTTTACCTATTGTATATATTTTAAGACAATCGTTTTTCTGGAGTATTCCAGACACGTGTCGGAGCTGACAGCATTTTTTGTCTTTACATGTGTATTTGACTATTTACATCTGTTTTCATAAATTACAACAAAGTGAATTTTATCATTTCCACATTTTACGTACTGCGTAGTTTATCAATCATACTTTATAAAAGTATGTACTTAAGAATATAAATGCTATATATAGCGCAGAATATCGTGGACGAATACCGATAGATTTGCAATTTGCTAGGGTATTGAAGTAGTGAATTTTTATTGTATCTCTTCTACTTTCCAATTTACAGATAGAATCACACCTACAAGGCTTTGTAACTTGTAGGAAAACTGCACTACATTATATTATATAATAATGTTTTTTGACGGTTACAATACGAAACCGGAGTACTTTTAATAAAACCAATCATTGACTCAATTAGGTATATTTGAACTGGATTAGTATTTAATTACGTAAAAGAGACATTCTGCAGCCATATTATCGGTATAGTTGTAGCATGTCTGCTCAACCAGGGAAGGTCCACGCTCACACAGAATACAAGCGTAATATAAGAGCTTAACGCTGCTGTAGAGAACTGGAGACCATTTTTTCTGGAAACGAGGCATTTCATCTTAGTCCTCAAGGGTGACAACGTATTTTAATTCGTAATCGAGGATAGTTTGTAGAAGTCTCCACATCCACTGCTGTGGCCGATAGACATCTACACATACCATCAGGTGGGGTATGTGCTCGTTTGTCACCCTTATACTTTAAAAAATTAGGTATCCATATTTATATTTAGTATAATCAAACATTAAGGAATTGTTGCCATTTATTTATCAAGGCTATTATATCAAGACAGGACAGTGACAGGAATCCACAACTGTCGACAAACATGTACACAGTCTGTTCAAAAAGTATCGCGAATTTTAAATTTCCGCGGGCTACGTATATTTGATTTTTGTTTTTTTGTAGCCTTATGTTGGTACTCATGTCCTTTACTTGCTGACAAGGTCGGCCATTTTGAATGTTTAGTTAATTTTTGACAGCTGCTTTGCTTGGATGTGTTTTGGCTCGTCTTCGATTTTTGCCTATTCCAAAAAATGCATTAAAGAATCTGTATAAAATTTTGTGTGAAAAACAAAATAAAGTGCGCGGACGCATTCCGAATGTTGACTGTTGATGTGATAAGTAATACTCAAAGACTTCATAATTCGATGTTCTAATAGTAATAAAATCACCAGAAACATCACTATGCAATTACATAATATATGAAATAAATATCTAAGTAATTTTGACTTAAAGGGATAGAGAGAGTACGAGACTTGACGCCATCCTAAAATTGAGTAGCGTAACGTATGAGTATTTAAGCTTAAGTAAAAATTATTTATTTTAATTAACAACCACCAAATGTGTATTAATGTATATTAAAATACCATAAATAAAAATTTATACCAACAGTTTCCACTAAAAGTCATAATAATAAGTTAATATTTTAGGCTTATTTCTTTTATTTTGTGTTTACTTTAAAAATCCAAAGAATACATACATAACCATGTCCGTTATCTAAGATATCCGAAGTTGGAAATCCACTGTTCTTCAAAGTAATCGTTTAAAGTATCAAAGATATCCGAAGTTGGAAATCCACTGTTCTTCAAAGTAATCGTTTAAATTACAATTATTTGTTAGTTGCTTACATTTTGCTACGTATAATTAATATTTTATTAACTAACTGGACTTTTATATACATAGTTATGTAAAAATAAACGACGAGTTAATCTAAATATGTTTAGCTTTTTAATCACTAAGCCAGTGTTTGTTGTCAATAAAAAAAATCAAAGCTTATTGAAATAAATTATAAAAGTCACGATAACGAAGTACATCTAAGGTTGTCTTACCATTTACTTGAAATTGACTTGTAACTTTAAAAAAAAGTGATAGTCGATACCTTTTCAATATTACACGTCTAATCCTGAAACCAAGGTTTTTCGACACTTTCACGTAGGTAGATAGATTTACTAGAACGGTTTATCGATTATGCGTTCACCAATCCGCCCGGAGTGCCGTTTTAAATAAATAATGAATTGAATTTATGGAACGCAAAACTACTGAAAAATGTATTTGAATTGAAAAAGTCTCAAAACAAACTATATGAATGACTGAAAATGAACTGAAATAATTTTCTATGCCCAGAAGTTGAGGAGCCATTTCCGTTATAGTTTATTTGCGACCTGTTCAACGTTTCAAGAATCGGTCTCAATAGAAAACTTCTCTCATTTGACGCCCAACGATAAGTTTTACTTTGTGAAACAAGTTTTTCAGCTTAACTCTTGGTAACTTTCCATTCAACGTCGTTTAATTTAAAATTAGGCTGAAGCTAGCTATTAAGACTTATAGCGTTAAATGAGGAAATCTCATTCCGTAATTATTATTAGTATAATTAGTATTCAGAGCGGTATCTTTTACTTGAGGGTATAGAATTGCAAGTTCTTATATAGCTTAGTTAACCAACTGGTAAATACAATGTAATCAATTGGCACTTAGCGTGACCTGAATCAATATTTTATCTACCGCATATAACTATTACGCGTACTAGTACCCACGCAATAATTGATCTTTGCAAACGCAGACACTAAATTGCACTGCGCAATAGACTTTAAGCTTATTAGCATAATTTACGTTAGACTGTCATCGTTGGAATCTTTCTCAAAGCCATTTTAAATTATTTTGAAAAAAAAATTTCAATGTTTTATACAGGGTATGTTCCAAAATAGAACCCAGTGTACTGTCCAATGCAAATGGTGTCATGAATCGACGTTATACAGGTGATTCATTCCAAAAACATAGGACAGTATATGACGTCATACATTTGCGCCATATTGGAAAAGTGTTGGCGATTATTTTGTCATTTTGTGCTCCAAAAATCATTATATCCTCCCAATGGAGATACCAGCAATTATTCTATATTTTTTGTATTTGAATAAATAAAAACAAATTCTGGCATGCTTCATTCAGCGCACACACAATTAAAAAAATTTTTATTATGGCCGGATATCCGACAAAATATGGCGGCGGCACGCCAGTACAATATAGTGTCAATTGATGACGTCATTTGTATTCGGCAGTATACTGAAAACGTTTCGGAACATACCCGCAGTGAGTTTGCGGATATATTTGAAGTGACTAAAGAGGCATGATCTTTTACTTTGTGTTTAAGCTATATTATAATACCTACGAGAATACACTACTTATCGTTACCTTAACAGTCACAGTCTATTAAAGCCTTTTGTTGAACATAGGCCTCCCACATAAATTGTCTCTCAGTTGCCACCGCAATTTTTTTATTCGTTATTAGGAACCACCTCCTTATTTATTTCACTCTGTCGCCTCTTACGATACCCACGGTATGATCTGGGGTAGTGGATACACCGTACTACTTTGTAACGAAAAATCTAGTTAGTGATATTAAATTTAAAACATTAATTTTAATCTAAACCGTGATTTGATATATATTATATAAATACGAGTTACCCCAAACAAAATTCAATCTGAATTACTTTTTCCGTACAACCACTTCAAAGCAAAACTTTAAACCAGAAACGTTTCAGTCCGAACAATAATGAAACGATAAAGATAAATTATTAATTAATCATGATCAAGGCTTGCTTAATCACGAGCCCATTTGACCGACCTTTCTTTGAATTTGAAATTCTATTAATACAGCCTACAAACTGCCTCATTTTGGAAGCAAACCATTTCGTATATTTACCTATTCAAGATACGGCATTGGTATAGCCTCTTTTTTATCGCATCACGTCTACAGAGTTCTACTGATAATATTCTACGCAAGCGTAATTTTCTGATAAATTAGCTTTACTCGTACTATCATTCGAAATGCAGCTTTACCTAAAAAACTAACGAATGTAGAGGTCGAAAACATTTTTATCGTATTGAGTTATTGAATTTTAAATGAATCTAGAAACTCCTTTATCCATATATCTAAAAGAGAGAAATTATAATACCTATTTATTTAAGTTTAAAATAAATTTAGTTTTAGTCTTGAGATTTAGTCAAGCATATACCATTTAATAATTTACGAATAAGGAAGAAGCCGACACGAGCTGCGAAGCACAGGCTGCGGCGGTACACCGGAGTAGTGCCGTTGCGGTTTCCTATAGATAAAAGTCCGCAATAAGACACAAGAGTACCATATAATGTGACTGCGCCTTATATTTTATAGCTTTAGAAATAGATAATTCCTGTTCATAGCAAATTTTAGCGCCTAGTGCGTAAGAAAGAGTTGAAATAATTGCGATATCGTTACCGCATCGCGTTGCCACCACAAACATCAGGTGGCTAAGCTTTTACATTTTCTGAAAGAAACCATTATTTAAATGATGCAGACATTTGACTAGCTTGCTACTTTTTTAATTATCATAATATATTTGGACCATTTGGAAATTATCGTTTATTTGGGATTATGTTCATTGCAAATAGTAGTATAATATTGTTTATATACAAAATGTTATATCTAATTATCCTGTAACCTTCTTAGAGCCACAAAATATTGTTATTAAATAACTACCTCAGTAGTAATAATTAAATAACTGATTTTGCCAATGTGAAAAGTGTACAAGTAAGAAACAGTGCATAAAAATAAAAGAAGTATATAAAAATGAAGTCGTGGTGGTTTATCTCTCTGCTGGCATGCCGCCTAATGATAGACGTAGAGGCGTCGATTTACGACGACGATTACGACTCCTATACTGGTAGTTATGACTACAAGAATTCAGGTGAGTATCCAAATTTTGATTACTTTATTGTAACGTTATATAAAGCGTTCATGGAAAATAAATAACGAAAATGGACTTAAAACTTTAAAGCAATTCATCTATTAAATCATAATAGCTGTTATCCGCGACTTCTTTCGCGTGGAACTGTGAACGTGTACTGCGATTGGATTTCATGGGGCTTAAATGTTTGTATATACTTTCATACGCATTTAGTAAAACGATTTTATTTTGACATTACAAATACACACGACAATTTTATTTATTTGTATAATAACTGAGAAATGTTGAATGTGATGTGAGACTTACGCTGCCTCGCATGATAAGCCAGTCATCCAAACAACCAATCTGTCTGCTCAGCGTGGTAAGGACAGTTATTAAGTTATGCAAGCTATTAGATGCATTCTTGCACACGTTTACTTTTGGATATAATATAAAATTTTATTTTTCGAACGAAAATGTTAAAAATACGTTTAGATATAATATAAAGTTTCATTTTCTAACAAAGCAAAGGATTTTCGTTAGATTCAAATGTTTTACTGTCAAACTAATTTGATTTCCACTATTACATTTATCTTTCGCTTGAAGCGAAGCGTCCTTTCAAATTAAGTTTGAAACGAGAAACGAGTAGTCTTCAACAATAGATGAGATTTTTAGTGCCTAGATATAGGTTTATAGAATTGTTCGTGTGACGATATTCGGTGAATGATTTTTGAGCATACTCATCTATTTGCATTTCACTAGTTTGCAAGGCGTCAAAGTTGTTGTTAACTGAATTATTTTACTTAAAATTTTGATTAAGTTTTAACTATAAAAATTTCAAGACTTCTGTTGAAGATATTAGGACGTTATGTAAAACGAGCAATATAATGTGTCTACAGGAGACGTGACTTCTCAGTCACAACATTCCGTTACTGGGAAATGTTTCCAGTGGGTTTCAGTATACCGGTAAGTCTGCTGCGGAACGTATGGCGGAGTGGCCACCCTCTGGAGGAAGGGCATTTTTGACACTGTGTCAGTCGTGGAATGTATGTAGGCGGTCCCATAATGAATTGGCCTAACTATGAACCAATGAAGGAAATGAAACGAAACCAATTTTATTTTTCAATATAATCACCATGAATACTAACGCACTTCTGACATCTGTGAATCAACATCTCTAAACCTTTATAAAAATAATCACATTTTTTATCCTCAAAATGATTGAAGACGGCCGCCTGCAACTCTTCATCGCTTGAAAATTTTCTTCCTCTTAAGTCCCGCTTTAAATTTCGAAATAAATAATAGTCGGACGGGGCCATCTCTGGACTGTAAGGTGGATGTTGAACTTCTGTGAACCCGCATTGACGAACTGCATCCTGCGAAACACCAGCGGTATGAACAGGGGCGTTGTCATGGAGCAACAGGACACCTTTAGACAGCTTGCCTCTTCGTTTTTCCTTTATCTTGTCTCGTAATTTATATATTAAAGAAGCATAATATTCGCCGTTCACGACTGTATTACGTTCTTTAAAATCCACCATCAAAATGCCTGGAAAATCCCAAAATATTGTGCACATCAGTTTTTTAGTCGATTGTTGCACCTTTGCCTTTCTAGGGGGCTTTTCACCCTTATAACGCCATTCCTGCTTTGCTTTGTGGATCATAATACAAGATCATAGTTTCATCACCAGTCACTAGCCGCTCGATCACAGTCTTTGGATTTTCGCCACAAAGATCCAAAAACTCCGAAGTGCAGCGCACTCTTTCCTGTCTCTGTACCGCTGAAAGAAGTTTCGATACCCATCTTGCACTCACTTTTTTCATGTGTAGGTGAGCTCATGTATCGCGCGATGAACGGTACTCTTAGAGAGCCCAAGCCTTGCTGCAATTTCTCTAATCTTCAAACGGCGGTCACTCAGAACCTCCTCTTCGATAAGAGCAATCGTTTCGGGAGTGAGCACTTCCACAGGTCGACCGTCGTGGCCAAAGTCTTCGACGGTTACTCTCCCGAGGCGAAACTCTTTCACCCAATTTTTCAGTGTGCTATAGGAGGGGGCAGACTCCTTATACACGCCATCCAATCGTTCTTTTATTTGGGCAGGGGATAAACCTTCTTTAAACAGAAACTTTATGACACTTCGATACTCAGTTTTCGACATTTTGATAAAATACGCGACTCTCGTTATTCAAATGCCTGCTAAACTAAGACTAAGCATTTCATGTCGATGCATGTTTCTTATATTAAGTGCAAGATAAACGTACTATTTAATGCAACACAACATTAGCGACATGTCGCGTTGAACTATATCAGGCCAGTTCATTATGGGACCGCCTGGTAATAGTAAACGTCTAGCTGCTAGCAAAGGTACTATAAGCGGTCGTACTATCTTAGTATTTTCAGTATACATGCCAACAAAATCTTATGAAAACCTACCTATTTTCACCGAAGTTCTAAGTGAAATAAGTGTGATCGAATATAGCAGCGATGTCGAAACTACATATATATTAGATGACTTTAATGCTCACAAATATGGACTATTCTATAGAGAGCTAAGTGATTTCTGTAAGGATCAATCTTAGGTTTTTGCGGATGTAAAAATATTAAAAACCGACTCGTTTACGTTTATCGACCCGTACCATAGAAGTAGGAGCTGGCTTGACCACTGTGTGGTCTCCCTATCAGCCCGGCAAACCATTGAGAATGTAGGGATTTTGGAAGATGTGTTTGTTTCGGATCATCTGTTTATTTATTTGGAATGTAATATAGACATTGTAAGACCTAAGCTATTGATACATGAGCTGCGGCGTAGTGCAGTGATTTTGGTGGAAAGAGATGAATCTCACATAAATAGATACCGCAATCTATGTACTAACAGCTTACGTGATGTCGACTTTCCTCCTGAGTTTGTGGATTGCAGCCATGGATCATGCGGCTTGAAAAACCACAAGTTAGATTTGGACAGCTTTAATACACGTTTTGTGGATATTCTGCAGGACGCAGATGCTCAGACGAAGGCCCAGGTTAGAAATAAACCACGGAGGAACAAAGTTTTGAGTGGGTGGAACAAGCATGTTAGGGAAGCTCACCGGCACTGGGTTTTGCATGGTCGACCTCCTTCTGGCCTAATATATGAGCAAATGTGCGCATCTCGTAAGATCTTTAAAGGCAGACTAAAATAGTGCTTAAATAACCAGGAGCAAATAAAAATAGACCAAATGGCTAAACTTAGAGCGGAAAAGAACTTTAGTAGTTTCGGGAAATCCACAGGGAAACTAACTCCTGGACTTCTGGCGAGTGTCAATAGCAATAGTGACCCGGGAGATATCGCAAATTTGTTCATGGAACATTTTAAGGTGAGGTCACCACTTGGGCCATCTGTTCCTTAGCCCGAGTCTGGGCCCGGCGTATGCGGGGAGAGGCCATTGCTATTATTTACAACCATCCAAGTAAGGCTGTAATAAAAGGGATGAGCAGAGGAAAGTCTTCCGTCTTAGTATCGAGCACCGGAGATTTGCGGGGGTGCATTTACCGAGGGTCCTGTCTTTGTTATTTAATATTTCCATAGCCACTCGTACTTATTAGCTAATCTAATGAAAACTATAGTTGTGCCCTTAGTGAATAACGGGACAGGAGATATCTCGGATAAGGGAAACTATCGCCCAATCTACCGCGCTGCTACGATAGCAAAGATATTGGATAGTCTGCTTGACTCTGGCTTTCAAAATTACTTAAACCTGCATGATGCGCAGTTCGGGTTGCGATCCGGACTACCCACTGAAAGCGCAATTTTGAGCCTTCAGCATACTGTCCAATAACTTCACAGACCGGATGACGCCCGTGTTCGCCTGTTTTCTGGATCTCTCCGAAGCCTTCGATCTCGTTTCATATGATGTGCTTTGGAGGAAGATGGAGAACAGGGGTATTCCAGCAGAGATGATCAATATCTTTCGATATTAGTATGCAAACCAGACAGTCAAAAAGGCAGTCAAACAGTCTCTCCGAGTCATGGGTTGGAGTGTGGAGTGAGGCAAGGGGATTATCGTCTCCGAAGCTTTTCAATCTATATGTTAACGATATCTTGGTAGAGCTCAGTAGCATGCTCGTTGGATGCCGCGTGGGTGGTGTTAGTATCAATAGCATCTATCAATTGCTATGCGGATGACATGGTGTCACTGAGTCTCACTGCGAACGCGATCGGAGAAATGTTGAAATGTGAGACTTACGCTGCCTCGCATGATCTTGTATACAACATTAATAAAAGTGAATACATGGCCTTTAGGGTAGCCGGCAAGTGTCCCGAATCTATCTTTGCAATAACTCTAAATGGATCGGAACTAAAGCGGGTTTATCAATTTAAATACTTAGTGCAAATTCTTGCCGATGACCTTAAAGATGATCTTGATATAGAGAGAAAGCGTAGGGCTTTGGCGAGACGCGGTAATATGCTAGCAGACCGGGTTAAAATAACCTTATTCAAAGCGGACTGCCAGGGTCTATACACGGGCGGTCTGTGGATGGGTATGCCAAAAAATCGCTAAACACGCTGCTAGTCCAGTAGAATAACGTTTTCAGGATGATGTTGGCAGTTCCCCGCTTCTGTAGTGCCTCTGGCATGTTTGCACAGACCCGAACTGACGGTTTTTCAAAAAAAGTAGCGTCGCTAATGAGAAGGATAAGGATAAGTGACAACAGCATCCTGAGAACGGTGGCAGATGATCCGCATGCACCTATTGTGAGGCACTTCGTGCAAACGATGAGTCATACAGTGGATGATAATTCTTCTAGGTGTCGACCGCACGGAGTACCTTAAGTATGTGACAAATTAGAATTTATAATAAAATATAATTTAAATTAAATTGTTTTCAAAATATAATATAAATATCACTTTTTTTAACAGTTTTTTAGCATTAATGTAATACTAACCCATGGACCTTTGTTGTCTGATATAAATGAATTTGAATTAAGCAAGGAAGAGCTTCTCAATTCGACTGCTTTGTTTTTCATTCTTTTTTTGTATCCATGTTACACGATATCTTACAATTATTAAATTGTGAACTGATTTTAATGATGTGAATGTTAAACTGGGAATGGTGGTAACCATTCAAATTTAGACGAAATTCCAACACTAAGAGTCGTAAAATGCTTGTGAAGTTTTTAATGTTACTATTTAAACTACGACTACGTTGTTAGTTGTTCGAGCTATATGGCCGGCCCATTGCCACTTCAGCTGACTAATCTATTGGACTATGTCGGCCACTCTGGTTTTCTGCGGATATCCTCATTTCTAAGTATATCACACCGAGAAACCTCGAGAGTAGCCCTCTACAGAGCTCGCTGAGTTATCTTGAGCTTCCTCATACGGCCTCAAACGCAACCTAGACTTATGTCACAATAAATTATTCTGCTGCTGTAAGCAAAATAAGTATTAATTATTGTCTGTCACTCAGTATTATCTCGTATTATGCTATCGGTTCCTACCTTAGTTTAGGAGTCAGTAACAAAATAGTGAAATAATTAAACACTGTTATTTTCTTTACGAGAAAAAATCGTTCACTGCGAATTAATGACATATTAACATATAGAAACAAAGTAACCCATTTTATTCCATACATTTAGGAACGATAAATAATTTTGATTATGATCACGAATGCCTTGTTAAGTTTGATTTTGAACAGCCCCTTAACAACATTACATATCATTACATATTAATTATTGCTATATTGTTAAATTCGGTATTCGTTTCATAGATCAGTTGTACTGTTAATATTGATAGGATGGATATATGTCGTCGCACACGCTGTGATACTACTATTGTTTAGTAGTTAATATTACTCAAAATTTCACCTCATTGGCACATTGCACTCTGCTGATTGACGGAAATAGTTCCTTATGTGTAAGTGTCGTGTTGGAAGATCCATCCAAAACACTGAACTATACATTGTAGAGTCATGCTACAACTACGTTATGGTTGTGGTACGAATTGGTCGGCTCGGCCGGGGCAAGACCAGGCCCTCACAGAATACCACGTAAACATCTCACGTAATAGTTGGGTAGAGTCATTTAAAAAATAAAAATGCTTAAGTTTCATAAAAAGTGCGCTGAGTTTCGGTATGAAAGGTATAGAGGGTCAAAATAATAACACACTGTGAGGCGTTTCGTCTTGGTTCTCTGAAGTGACAACGCACCTGTAGCCTTCTTTATTTGGACTTGCCTTCAGGTATCCACAGTCTGCAGTAGCTCGCTACCACCAGGTGGACTGCAAGTTAGTATATGTATGAGGTGATTTAAAGGATTAATAATTCATTTTCTTTTTCAAATAACCAAGTATGACTTACTTTAATAATTCATAATTAGTTTTCGTAAGGTGTAAGTTCTTATTAAGCTTAGTAATCTTAACGACCCAAAAAAATTGACAAGGTCATAGACAAGTCGAACTTTACCTTCACTTACTTAACTCTAGATTTCAAAGTTCAATATCTTCAATAGAACGTGACCTCTTATAGTTAAATTCGGACGTACTGAAAATGTTTTGACTGTTACTGAAAACTAATTAAAGCCTAGGTAATTAACATGCTTAAATAAATTTGCAACAGTGAAATTTATCTTAAATTAGAATGTTACTTATGATGAAAAATTTATAGGAGATTGTATTGCGCCGTGCAGTGGCGGTGTAAGAGTATCCACTACCCCATATCTTCCCGTGGGTGTCGTAAGAGGAGACAGAGGGAGACAGGCAGGAGATGGGCAGCAGTGTTTTCGTAATAACAACTAAAAGTACTACGGCTGGAACCCACTTGCCAAACATGGCAACCATAACAAATATCCCCCCTATGAGGTAATCTTTGCAAGATGATGCGGTGACCAGGATTAAGAAAGGAATGCTTCGGTGGTTTGGTCATGTGGAAAGAATGAATGCGGAAAGACTGACAAAGCAATTATATGTTGCAGAAGTGAATGGAAGAGTCGGAAAGGAACGTCCTAGGCGGAAGTTTGTCGACCAAATTGGCGATATACTAAAAATGGGCCAAATTAAGAGTACCCTTAACCGACGAGCATGTATGCGTAGGTATATGGATGTGGAAGAGGCGAGAAAGGTATGTCAGGATCGTGCTAAATGGAAGTCTGTAGTCTCTGCTATCCCTCTGGGTGACAAACGTGAGTGTTTTATGTAATCTATGGGGGAGTATGTTCAGCAGTGAACTTTAATAGGCTGTTATAGTGCACTCGGTCGTTTTAGTTAATAATTGCATATAAATTGTTTTTACTGTCATAAAATTGACACTGCGCTAAACCCTACCATCGATGGTATTGCATATGGGTTAACTTAAGCCTGGTTTATATTTGTCTGACGTGTTGTGTCGTGACGGGCTCTGACGTGATGGCTAGCTTTCACATATGTCTGACTTGTTCTGTTGCCCTCTGACGATATTTTAAATCAATACAATCGTGGTTCTCGTGGAGTTCGTACGAATAATTCAGATTATGGAGTAAATATTGAATTTTTGGTGCTGGCAACCCTACAAAAAAGAAAGAAAAAGAACATTTAAATTCAATAAAGTACCTATATTTTATATCGAGACAAAGATACATGTGATTATGACACGTTATAACACAACACTGGCGCGTGGGCACTTGTCTGGTGTTTCGTCAGGCTGCCGCTCCCCTCCTACCCCACCTTCACTGCTCTGATGCGATCGGAACCTCTTCAAAGCCATCACAACACCATACTATATAAATGTATCGTACCCTTCTGATGCGTCACAACACAACACGTTAGACAAATATAAATCCGGCTTTATGCTTCCCATAACCAACAGACACGTGTGGTAACTAAACTCGACATCGGTTTGCAAAACACCATGAACGACAACAATTGCAAATTGAAGGATTTTAGTCCTTTGCATTATTGTCTCTGCATCACCTACAGACATATAGAGCGTAGTTCTACGAGCGTAGTACTTAAGAGAAGAACGTCGATTACACATGCAAGTGAGTTCCAAAGCTAGCGGTTATGTCCTTTACGAATGCACTCATCGCTATTTCTTGTGAGGACAGCACGGTAATACAATTTCCCGGTGTTTCAACGCTATTGCCATCTTGGGGACAATTCTGTCTAATGGTTATGCATTTTGCGTTCGCTAAGAATATTGTTTGAATATTTGGCGAGAATTGCCATTTTCTGAACAGTTTGTTTACGTTTAAATGCAGTTTTGAAACACCACTTTTACAATATAAGCTCTGTAAATTTGCCAATGTTCGTGTTCCACCATACCACTATACTCGTATATAGGAGAGATATAATATGTAGAAATCCTTGCTATTTTAAATTTCTCTTACTGGCTATAACTTCAATAAGTTTGATCGCAGTACAGTACAGTATTTATATCTTTGATTCTATTTATTAGGTATTTTTTATCTAGCTGCGAAATGGTACTGTCATCGATCGAAGGATATGAGATATCTACTGCACGAAATAGAGTGATGAAATCTAAAGCCGACTACACATGTACCTATACCTATACATGTGTGCCAAGTGTGTGTTGTTGTAGTCTATCTGGAAAAAAATCAAAGAATTGAATGAATCACTTCACAGCTGACCGTATGAGGAAGCTCGATATCGCTCAGCGGCCTATAGAGAAAGTTATGCTCGGAGTTTCTTTGCTTGACAGACTTAGTAATGAGGTTATCCGCATTAGAAAGAGAATAACCGACATAGCGCAACGTATCAGTAATTTGAAGTGGCATTGGGCCGGCCATATAACTCGAAGTTGTTATTCAACTGATAGGTAAGAAAGATTCTCGAGTTAGTGGCAGTCTCGTCTGGTAAACGAAGTGTAGGATGGTCCCCAACTAGATGGTGTGCCGTTTAGGCAGGATTTCAATGGATGAACATCGTGGACCCTGTTATGTGACATTCCTTAAGTGAGTGTAATGATTTAATTATGATGATTTAAACAAACATTTTTTGAAATTTCACTATCTAGTTTATTGCCATAGAAAATATCCCGTAATATTAATACAAGAAAAAACATACTCGTACAGTTGGATTGTAAAACCCTACTTTTTGAAATCTAAAACTAGATCGAATGCAGTAAAATAAACTAAAGGAGATTGAGGACAATAAAGCAAGAAAAAGGACAGAAACTTTTTAAAGATTCCGGTGTGCAAAGTTCGTTACACAAGTTCCTTTGAAACGAAAACCCCTTGTTCAGTAACATTTTCCTTTGAAGCTGATTTTAAAATACTGAGGGAAGCATCAATGAAAAGAACCTTTATGGTAATACAACGAATCCAATGTGTTTTTAATAATATTTCTTAAACAGTTACAAATTGTAAGAGCATTGCAAACTGAATAGTAAATATACGTAAAACCGATACCTAGCATATTCAAATTAATGAGATTTATATTATTTTTCAAGACAACTCGTATAAGGCGATTACAGGCGGGATCACTTAGGTTTTATCGAGTAAACAGTACTATATTGCTTCAGTTGATGTTTCACTTGCCGTTTTTTAACCTTTATTTGTAGAAAACGTGCCCTCAGTCTACTTTACTAATTGTTACTCATGTAAATCACTTAACTGAAACTAGTAAAAGACTTTTTTAATTCCCGACGTTTCGGGTGCTTTGCAGCGTACATGTTCACGGGAGAACTGACGTTATTGACTTCCCGATGTCAATGTTGACCCGGAGTACCTTCAGCTTTTTAATTATTACTTTTGATCCGATCTACGCTGAATGAGCATGCTGTGTGTTGAAGTTTTAGTTTTGATTTGATTTTAAAGCATTTAAGCATACCACTGCAAGACTTTAAGACACAGTAAGCTCATTCTGATTAGACCTTAAGACTAATTATAAACCACTTTTTCTAATAATACTCATTGTGTGTAATTATAAAAATATTTTAACGTTTATTCCCATAGTAGCATTCTCTACTGTGTCATTGAGGCGTTTAAATACATAAATTGTATATAAACATCCAGACCCGAAACAATTATTTTTACCATTCTTACACTTCTTCGATGCGGAATTCAAACTAGCAACCTGTAGTACCACAACCAATCGCATTAACCATTGCACTATCGATTCGACAACACACAAAGCACTTTAAAAAGGTGCCGACAAAGTGCGTAATATTTAAAATTGATACCTACTTACTATATATATCCTGTGACTTTAAAGCAATGTATTCTGTAATTCTGTACACGTTCTTGGCTTTAATTATTAAATGTCTCTCTCTCTCTCTCCTAAGGTGAACAAATTCTCAAGTAGAAACTACCAACGTTACAAAATAGGTATGCGATAAGCGCGAGCTTAACGTGAGGATTGAAGTAAAGTCGTGGAAAAGTTCACATTAGCTAGAATTACTATGTTAGAGCGACAATAGTATAAGTTTTCAGTGCAAAATTCTTTGCTTGTCATTTTTATAAAGTGGTGTATAAAATTATAATTTGTAAGTAAAAACGGATAACGTCTTTAAATTTTATGAACCCGGGAGTATCTTAATCAAATGTTGGGCAGTATTAGATAGGATGAAGTTAGTCAAGGTATTATCGAAATCTAAGGTTAGTTGTATACGTGGTAGAGCCACGTTGCAGCTATATTATTGTTGTAGTACGAATGGGTCGGCTCGTCCGGGGAAGAACCACGCTCTTACAGAATACCAGTGTAAAAACGCAGCTTAATACTGCTTTGTTTCGTATGGTGAGTGTAGAGATCCGGAGACGCTTTTTTACTGGAAACGAGGCATTCCATCGTAGTCCTCAGGGGTGACAACGCATCTACGTTTTGATTCGTAATCGAGGATAAATGTAGATGTCTATGGGCATGGGTATACAGCATCCATCAGGTTGACTTTATGCTCGTTCGTCACCCTTATTCCATTTAAAAAAAAAAAAGTTTAGATAGGGTCGATAAAGTACTAATCACAGAACACATTTATTACTTGCTTCAGAGTCACATGCCAAATAAAAAGTACCTAGATGCATGAAAAGCATCTATGCCACTATTTTGTTCTACTTTTAAAAATGAAGCTCGGTGAGTGAAATTATTTCCGGCATTTTTCGTGATTTTATTGCGGGTCCGCAACGCAAATGTTAAGGGCGACCTCAAGGAAAATTACTACATCCATTTCTGTTTACAGTAATAGCCGGTGTAATGAAACGCTTGTCATGATTTGGGAACGTGGGGTTTTATGGGCGAACTTCTTTTTGCCTACACATTAGTGCTCTTTCCTTTGTTATAATAGAGAACAAATAAAAACTTTTAACGTCGTGAACAAGTTAAGATATTTTTTTTTTATTACGTCCTTACCAATGAATTTGTCATTTTCTAATGCTGACCAACTTTAAATTTCTTGCATCCGACATGGACTTCCAAAAAAAATTTTTTCTCGTTATTTATAAGAATACTTGCAATGCTTTTAAACACTACAAATACTCCCGCATATCACTTATACTAGAATTAAAATTAAAACGTGTTGTGCTAGAAGTGTTCACGGCAGTGAGTCACTTCTAGCAATCGAATGGCGATTATTAAAACTGCGGTTGCCAACCAATGAATATACAGTAGGAACTGGAAGCCCTATGCGGCCAACCTTGACCAAATCCCCTGAGGCAATCTATTGCAAAAAAAATATTATGGTGAGTGCTTAATTATATAATGTTTGAAAACAAAATACAAATATGTCTTATTTTGATGGTTTAAACATTTGCTACATACGTCATTAAAATAAATCATAATTTTGCAGGACCTGGGGTTTTGTTTTTATTTAGTTTTATGATTTGTAGGTTATGTTGTAAAATAAATAGTTCTTGTGACAAGTTGTTCGAATAAATTGAAAAGAACACAAAATAATACAGTTTTGTAGTTATTAATAAATAAAGTAAAATAAAACTCAACCTATTTAAATTGCTTAATTATTTTCTATAATTTATGATAAAATGTCATCTAGAAAAGCAGCCGGAGTCTGTACATTAATTGTTCTATTCCTCTCATAACTCAGGTATAACATTATTGTTCTTATGTGGGCGTAACAACCCGCTGTCCTGTAATCCGAGAGAAAAGCCAAGGGTCAACTTAAATAAATCCATAAAAGTAAAAAAAACAAACACAGCGACAGTACCAAATGCGCATGACAAGTTGAAACTCGAAGTTACCATACGGGTTACATTCGGAATAGAATAGGCAATGATCACTGAACATACAGCCCATTCAGTCGTGTCAGATGATATTCAAATGTTCTTTTAGTTTAAAAATATAGTTTATTCAATAGTTTTTCTAAATATATTTATGTTACTCAATATTAATCTCTAAAATTCGCCTAAATGATTCAATATTATAATTTTTTTGTAATAATGAAGGCTGTTTTATTATAAAAATAGCTTTCATTATCTATTGCCACAGAAAAATATTTAAAAACGTAGTGGTTTTGTCGGGAACTTGACCATCGACCTATTGTTGCTCCTGTTTTATCGTTTAAATAATAAGTGGATTTTGATACGTAAAAGTGATGGGATTTTGTGTCTTAGGTGTTACACAGTGAACTATTAGAGAAAACGACAAAAGAAGTGCTTCGATGTCGATATAAACCTCGAGTTATTTTGATCGCTTAGGCGCCTTATAAATTTGACTGGCTGTCGTCATCGACTATCCGCTGGGTTAAGCTGTCGTCAAAATCTCACAAAAACTTCGCAATGTGACACATCAGCATATTGTGAAGAAAAAATCTACGAATACGAAGATCCCGAATGAAATAAAGACATAGCTTAAATGACAAGTATCTAAGCTCAAAATCTTAAAAAAAGCCGTCATTATCTATTGCCATAGACAAAATACAGAACATATTTGATAACGTTTTGTTTCTGTTATAGTTATAACATTAGCTTTCGTGTTTCAGTTTAAAAATGTTTTTATGATTATCCCAAGTACAGCATAAATAAAAACCATTTAATTATGCTTATAATTTATGGTTTCATTACCTACATATTTTTGTATAACTGCTCCGAACGATGTGAAGCACCCAATTTCATACATCTCCTGTAATATATAGATATTTATTATTACGTTAGTATTTAAAGAGTAAATTAATACTTTAAAAACAACAATTAATATTTTCCCTTATTATTAAATTTAATACTTCTGTTTGAACAAAAAGCGACTGAAATAACAAATTTTTATTTTGCGGGAAAACCTACTTGCATATAGGAAAGCCGAGTTCGGAACTAACCCGCAGCTCAAAACACTTCTACGGCGTTTCCATGGAAAAAAACCACGAATTAAACGAGCGCTGAGGATTTGTTTCGCTTAAATTGCCTAGAAATTGCGCAATTCGAACAAAACAAATAAGTGTGAGCTACGAAAATTGATACGGAGTAGATATTTATGAAGTCTTTTTATCGAACATGCGGAATAACAATACCCCTTGGCATACGATACGGCAATCTTCGAAGCTTCACTCGAATTTATTGCGATGGTTACGGTATAAGGGCTGCGAGCCTTCTTCGGAAGCTTCAGCGCGATATTATTCGGAGGGTGTACGTTTTGTTTACGAATTGCTCGTTTGTGCGTGACTCGCCCCAGTTGGAGTCCCCACGAGCTGATAATTATTTTCAAAATTTCTCGAGACTTCATTTTGAAGAATTTATAGCAATTTTAATGCTATAATGGGCTTTGTTAAATATTAATTTATTTCAATAGTATTTAATTATTTTTTACATTGCTCAAGTCCCGCTGCGCCGGTGGCCCGTGTTATGTAATGGCCATGCTAGAAAATCGAAAAGCATTCGACCAAAATGTCTACTCTGACAGCCTCGAAGTCATACATTAAGGGATAGACATTTTCCTAATTTTTTAAAGCTTATTTTTTTTTTTAGTTAAACTTTGTCTAATGATCTACTTTCTCAAACTTTGTAGGATCAGTTAATAAGGGACAACTTCATGTAGGTTCTTAATGTGAAGCTTTGCCTTACTTGACCACTAAGACACGATGCCTTATAAAGTATGCGGGTAACGTGCTAACAAAGCTGGGCAAATGGAACCTTTATTTCTCTTTAACTATTTTACTGCGCGAAACTGTTATACTGCTTAATGAAAATACGTACAAAGTTGTTGGTAAGAAATTTATATTTTGTATACAGAAGATGTAACAAGTAAAAGTAAAAACGTCGGGAATTTAAAAAGTCTAATTTAAACGCGATAAAATCCGTAAAATTAGTTTCATTTTAAAGTAAAGTTACAGCCTATAGGCATCTTACTTCTGTTAACAAGCATCATCTAATTTTTGGTAGGCTCTGGGAAGGGGCCGCGGCACTGTCTCAATACGTATTAGCATATAAAATGTGTCACCGAAATATATTTTTAACTTCTTTGGTTTGTACGTTCCTTCACTATTTTGCTCACCGCTAAGAACGTTATAAATCAGCACGTAAAATTGCAGTAAACAATTTTAAAAAGATCTGGCAAGGTTGCAAAGAAGCAATTCGAGTTCGACATCTAATTGCTTTCGAAAATATATAAACTAAAAACGAATGAGTGTAAATTAAGACCGATTATTATTTATTTTAAACCACACAACTTATTTTAAATGGCTACAATTATTTTATTTCTAATAGACACTGTCCACTTCCAACATGGGAATGATTTGTCGTATTTGTCAAGCTTGGAAGGTGGATTGGCGTTGTGAATCATCTTTTGGAGGCCACTATGAAAAATGCCCTAAAACCCTCTCAGCCTTGCCCTAAAACCCTCTCAGAAATGAGGGAAGGACTGTTCCCAGCAGTGGGACCACACATTGGCTGTAACTTTACTGTTTTGTACGAAAAATGGTAGAAAGCCATGGGGTCTTTCTGCCATTTCTCACAGTTTTTCTGATCATTTTCTTAGTTGCCTCTTACGACACCATCAAAGCAAAATGGATTGGATGGCTTGATGAATGGTCGTGAACTGGCGATTGAAGGTGGGTTGTCGCCATCTATCCGAGTCCTCAAGGCTTTGCTGATCTTTTTATTAGTTGTCTCTTATGACTGCCATTGAACAAAATGGCATAATGGATTCTTGTGCGCCGCCAATAACCCTGCGAGCTATTACATTAGTACATTTACTACATGTATTGATATTTTTATTCTTCTTTACAACCAAAGTTGCTACAAACCACTGCTACATAGCTTTTTCAAGAATTTCAACTGTCACACATGCCAGATATATAAGCCCCCTTCCTCAGACCTGCGACAGGGAGCATCTTAAAGATACAGGACGTATGGCTAATTTAAAAACGAATTGCATCAATTAACATAACAAAAACAGTTTTCTAGTACATATACATTCATTCGTTATAGTGTGTGAAAAGTCCACATGACTTAATATAGGCATTCCCTTTAGCTTGCCTCATAGAGTAGGCTTGAAATTTGCCATAGTTGCCACGCTTAGCAGGCGGGTTTTCTAAGCTGCCTACCACATGCCCTATTTCCATTTGTCGCCTCTTAAGAACCCCACATTACGACGTGCGTTAGCCGATCCTCTTACGCTAACCCTACACGGCGATAGCATTACCTACAGCACTAAAGTATTTACAAACTGTTTAGGACCGCGATATTTACTACTCATGCGCGTGAGTAGTACTTATCGCCGTCCTTACACACCCTTAGAAAAATTAAAGGAGAATATTGCTCTCTCTATAAGACGCATATCCTCACCGTGCATATTCATACAATTTTAGGAAGGCTATAACTCTATAATGAATCTTGATCCTACTGCGGCCTATATACATATTTACCTGACTTCATACATAATAGCAGACACACGTACTAGCTTCCATGGAAGAGTATGTTACTAAAGATTAAAGGCCCCTAAAAGCGTCAACGTGCTCCCTGGGACATCTTTCACGTAAATTAAAACACGGATAAAATATCCTGCGCGAAGCCTACGAAGAAATTTCACATGCAAGGTTAACTTACTAAGGATTATATTCCCGCATCACCACGAAATTTATCTAAGAAATTGCAGTGAGACGGATTGTGATGAAAAAACGTCTCCGTGAAATATTATGACGAAACTTTTCTCGAGTTTTCAGTCACAGGAGAGAAATGAAATGAAGTCAACTTTGGTTATTGAAAACTGCAATACACTCACGAAAAGCCACTTTACTAGAATCTTATTTATGTAGTTATAATTTATAACATTTCATTTTAAAAATATTGTTTTTTTTACAGAAAGTCGTACGTGTACATCTTCGGAGTTTCGGTGCAAGACTGGACGTTGTATTCCAATGTCATGGCGCTGCGATAATGAGAAAGACTGTTCTGATGGCTCTGATGAAGAACCTGGCACATGCAGTAAGTAATGGGTGTTTGCTTAAAGATATAAACGAGAAAGAAACAAGACTAAAGAATAATTTAAAGACTTAATTATCTTAGTTTGTTTAGAATCTATTACGTTATTTCACTTTGAATACAAAAAGTTTTGTTTTCTCTATTTCTATAAACTACGAGCTCTCGTCTTATTTATTGATAAGACGTATTGTTTGATCAATATAAACCAAATATGCACTACTGTCTAGCGTAAAGTTAATTGTTGTAGATTTCTTTCTAAAAACTTTTAATTATCTGTACAACATATTATATTAGTTGTAACGTGCAAATATACAGTCGTAAACTAAGAAAAGATGGTATTGTATATTATGTGACAAAAATATTCTTACATTACGTGCAAAGTATTATTCGGTTAATCTATTTTCCAAAAATATTATTTTATTTATGAGAGAAGTTTTAAGGTAGCACGCATACTTCGTCTTTAGCTGGCTTCTGACGCGGATTAAAATCTTAATTACGGCTCAAAGTTTTCAGGATTAATTTTATAATCTTTAACCTTTCTTCTACCATATTTCAGTTGCGAATCTGGAATTTTATTTTTATAGATAAAACATTTAATTACACAACCGAATAATATTTTATGGTAAATTAAAATACAAATAAAGCGATTTCAGTAATAAATTGTAGCGTATCTCGAGTTTAGGTATTACATATTCATTTAAAATGTTTGTGTTAATGGTTCATTTACTATGTAGATTCAAACTAATCAAGGAGCACACAGCGAGAGTAATATAATGAAACAAACGTTGAATAGGTCGTCCAGTATTACTTTTTTACTGTTCAAAAGAGATGAACCGGTAAATTATGTCTGCATATATATGAGGATTGTCTGGAATTTTACAATCTCCGCTTTATAAGAATAACATGTATATATATAGCGTAGTGTAGTGCGACCCACACTAGATGGAGTGACGACCTGGTAACGATAGATGCAGGTGGCTCAGGACCGTGCTTTGTGGCATTCCTTGGGGGAGGCCTATGTTCAGCAGTGGACTTGTGAAGGGCTGTAATGATATATATATATATATATATATATATATATATATATATATATATGTATGTATATATATATATATATATATACATACATACATAAACACTCACGCCTGTCACCCAGAGGGGTAGGCAGAGACTACAGACTTCCATTTAGCACGATCCTGACATACCTTTCTCGCCTCTTCCACATTCATATACCTACGCATACATGCTCGTCGGTTAAGGGTACTCTTAATTTGGCCCATTTTTAGTATATCGCCAATTTGGTCGACAAACTTCCGCCTAGGACGTCCCTTTCCGACTCTTCCATTCACTTCTGCAACATATATTTGCTTTGTCAGTCTTTCCGCATTCATTCTTTCTACATGACCAAACCACCGAAGCATTCCTTTCTTAATCCTGGTCACCGCATCATCTTGCAAACCACACTCTTCTTTTATCACACAGTTTCTCACCCTGTCACTCAGATTCAGCCCTAACATACTCCTTAGCGACCGCATTTCTACCGCATTTATTCTACTCTCGTGCTTCTTCTGCCACACCCAACTTTCACTACCATACGTTAAAGTAGGGACTAATACAGCACTGTGAATTGCCATACGTGCCTTTTTTGACACATTCTGACTTTTCACAATAGAGTGTAGAGCCCCATTTACTTTATTTCCTGCATTCACTCGTCGTTCAATGTCCTTATCATATCTCGCATCCCTGCTGAATACACATCCCAAATATACGAACTCATCCACTTGCTCAATTAACTCTCCTTCTATTCTTATTTCACATACATATATACATATATATATATATATATATATATATATATATATATATATATATATATATATATATATATATATATATATATATATATATATATATATATATGTATATATAGTCTATGAATAATATGTTTTTCTTTCTAGACAAGTTTTATGACCAAACAAAGCAAACAAACTTGTAGAAGTTTATACGTTTTAATCTTGGGCTTGTGTAAATGTGCCAAGCGTAACCCGCAACTTTGTACACTTATTGCCAGTGTGACGCGACTTCACGTAACATTAAACTCTAGGAGTTCAGCTGACATAACAGAAAAAAAAAACATAAAATGAATGTATAATTTAAGTTTGTTTTTCTTATTTATAGATATAATAGTTGCAAATACATATTAAGCAGCCTGATGGTATAGGTAGTAGCTAAGTTATTGCTATTATCACCTCTGAGGATTAGGGTATATTGTCAGTAAAAAAAAGTATCTGATCTGGTCACTCACCGTATGGTTTAAACTAATGTTAAAATGGCACCACAATAGTGCTGCATTTAGTGTGATCGTGGTTATATCCCTAAAGAGCCGACTACTCAGCGTCGCTTTACCATGATGTGTAAAAAAAAGGGTTTATTCACAGTGTTTTATTTCAATGGCAAGTATATGCTGGTTACACACCTCCCTTATAAACTGCTACAAAGCAGGGTCCAGAGCTACATGCATCCGACTTACCAAGTTATCCGTTCTACCAAGGTCGTCACTCCATGATCCATGTAGTTCGCAATACGCTAGGTTTGTCTACGTTAATAGGCCATATAGTCGTGTCGCCTTGCCCAGCGTCGTGAATATGAGCGAATCTTCTATGTAATTATTGGTAGGTGTCGCTGCTAGAAAAATCCAATGTCTGTAAATTTAATTGAACCTAATGGTGTGTATGAAGGTAGTGAATGAATATTTAACATGTAAGAGCTACGTTGCAGCCATACATAGCTGTAGCAAAAATGGGTCGGTTCGACCGGGGTAAGACCACGCTCTCACAGAATGCTAAAGCGAAACGGCAGTAGGTATAATGCTGCTGTGTTTTGTATGGTGAGTCTAGGGAAGAGGAGGCAAACCAGCATTCGACTCACCTGTTGCTAGGTGACTACCGCCGCCCATGAACAACTGCAACACCAGGAGAATTGCAGATGCATTGCCGGCCTTTTAAAAAGGAGTAGGCTCTTTTCTTCAAGGTCCCACATCGATTCCACAAGGAAGTTGTGCGAGGAAGAAATCTTCTTTTAAATCTCGCATGGTAGTGGACCGCTAGTCATCTAGATGGTATGGATGATATCGCGAGATTTGTCACGATGTATGATGGTTAAATTATGCGGCTGGTATTACTCTGAACAATTCCTCAGAGCACGCCCCGTGGTAAATGCGATAAAATACGCAAAGAGATGTTCCCTGCGCAGTGTCAGTGAGTCAAGCCAATCGGAAAGGGTTCTTTCGCCGACGATTTAAATGGCTCTGCGCTGGATGAGATTAAATGTAAGGAGCTGCCACTGGGGAGTCACAGCCCAGGGAAGGGAACGGTATTCCATGTGTCGCCGAACCTGCGCCTTGTGAAGTTGCAGGTAGTGTGCTGGCATGAAATAATGGTCTTCTGTTCCAAGTGACCTCGAAACTGTATGTCACTTGATATGTTGGCGCCGAGGATTCCGATACTGGCTAAGGCTACAAGGGGAGTGCTTTGAAACTGAAAAGTTACGATGTAGGGGTTCTTTTGAGCGGTAAACGCGAGAATTTGTGTCTTTTTGGTTTGAACTGGACTAGATTTGGTCGCCTCCAGTCAGAGACTTTGTTCGACAAAGTCTCGACATTAGACGCATATTTATTTCGGTTCTCGGCGACGTTTTCCCTAGACATATTGGCACGGCCTGTTTATAAAGCACCACCAGTACTGTCGTTCGCGTAGCAATGAATGTTACCGGTTTGCAACATATCATTGATATGCAGAAGAAACAGCGTTGGTGATAGCACGCAGCCTTGTGGAACACCAGCGTTAATGGGCTTGTAATCGGAGTATGCACCGTCTAGTTTTCACTGGTAACGAGGCATTCCATCTTGGTCCTCAGGGGTGGCAATTGACAGCGCATTAGCATTTTGATTCTTAATCAATAATTATAATAATTAATTTTTATACGTGGTAGAGCCATACTGCAGTTATATTAGTAGTAGCTTAATGCTGCTGTGTTTCGTATGGTGAGTGTAGAGAACCGGATACCCTTTTTACTGGAAACGAGGCATGCTATCTCAGCTCAAGGGGTAACAACGCATCTGCATTTTGATTCTTAATTAAAGATAAATGTCAGATATCTATGGGCAGTATCCACTTACCGTCAGGTGGACTGTGTGTTCGTTTGTCACCCTTATTCTTTAAAAAAAAATACAATCGATGTAGTTGTCTATGGGCCATTGCATGCACTTACCATCAGGTAGACTATATACTCGTCTGTTTGGAACGAAAGAGTAAAAATAAGTTTTACACTTTAATGTTCCTACACTAAAAATGTACAAGTGAAACGTCTCAAGTTTATATAATTTATTAGATGCGACTTAAAACAACATTACGCTCGAAATAGGGCTATTTAGTTCAATTAATTACATTTTAGTCTTAGCACAGCCTGTGTTGAGCGTAGACATTCATTAATTTGAACTCGTCCCCAACAGTTAACAACTTGTGTACAAGCGGCGCGAATACATTTTTAACGTTCCAATGACTGGCACTATTGAAAATAATTATTTCATACCCATTGTTTGTAAAAATATTACTGATAAATAATGTATTACATAAAACGTATAATCAAATAAACAATGAAAAAAAAATAATAGAATAATTTCTTGTGTTTTTTTAATCATATATTTAGATGTCAGGTAAATTTAGGACTACGTAAGACAAATTAGTAACTCAAAAATCAATAAAGCTTTCGTAAACAGTGTCACAGCGCAGCAGTTGTCCGGAACACAAGTTTGTGTGCACAAGTGGTCACTGTATACCCGCTGCTTGGCATTGTGACGATTCCGCTGATTGTCCAGACGGCTCCGACGAACATCAGTGTGGTAAGGGCATGATCAGGGCAAAAACGCAACCTAGGCATGATTCAAATCAATCAATTGGCATGTTTAAAATCATTGGGGAAATCACTACCTGCTACGAATAGCAGCATGTTAAAAAGTGACTTCACTGAATCTTTGTTGTAATCTAAATTTTTAGCCTCATATTTAGGTATTTCAGAAAAAACCATACAGAGAAGTAAGAAGGAAATATTGACAGCTAAAAACATGACTTTTTAAGTATTAAATCTTTTCAGATTAGATGTTAGATATCCGCTTTCGTCTAAATACAGGATAAATTACTACGGTAGACAATATGCAGCGACAGAATTTATTCGTTTAATGTTTTGTGTAGAGATTCATTTGCATTCTACTTAGCATGAGCATGACTTGGGTTGGCAGAAGTGGAGGCGTGCGGGCCCGAAGAATTTACATGCAGAGGAAAACATGGAGAATGCGTGCCCCTCACCTGGATGTGCGACGACAATCCTGACTGCTCTGACGGTTCTGATGAGAAAGCATGCAGTAAGGGTTTTTCTTATTCTTTGTCTGTTTATATAAAACCTTTTTTTCATAATACATATATGTATATTACTTTGTGCTTGCTATGACGTGTATGCTAAATTTGATTGATAATTATTAGCATTTAACTAGCATATAGGATTGTAGGTTAAATTAAATGCATCATGCATTATGCATGCTCGACATTATTTCACAATAGTTTTTATGTTCTTCTTCCATATATCCATTATATATTGAAATGTATTTATACAAATAGCACAATTTAATTTTATTAGTGTTTGTCATTAAATTTTAATAATAGTTTATTTTTTAGGATACACAAAGTTTTGTAAATAATGTACTGTTTCTGACAGTGTATTTACTTTCAATGAAATGCTCATGCATTATAATTTATAATATACATTTGTTTCATAACGTGGTCCAAAATAATAGTAAATAAAAATTTTATATAACATTTTCATTTTAAAATACAGCACTAAGTTGATTCAATGTACATTGCTTAGTTTTCAAAACCATGCTTAACTACTCAATGAACATCACTATCAATCAATCACCTAAGGAATAACCTTCGGGTAATTCTCATTCCGTAAACGTCTGCCCCATCCATCGATAAATTTCTTATCTCCCGCATCGGACTCGCCCTAAACTATGAAGAATGACTTTCCGCGGTTTTCTTTAATATCCACAAACTTTCTTAACGATGAAAGATCCGATACGGAGAAGTCGCCCTCCATATCTCAAAGCCTCGACACAAAAGTGGCATTATTATAATTTCGGCACGTATCAATCTATATTATTAGTAGTTATTCTTATACGTATTTTGCACCATGGTAGTTTTATTACAGTCAATCTTACTCTCTGCTTGTTAGCGTTATGCTTCCTTAAATAAGCAAAAGGGAACACTAATGTGTTTTTTCTGTTCTTTTGTATTCGTTTGATCCTCCGTTTTATCACAGGGCAATATTCTTCAAACATTATTTTATATGATGTAATAGACAGTCTGATGAAATATAAATATGTAATAGATTCTGTTTGACCACTTTCAGAAGGGTGAATGGGAATAAAAAAATTGAGGCTATGTGAAATGTCAGTTGAAAATTCAATCTTTAAACAAACAATGAGCAACGCGAATGTAACGGAGGGGAGTAGTCATAGCATTTTTCCCCGACACAGAACTGTCTGTCATTTTTTGCGGGGGGAAATCTACGCACACAAAAACAATCTTCTGTCATTACAAAACTCATACATAAAAATTAAAACAAAAAATTAGAAATTTCACACACACTGTAAATGCTCGTATAAGGGAGCGTTGATAAATAGAGCGGGTTTGCTGGCGGGATGTTAACTGGAGAGCATACAGTAGCAGTTAGATGAGCAATAAATAACACTTCTTGAGAGTTTCTTCTTGTTTTATTTCTTGATTCCTTATTATTACATTGCCGGATTTGGAATAATTTACCACGAAAAACGGCTTTTTTATAAGCGGCTGTAACCAATCATAATTAAGAAAAAATCGCATACGGCATTAGTGAATCTATTGACCAATCAGAGCGCAGAGTAACCTTTTCTAAGAGAGATTCACAATTTCCTTAATAAACGTGGTAAAACATTCCTTACAATATTTATATTTATTCCTAACGATAGATACAACTTATTTCTATCATTCTAAACATAAATCATTCAATAAACCTTTATTTTACATTTATAAAAAATAAAAATAGTTTCGCGGTCGCCTCACGGTGTAGCTCCGGAGTAGGACTATATTTTTTGCCGAACATACAAGTGGCGCCGCCAAGAGGTAGGAATGTACAACACTTTTTCAGGAATTATGCTTAAGAATCTATACAATATTTTTTCATGAAATTTAAATCTTTCTCATAATGAAATAACATTATACAGCGATTAATTGACATATTAATGTTTCTTTTGAAGTACTTTAAAGGAAAAAGAATTATATTAATCACTTATATGTTAAATAGCTCTTTAAGTTATGATAAAAGAAATCTTACTAGAAAATAAGCTTATACTTGCGTCTAATGTTCTAATCAGACCTAAATAATATTAAATAGATTCATATAAGTCACTTTAAGATAAAAATAGAAGTGTTTAATTTACTTTCCTGTTTTTTCAGCACTAATCAGTCTTTACACTTAGCTTTATTTTACGAATAGGAAACAGTTAAGATTAATACCATCACCTAATTTTAAATCACTGATAAGAAATAATTATGATTAAATGCTAACACTTAGTTTTAATTCACTGATAATAAATAATTAATATTAAATGTTCGAATTCACTTTGTCGTCGCTAACATTCTCCCCCACGGTGCGTAGCACTGCATCCTCCGGAGGCGACGACTCCGCTGGCACCAGCACGATGACACGTCGAGTTGGACGGCGAAGTATTCCGCCTGATGTCCGCACGTCCAGCACCCTGGTTCTTCCGTCTGGTCCGGGATAGGTTTTGACGATTTCACCGCGAGGCCATGAGTTTCGCGGTAATGTGGCGTCCACTATTAGCACGATGTCTCCTTTTTTTTTATATAGAAGAGGGGGCAAACGAGCATGCGGCTCACCTGATGTTAAGTGACTACCGCCGCCCATGATCAACCGCAACACCAGGAGAATTGCGGGTGCGTTGCCGGCCCTTTAGAAAGGAGTAAGCTCTTTTCTTGAAGGTCCCCAGGTCGTATCGGTCCGGAAAAATCGCCGGTGGTAAACTATTCCACAGAGAGGTTGTACGTGGAAGAAAACTCCTTGTGAAACGTACAGTGGTGGACCGCCAAGCATCAAGATGGTGTGGATGGTATCGGGAAGTTTGCCGTGTAGTGCGTTCACGAAATTTGGCGGCTGGGATTAATCCGAACAATTCCTCAGAGCACTCCCCGTGATAGATGCGATAAAATACGCAAAGAGATGCAACATCTCTTCGCAGCGCCAGTGAATCGAGCTGATCGGAAAGCACTCGGTCGTCGACGATTCGAGCCGCTCTGCACTGGACGCGGTCAAGTGGAAGGAGCTGGTACTGGGGAGCCCCAGCCCAGAGATGGGAACAGTATTCCATGTGCGGCCGAACCTGCGCCTTGTAAAGTTGCTGGCGGTGTGCCGGCATGAAATACTGTCCCGCTCTGCTGAGCACGCCAAGCTTTTTAGAGGCCAAAAAGCTTTTTTCCTTCCCTTGGGTCTCTGGTTTCTTTCCCCTCGAGTTTCCTTGGCATCAGAAGAGGTAAGTATTCTTTAATCCACCTTTTCCAGAAGTGGTCTGCGAGTCTCTGGGTGGTTCTCCAGCTTGCCTTTCCGATGAGCTCCGTGTCGCTGAACTCTCCCGGCGCCATAGCTCCGCATGATCTTCCCAGCAGAAAGTGGTTCGGTGTTAGGCTCTCCTCGTCTCCTGGGTCCATGCTGATCGGGGTGAGAGGTCTCGAGTTGACGATGTGTTCAACCTCAGTCATTAGCGTATGGAGTACTTCCTCGGGCGGGCTCTTCTCGTTGAGGACTACTGCTAGCGCCGTCTTGACTGTTCGTACGAGCCGCTCCCAGGCGCCTCCCATGTTCGGAGCTCCCGGGGGGATGAACTTCCACTGGATGCCCTTTTCCTGTGCGGCCTCCTCTAATTCCCTTCTTGCTCCGACGAAATTAGTTCCGTTGTCGCTATATACGGTTTTCGGAGTTCCTCTTCTGGCTGCCATTCGTCGGAGTGCCATGATCATTGAGCTGGCGCTGAGAGAAGGTACCAGTTCTAAATGTACTGCTCTAGTTGTGAGGCAGGTAAATAAGGCTCCCCAGCGCTTCTCGTTTCTTCTTCCGATGGTGACTTGCATTGGCCCGAAGTAGTCTACGGCTGTGCAGGAGAACGGAAATTGATGATGCTGCAATCTTTCACTCGGCAGATCTCCCGTTGGTGGTATCTCTGGTGAACTCTTCTTTGTCTTGCACCATTGACAGCTGTGTGCGACCGCTTTTAGAGTTGCTCTTAAACCCAAGATCCAGAACCTTTGACGAATTTCGTTCATTACTGTAGCGGTGTTTCCGTGAAGGAATTTCCTGTGATAGTGTTGTATTATTAGACGAGTTATTTCTTGTTTTCCGTCTAAAATGATAGGATTCATTATTCTTCCGTTTCGGTCGTGAAATTTCATTGTTCTGCTCCTTAATTTAATTATTCCGTCGTCTCCAATGTAAACGTCGATTTTCTTAAGTCGACTCGAATTTTCTAATGGCTTTTCTGACTTCAGTTTTCTTATGTCTGATGCAAAACTATCGCTCTGGCTTATTTTTATTAATATCTCTTCGGCCTTTTTTAGGTGTTCTGCTTCTATGGGTGAGTATAGGCGCTTATTTTTGCTTCCGCTGGTCGACGGGATTGAGGTTTGTGCTTCTTTCTTCTGGATTTTTTGTGGTTTCCAAGACTCATCCTTCTAGCGTGCGGCGGTGGTGGTCGCTTTACGGCTCTTCTTTAGTAGGTGTGTAAAGGCGATTACTCTGGCTGTAGTGCGCAGCAGTCGCTCCCAGCTCGAGTTGCCAATACCTTTTGCTTGCTTTTTTCTTCTGGCATAACAATTTCTGGCTTGAAGTCGTGAAATTGCCATTCTTCTTCTGGTCGACGGAGAAATGACGGGCCTTTGAACCATCTGGCGTTGTGGTCGAATTCGGTTGGGGTTCCCCTCGTGGCGTCGTCCGCTGGATTCTCCTTGGTTGGCACCCATCTCCAGTCTTCTGGCTTGGACCTTTCTTCGATCTCGGCGAGTCGGTTGGCCACAAATGTTTTGAACTTCCTTGGTTCTGACTTTATCCATTGCAGCACTGTGCTGGAGTCGGTCCAGTAAACCTTTCTCGTTATGTCGAGCTCTGATTCCTCTTCGATTGTGGCGGCTAGTCTGCTTCCGAGTAAAGCCGCTTGTAGCTCCAGCCTCGGAATTGACACAGGTTTCGTTGGCGTTACCCTTGCTTTGCCGGCGATCATGGAGACATGGACCTTTCCTCCGGGCTCGACTATTCTCCAGTAGACTACTGCTGCATAGGCTTCTTCACTCGCATCGGAGAATGTGTGTAGCTGTCCTTTTCTGCCTTTGGGTGAGACGCACCTCGGGATCTTCAGCCTTGTTAATGTTGACACTTCTTCCAGGTATTTCATCCAGACTTCCTTTTGATGTTCGTTGATTGGTTCATCCCAGTCTATTTTCTTTCGCCAGATGTTTTGGATTAGTTTCTTTCCTTGTATTAGAACTGGTGTAGCAAAACCCATTGGATCGAAGGTGGACATTACTGCGCTTGTGACTTCTCTTTTTGTTGGAGTCCTTCTGCCGTCTTGCAGGTCCTCCGGCGTGTTGCGTAGCCCGACGTTGAAGGCTAATGTATCTTCTTTCACCAGCCATCTTAGTCCCAGAGTCTTCTCTTCCTTGGTCAGTTGTAAGGAGTTTTCTTTGTTTGCGTCTTCTACCTCTGATATTACCCCCGAGTTGTTGCTGGCCCATCCCTTCAGATGAAAGTTTGCTCTTGCGTGAATGTCTTTCACTTCTTTGGATATTTTCTTTGCTTCGGTTGTAGATGCGAAGCTCTGCAGATAGTCGTCCATGTAGTGGTTTCTCTTAATTGCTTTCACTGCTTCAGGATGAGTGTTCTTAAATTCCTCTGCGTTCTTGTTCATTACGTATATGGCTGTTGCAGGTGATGACGCTGCCCCGAAGATGATTGAAGACATTCTATACTCTTCAGGCTTGCCGGTTCTTCGGTTTCCGCGCCACAGGAACCTGAGACTGTCTCGGTCGTCTTCTCTGACTTTTACTCTAAGAAACATGTCTTGTATGTCTGCCATGACGGCTACTGGTCCCTCTCTGAAACGCAGCAGTACTCCGAATAATGATTGTAGCAAGTCCGGGCCCGAGAGCAAGGCGTCGTTGAGGCTCTTTCCTTCATATTTGGCAGCTGCGTCGAACACTATTCTTAGCTTCTTCTTGACTGGGTGTACAACAGCGAAGTGGGGTAGGTAGAATGTCCTTCCTTCGTTAGAGGTTTCTGGAGCCTTCTCTGCGTATCCTTTTTCGATTAGACTCAGAATCTGCTCTTCGTAGTGCTTTCTTGCTTCTTGATCACGATCCAATTTTTTCTCGATGCTAACCAGGCGTCGAACAGCTTGATTGTAGTTGTTGGGCAGATGTTCATCTTCTTTTTTCCACAGGAGTCCCGTTTCATATTGACCGCTTGGCAGTTTCTTGGTAGTTTTCTCGAGGGTTTCTAATGCTCTTCTGTCGCTGTCGTTAGATGGTGAACGATTTTGGATTCCTAGAGACTCTAATTGGAAGTGTTCTCGGACGAGGTCTTCTATGTCTTCCTTGCCGGTGGTCGCTCTGCCATAATGAGTGAAGTGTACTGTGGCAGTTGTTCCTGTTTCACATCCGTGTAACACCCACCCTAAGTTCGTGAGGGAAGCTACAGGATCTGATGGTTTGCCCTTCTTCAGCTTTCTTGTCACTATCAGTCCCCAATTGTCTTGGCCTATCAGTAGCTTGGGCCTCTCGGAGACGTAGAGGAGTTGATTTTCAATTGCCTTCAGGTGCTCACAGTTTCTCACGGTGTCCTTGTTTATGCATTGTTCAGACAGCTTCAGGTCGTCGATGGTTCTTGCTACGATAGTTCTCTTTTCTTTTCTATGAGCCCCTTTTATTTTGAACTCGATCTTCTGTGAACTATCTTTTCTTAACACCTTTCCGCCAACGGTTTCGATCGTGAGTTTTTCTTTCTTTCCTTCGACTCCGATTTTTTCAGCAATTGATGCGTCTAAGAGTGTGACCGTTGACCCTTCGTCTAGTAGTGCTAATACGCGAACTTGTCCTTTTGGGCCATAGAGGTTCACGGGGATCATCTTTAGGTAGGCCTTTTCTTCTCCTTTGGCGTTATGGATTGAAGCGACCTTTTCTTCTGAGATGCTATTGGTGTCTTTTGCTTCTTTTTCTATCGACGCCGGTGGTTTGTCAGAATTTAAGATGGTATGATGCCATCTTTTACACAGCTTGCAGACTGGTGCTTTACAGTTGATTCTTGAGTGTCTGAATCGAAGGCACTTGAAGCATATCTTTGCCTTCTTGGTCATATCCCATTTTCCATTCAGGTTGGCTTCTTTGAACCTTTTACATTCTAATGCGAAGTGTTCTTCCCCACAGAACGGACACGCCTTCTTATATTTCTCTTTCGACGCTTCTTGGACCAAATGAACGGGTTTTCTTATTCCTCTTCTTTGTTCTGAGGGCGCTTCGGGCGGGGCGAAGTCTCCGCACATGTCGGCTTCTGTTTCTAGGAACGCTTCGATAAGTAATAGCTCCTGAATTTCCTCGTCTCTTCTGCTTCTGTGGTAGGCGAACCAACGGAACTTCATTGACGTCGGCATCTTGTCTACTATAACTCTTAGCGTTTCAGGTGAACTGAGATACTGTGGTTTCTTCAGGGCTTTGATTGTTTCGACTGCGTTCTTTACTTTGCTTGCAAATATGCATATGTCGCTCGGGTTTTCGCCGACTCTTGGGAGGTTCTTCATTTTTTCTAGTTCTGCTAATGCTAGTGCTCCAGGTCTTCCGAATCTTGCTTCTAGTCCCTTGATCACTTCGCGTGGGTCTTCGGCGGTGAATAGCAGGCTTTGGACGGCTTCTCTAGCTTTTCCTTGGATCGCTATTCTAAGGCGTGCTAGGTTTTGATTGCTACCGAAAGAAGCAGCCGTATCCTCGTATGATCTTTTGAAGGCTAACCATTCTTCGCAGGCCCCGTTGAAGTGAGGTAGTTCTTGGTGCTTCGGTGAAACGGTGTCACGTGATTTTTCTGATAGCTTTAGTATGACTGAAGCTAGTTCCTGGATGTCACTTTTCTTTTCTTCTGCCTCTATTGGTTTGTGGTTCTTATTAGGCATGTCTCCGGTCTGGATGAACCAGCGTTCGACTTCTCGAGTTCGCTCGAACAGCTCTTCTCCCGCACCATCTTCATCTTCTGATTCCGCGGTGAGAAGTTCTAATTCCGCTTGAGCAACTTTTGACCGCGCTTCTGCCAATTCTAGTTCCCTTAATGCCATTGTCATCTTTGCTTGCGCTTCTGCTCTCTTCCTATGCGACGAGCGAACGGAAAGCGTGTCTGGATCGCGGGTCGTCTTCTTAGGGTGAGGCTGTTGCAGAGTCTTCATTGCGACACTTCTTTCTTGAATCTGCGGCGTTGGATGACTTCCTTCTTGGTGAGGAACTGACGCTTCGACGGTGCGTGTCGGGGGGGTGGTATGGGTTACGTCCCCCGGTGTTGATTCTTTTCCGGCAATGTTTTTGTTAAGAAGTACGGGTTGTCTGTGTACGCTGCTGGGCGATGCTCTTGTAAGCGTCGATCGATCTGAAGTTGACGTGTTGGTAGCCGTCGTGTTTGTAGAATCACTCAGCGTATTCATGCTCCAATCCGTCGTACTGGTACCCGTAGTGGCGTTGCTTTCACTCGTAGTCTTCGACTGCACTGATTTTGATCTTGTATTTGAAGGCATCTTCCTAGTTTTCCTTAAACCCGATCCGGCTTCTCGAAGGACCAATGTAAATGCTCGTATAAGGGAGCGTTGATAAATAGAGCGGGTTTGCTGGCGGGATGTTAACTGGAGAGCATACAGTAGCAGTTAGATGAGCAATAAATAACACTTCTTGAGAGTTTCTTCTTGTTTTATTTCTTGATTCCTTATTATTACATTGCCGGATTTGGAATAATTTACCACGAAAAACGCCACTTTTTTATAAGCGGCTGTAACCAATCATAATTAAGAAAAAATCGCATACGGCATTAGTGAATCTATTGACCAATCAGAGCGCAGAGTAACCTTTTCTAAGAGAGATTCACAATTTCCTTAATAAACGTGGTAAAACATTCCTTACAATATTTATAGTTATTCCTAACGATAGATACAACTTATTTCTATCATTCTAAACATAAATCATTCAATAAACCTTTATTTTACATTTATAAAAAATAAAAATAGTTTCGCGGTCGCCTCACGGTTTAGCTCCGGAGTATATACTATATTTTTTAAATATACTATATTTTTTGCCGAACATACAAGTGGCGCCGCCAAGAGGTAGGAATGTACAACACTTTTTCAGGAATTATGCTTAAGAATCTATACAATATTTTTTCATGAAATTTAAATCTTTCTCATAATGAAATAACATTATACAGCGATTAATTGACATATTAATGTTTCTTTTGAAGTACTTTAAAGGAAAAAGAATTATATTAATCACTTATATGTTAAATAGCTCTTTAAGTTATGATAAAAGAAATCTTACTAGAAAATAAGCTTATACTTGCGTCTAATGTTCTAATCAGACCTAAATAATATTAAATAGATTCATATAAGTCACTTTAAGATAAAAATAGAAGTGTTTAATTTACTTTTCTGTTTTTTCAGCACTAATCAGTCTTTACACTTAGCTTTATTTTACGAATAGGAAACAGTTAAGATTAATACCATCACCTAATTTTAAATCACTGATAAGAAGTAATTATGATTAAATGCTAACACTTAGTTTTAATTCACTGATAATAAATAATTAATATTAAATATTCGAATTCACTTTGTCGTCGCTAACACACACATAAATTCGTTATAACAGTATCGCTGGGTGGCAGCGACAACTCGGATACAGACTGGTATCAGTCACTCGACCGATATGAGGGCGAACGGTTTGTAAAGAAATCTAAATAACACGACTGTTATTATTGTAATTTTTAAGTTTATAAAAGGTAACACCATCTTTTTTAAAACTCACGTGGCAGATCTCTTTTTGCAGCACAAAACTGAACAAAGCGGCATTTTTGTAGAACTTTGATTTTGTTTGATTGATTCGATTCATCCGCGCAAATAGATTTATTCTAATGAGCATGTGGCTACAACTAGTTTTATTGTACGTATAGGACCACGTGGACTTACACTTTGACAGAGGGACACTCCCCCCCCCCCCTCCAATCCGCCTGTGGACCGTGTTGCTCTATGAAAGCAACATATATGTAATTTAAGGGGGAGCCTAATAGCAGAACATGAATAGAATAATATAAACAATTTCCTTTTAAAGTAAGAAATAAGGTCATCATCATTACCATTTTAGTCTATGAAACGTCCACCGCTGAACATAGGCCTCTCTCGTAGATTGCCTTACAGGTCGTTATTTGGCGAAGTTGCCTCGCTTGGCGGCCGGGTTGGCAACCGTAGTTTTTAATTTTTTATCTCCTGTTTCATTCCCGTCTGCCACCACTTACAATACTCACAGGATGACATGGGGTAGCGAGAATTTAAATGCCTGAACTTAGCACTGCCTGCTGTTGGTCTGGGTAATGTACGTGTATCGAGAACTCCCTAGCATTCCCTGTACTCAAATGATGCCGTGGTATAAAGGTGAGGTAGGATGAAATTAGATGTACGAGAATTTGAAAAAAAAAATCATTTTATTAAAAAGTTGTTAATCTACATACACTTTCCTCAGAATTTTAAAAATAATATAAATAAGAATTACTTTATACTATTTAAACAACATTTAATTTGTGTCTAAAATAATGCCCAAACAAAATAAATCAACTATAATGTCTAATATAAATTGCAGCTATTTTTACTCGAAGACGTTTATTCAAGTACAAAATAGAAAATAACTTGGGGCAATGATAACTACTGTTATATAATGTGTTTGTCTTTTCTGGAAGGGAATTTAATTAAACGTAGGCATACTCTTGGAGGGATACGCATTTGTAACTAGATAGATTTTTCTTATAGTTAAATATCCTGCAATGTTAGGGAAATACAAAACACAGTTCGACAATCTAAGTAGGTAAAAATTTCCATCGTAGGTAGTTATAGAGTAGAATATTAAGGTCGTGGGCGAATGAGCGTTTCGATTATTACTACCACTTTGTAAAGCAATCAAGCTTATTTTGGAAGATTACGGGAAATCTAGTAGGTAATATTAATAGCGGTATTTTTAAATATATATATATATATATATATATATATATATATATATATATATATATATATATATATATATATATATATATATATATATACTGGATGATTTTTTTTACTGTCTGGTATGGCACTGATATTTCACATTTTTCTAGCTTTTACATTAACATTTTATGAAATTGAACTATCAATAAACACAATAAACTTTCGGTAAAAAAAAAATAAAACCAAACATTTGAACTAAATAAATAAATCAATTAAAAACTATCGCAATTAACTTAATTTCATATGTTAATGTAAAACAGTGAAATATCAGTGCCATAGGCTTCTATTCCGTTCACCTGTTACGCCCTATTTTTCCAGACGGTAAAAAAATTACCCAGTATGCCTTATAATTCCCAGTTCATGTCGTAAGAGGCGACAGATAGGAAAACTGTATAGTGTGTACATATACATGTAGGCAACCAGTAAATGAGCAGCAACTTCTTTCTATTAGAAATTAAAATTAAAAATAATTGCAAAAGCTGCCCTGTGAGGCAATGTTTTGGAGAGCTCTATGTTCTGTAGCGGACTTTTTTATAGACTGTAATGGTAATGATAATGGCTTCAATTTACTACAATTCTGATCTAATTCTTGCCGCTTTCTTTCTAAATCATTCTTGGATACTCATAAATTATTTTAAGTGCGTATATTTTACCGAAGCTTCATTTTTTACCCGAGAGAATTTACAATAAAACTCGAAGTTGTTTTTTTTTTCATTCATATAATTGTGCTCTTTGTATTCGGTTTTAACGTTTCATTCTGTTTCAAAATACACTGCAGAAAACACTCGCATACCTACCCTTTATATATGTGTAAATGTCTGAAAACGAAATCCTCGTGGGAAAACTGACTCTGCTGCAGTTTAAATTTTAAAGTCATGTATAGAGTTCCTGCATTTTTTTACTTAAATCAAAAAATAAATTTGTAAGTGTTGCCATAGTTGCTAAATATCTACTATTAGGTTTATACCCTAGTCGGAACTCCAACTAGAATTTCAATCATATGATGATTTTTCACGTGGTAGAGCCACGCTGAAGCACTTATAGGTCGCCTCCACCGGGGTTGAATACAAAAAGCAATTCGTTTCGAAAAAAAAAACAATTCGTTGAAAACTCATTTATTTAGTTTTGGTAAGAAATATAAAAATAAATTCGGTACCGCTCTCTTTGCCAGCAAAAATTAACACCCCTCCCCCCTTCCTAAGCCTGCTTAATGCTTGAATGCCCCCTTACTGATATTCGAATCCACGTATTATTTTCAAATTGTTTCATTTGCAGTGGCACCCCTGTATTCACACTACTTCATAGTTTATTTCGGGATGTAATTAGAATAATATCTATACTTTGTTCCAGCCCAATTTTCCACGAATGTGATCATGCTTAGTAACTTCTAAACTGATATCCATAACAGTCTAACTATTCCAATTCAACTAATTCATAATACAATTTATTATGCAAAATAAGAATAACATTCATTTTGTTATTTTAAAAAATTCAACATTGAATTATTTTCACATAAAAATATTTCTCAATATTAATATTCGTGGAAAATTTTATTGGATCTAATCATTATTCAATCTTCTTTCGACAACAACCAGGGTGTATGTAGTGAATTATATTTTCTTTATCACTAGTGTATTATATATGTCGAGTACAACGACAAAGAAAATAACAAAAGTAAATTGGTTTAAGTTCGCACTCAATCAAACAGAAAAAAAAAAACTTTAATGAGACGAGACCAGAATTTATCAACTAAAATCGTCATCTCAAAGTTCACCCTTAATGGCTTCGATCAACATTGGTATTGTTGATCGAAGCTTAATGGCGTAGGTGTTCTCGAATCAACTTAAGGTGAATGTGAATACAGCTGCCAATGACCTAGGGCGTTTAGACGGTTAGTACTGGATATACAGATGATTTTTTACCGTCTGGAAAAAATAGGGTGTAACAGGTTAACGGGATAGAAGCCTATGGCACTGATATTTTACAATTTTTTTCATTAACATTAACATTTACATTAACATATAAAATTGATCTATCAATAAATAATGCTAACTGGTACGTGTTATTTTCATTTCGATAGTTTTAATTTATTTATTTATTTAGTTCAAAAATGTTGTTTTTATTTTTTGTTACCGAAAGTTTATTTCAAATTAGTAGTATTTGTTGACAGATCAATTTCATAACACATTAATTTGAAATAAAAAAAATTGTACAATATCAGTCATAGGCTTCTATTCCGTTTACAACCCGTTTTTTCCAGACGGTGAAAAAATCACCCAGTATATATTACTATATTATAGATTTTGGGTCATTAGCCGCGCATGGAGCCGGGGCGCACAAAATCAACAGGTATAATTGAATTTTATTAATAAGAATGTAATGGATATAAAAATTCAATTTACAATGTAATGTACAATGGAACACCTACAGACTAGTTAGTTAATTACGTAGGTAATTCTTTCAACCGTTTTCTAGAAATGACTCAATAAATGTAATAAATCGATAATTATTACATTATTCTGCGCAAGTTTATTAGATATAAATTAAATAAACGTTGATACGTTATTACCGACACAGAACACACGCATTCCTTACACAGAAATAGAAGTCCGAAAAGTACCTTTTCTTAAATTTTAGCAGCTGTAATCACTTACCTTAAGAAAAAAATATTGCAATTTCTACATGTATTTCCAGCTGCTGCACAGCTTAATAATTATTTTCAGTGAACGGCCCTATATTGTATAATAGCTTACTTCTTCGGAACGTTAGTACTAAAGTATCCAATATATATATACATAGATGAAACCTGTCGATCGGACGAGTTCACTTGTGGGAACGGCAAGTGTATTCAGCAGCGGTGGGTCTGCGACGGTGATGATGATTGCGGCGACGGCAGTGATGAATTAAAATGTCCTGCGCCAACTTGTCAACCGCACACGCACTTCTCCTGCGCCGATGGTCACTGCATCTCAGCTAGATGGCGTTGTGATCGCGACATCGACTGCCCTGATGGGAGCGATGAAATGGTACGTATTTTTTTATTATTTAAACACTATTCTATTTTTTTAATTTAAGATTTCAGGTAACACTTTATACATATTAGTTTCTTAGTACCCGGATGACCGAGCTTTGCTCGGTTTTTTTTTAAATTACATTTAAATACAAATTACATACTGATGAATAATATTTTTTGATCTTATTGACATAATAGAAAAAACTGAACTGGTGATTTGATTAAAAAACATGAGTGTAATTTGTTTAATTAAAATTTTCTTATTTTTAAAAAATATAAAAAAGGGCTCGAAATAATAGATTTTCTCACAAAAGAAGGGAACTTGAAAAATAAAAGGAAAAAAAATCGGACCGAAGGCAGGACGCGAACCAAGGTACTACGATTTCGCGACCACTCGACATCCACTTGACACTTAATTTTATGAAAATCGTTGGAGCCGTTTCCGAGATTCCAAATATATATATACAAGAATTGCTCGTTTAAAGGTATAGGATACCCCGCCTAATACATCTCTAATAAGTATTATATTTTACGGAGGGTTAAAAACCTTTTTTACAAAATATAGTACCTACCTATGCAGAAACAGATAAATATACTTTTTGCATTTTCTCCAGTTTCACTAATAAATAACGCAACATATTGATACTTAGTCTTGAAGCAAAATCCTTAGTGAGTACTACCAATCGAAATATTATACGTTTTGCGTTACTAGTTTATTCCTCTATACGTCGAATACACACTATATTGGTTGCTAGATTCTAATAGTACTGGTGGGCAAATGAACATTGTCAAATGGATATAAATATAATTTCGAACAGAAAATACATAGAGTTATTCACTAAAATCTATATGATTTATCCAATTATTATGTTAGATAAACAAAGCTCCCTGTCTATAATTTCCTTTGCGCACAAAGCTATGTAACATTCATTAATGTAACAATATTCGTAGTTCGTCATAATTGCGTTATACACATTATTTACTTCCATCACTTCTACGTACAAGTACGTAGTGATTAAACATGCCTTATCAATTAACTATTGTGTATAAAGCTAGCGCAATTAAGCGCAGATTATTATTTGTCTTCAATTAGTTTACAACGCAATACTTTTGGATGGATTCAATTATAAGACTATTTATTATAAGAATTAAATAAGATTCTTATACAAAAATTAGTTTATAGCTTTATGCTACCATTATTTGGTTAATTCCGCAGATAAGTAAGCCACGCTGCAGCTATACCATTGCTGCAGCATCAACTCCACCGGGCAGGACCACGGACCACGCTCACACAGAATACCAACATTATAGCCGAATAATGTTGCTGTGTTTCGTATGGTTAATGTAGGAAACCATTTTACTTTTAACGAAGCATTCCATGTTAGACCTTCGGGACAACGCATCTGCATTTCGATTCTTAAGTGATGATAGAGGTGTCTATGGCTTCATTCACTAAATATTAGATTGACTGCTCATTTGTCACCCTTACTCCTACAATAAAAACCTTTTTCTTTTTTTTCTTTTTGTATCTACAAGAATATTTTTCAACCGACTTCAAAAAGCAGGAGGCTAGTACTCAATTCGACATTTTTTTATGTATTAAAGTTACCTCAGAACTTTTTTCTAGGTGAACCGATTTTTATGATTCTTTTTTTATTTTAATGCAATTTCGCAATTGCGAAGTCCCATATACTCGTAAATCGGTTGTACAAAATTTTTAATTTTACCACTTGTTATTTTTTCCTTATTTTAATATAAAATCTTATACGTACTTATTGCCTAAAGCTTTGTTAAAGCAACTACTATACAATTACACTCAAGTACGTTATGAGAGTTATTAAGCGAAAGTTAATCAAGAAAAAGTGGTAAAATAAATAATTTGTACAACCGACTTCAATATAATAAAACGAGAACATCATTAATGTAGTCAAAGTCAATTTAATACGCATTATTAGGGATACCTCAAAACCTACTCGTCAGATCTTGATCAGAATTTATATGGGACCACATGAGAAGCATCAGCTATTAAATAAAAAAAGAACCATCTAAATCGGTTCACCTAAAAAAAGTTCTGAAGTAACATATAAAAAAATACAGTCGAATTGAGTACATCGTCCTTTTTAAAGTCGATTAAAAGATAAAGTAACAAATATAAATCTGTAAAACCCGAATTATAGATATACAGAACTTTCTGATTTACGTGCTGTTTCAATTATATTGGCATCAACTTACAGGGTTGTCCAACATCGCCGAAAGTAATCTCGCCCTGCATTTCCACTGAGTTTCAATGCCACGATCGGATGACGTGCGTGCACAAAACTTGGGTGTGCGATGGAGATCGTGACTGCCCTGATGGAGGAGACGAAGCCCCAGAACTTTGTCGGGGCAACATCACCTGTCGTATAGATCAGTTCCAGTGCAAGGATCACAACTGCATACCCGGTGCTTTATACTGCAACGGGGAAAAAGACTGTCCGGATGGAAGCGACGAGCTAAATTGCAGTAAGTTCAAGAACTGTTTGTTACGTCAGATAAATTTCCGTTCGAAGTTCGGTTAATTTCAGCAGTTAATTTCAGTTCTGTAGTTGTTTTGTCTCCGGTAGCGACTACCGTTGATATTAACTTCGGTATCAAGTGCTTCCCGCTTAGTTTGGTGAAAACAATACGATTAAATCTGTTCGAACTAAATTAGGGGTAAAATTTAGCAATTGGTTACGAAATTGAATTTATTATTCGGTATTTTCTTTCTTTTACTTCTTAATTTATTATTAAATATAGACATGGAATGATAAGTCTTAGGAGCTTTTAAGAAAAGAGTTTACTTTCTTACGTCACTTTTTAAAAGGCTGGTAACGCACCTGCAGTTCCCTGGTGTTGCAGGGTCCTTTGTTATCTGTTGTTGGTAGCCATTTACTATTTTAAAAAAGGCTTTGAGGAAATAAAATAGATAAAATTCTAATGCCCAGTATAAGAGTCTTAATACACTGTGCTTGCTGTTACTAAGCTGCCATTCGAAAACCTTTATTTGTCATTAGTTAAAATTCGTATCAACGGGCTTTTAATTACCTTTTATCGATTTAAATTATATCCATATACATGGTGAAAATAAAGCCATTTAATGAAGGATATTTTAAAGAAAACGAAATTAGTAACGGCGCAAAAAAGTAACAGCGTAACCTTAGAAATAAGCAACGCACTAAGAGATGTCGCGATTTCTGATGAGTATTGCTTTGTAGGCATTTTTGTCTTTTTTAATTTGTTTCACATACTTACGACTTTGAATTTGCCTTTACCCTGACCCCTGACTATTGCCCCTAATAGTTAAAATGTATTTGCAACATTTCGAAAATTCAAGATAGGTATATTGCTCTTTATTATTCATTTTTGTGTAATTACTTTTTTCACATTAAAATGATTCATATACACACATGCATTAATACACACATACATTTTTAAACTTTCCCCACTTCCGATATTAAAGTTTTCGATTTGCGTTATTTTCGTCCCAACGTAGATTGTCATGATACAATGTATATGTATCTTTGTTGAAACGGATGCCGAAGTTTTCAATTTCACCATGTATATGGCAATATATTACAAAAAACATATATATTTTGATATATACAATTGTTTAATGATTTGCAGCACGGCCGAAGCCGATATGCGATAAGAAGACGGAATTCGATTGTGGCGGCGGCATGTGCATACCTCTATCTAAGGTATGCGATAAGAAACCAGACTGTCCCAACTTTGAAGATGAACCGCACGACAGATGCGGGGAGGACGAGTGCGCGAAGAACAATGGCGGATGTACGCAACGCTGTGTGGACACACCTGTAGGTTATTACTGCGACTGCGAAAAGGGATACAAGCTCGTCGACAATCGTACGTGTGAAGGTGAGTAAGCTAGTGTATGGCTCACCGAGCCCAAATGTTCTCATACTATAATAAATAATATACTCCAGACCAAAATTCGATCACGGCGACTAGTCTCAAAGAAGATAACCTGTGTGGTACAGAAATATAGTGCACGAGTGTTAACGCAAGCACAGGCGAACTCTAAATTCTCTCACCCTCATAGCCCGATGGGAATCCGACACTATTGGATCATGATCACTAGATCAGATGCACGACCAACGGCTTTACGAGCTTTTCAAGGCACGGGGCTTAAATTGACAAAAAAAAATCAAAAAGTATCGAAGGATTTGAAACTCAGTATTTGCGTTTACGACACTAGACTAACGAGGCAGTTGAAATGCCGTCCCACAAGTGTGGTAAAAAATGTCTATGAGGAATACATTTCGTTAACGCCAAACGTAAAATCAGCTCCTGACATTATACCAGTAATAAGAATAGACGACTCACTATAGTCAAGTAACAAATCCTAAGCTATTACAAAAATTATGTCTATGGCCTCTTTTTTTCTCTGCTTGGTTTGCGAGATGCTAGCAGAATCAAATGTCAACATGTGAAATCAGTATGTTGCCTCTGAAATTATCAAATTTTAAGTGGTGGCGACATAAGAATATCCACCACCCTATTTCGTCCTTTCGGTTGTTATTTTTCTAGTTCATTCTCCCTACACATAAGTAATGAATGTGTTCCACTTGTGTCTCCTCTTATTGCGCCGTGTTCCCTGTGCATCACATGTTTTGTATCGACCAATGCACTTTCACATGCTTTTGTCCTCACAAATAATGTTCTGGTCAATATTTGTCGAGCTTATTCTCACTAATTAATGTGTACCTCTTGTTAGTGTTGTTGAGCCGTGTTGTGTGTGGGTGCGCATCACAATCAATAAAAGTCCAGTGAGAAACATCCTCCCCTATAGATAACCTCAAAGGGGAGAATATTTGCCTATGGCAAATACGAGAAAAATCTTATAGCTACCGATAAATGGCAATAAAACCATCTCGTTAATGTCTGGAGTAAAATGTTCAGACCGGCGACGGGGAGTAGAAAGGTGATATATGTCTGGCACTGCGATTGCCAATCCGCCTCCAAGCGTGATGATGCAGCCTAAGAAGTCTATGTACATCAGTGAACTTTCACGAGCTTACGAAGAATACTTGATCAAAGTAATGTGTGTGTCGATATTTGTAAATTATTTAAGCAGGAGTGTCAGCACTGCAGTGCAGTCGCCTGTAAGGCATACCATCTTGAGGCTTAAAGTGACAACGCATTTTTTATAGAATTAGTGTGACAAACGAGCACACAGCCCACCTGATAGTAATTGGATGTTGTGGCCCATCAAATCTACATTTAACCTCGATTACGAATCAAAATGCAGATGTATTGTCATCCCTCAGGACTAAGATGGAATGCCTCGATTCCAGTAAAACGGGTCTCCGGTTCTCTAAACTCACAATACCAAACACAGCAGCATTAAGCTGCTATTTTACGCTGGTATTCTGTGTGAGCGTGGTGTTTTACCGGTCGATCCGACCCTTTCGTGCTACAACTATAATATAGCTGCAACATGGCTCTACTACGTCGTATAATTCTATTTTCATTTCTGAGAGCTTCAAGGAACAGCTTGCCCGACGCGCTGCTCTAGTAGGTGTTGACGGACTCTTCAAGTAACTAAGACAAACTCGAAAAATCTTGCAGTCTCCAATAGATGGAGTATTAGTAGAATACCATTTCGTTGATTAAAACAACTTTTACTGAATTTATCGCGATTAATTTATTTTGTTTTTAATACCCGACCTTGATATTGCTCGTTCCTTGTACCGGGGAATTACCACGCTCTCACAGAAAACCGGCATAAAATATAAGCTCAATGCTGTTCTGCTCAATTCTATTTTTTTAAGACGCTATTAATTTGCGAACAGACGTGGATGAGTGCGCGGACCCGGGTGCGTGCTCGCAAATGTGCATCAACGAGAAGGGCACGTTCAAGTGCGAGTGCCACGCGGGCTACGCGCGCGACCCGCGCGACCGCACGCGCTGCAAGGCGACCGAGGGCCACCCCTCGCTGCTGTTCGCGCGCCGCTTCGACATCCGCAAGATCAGCCTCGACCACCACGAGATGGTCGCGATCGTCAACGACACCAAGTCCGCCACCGCGCTCGACTACGTCTTCCGCACCGGAATGATATTCTGGAGCGACGTTACCGATGAGAAAATCTATAAGTAAGTTCGTGCTTTTTAAAATGTATATGTTTCATAGAATACTATAATACATACATAATAGAACGGGGGAGTGGGTGGAGCCCGCGTAGCCACTAAATGTCACTAACACTTCAATTCACACGTATACATGTCAACACGAGATGTGTTTTGACGTTACAATCGTTTCCAAATTTCGCATAAAAATTATTTTGTAAATGCCGAATTGCACCCTATTTACAAATAAATATGTATTAAAATTTAAACGATTTTTTAATGATGGTCCTGAACATTAATCAAAAGTCTAAAATGTGTAAATTTACTCAGTCTGTCAACACAGCGAATCGGGTTTGGCGACGCCAATCCTCGTACAAAATAAAGTTGACAGCCACTCTATTGTGTATTATAGTATTCTATCGTATGTTTTATGTAGCTTAATTTTATTTAATACTAGCTGGCACCCGGCGCGTTGCAACCGCTGAACAAATAATTATATTGTTTAATTAGAAATGATGATAAATTAATTTAAGTTAAAAGCGCGCCACCTACTGTAAGTTAATTAAACTATGCCTTCGCGCAAGTACTAGCAATAAGTTGAAAGAGTTTTACCGCTATCTGATAAATGGTACGGCAGCGCATAAAATATGAACGAACAAACATAAATTTTTATATATTAGAAGATTTGCACGAAATGTATTCTGGGTGACTTAATGCCTAAATTAGGATAAATCTTCGAACCTATCTGTTAAATATGACATTTACACTATTATTTCTAATAATACTAATATATTCGTTCAGAATGTTAAGCTTGATTGAAATCTTTGAGATTTTATGTCATACATTTTTCTTTGGTCAGAAAAAGAATAAAGAATTTGTGTTATAGTCTATATTACAAGCCTGTAAATATTTCACTGCTAAATTATGAGTATATATATCGTACACATATGTAATATACATTCATGCATTAATTTTCAAAAATATTTTTCTTTGTTGGTTCTCAGAGTTAAGATTTTAAAATTGTTTATCTAAGATCCGCGTAAAAAATAAAAATCTTACCTAGTTTAAAGAGCCCTTCGTCCTCTGCGTGCACTATCCCCGTCACCACTAATCCCAAAACCTTTACTTAGCTGAATAATTACATTATTACATTATCTTTAATATCATTATATTAAAGCCATTGGTTTCCGCAAAGAAACACCTGATTATTTAATTGGTTCTCAGATTCTTTACTTAGATCTTATTTATTCGATTTCAGACGCTTGTTGGTTATTCGCAAGAGTCATTTTATATGTTCTTGCAAAAAGCATTTAAAAAATGTCTCTTTTCAGAGCACCAATCGACGAAGGCAGTCAACGCACCGTTGTGATCGGAGACCAACTGATTACGTCCGATGGCTTGGCGATAGACTGGATCTACAATCACCTGTACTGGACCGACACTGGCAAGAATCACATCGAGCTGTCCGACCTGCAGGGGAACATGAGGAAGATCCTCATCAGGGACCGCTTGGAGGAGCCGAGAGCTATCGCACTCAATCCGCTGGACGGGTAAATTATGTCAAATTTTTATTTATAGAAGTGGGAACTTCTGTAGAATGGTTCTGATTTGAAATCCGTTGAAACGAAAATGCGACACTAAAAAGAGATGAACATATACGTCTATAGGACTTAGCCTACGAGAGAATGAGATAGAACACAGTATATAGTGTTTCCTAGATTATACATGTGATCTATGATCAGTAGGGATTAAGGTGAGTTTTTGAGCAAAATGCCGCGCTAGTCGTTATTTGTGAGGTTTTTAGGAGCTATCTTAATTGTCATTAAAAAGATATACCAATTAATTCAATTCCATTTTTTAAAGGAGTAAATAGTTGATGAATCTCCCTACAACTAAACCACAGACATTCGATATAATTATTAATAATATGCATTTCCTCATAATGTAAGCATTAATTTATTTTGCGATTGACACTAATGGATAGGCAATTTATTAATGAACATTTTGATCTATTTAGTTTTTCTAAGGACTAAAATTCGCTTTTATGAAAATATTTTAAAATTAGGACGGACCGAATGCTCAAGGTCGTTCGCTAGGACCTTGTTGATTAGAAAATATTAAAGTACTTACGATGTTGAAATTGATAACTTGGGCTCTGTATGATATGTAATGTTATATATATGTAGAATAAAATTTAAAATATTTTTTAAAGTTGGTAACAATAAATAAACCCTACAATTATCCTGCTCCTGATACTCAGCATTAATCTCATTCTCTCGAAGTTTACTTATCTGAAGGTTTTACTTCTACCGCGTATGAAAGGCTCACATGTTTTTTTTATTCTTAGCTTCTATGGAAGATCTCTTGTAAAATTATAGGACGTTTACCAGTGAACAATCTATTGATTGTGAGATTATTGTTTATGTCGATATCTAAGCAAAAAAAGAAATGTTGGCACAAATTGCAAAAAAAATATGGTAGTAGTAAATCTATCAAGCGCTATTAGGCAAACTTCTCTGCCAGAAGTTTTAGGTCAGAAGTTGTAGTTTCGCTGGTATCAGAAAACTAATGCACTGATTTCGCCGTCTGCTATGAAACCCGGAAATAAATTATAATTTTATTGGAAACAATAAAATATATATAATGTCCTCCTGACCGAATTTCGGTCACGGCGACCAGCCTCAACGGAGACTAGCCATCGGCGCAGGACAGGATTATAGTGTCCAGGTATATGCGCAAGCACAGGTGCACTCACTTTTCCCTCGCTCTCATAGTCCGATGGGGCGGTAAACCAACACGACCGAAGAGGGATCAGGTGCAAGAATAACGGCTTTACGTGCTTTCCGAGACACGGAAGTAAAACACCGTCAACTTCCTGACTCCGGGTAGCTACTGGGAATTTCTTGACGGAAAAACTCAGTAATTGATTTTTGGCCCGACCCGGGATTCGAACCCAGGTCCTCATGATCAGCAGTCGCACTACTACAACCTCTAGACCAACGAGGCAGTCAAAAAATATTTATAAGTACCTAAACGTGCATTTCCCGGTTTATATTGCAGCGCTATTGAATAATCTTGCAAATTGAACAGCGTTTGTGCAGGCTACGAGCATAGGGTTAAGTACTCGTAGATTGCGGGCAAGCAAGAGCCTCTGTTTATTTTTAGTTGCAAAATTAGTAAATCGAAACACTTCTTATTGAATTACCTCGGCGTATGCCTATCGTTTTCTACGTTTCAGAAGTTTTTCTGAGAGTTACGAGTATCTTACACAAATGCTTGAAATTCGGCATAGTTATACAATGCGGTCTGAATTTGAATTAACCTATTGAATTTTTTTTAAAAGTGTAGTAATAAAAAATATTTAATAAAGTTGTTAATCTTGGAAAGGAAAAAAGTTGCAAGTTAATTTTAACTAATAAACCATCTTTCCCTTACCCTCATTTTTTTATAAATTTCGAAATTGCTGTAAAAACATGTATTATGCACTCGTATGTATTACTTACATGGGCTAGAAATAGCTGTGCTATGTCTGGATGTTTGACTATGTACGGTTTATGTGTGTAAAACTCCTTCACGGCTAAGAAGAAGAGCCTAATGTATGGGTAACGTTTTTGTGAGTGGTATGCAGTTTATACATAATAACTTTTGTTTAATAAATAAGATAAGTTTATGTTTGTTCAAAAGGAGAGAGATGTAGTATATGTCCATAATAAATATTATGTCTCTTAATACAACAAGAGCTGGCAAAGATTGCAAAGAGAGCAAGGATTCTAATAAAATATTACAGTCGTTACGGATATCGGGCTTGAGCTAGACCATATTATTCGCCCTTTGAATATAAGTATATAATAGTCACGGACTTACTTTACTTTACTTACTTATATGTATATAATAGACGGATTAACGCAGGGTGGATGAAATGGCGACAGGTCACAGCCACAACGTGCGATCCCCGAATGCCAATAAGGCTGAAGGGGAAAATTTACAAATCGATCATCCGACCTGTCGTCATGTATGGAAGTGAATGCTGGGCCGTCAAGAAGAAGGATGAAAATAGATTGCATGCGAATGAAATGAGAATGTTACGATGGATGTGTGGTGTGACAAGGATGGATAAGATAAGGAATGAGTATATAAGAGGAAGCCTGAAAGTAGCGCCAGTGGTAGAAAAGGTGAGAGGAAGCAGATTGGCATGGTTTGGGCATGTGATGCGGAGGGATGGAAGTCATGTCACAAAACGAGTGTTGAATATGAATGTGGAGGGACACACGGGCAGAGGAAGGCCGAATAAAAGATGGATCGATTGTGTGAAGAGTGATATGAGAATGAAAGGAATAAGTATGGAAATGACGGCTGATAGAGAGGAATGGAACAAGAAGATTTACTGCGCCGACCCCAGATAATGGGAAATGGTCTAGAGAATAATGAATGATGAATAGTTACGGACTTCTTAGTACGTGACATTGAAAATGGAGCCTTTTATAAATAAAAATAGATCGCCCGCTACTCTTTTGAGTATTCATGTTTAAAGAAATTTCCTATATTTTCAATTCAATACTTTCCCTCTAGAACAAAATTGCAAATAATTATTAATTAATGTCTTGAAAACGTTCCTATTTACAGTTTATATTTATATGGAATGCTTATGTCATTTAAGATAAACCGTCGTTTTAATCTCCTCGACTTTTCCTATATTTTTAAGTAGATTTCCTTTTTTATTTATAAGTTTGGGTGTAAAAATTAGCCCAGCTCTCTACGTCGGCTTGCTTAGGCGATCAAGGATAAGACATAATATGTCAAAGGAAGGCCTTGGAACAGCAGAGGATATATTTACAATCATTATAGCCGATCACAAGATCTGACCAAAAACCTAACTCCAAACATAGTCTTCTCGCCTGTCCATAGCTTATTGAGTGACTAACTTCTTCAAACTGACAACATTAAATGATCACGTCTCGGTTCTTCGCTATTGTGTTAAGATTCAGAGGTATACCGTCTGCAATAAAAACATGACTATGATGCATCCTTGTCAGATTTCTATCATGGCGATAACTACAAAGAACTGTCAGAACTTTATGATGTAACAAATTATATACAATGTATTATCACATTTAATTGGAGGGTGAGTGAGTGAGTGGAGAGAGAACATGGACTAAAAAGTCCATGTTCTGCACCGCCCTCTTATCGACTTCTATTGCCATGGTGCATTACATTCACTATTGTATTCCGATATTGCAGGGTATCTACTAAATGGGATTAAATGCATTCCATCTTAGTCCTCGGTGACAGCACACATATAACTTTGTTGTGAAAAAATAGTTGCTGGGGTCTATAAAGGATTATTTTGCAATGTATGCCCAAATTTGCAGAGGAGGTTCAGAATAAGTAATATAGACGAATGATGAAAAAATAATAAAAAAATTTCAAACATTTTGTTCTTTCGTGTTAATGCTTTATTTTAACTGGTTGTCATTCATAAATATCTAACGCCTACTATTTTACTACGCACGCACTCATTCGTAAGGGATCGCTAGGATACATATTAAGGTACTTTCACGCTCGTCTTCCTTCGCCCTACTCATCCGCCGTTATGTGAGGCTACGGCAGACAGTATTGACCGTGACCTCATTACGTACGAGTATGCTATTTTAAATTTTCGTAGATAGTGTCGCTTCTTTACTAATGACGGAACGAAAATTATCGAACCGCGAATTCTACGAAACTATAAAATGATGCGGTGTTACATTTTAAACAATGAAATGAAAGTTTACGTGGTACGTACTGAATATAAAAAAATGAATTTTTACCGCAACAAAACCAATCGAAAAACAATTGACAGCTAATCAAACTATTCGAGTGCAGTGAGGAATAATTTAAATGGTTAATATGAAGATAGGTGGATAGCACGTGGAGGCCTTATATTGTGAATTGCAAAGTTACCCGACCTTTCGCCGTTAGACTTTTATCTGTGGGGTAAAATAAAGAGTCGTGTTTACATCATAGAGGCCGAAATTTATGAAGACTACCACAGCACAATTATTGCTGCATTCACGGATGTTTAAAGTCGAGCACAGATAATTAATAAATGTAAAAAATAATTTAAGAAAACTTGCTCGTCTATGCGTGGAGAGAAACAGATACCATTTTGAGTCACCAATAGTAGTTATTGTGACTACTTGTCTAATTTGGTAGTCCACTCCTTCAATCCACTACCACAGGTCATCTTGTGGGTGTCGTATGAGGCGGCAGAGGGAGGTGGGTAGCAGCATCTTCCTGATAACAACTTATTTTCATAATCAAATTTAAATATTATATCAAAATTACCGATTCGCCTGCCAAGCTTGGCAACTAAGAGACAATCGAGGAGGATGAACTTTGGTAGGCTCTATTGAATTAAAAAAATCATGAATGCTTATTTACTGCAGTAGCTACTCACCGCTATGTGAACTGTTGGTGTTCGTCATTATATTTATGAACATAACAAACTGCTGACTATGCCTCAAAGTGTACGTGCTAATACGGAGAAATCGCCCTATACTATAATGTATCACTTATACGATTGGATCAAAGCAGATATTGCGATGTTAAAGATGTGGGGACGACCACCACACTTTTTGATTGAGGGAGTTGAAAAACGAACTGTTACTGTTAAATTTCAGCCTCGTTTGGTATTCAAATGTAGGAACCATTGCCCACTATTATTCTTTTACTCAAATCATCGCACTACTTTAACTTTTTAGAGATTCTTATTTCATAATCATTATTTTTATATTTAGTATTATACAGGTACAGGGATATCATGTATAAAGGGCAATATTTCTGATGTATTTCATTTTATCCCTATAAAAAATATATATTTTAAACAAGTCCCATGGATAAAAATGATTTCATGAAAAGTTTACTGAAAAGAAAAAAATATTAAACTCTATGTAGCTCCACGGCCAAGACGAATCTAACGATACCCCTTGTGTAAAATCAATCAGTCCGATAAGGGTACAGATCGTGCAAATACATAAATACGTACAATCATACATATATACGTACATACATGCAACAAAGGGGAAAAAACAATGAAACAGAAATCGCGTTAACGCCTACAGCAATATACCTAGTGTTGACTATAGAAACGATGTGATGTCACAAACGGAAAAATACTGAAACCGTAAACAATATAATTACATTCTCAAACATGTGACACGCCGTGCCTAAAAAGATTTGATTGATGGAAAAGGTTAATACCGACATGGAATTTTTAATGAATTATTAACGTCCCATTGCTAGTACTGTTGTTAACTCTTAAGTTTGACCTTGTCGGCTGTTTTTTTCCTTACTACTCAAATAAATACAAAAATAACATTTAAGTAAAACTAATTTTACAATTTTTATCACGTTTAATTTTGACTTTTAAATGCCTAACGTTTCACGGGGTGGGCTGAATGGTTTGACGTCCCGATGTAATTAATAGTTAGCCGACTACCTTGTTTTTGAATATTAATTTTTGGTCCCATCTACACAGAACGAGCTTACAGTATCTTGAGCTCTTGCAGTGGTAACCCAGGCAGGGTTTGGATTAAATTTTATTAATTATAGGATCCATCCATCAACTCTATTGAAATTAGGATATTTTTTAATTTCAATAGCCTCACAAATCATCCTTGGAAGGTGTTGGTGTTCTTTTACGAGGATGGTCGATCAAATCTAATGTAATGGCGGGGATTAGTTTAATTAAATGTGTAGCGTTCGCGTAAATATAATAAATCATTATATAAAAACATTTAATAATTGATTACATTGAAATGGAAGCTTTTTGCTATGAGGGTCAGATGTAGATCTTTGTTGTCAACATTGATTACCGATGGATTTGTCCATTCCATATCTATGATGGATTTGTCCTTTGCCCATATCCCATTCCTAAAATTTTAGTGTCTGTATCTTATATTATCCTTACCGTCGTTATGCAACCATCGAGTTGATGAAATCTGTTTTGAGTGTTTTTAAATAAGTCCTTTTCATGAACCTGCATATTGCATTCCTTTAGCGCCAAAACATGTAACATCTAAGGCGGTCGGCGATTTTTTTTATATAACCGTAATACGACACTATGGTAAAAACCAGATTGGAGGTCTAGTCTGGAGATCTGTTTATCGAAATAAAAATATAATATCATTTCATGGTTGAATGATATTTAACCGAGTTATAAAAGCGACTTTTTTGTGATGTGTTTTACCTCCGAACTTTTGTCTAGGCGAATTGATTTTGATGATTCCTTGAAAGCTGGTGCTTCTCGTGTGCTGCCATATAAATTCTGAATCTGAAAGATCTGCCCAATAATTTTTGAGTTTTCCTTAATAATGATATTTATTTGACTTCGAATACATTCGAATACAGGGAATAGAGTGAATGGGGCACTACACTCTATTATGAAGAACCAGAATGTGTCAAAAAAGGCACGTAGATGGTAATTCATAATGCTGTGTTAGTTCCTACTTTAATGTATGGTAGTGAAAGCTGGGTGTGGCAAAAGAAGTACGAAAGTAGAATAAATGCTGTAGAAATGCGGTCTTTAAGGAGTATGCTAGGGTTGAATCTGAATGACAGGGTGAAAAATTGCGTGATAAGGGATAAATGTGGTATGCAAGATGATGTTGTGACCAGGATTAAGAAAGGAATGCTTCGGTGGTTTGGTCATGTAGAAAGAATGAAAGGGAAAACAGTGAAAAAGCAAATTTATATGGCAGATGTGAACGGCAGAGTCGGAAAGGGACGCCCCAGAAAAAAGTTTATCGACCAAATTGGCGATATTTTGAAAATGGGCCACGTTAGAAGTACCCTTAACCGACGAGCATGTATGCGTAGATATATGGATGTAAAGGAGGCGAAAGAGGTATGTTAGGATCGTGCCAAATGGAAGTCCGTAGTCTCTGCCTACCCCTCTGGGTGACAGGCGTGAGTGTTTATGTTATGTTATGTTATTCGAATATATTGATGATGTTCTTATTTTATTTATGTTGAAGTCGGTTGTATGAAAATGTATTAATTTCACCACTTGTTTTATTTACAATGAAATCATATATTATAGTATATTAGATACTTTATATATGTAGACTACTTTTATTACAAAAAAAATAATAAAATGCATTATACTTCACATATTATAGAACATTTATGCAAACTATTAAATAATGTAATAAATAATAATTTCAGTACATTTTTATAAATATTGTAATGATGACCGTTCAATGTAGTTGCTTGCCCGCTTACTGAACTAATCCTTGAGGAAATACTTTTACTCATATAAAACGGAATTGACGTATCGTTCAAGAGGCAAAAAGTACATTAAGAATTACTTCAAAACATTGCACAATGATGCACCCATCACCCGATGCACATATGAACACGTTCAATAATTAAAACATCACAATGATTGTAATATGATGAATTGAAAATGACAAAAAAATTAACATGTATTTCGTCAAAACGAGATAAGTTAAAGGATTTTTTATAGCCACCTCTTAAGGATTTTTCTTTACCAATTTATCTTTTCAGATGGATGTATTGGACTGACTGGGGTCAGAATCCGAAGATCGAGCGCGCCGGCATGGATGGCTCGCATCGCCAGACAATTGTGTCTTACGACGTGAAGTGGCCAAACGGTCTCACATTGGATCTCGTCAGGAAACGTGTTTATTGGGTTCGTTATCTCTAATACAACTAGTTACTTATGGATTTTCTTTAAGTATATCTAGATATTTAGAGAAATTTCAGTGAGAGAGTAAGAGAGAGAGAGAGAGAGAGAGAGAGAGAGAGAGAGAGCGTGGATCCATCGCTAGGATACAAATTCTGTATTATTTTGCAGCCTTACTATTATCATCAGATTAGAATATTTCGGGATCAATGTTTTGATTTAAAAAACTTATTGAAATTACTTTCAATAAATTATTAAAGCTATTTTCAATCAAAGTTGTACTTATTCACCTATATTATATATAATACTTTTTACTATCTTTTAAATTATGTTGTTACATTGTACATTAAGGAAAAATAAATTAGGGGACTGTATGTTGTAGTGTAATTGCATATTAGTACTATGTTGCCGAAATGTAAAGCAATTAACAATTTCTCTGCAGGTTGATGCCAAAATGAACACAATATCGTCGTGCAACTACGACGGTACGGCACGCCGTTTGATTCTGTACTCGACTGACGTGTTGCGCCATCCCTTCTCCATCACCACGTTCGAGGACTGGGTGTACTGGACCGATTGGGACAAAACCGCCGTCTTCCGCGCTAACAAGTTCAACGGGAAAGATGTCGAGGCTATAACGTCAACTCATACGGTAGTGCACTCATACTGTTGTAATTTTTCTGTTTATTATATTTATAATAATAAGAGTACTTCTAAGTCAAATTATTCATCGCTTATTAATGCCACCTTGATCGCAACCACGACCTTTTATTATTTCAAGTTGTTTTTAGTGGGTTCCTGCCCATCTCCCATTTCATTTCACTCTTTTTGTACGTGGTAGAGCCATGCTGCAGCTATATTATGATTGTAGCACAAATGGGTCGGCTTGACCGGGGTAGACCACGCTCTCACAGAATACCAACGTTAAATAGCAGCTTAATACTGCTGTGTTTCGTATGGTGAGTGTAGAGAACCGGAGAACCTTTTTTACTGGAAACGAGGCGTTCCATCTCAGTCCTCGGTGGTGACAATACATTTGCGTTTTGATTCGTAATCGAGGATAAATGTAGATGTCTGTGAGCCACAGCATCCATTTAGCATCTGGTGAACTGTGTGCTCGTTTGTCACCCTTATTCTATAAAATAAAACTCTCTGAAGCCTTCTACAACAACTACCACACCTGATAAATAGCTGCTGTGGCCCAAGACACCTTACATCTATCTACGATTTAGAATGCAGATGCTCTGTCAGTAATTGTTACCTCTAAGGACTAAGGTGGAATACCTCGTTTGCAGTAAAAAGGCCATCAAGTTTACAACCTATAAAATTCACTCAGGTTTTCCCCATACATTATAGGGGGGGTGGGGGGTTGTCATAGGTGCCATGCTTGGCAGACAAGTTTACAAGAGCAGTTTTTTTTATTATTTTGCATTGTTATCAGATCTTTCTGATAACAATCCAAAATAATAAAAAAAAAACTACTCTGCTTTCGCCTATCACCTGTTCCAATTTCGTTCTGTCGCCTTTTAAGACACCCACGAGATTATATGGGGTAATAGATACCTGATGATAGTAAGTGGATGCTGTAGCCCGTAGGCATCTACATCTATATCTCCGAAATGCAGATGTGTTGTCACCCCTGAGGACTTAGATGGAATGCTTTTATTTCCACGTGTGTTAAAGATTACAAAGGGTCTTCGGCTCTCAACACAGAATAATAATGATAAATAGTCTGTATATATAAAAATCTATTGTGGTCCGTTAGTCTCGCTAATACTCAACAACAGCTCGAATAATTTTAATGATTTTTTTGTGTGAGTTTGAAACCTAAATGGTTTGAATTTATATTTGGATCCTGTTGTTGAGAATCAGAAATCACTCGTACACGCTACTCGCTTCAATCGACTCCAGAAATCGCTTATAGTAATATTCTTGCACCGCCCGCACACGGTACCGCGTTTAAAGTTACTAACGTATATGATGGCATTGCAGCTGCAGAACCCGATGGTGATCCACGTGTACCACCCGTACCGGCAGCCGGACGGCGTGAACCACTGCGCGGCGGTGAACGGGCACTGCTCGCACCTGTGCCTGCCGGCGCCGCGCCTGGCGCCCGGCGCGCCGCGCGTCTCCTGCGCCTGCCCCACCGGCCTGCGCCTGCTGCCCGACAACCAGATGTGCGTCGAGGACAGTAAGTCGATATACATTCTATTTTTCAACCCATATCAAATAGAGGGACGATCTCAATTCGAGTATATATTTTTTGTATATCCCCTCGGCTGTCCAAACGCTATATTCTGGCGTTTGACGGATGCGCATATTATTTGTAACATATATATATATATATATATATATATATATATATATATATATATATATATATATATATATATATATATATATATATATATATATATATATATATAACATACATATAAAAATAACATACAATATCTGCATGATTGATTTTGTCGAAATTTGATTTAATAATGTGTTTTTTTTTGTTTTTTTTTGTGAACCTCCTTACTTTTTGTCCAGATGTCGAGTAGAGCTCAGTGAAGCCTTTCTCGACCTTGTCGTAAACAAAAGAATTATGAAAAATTATTTTTCGTTTTTTTTAAAATAATTAAATATGCTTTGGACGTACAAGTAAAACAAATAGTACTTGGAATAAAGGCTTTAATTTATTATTATTACACCTTTGAAAAAAATTGGCGAAAAAAATACATTTCTTACTTTCACTTTCAAATTAGTATCGCTTTCGAAGTAAACCTGTATTCAAATTATACATAATCTGATAGCTTATTTTATAAAGTTTCCATTGGTATATGATTTTAATATACCTTTTATACAAAATGTCTTGGAAATAGTCATTTTAATGAACAGCAGGAAGTAGTCTGGAAGTACTTCAGGAAGCGCTTGACAGATGCGCCATATTGGCCAAAATGGCCGCAACATTCGAGGGGCTAAGCGTACCGTGCAGTGGCGGTGTAAGAATATCCACTACCCCATATCGTCCCGAGAGTGTCATAGGAGGCGGCAGAAGGTACTGAAACCATATGGGCAGCAGCAATCTTCCTAATAACACCTCGTAATAATAAAAAGCTTCGGCTGCCAACCCGCTAGCAAAGCGTGACAACTGTAGTAAAATCTTCCCATGAAACAATGCATGAGGGAGGCCTATGTTCAGCAGTGGACTTTTATAAGTTGTAATAGATGAATGGGTGATGGATGAATGTCTGCTGTACAGTATCTTTGCTTGAAAACCAATTTTGATGTTTTTTTTATTGAATAGGTTTATACTTCAAGGGTGGTCCCGTATAAATTTGGAAAAAAACTTACATCCCTAAGGGTAGCAAAGAAATAACTTTTTTAGCAATTTGAAGTCGGTTTTTCTTTTTGTTAAAAGTTATAATTATATTACAAACGTCTGATAGGACTTTACTTCTACTTCTTCTACTTGATAATCCTGGTGTGGATTGATACCACCCTTTTACCAATTTCTGTGGCCGAATAGCATAGCCATGATTACAGGCTATGAGATATTCTGTATTAATCAGTTTATGATAAAACATATCAGACTTAGATGTGTGGTCTTGCTTTGCTTTTGTAATTGACAAATCGTAATATACAAAACTTTGCGCACACAGCGCACGCTATGAAAACTGTCAAAACAAACTTACATTTCCTTCACGTTGTACACTAACTTCAAGTGTGTTGTGTTGTATGTATGTATTTCATTTTCAATGATTATTTTATGTGGTAGAGCCATGCTGCAGGCTGCAGATATATTGTGGTTGTGTACGGATTGAGACTCTTATAGAATACCAACGTAAAATAGCAACGTAATGCTGCTGTGTTTTGTATGGTGAGTGTAGAGAGCCGGAGACCCTTTCTAATAAAAACAAGGCATTCCATCTTAGTCCTGTAGGGTGACAACGCATCTGCATTTTAATTCTTAATCGAAGATAAATGTAGATGTCTATGCGCCACAGCATCCGTCTACCATCAGGTGGATTGTGTGCGAGGTTGGATTTCGTAGTATAATTATACTGTTTGTACCATTACTTCATAGTGTGTAGTACGAAACTATCATAATTTTATTTAAAGATCGTCCGACTTGTATTATTGGTGGGTTCTTTTTCTTTTAGTATTTACCCTACTATATTAGGAATTTCTATAATGGTTTCTTATATTTACGCAAACACAACACATTTCAATAAAACTAGTTTTTACGGATTTTATCGCTTATATTAATATACGCGATAAAATCCGTAAAAACTAGTTTTATTTAAATCGGAAATTTCTGTACGCACGGTAACACCAAATCAGGCAACGGCAAAATGGGCGGAGATTCCCGGACCTGACCGTTCTGACAGAGAAGGATTGATGTATTTTATGAATGAGTGCGAAAGAGAATAGAGAGTATTGCAATATGAATTCCTCATAACCGACTATTATATTGGGTAGTATTACCCTTCAAACTGAACACAGCAAAGAGTGCACTATTGATTAACGGCAGAAATACCTAAGAAGAATCAACGCTTGCGGAAAAGGTGCCCTAGTAGGTTTGCAAAATTAGGCATGATTTTTAAACAAATCCTTGCCAAAATATCTATTCTTTATAAGGGCGGGAGGGAGGACATGAAACGTTTGAAGGGTGTGGTTAAGAGACCGTGCATTTTTTAAGGTCGTGAAACTTTCTACACTACCGTTATTAGTGAAGATTTCATAAATCATTTTCGCGACTCACTCTTACCCCTAGGCGGTTGATAGCTGTTGAGGAAACTGAAGAAAACTTTTCACCTTTAATTTCGCAGACATGCGATTTATAATTTAATTGATGCAGAAGGGAATGACAGTAGGGTTCATGCAACTTTCTACACATAGTTATCACTGCAATCTGCAAGACAACAAAACTTCATTCATTATTTAAAAGATAATTTATCATTGAAGGAGTATTATCGGGGGAATATACGAAGAAACTCAGTATATTTATCAAACATTCACCACATATCACTTAAAACGGTCAACTTCTGCAGTACGAGAGGTACTAGATTTAACCACAGAATAAATAAGAAGTTTAACGAGAATATTATTAGTATTAATAGTATTATTAGCGTTCTTTTCTTTTTCTATTAAATTTAAAATAGAAAAAGTATAACACTAACTTTTAGACTGAATTATAAGACTAAATTGTTACCCACGAAATTAATTGTACTTCAAAAAAGTTTACATTAAAAATATAGTACCTACACATTTGTTTTCATAATAATTTTTAAACAGCAAAAGTCGTTCTTATAAGGACCAAATCCGGTTAAATCCTTCGGGTAAGGCCAGAGGCATCGATCACTAATAAAGAACTAGATACACAATCCCATACAAAAGTTCTCTAAAAACTGTCGCCAATTGTTGTGACGTAATTCTAGTTGAAATAAATATACATTTATGTAAATTCAACTTTAAATACATTGCCTAAAGTTGTATTCACAAAGATACGTACGAAAAGCAATAAATTTTTATGACCGAGGCTCGTAGCTTGGGCAAGGAATCATTGGAGTCGAACTGCCCTATATTTTTGTTACTGTTATTTTAATTTTAAAATGTTTCAAACTTGTTTTAAAAACTTGTGTACATAAAGCATATACTATTCCTTTCTATGGTGTATTATATGTAATGATTATAATTTACCTGAATGTAAATACGTTTTTGGATAGGACATCACATTCATTTAGTAACGAAAGTACTTGAAACAGTCATAATTATTTGTTTATTCTTCATCTTATGTCAATAATTTAAAAATATTGCATGACAAAGAACTTAAATCTTAATTCAATAGTTACTAAATATAAAAATTATGTACAGAAAGTTGTAAGTCGTAGTCACATATTCATCACTTTCTAAAACATGCTTCGAACATACAACGCTTCTTTGGGTCGGCTTGAAGAATTCTTCGGACCTTTGACATGCTATGACTGATATCCATTCTGCACACCTAACTGGGTCTCGAGAAAAGCTAAAAATTAAAAATAAAACCTCACATCTTTAATTTTACTACATGCACATATTCAAAATTAAGTCTATAAAATGATCTATAATATTTAGAGAAACTATAGAAGTCTCATTAAACAAAAAAAACATCATACGTTAATAATAAAAAAAAAATTATAACGTCTCCAACAAATGGAACAGAGTCAACGCACATACCTCGAACAATTAAAACTTATTTTATTAAGACTTCATTTAAAAAATGTTTTACGGAGATTCCTTGACAAAATATAAGTATTTACAATACAGTGATCAAAATTAAATAATGATAATATTAATACGTACCGAAATTAGGAAATTCCATCCTTTTTTAGCGTCCTGGATGTGTGATTTTTACACTTTTTAAACGAGCACTGAGGCATGTTTGCCGTCAGAGCGTTCGAATGTAACTAGATTAAAAGCGCACCCAAATGTTCGAATGGGTGCTCATTCGGTGAGGTCGTTTTTTGTCACTGATTGTGTATCTAGTTTTTACTAGTGATCGATGGCCAGAGGCATAATTACTGTGATGAGTGACGACAGAAGTTGCATAGGCGTCAGTTTTCCGCATTCCGACGGACGGGAATGACGGGTTAGTTGGCAATTTATGACACTAAAATACTTGTGTATGTGCGCATTGTAAAGTTTTATTTATAAAAACTGTCATTGCTTAAATAGTAGGAATAACGCATAATATTAAAAAGTAATAAAACTGACTTGTATCTATTTTATAGAGATTTTTTAAATTTCAATAACTTTCAATAACATTAGAGTGAGTAAAAATGTCGATTGGGATAAGAAATGTATTCTTTAAGACACAGGAAACGAGGCATTTTATCTTAGTCCTCAGGGGTGACATCGCATCTACATTTTGAATCTTAATCGAGAATATATTTAGATGTCTATGGGCCTCAGCATCTTCTTACCATCGAGTAGATTGTGTGCTCCTTTGTTACCCATATTCTGTAAAAAACACATTAAGTCGGTACTCTTCTTCGATGAGGTCCTGAAAAATCGCAACTTGATTGCTTCGTAATCGCTTTCTGTTGTAAAGTTCACTCTCGTGTTCCTGAAATAATTGATCCTCCGATATGATTTTCACGCTTTTTCATGTTCAGTGCAATTTTGTGCAAATTACGCTCACTATTTATTTACATAACTTTTTTTAAAAGGATAATTGCCGTATGTTTTGTATGGAAAAGGAAGTGTTTTGTGTATTATTGAATGAATTATGATTTACGTCAGTTTATTTGAAAACGAGTTTAGAAAAACCATGTGAATAGTAAGTAAGTAAGGAGCGTCCTTACTTACTATTCACATTAGTATTACTATACTATTCACGTTAATTTGACAGAAAGGTCCTAAGAGCCATTTTCTACGATTTTAAAACCACCCTGGTCTGTCCAAAATATGAAATACTTATTATGTTTGAGTATGAATTTGCCATTGTCTAAGAACAAATAAAAAAAGTAAGGAAAGGTTTCTTAGCAGCTTAGATTTTAACATGTCTAGATTCTGCGTCGCCTTGTAATAACGCTTTTCTAGTAAGCACTATCTTACATTTGCACCAACTGCCTTTTTTGAATGTGCCAAAGTGCCCAATTCAAAAATCCTCCCCAAAATAAGGAAATTTGAACTCATAGTTGGCCTTTTTGTATATAAATGGAATAATCATTGCAAATTTCCGACTGTGTATTTTTATAGCATTTTTATTTTTTAGCTTGTTATTAAAATGAAATTAGGGGTAACTTATTGAAGGGAAATTATATAACAGTAAATGTATATATTATATAAATCTAAACAAATTATGTATTATTTAAAATTGCCTTTTTTGAAATTGTTCCTTATATAACTTTGTTTATGGCAATGCTATTTTGGATTTTAAAATTACCATTTCCGAAATACGTATCCGCGAGTTATACGAAACGATACCGATAATATATAATTTTAAAAAGATAATGTCAGCCATATTGCATTTGAATATTTATACTCTAAAATTTAAACCTTCAGTTTAGTCGAAAAGGAGCTCATAATAACTATATTTTGAAATATAGCAAAATTTAAATTAAATTAAATCCCCAAATACAAGGGTATTTGGGGATAGCGAAAAGAGTGTTGGTACATTTTGTACTGAAACAAATCTACCCATTTTATTTCAGAATGTTAGTAACTTAAAACAATTTTGAGAAAGTTAAATAGGGATAAACCTACTGAATCACAAGAAGCAAACCTTTAAAAATCGTTTTTGCAACTATCGATAGATCATTAGGTCTATTAAAAACACTTTTTTGTAATAATTAGTCTCACCACATTAAAGCACGGCGCTTAATGTGGTGAGCTTAATTTTTGGTCGAAAGACCTTAATAAATATTACTTTGTGGCACAGATTAGGGAAATTATAGTATAAAGGCAAACTTATTATCCTTACAACACTGGAAATATGGCGTCGCCGAATTATTGCAAAATTTTTTTTTGTAAAGGTAATGTTTTTAGGCTTTAAGATAAGATGTTTAGCTCACTGTTATTGCTTACTTTTGTTCAATCTATGTCAATAAAATTTATTATTTTTGTTATAAGGTTTAGGAAGAAAATATAATCCCTATAAGGATTATATTTTGTCTCTTGTGTCAGTGCACACGCATCCATTTCAAAATAGTAGAAAGGGCTCTTAGGACTTATCGTGGATGCAATATTATGTTTAAATAAAGACTTTTGAAAATTTATACTTACCCGATGAAGCAACTTCCATTTTTAACAAAAATATTACTTACCAAATAAATCAAAAGCTTTGAGCCTCCCTAAGTCTTATTCGCACTAATAAAATTTACTATATTACTGAATTTTTATAAAATAGGTAATATAATATAGGATAAGAAGGTAGGTAATATTTTTATGCCGCCAATAATTCTTCTATACACTGTAGCTCCAGATAATGGAATTCTGACAATGTCATGTTGGGTACTGAATAAGTCTAAGTACCTATACGGTAAGTTTACGTTCAATAATAATTGTATAATATTCTTTGTCAACTCTATAAATCGTGAAAACTCAATAAACTAGAAACTAGGTACGGCAGTATTCGGGTGCAAACGCTTTATTTCGTTAATAGGCAATAGGCATATCTAAGAGTACAATAATTGAGTAGGGTCAATAAAAAAGACATCAATTGTCATTGGCATCGCACAGCTGTAACTGTAATATATGTATTTCGATATTTGTCCTACATGAGACGTGCCGCTTGCATTCCTTTGTAATACAATCATTACTATCTGTGAGTACCTAAACATAAATAAGTTAAATTAGGTAACAATTATTATAAAACTTGCAGAGAGCTATAATATTTAGTCTCGTGTTCATTTAGGTATATTTCACATTAATTCAATTATTAATTTGTATTCCGATACACTACCTACACAATAAGACTTGAATTTAGATGTAGGGACAACTAAATTTTTGCTCCACCGGGTTATCTTTGAGATTAGTTTTAAAATTTTGTTATAAAACAATCTCAAACTTTAAAACAGTGATTAATAAAAAAATACGACTGCGTTAAAAAATTTACTGATAAAGGAAAAAATATACTTAAAAATATCACCCACAACTAGAAAAATGATGAAACATGAATATGTATGATAAAAACACAAGACCTCTTAAGTTATGATAACGTAAAAAGTACCTATTAATTCGACTATGTTTCTCATCAGCCAAGTGCCAATTTCAACTTTAAAAATTCCTGCTTTTTTAAAGAGTGCACAATATTTTTAAACATTTGTTTTTGTCAATAGGTAATTTATCATATCATATATATTAATTAAAATTTATTTACAATCATATTAGTTTAAGAACAATTTTAAAAACGACGATAAGCACAAGAAGGCGTTATGGCTGAAATTCCAGCCAACCTGTACCGAATTTCATCATTTTGTGTATCATAAGCGCCTTTCAGACTACTCTATAATATAGTAGCATATAGTGTATAGCTCATAACACAACAATATCGCGCACTATACATTGTTATGGCCGCGTTTACACCGTACTGTACTATTTATTATAATTTATAACAATGTATCGTGCGCGATATTTATTGTGCTATGAGCTATATACTATATGCTATTATATTATAGGGTAATCTGAAAGCTGCTTAATGCCAGTATAGCATAGGGTTATGCCTTTTGAGTTTTTGGTAGGTACAGTTATTAGGTATTGTAGGTAAGTTGTAGAGGCACAGTAATAAATTGAAACAATTTCTAATTTTTTATCATAAATGTAAAACCAACATGGAATATTATGTAAGTATTTAGACAAACGACAACAAATATTTTATTTTAATGTTTGACTATTTACTTACCGTGTTTTAGTTTTAAGCAGTTCATTTTTCTTTTAAACTAAACAAATAATTAAATAAATTATAATAAAAAATTATGTAAGTAGCACATTGATTTATTATAATTTAATCATCCAATCTTTCGAATCGATGATCATTACAGCCCCTCTTAAGTCCACTATTGAATATCCTCCTCCACAGACTGCTGCAAAGCATGGTCCTGAACCACTTTCTTTGTCATGATTTTCATTTGTGTTATAAGTTATAATTAGTACTCGGTACTAGTAATAGTTAATTATTTTTATTACTTGTTTTGTCTGTCTCAAAAAATAATTAATATAAGGTGTTCTTAATATACACCAAATGTCTAATAGAAAAGCAAGTACACCTTTAGCTGAACTTTAAAATTAAAACCCAATTTAATGACCTTGACGAATTGATCATAACTTCCTTAACTTTAAATATGTTATATTCTAATTAATTGTATTTATTCCACTTTATGACAACCCTAATTTATATTACGTGGCTGAAATTAGGTATTTCTTATTACCTTACTAAGTACGTCAAATGAACCAAATTATCAGGCCGACGTCTGACCTTGTGCAAGCGTTGCCAGGCGTCCGTGTGCATACATTTAATATATCTAAGTAATTACAGCCCCATTAATTTCCAATAAAAGAAAATAAAAAAAACTCGTAAATTTAAACGAAAATAACTGCATTGCTGTCTTTCGTCGTATTCATACAAATCAAAAAGCCTAAAAATGAGCTAATGTAAAATAAAATAAGCTTCATTTTATCGGGACTATATAACCTACCTAACGTGTCAAAAACTTAAGAAAATTGAGCGTTTTCTGCTGCATAGGTACGTACGTGTTTTGATTTTTAATTTAACACTGTTGGATTTATAACTGTGTGATAAAATTTGAAATATACTTTCCTCTGGTAGTAACGAAGAATTTTTTAGCTGACATTGACTACAAGAAACCTTATTTATGAAGTAAAAAGTTGAAAAGGCGGGAATTAACGGCATGGCTGGTATTAGGGGCATCCATTTGATATGAATATTTTATTATGAAATTATTATAGATTATTATTCTACTTCATTATCTGAGTCTTTTGAATCCGTTACTGTTACAGTCTATTAAAGTCAACTGCTGAACATGGTCCTTTCCCTAAGATTACCTCATAGGGGAGTGTTTGCCATTGCTGGCACGTTTGGCAACCGCAGTTTTTTTATTTTTAATGGTTATTGGGAAGACGCTGCAGCTTATCTCTATGATTTGATTTTCTCTGTCGCCTCTTACGATACCCGCGGGATGAAATGGGGTAGTGGATATTCTTACACCACTACGCGTTAATTTGAACGGTCCTTTTGAATTTTTATCATTAAAGGTCGGTACATTCTGGACCTCTTAAAATGGCTTTCTTCAAGTCGATTTCCTGGAGCTCTTACGTACGCATAGCTTAATTCTCTATGCCAACATTGTCGATTGCTTTATCAAGGAGGACTTAACAACAACTATCCCTCTATTGTCACCGAGGTTGATGACCCTATGACTTAGATCTTAGATGATAATGGCCGGATTAGACATGTGTCAATCGTGAATGATTCGTTCATTTGACCCGGTTCGCATCAAAGTATTGATGATTGCAATTACATTTTTCGAATGTTACGGATTAAACAATTGACAGGACCTACGACTAGAGTATACTAATGTGCGACAACCGACATTATCGGACGGATCTCACAGATCACAGAGTACTGAAATTCAAAATGATCCATTTGAATGATCGACCCGAATGACCTGGTTTGTAAGACGAATCAATACTTGAATACAGGATCAATAGAAATGAATGAATGACACATGTCTAGCCGGGCTATAGTAGAGATTTGCCATAAGCTACAATCGTCACGCTTGGGAGGCGGATTGACGATCACAGTCCAGAGTTTTACACATCTTGCATTTTGACGATGTGTGTTCGTTGTATTGTATTAAATATACTGCAATACTATTTCGCCTTGACTGCCTTGTTGGTCTAGTGGTTGCTATTACAACCACTAAACTACGACTGCTGATCATGAGGTCCTGGGTTCGAATACCGGGTCGGGCCAAAAAATCAATTACTGAGTTTTTCCGTTAAGAAATCCACAGTAACTGCCCGGAGTCAGGAAGTTGCCGGTGTCTCACCCCAGTGCCTCGGAAAGCACGTAAAGCCGTTGGTTCTGCGCCTGATTTCTCCCCGGTAATGTCGGGTTACCGTCCCATCGGACTATGTAGAGTGAGGGAATAGAGAATGCACCTGTGCTTGCGCATACACTTGGGCACTATAATCCTGTACTGTGCCGATTGCTAGTCTTCGTTGATACTGGCCGCCGTGACCGAAATTCAGTGCCAAGGACATTATTACTATTTCGCAATGATTTTAAACTGTTATACTTGTTGAAACTTTGTAAAGTCCTACCTAAGTATTAACTTATCAAGTGGAACATAAGCTGAAACTTTGAGGTCGGCCACATACATTTGGTATTCCGTTTCGGAATTCCGATTCGGATATCCGAACGCAGCAGATCCATATAAAACCAAGGACCCGTCACACAGTTTTCCGTTCGAAATTTTGCGGACAAAACCAGATTCCGACTATGTGGCCGGCCTAACACGAATTTATTGAATTGAATTCAATGAAATGAATGTGTAGCACTGTTTAGTGCAAAGGTCAATTACTGAATAGTGGCGAAACCGTTCGTTAATCTCCACATTATATATTTTAATTTGTAGTTAAACTCCGATTACATGAAATTCATTTTCATTAAATAAATCATTAAAAACCCTCGTGTTGTGTCAGTGTAAGAATATCCACTACCCCATATCGTTTTTTTTTTTTATAGGATAGGGAGACACACGAGCACACAGTCCACCTGATGGTAAGTGGTTGCTGTGGCCCATAGACATCTACATCTATCCTCGATTACAAATCAAAATGCAGATGCGTTGTCACCCGTGAGGACTAAGATGGAATGCCTCGTTTCCAGTAAAAAGGGTCTCTGGTTCTCTACACTCACCATACGAAATACAGCAGCACTAAGCTACTATTTCACGCTGGTATTCTGTGAGAGCGTGGTCCTTCCCCGGTCGAGCCGACCCATTCGTGCTACAACTATACTACTAATATAACTGCAGCATGGCTCTACCACGTACAAAACGTCCCGTAAATATCGTAAGAGGCGACAGGGGGAAACTGAAACAGGAGGTGGGCAGCAGCATCTTCCTGATAAAACAACATATAAATAATAAAAAACTGCTATTGTCAAGCCGCCTGCCAACCTTGGCAACTATGGAAAAATCCATTAACAGGCGATCAATGGGGGAGGCCCAGCAGGAGGGGGAGGGAATGTTCAGTTCACTCACGCCTGTCAACCAATGACTTAAGCAGAGACTATGGACTTCCATTTGGTACGATCCTGACACACCCCTCTCGCCTCCTTTACATCCATATGTCTACGCATACACGCTCGTCAGTTAAGGATACTCCTAATGTGACCCATTTTCAATATATCGCCAATTTGGTTGATAAACGTCCGTCTAGGGCTCTAGGGCGGTCCTTCCCGACTCTGCCGTTCACATCTGCAATATAAATTTGCTTTGTCACTCTTTCCTCGTTTATTCTTTCTACATGACCAAACCATCGAAGCATTCCTTTCTTAATCCTGCCACATTTTTCTCTTATTACACAATTTCTCACCTTATTATTCAGATTCAGCCCGAGTATACTCCTTAAAGATCGCATTTCTTTAGCATTTATTCTACTTTCGTTTTTCTGCCACACCCAACGTGCAATAGCATACATTAAAGTAGGGATTATCACAGCATTATGAATTACCCGTACGTGCCTTTTTTGATACATTCTGACTCTTCATAATAGAGTGTAGAGTCCCATTCACTCTATTTGCCGTATTCACTCGTTGTTCTATATCCTTATCATATCTGCCGTCCATGCTAAATACACATCCACTTGCTCAATAAACTCTCCTTCTATTCTTATTTCACATAACGTTTTACTTTCTTCTCTTTCAAAAACCATCACTTTCGTCTTACTTGCGTTTACTTTCATTCCCCTTTCTTTTTCGTCCTTTCTTTCTTTCCCTTCTTCCATTTCTTTCCTCTTTCTTTCTTTTTATATATACTATGTAAAGGAAATAAATTGCCGGTTGCGCGATAGTATATTTTAAGTAGCTAATGAAATTTAACACATTTTTTCTTATACCCTCCTATTTTATAAACTATGCCATCGAGGTTGGTTTTGTAAAAAACAGCTTTATAAGGTCCTCGGTATGACAATTTTAATATGATTTTGGAACAATATCAACTCATGCACTCACCTAGAGAAACCCACCTAGGGTTGAGTGATATTGAAAGAGAACGTAGCAGTCAGAACGCATACAGTATCCATCGATGTTTTGCTGAGGGGGTGATGGGTATTTAATCAACAATCAACACACCACAACGCGATCCCACAACTAAGTTGCCGCTTAATAGAACTGTCTCTTCTCCAAGTTTCTATTCGTATAGAATAATGATTAAAGAAGAAGATTACTATTAAGTCAACTATCATGCCCTTTTTAGTCTATATATATATATATATATATATATATATATATATATATATATATATATATATATATATATATATATATATATATATATATATATAATACACATCTAATATATAATACATATATATTAGAGTTAAGTTAATAAGCGAAGTACCACTGACTGACGGACTCATCACGAGATCTTTAAACTATACACGCGATTGACCTGAAAAGTACTTATAGTTACTCATTTCGCAATGTAGACGCTCACTAAGAACGTATTTTAAGATAGTCCCATCAAAAAAAATTTATAGGTTCCATAATAAAATGTTTTCGTGCGCACAGCGAAGCGAGAGGGTAATAATAATAATAATAATGATTTATTTGCAAGAAATATGGTAGTTACAGGATTAATAATTTGGTATGGTACAATCATATTTCGCCAGTGGCATGCAAATATATAATTTTATAATTGTCAGTCTAGTGCTATACAAATGTTTTATGGATATCTATGATTAATTACAATTTAGTGATAAACCTAGGAATAAAATGTCACAAGATAAATAACACACATATACATAGACGTTAACAATAAACAAGAAATAATACAAAATTTGATCCAGTCTTAATACCAAAATAAAATAAAATAAAAAAATAAAAAATGTCCAGTTAAGGTGTACATGTCAACAGTTATCAAGGCAAGTCAAGATTATATTAAAATATCACTTTGGTCTATAACAATAAAATTCATCTAGGGAATAAAAACAATTCTGAATAAGCCATTGTTTCAATGTTTTTTGAAAGAAGTTAAATGGCAATTTTCGAATATCGCTGGGGATTTTATTATATACTCTTATACACATATTAGGACAGCTCTTCTGATAAAAGACAGTTTTACACTTTCGTAAATTTAGTCTTGTAACATCTCTATGCGGAAATGTTTTATCTGTATAATTATCAATACATCTTTGAAATAATTGTGGATATTTTTTTACAAATGTTCCAATTTCATACACGTACATGCAACACAATGTCATAAGTTTTAACTGTTTAAAAAGTGGTTTACAAGAATCAAAAGGTCCACATCTACAAATCGCCCGTACACATTTCTTTTGGATGAGGAATGCTCTATTAAAAACCGTTGAATTGCCCCAGATCAATAAACCATACCGTAGCACTGACGCTACATATCCATGATAAGCTGTTATAGCAGCTTCTTTACTCGTTATATTGGTTAGTCTTTTAAGTGCATAAACGAATTTATCTAATTTATCACACATTAAGCTTATATGGCTTTTCCAACTACAGTGCTGGTCTAAAATAAGGCCGAGGAATTTTATTTCAGCAACCCTTTCAATTTCTTGATTATGACTCACGACTTTTATTTTAGGGATATTTGCCCGGTTAGTGCAGAATGTAATATATTTAGTTTTGAGTAGATTGGGACATAAATTATTACTTTCAAGCCAATTTATTGTAGATGTGACAGTATTGTTAACTTTAAGTTCATAATCAGATGGCTTTTCTTTACCTGTTATTATAACTGATATATCGTCGGCATATAGAGTACAATGTTGATCGATTGCCAATGGAAGGTCATTAATATATAAAATAAAAAGTAAAGGACCAAGAATTGTACCTTGTGGCACACCTTTTGTAGTGGGTTGTAATTTAGAGCTATATGTGACATGTTCATTAAATTCATTAATCCTAGTTATTTGAACGCATTGTGTTCTGTCACTTAAATAAGATTGTATCCATTGGAATGCAAGTCCTCTAATGCCATATTTTTCAATTTTATTTAGTAACAGTTCGTGGTCTACAAAATCGAATCCTTTACTCATATCGAAAAAGACACCAGTAACTTTCATACCTTTATCAATGTTTTCTGTTATGTGCTGAGTTAGTGTGTAATTAGCTAGTGTTGTTGATTTTTCTTTTTGAAAACCGTTTTGTTCTTCTCGTAATAGCTTATGTTTATTTAGAAAACTATTCAGTCTAGTATGCATTGCTTTTTCAAATACTTTGGCTAATATTGGTATAAGAGCAATAGGTCTATAATTATTAATTTCTTTTTTGCTGCCCGCTTTATGAATTGGCTTAATCACAGAAATTTTAAGTTTGTTTGGAAAGATTCCATATTCAAATGATATATTAATGATATAAGAAAGAACTGGAGATACTAAATCAGCACAAGACTTTAAAATTTTTGTGGAAATTCCGTCATAACCCACTGAATTTGTATTATTTAAGCCTTGTATAATTTTTTTAATTTCTTCTGCAGAGCAGGGTTGCAGAAATATACTGTTTTTTGCATTAACTAAATTAACTAAATTTTTAACATTAACGTACTTTAGGGGAAAACTTTTATTTTTTATCATAGTTTTTTTTGGTAAATTTGTGAAGAAGCTGTTAAAGATATTTGCTATTTCTCCAGGATCTTTAATCAATGTTTCATTTTTGTGAATCGAAGTAATGTCCTTATTTTTCCGTAAATCATTTGATGACTCTGTGATGAGATTCCAAGTAGCTTTACATTTATTTTTAGCTTTATTAATGAAATTATTGTTTGTGTTGCTTTTTGCTTTAATAATACAAGTTTTTAAGATTTTACTATATGTCCTGACATGTGTCTTCATACTATCTGTTTTGTTTTAAAAAAATAAAGTCATTAATTTTCTTTTTGTGCAACATGATTTTTTAATTCCTTTTGTGATCCATTTTGTGACCGAATTGAATCTTTTTATATTAATTCTTAAAGTGGGAAAACAAAGATCGTAGAACATTATTAAAGTTTCATGAAAATTATTGAAAGCGGAATTAACATCCTTGTCTTCGATTACATCTTTCCATGAGATACTGGAAAGGCACTGTCTGAATTTTGTAATATATTCTTTGTTATAATCCCTAATAAATATAAAGTAGTGTGAATTAAATTTGTGGGTTAAAGCTGCCGGTGTGAATTCTAACGTTTGTGCTGTGTCATGGTCTGATAAATGAAGTGCATGTGTTTTACCTATTGCATTAGGGATATTGCTTGCAATATGATCTAAGCATGATGTTTTGCGAGTTGGGCCCAATATATGTGATTTTAAATTATAATTTGCTAAAATTCCTTTTAATTCTATCGACAATTTATTATTTACAAGAGTATTAATATTAAAATCGCCTGCTATTACAATTTTTTTTATTTTTTATTTGTGATAGTTTATTTAATAGTACTTGTAATTTGTTAAAGAAAATAAATGCATTCGAACTTGGTGTTCTGTAAAGACATATTATAATACAATTCCAATAGGGTATTTCTACTCCACAACACTCAAAAGATTTTTCTACTGATATTTCATTACAATAGTTTATAACATTAAACTCATATTGTTTCCTTACTAAAATACAAACACCGCCACGGCATTCACTTAATCTACCATAGGAACTAGCAATTCGAAAATTTTTCAAATTGATGTTATTTTCATGTCCTGATTTAATAAAAGTTTCAGTAAAACAAAGAACGTTCAAATATACATGTGTAAGTTCATTAATACATATTTCTACCATTAATAATTTGTTGAGAAGTCCAGCTATATTTTGATGAAAAATTACAACTTTATCATTTAATTCATTTAAATTAACGAAAGGAATTATTTTTTTGTTTTGAATCTGTGTCATGCAAAGATATGTTTGTTGATATTTCTTTTTTATTGATTTTTTTAAAATAATACGGTATTGTTCCCTTTTGTATGACTTGATGTGTTTCAGATTGATCACTTATGTTTATTATTTGTTTTTTTGTGGATAATACGTTTTGCATTTTCGTAAAATAATAGGGTATTATAGTACCTGGTTTGTGAACAGTTGACAAGATGGTTTTCGATGCTTTGAACTTTAAAAACTTATTCGAATAATCCTTTGAGTCTATTAACAAATTAATTTTATGACAAAGTTTGTCAAAATATTGTTTCTTACTTAGTAATCTACTTGATAAATATATAAAATTACAATTATTCATGTTATTACACATTATTTTTAGTGTTTGATTTAATTTAACTGTATTAAGATAATTGTTTTTATTTATGCTTAATAATATAATATTTAAATTACGCATATACCTTAAAGCAGACGAAAGTTCAATACTAAGTTTAGTAGGATTTGTGTCATTTTCACCAACACACAGTATAACATAGTTTGATTCGTTCGGCTGAAGTTTATAACAAGACTTTAATATTTCTTCTGCCGTAGCATAAGGCTTAGTAATTGATGAGATATTATATTTATTATATCTTGATTGTTGTCTTGAAATTATTAAATGTGACGAAAGCCCGACGCATTGTTGACTGCCTATTATAAATATTTTCTTTTCAAAATTGTTCTTGGATTCTTTATTTGTAGGTTTGTTGAAATTATTATTTTGAGTACTATCAGTGTCATCTTGCGGTAATAGTTGGGACTTTATGCATTTATTGTTAGTAGATTGGAAATATTGTTCTTGAATTTGACCATAGGTTTGAGTTTGTTTACTTTGAGTCAAACAATCATTTCTTATCTGTAATTCCTGGAAACTTTTATTAAGTTCCTCTAGTGAATTATCCTTACGTAATTGTCTTTTAACTATTTTTTTCGTAGAGTTATATTTTTTAGTGCTAGTAGTGCATTCTGATCATCGTTTTTTGCTGATCCTTTAATTTTTTAGATAAGTTATATATTTCATAGTTTAAGTTATCAATTTCACCATTAGCACTGTCCAATTTCTTCTGTAAATTTTTTATTTCTTCCCTTAATTCGTCTGTATCACTGTCATAACCAATCGATAGATCGGGTAGGCTGTGTCTTCTATAATCCGATCTATGTGATATAAAGGAGCAATCAAAAGAATCATTTGTCTTCCGTTTACGAATTGTGATATTGTCAATTTCCATTTTTTCCTTTTGTAAATATAAATATGATAATAGTCAATTTTTGTTGTTATTCCTTATAAATAATAAAAATAAGGAGAAAAAAAAACATAAATTTATTTTATAATATCTATATGGGTTTGATCTGCCGATTATAGATATACACAGATACAAGTTCTGGAGTCTTATGGTAATTGAGCTATTTTAACTACTTGAGAGTTGACGAAATTACTCAGTAAATACTTGTTTTTTTTATTTACTAGTTTAGAGTGTGGGTTGTATTGTTTTAAATATAAGCCACTTCACATTTAAATATTTTAACGAAGTACCCCATCTTTTTCACAACACATATTCCTTTTTTGTCTTGTTTTTATTAACTTTTAGTGATTTTTTGCATTACGTACAGTTTAAACTACTTTGGTATTCAAATTTTGCACTTATTTCGTAATAATACACTAATTGTTGTCACTATAAATTGTGGTCACTACAAATTTTAAAAGTATTAACTTTTCAACAATTTGTCTCTTGTTACTTTAAGATAACTTAGGATGTTGATGTGTGTATAGAATCCTAGTTGTGCCAGCGTTTTTGATAAAATTTATTCACTTTCACTATTTAAAATCGAATTAAATTCGCGGAGCGAACGTTACAGCGGCTACACGAAACGTCATAATAGTGCACTCCGTAGTGCTTATATAAAGTTAAAGGTTATAAAGTTACAACCTATATACATCACACTTCTGGGCATAGGCTTTCTCTTATTCTATTTATGAGGGGGCTTAGGGAAAAAATGTGTGCCCCGATTATTATTCTTTATTTATTCATAAAGGATAATAAATATTTCGACGATGTTTTCCTTTATCCGCAGCACGTGGTAAATATTTATATGCTGATTAAGAAGGAATAATGTTGCTACTTACATGTACCGTGTGTACCTTAAGGCATCGTTAGTGAATCTAACAACTCAATAGATAATAGAAAACTGCTGTTGCCAACCCTTACTGCCAAATGTACAAATATCCTCTCAGGCAATATCGTTCGTATCTTTTCACTCGTACATCGTTATATATCGTTATCGTATACGTTCAGCATCTCTGTAATATTTTTATATTGGACTTTCAACGAATATTCAGCCATTTTTGGTTTTCGTCTATTCGGCTACTTTTATCCTATTTGGTCAAATATCGAATCTTTAGGTACTATTCGGCCGAACACCAAATACTTACCTAAGAAAGAGGTGTTTTATTGTAGCCAGATAATTGGTAAATAAGGAAAAGTGTTGTAGCAGTACTGTAAAAACTACTGTGGCATCAGTGGCGTAGCTAGGGCTCCAAACTAGGGCGAGCCCAAAATATGGTTTTGTTGTTTTTAGCACTTTTATAAAAATACACCAATCTTGACTTGATCTGTCTCCACTCTCCAGTATCATATTCAGTGTATATTCACACAGAAGGCATACTACTGCTAGATAGATTGTATGACATATCAGCAATTGTATACCTTCGGTAGCTTTGAAAAAAACCGTTTGGGTTTGCTTGAGCGATACAAAAAGATATTTACATACAATACAATACATGAACAAGGTACAAACAAACTATGTACAAAATAAAAATAAAAATTATTTATATTCTAAATCGAGTCGTGTCTCTTTCTTAAGGAAAGATTTGATTACGTCCACGTAAAATGTTGGTGAACGTTTTAATTGTACCAATAACTGTTTTTCAATTGCGATAATTTATAAGTCTGAAAGACGCTCTTGACCTTTTGTATTTCTGAATATAAGTAAGGATGCGCTTCAGAGATGAGAAAGCACCTTCCGTGGAGGAACTTGTGGCTGGAATACTTACGACAAGACAAGCAACTTTAAAATCTAGGGAAAGGCCTCTTCACGACTATTTCCGTTTATAAAGTCAATGAGTTCGAAAACATTGCAGACTTTTAATTCCGAGTAAGAATACAATGAAATCAATTGATTTTTCAATGTTTGTTTATCAAAATGGTTTCAACGAATTTTCAAAATTTTATCAAATTTTCAAATAATGAATCTAATGCCTCTAAAGGAAAATCTGAACGATATTTTTCGAAGAGCGAATATTTTTCGAATAGAATAGTTATTGAGCATTGTAAAAAAATTAATTTGAAAATTTCAGAATATCGGCCATTAATTTCTGAAGATATGTTATCAATTGTTTCAACAAAAATTCGTATGTATTCTGTCTGAGCACAGCGCACATTGCGTCTCAAACGAGGAGCAGAGCTATTTTCCAATGTTAAATGAATCAAAATCTGACTGAAATTCAGTACGTAACCATGTCTGAAACTCCTTTATGTTATTACTGTAATAACCGACATCAACTTGTGAATTTTTTAAAATATTGTACAAGCAGTTGGTTGTTTCAAAACTTGGTGGAAAATTGAAAGAAAAAATTGAAATTAAATGAACGCAATGTATTTTCAAAATTCTCGGCGGCCAAGCCAAGATCGTATCGTCGTCCCAGTTCTGCGGATTGTCGCGTATATCCGAAAACAAATTAATCATATTTTTTATTTCGAATACTGTATTCACAATTCGTGACGTATACGTCCAAAAAGTTGCGGGGATATTAGGCAAGTTTTTGCTGCAATGTGCATCATAAGCGATAAGCGATAAAACGACCGTTTTGTGCTATTATTAAAAAATTAAATAAAGCCTGAAGGGATGAAAAAAAGTGCTGACTTCCCCAATCCTGTTACAAGATTTAGATAAAACTAATCCCAAAATGTGTACAATACACCACCTCTGGGTGACAGGCGTGAGTGTTTATGTATGTATATCTAATACCAATTATGGAAATGTTTATTTATTTTATAAGGCACTCGAATTATCGTTATTAAAATGTAAGATAATGTGCAGAAAGACTAATTTTTCTTCAATTTCAGGTAGTAGTTAACTCCATTTATTCTCGTAGACAATTCCAGCTTCAGAGAATAGACGCTCTGAAGAATAAACACTATTATTTCCTTCCCGGGCGAATAATTTTGCCTAATATTCGGCTATTCGCCCCGGAAGTCCGCAGAATATTCGGTATTTCGATGTGACCGAATTTACGATCCGTTGCAAGTCTAATTTATACTATTTCAATATATCATTGGTTCAGTCGTCGATTGTAAATAATGAGTTAGTGAATAAGTGATGAAAAACATGGAATAGAAAACCTATGTAGCTCAATTAACTTTGAAATAAAATCAATTTAAAGTTAGTAGTTTTTTTACACCGCGATCTCAATACAGTCACAGAATAAAAATAATAGTACAGTGCGAGAATTATCAAAAGTACCTCGCGTTGAACAGAACAGTCAACTGCCCAACTGCCGCTGCGCAGCCGCGTAAGGTCTACACGTCATCCGGTGACGCCATATCGTACGATGTTTGTAATCGTCATAATTACTCGCGCAATCGGCGTACGTACCTACAAAATAAAACAATAATATTTTGTTTGGAATAATCCCATATCTTCGCACGTATTATTTCAATGTCTATAGTCTATACTTATCAATCATTATGTTGGAGTAGTAGTCATTATCTTGAAGCGCTTACGCTACTCACGTTTACTATATTTATCGCAAATTACGAGAATACCATATAGTAAATAATTTTAATGATTCACTAAAATAACGCGATATCGTAGAAGAAACCGACCATGTGATCGTAGCGTGTAGGTATAGAGTTGCCAACCGTCATATTTTCCCAAGACAATTCCGGCTTTTTGGAGTGTCCTGATATATTCTACTTTTAATTATTTCACTGCCCCGTCAGTACATATACCTTATGTCAGGATTTGTCCCAATATGTTAGGACTTTGTTGAGCTCTTAAAATCTGGACTGCGGTTAGATTTTGGGAATGTTAGACTTTTCCGATTTTTCAATAATGAGTTGATCGCGAAAGTGCACAAAACCTATATAATTTATATTTTTTTTCCACGCTTGTTATTTATGTTTGCTACAAAAGGTCAGGACTTTTCTATGGAAATTAAATTATTTGTCAGGACTTTTTAATTTTCCATTTGGTAAACCTACCCGTAAGTCATACAATAATATGAACGTTTCTACTATTGTCACAGAATAAATAATAGTACTATACGTACTATTGTTTCGTTCCCGGAGGGAGTGGTTGTTAAGTAATTGAAAAATGTTACAAAATAATAAACAAAGCATAATTATTTCTACCCCATTGCGTGGAGGTCGTACGAGGCGGTAGAGGCCAACAGCAGATGGGCAGCAGCATCTTTCTGATTACAACTCAAATTAATAATAAAAATGTTGCGGTTGTCATGGTACCTAAACAGCCCCCAAATAAGGCAGCATTTGGGGTGGGCCTTTGCTCAGCAACGGACTTTTACTTGTAGATTTAGATTAGGCTGTAATAGTGACAATATCATTAATAAACAAAACGGTATAAATATTAAATAACTACGTTTGCCAAATTAATATTTTTTGTACTATACTTACGAACTATAACGCTTAAACTCAACAAACAATGTAATAAAATCGTTTTATTGCGTCCTGTTTTGAAACCGAAATGTCCTGAAATTTCTACCTTTAAATTCTGGACACAGACACGTAAGTATTTATAACATGTCGAACAATATTTACCGACTTAATATGTTACATATTACATCATAAGTTCATAAGTCATAACACTTTATTGCACTTATCACTATGCTTTAGACGTTCAGTAGACGGTATTTATAAATATTAATTTATTACCATTGAACTCAATGTTTATTACCCTATACCTAGGTACCTAATATTCTGCAACTATGTAAATAAATAACAAATATTTGCGTCTATTTTCTAAATCTAAACCGATTTATGTTACTGATATTACAGTCCACATAGTACTTTTTACTACTGCGATTTATTTATAAAAATAAAAAAACGATTCCGTGGCGCAGTGGCTTAGCAATGAGTTACAGCGGCTGCGGCTTCGAATCTCGCACGGAATAAATATTTGTATGGCTTTCAAGTAATTGTGGTTTGTCCTTGTGAAATTTATGTATGTAAACTGCTCCCACGACACAGGAGAAAATCCTAGTGTGGATTTTGGATTTTGACGATTATAAAAATAAAAAAATATTTTAATTTAGCTGTCTCAGTCTGATTAAATAGTCAACTGCGTTATCAATTAAAATTTTGCTTACCTTCCTAATATCTACCCTAATAGTAGGTACTCTAAAATACGTGGAATTACAAAAAAATAATTATAACCACGTTACTCCTAACCAATAAGATGTATTTTAGTATGTAAGGTGACGTGACGTCACATCACGCCACCTTTCGTTAGTCAATAGCCGCGCGATCCGGCTCGCCGCTCTCAACATGGAGTAGGCGTGACCTCTCTTTGCTAACCTTATAAACTATCACGAATCAAAATGAATATAGGTAATACACTTTTATCGACGATTAATTACTGATGCATGTTTTTTATCACACATGTTGTACTCATGTAAAATCGTTCATTTCTATTTTACATTATAATATTACACAATAAAGACATTATAATATTATTTTATCATTATTCTTTTAGGCTTCTTTGAAAGCAATGGTTTGAAATATTCCATGTGAATTGACTGATAAATATGTATGATTGAGTGTTGCTTGCGTACGTATAATATGTAATTTCGTCGTGAATCGTGAAGTCCGTGCCGGATCGCGCACGGTTAAATTGACAGACAGAGCAGGGAAGGTTCGAGTTGGAGATGGGGACGTCACGTCATTGACTCATTGCCTCATTCGCGAATAGTGCACGGTGTTGACTGTGAGCTACGTTTTACTGATTCTGTCTGACATTTAGTTTCGTTTCGTGCCCAAGTACGAACGTATAGTAATCACGTATATTTACAATAAAGTGATCGACCATTCATGCTTCCTATTTATTTGTAAATAAATATTATTCAAGTTCAAGGACACGTTATAAAAATCATTTTATAATAAAATCTACAGATGCAATAAAACCAGATGTGGAGGTGCATAAATCGAGTAATGGTTCAAATGAACCTGTTGTAATTCAGAAAAAACCTGTAAGCAGTGAGTATTCGTTAACCTTACCCATTTATTTTGTCATTACCCGTTTCCCATCCCAATCTAATAATATTTTCGATTCTGTTCAATGTTGCGGTGATCATAATATTTTTTATTTTATTTTGACACTTGTAACCTGAACTGTTCATAATAAAAACAATAAAAACAAGAATTTCACTACAACTTTGAACTAATTTGGCTTTACTAAATAGATCGATAGGTACATTTTTCTGTTTATGATACCCCTCGTCTACTTGCTTTTTAATTTGGTGATTGGTAATAAATAACATCTCTTGATATACACTAACATCATGGTTCAGTGAATGTGCATCCAATATCTGTGTGTCTTCAACTTGGGAATCATTCATTGATTTGCAGGGCAGGCCAAGTTTCTACTTTACAATCTGATGATTTACGCTCTTGAAACGGGATTATTATTAAACACCTTCAACACATATGGTAAATTTAAAAAGAGAAGGGTTAGGCCTTCTCTTTAAGTTGGGACGTGCTGTTGGAGAAATAATAGAAACAACGGAAGATCCAGACGCAGAAAAACTTACACCCACACACAATACAGAAGCTGAGCCAATGAAGGTGTATTGGGAAAGTGACAAAAAACAATTAGATCATAAAAATCAGCCTTTCATAGATCTTTTTCTGAAGGGGGCTGCACTGGAGAGGATACCAGATGCAACCGAGGAACCAACAAAAGAGTCTCATTATAATTTGGAAAGACTGAGGCAATTTTTGCCAGATGCCATAACATATAATATTAAGGGTAAAGTATATAAAATTATTATTCTATCAAAATATTTATAAAGAAGACACACAGATTCAGTGTAAAATTGTGCACAAATATGTTACATAATATTTAATTGTTTAACTTCCACTTTCAATTTGTGCAATTAACAAAATGTAGTTTTTATAGCCTTTTTCATTTTATAACAATTTATAACATGACACAGTCTATTCTTCTTTGAAATTAAATTCAAATCAAACAACTCTGTAATGTACAACATTCAGCTTTGTCGTCTGATAAAAATGGGCTGTGGGATAAAAATCTTCACACTTTAAGTCATTTGATTCATGTAATTGTTGTGTATTCCTGCTATTGTGTTTTATTATCATTTGTTTGAAACTTCCTTCCTCTAGGTACAATCCTATAATCCTGCCAAAATCTCACTGTCATACATAATAAAAAAAGAAAAAGCAAATATCGAAAACAACTGAATATTTATAATTAATTGAGAAGCATAAATATTAAAAGAGTTAAATATCGTTATTTGTTGATACAGGAATTAAATAAATACTATTGCATCTAGTCAAAATTTTAAAGGTTAAAGCATTTAGTATGTTAAAATGATGTATGTATGTCAGTTTTATATTATACACATACTGACTACATACACCACGACATAAGTTATTTATAATTAGATATCTAAATAAATTTGTTTGAAAAAATGATATATCAGTATCCTAAAAAGTACTTACATAACTCACAAAATGTGACCTTAATCTTTATATATGTAACTTTGCCTAATGTATATACTTAATCATGATTAAGTAAATGTCTTTGAATTAAAAGATAAAATATTCTTAGTTATAAATAAATGTAACATTTAGACTAGTTAATAGAATCAGGGGTTACTTTAATTTAAAAATTATATTAAAGTTGGTAAGAATGACTTTCGCCCACATCCACTCAATAAAATAAAATGATGTGTCTTACCTAGTTTGAAGAGCACCCCCCGCCCTCCCTCAATTGCGTGCACTAATCCCAGCATCACTATACTGGGAAAGTCACCACCTATCTGTCCATCTGTAAGACACCTCATTAAGGGGATGTAGGCAAAGTAATTTTTACCATCTTTAATACATTTAGACTATCAAGGTAAACTCTTTACTTAACTTAATTTTATTTTCAATTATATTATCATTGTATAAGTAAGTACTCCAAAGAAAAGTATTTTCCATGCTAACATTATCCATCTTGGTGGTGGTTTTATCTAACAATTAAGAATGTGTGTTTTAACATGTTTATCTTACAACTAAAATACCTTGGTGTTGAAAAATTAAATCTTAATAATATATTAGTTTAATAGTATAATACTTTTGTTTTAGTTCTATATCAAAAAATAAAAAAAAAACTTTTTAAATGTATTCTATTATATCTAGTATTATGAATGATGTATGTAATTTGTAATTTTTATTAGGTGTTCCAGAAACTCCTAAAGCTGGCACCGGAATCTCAAGCAGCGGCCGCGATGCGGGCGTCGTTGCAGGCATCGTGATTGCAGTGATCACAGGAGTTGTCATACTAGCCGCACTGGTAACTATCCACTGCCCAATTAACATTGGTCTTGCATCTAAATTATGATATGTTTTGAACAAATCGTTTAGGTGTACTGGCTGGACAAATTACTTCGGCTGGTACATCAGCCATTTACAACATTACTGAAAAGTTGTGTCTGTTTGTTGCACCTATACGTTGTAGTGCCATGTTTTTCTTCGTCTTTTCATTGACTGCCTCGTTGGTCTAGTGGTTGTAGTAGTGCGACTACTGATCATGAGGTCCTGGGTTAGAATCTCGGGTCGGGCCAAAAATTAATTATTGAGTTTTTCCATCAAGAAATTCTCAATAGCTGCCCGGAGTCAGGAAGTTGAAGTCTCCGGTCGTGTCGGTTTACCGTTCCATCAGTTCCAACGAAAAATTTTCATTCCATTCATTTATATATGAAGTCTATTTTTTTTAAATCAGCGTTATGGTTTCACCACAACTTAAACTAAGTAATAACTTATTGGCGTGCCTTCGCCGTACAAAGCCAAGTTTATTAAGCTTTCGTATTTTGCTATAAATTAATATGTTGTCTTGTACATGACAATGGTTAATGCTAATATCTTGTATATTAATTATTGTTTATGGTGATAAAAAAGCTGAAGGTACTCCGGGTTTAACAATGACATCGGGACGTCAGTCATCTCAGTCCCCCGTGACCATAGGTGCTGGAAAGCGCCCGAAACGTCGGGAATTAAAAATAATAGTAAAATAAACGCGATAAAATCCGTAAAAGTAGTTTTAATCAATGTGTAGTGTTCGCGTAAATATAAGAAATTATTATCATTAATAGTTGTTGAGTTTTCTTGCTTCGAAACTCAATTGGCTCAATTGAGTCCAACGCTAAAGTAGCCGAAAGGAAACTAGGTGTCCTTGCAAAAATACGACAGCTATTCACGACGGCACAACTTCTCTTCTTTGATTAAGCACAAGTCCGTTCGTGCATAGAGTGCTGCTGTTACATAATACGGGCTGGTGCTGTACAATGCTACCTAGCACCGCTGGACTCAGCGGAAAATCAACCTTGTCGTGCTAATCACAGGCGCTGAATAGCCGGCCTCTCGGTGTTCCACACAATCCGGAAAGTGTGCGCGGGAATTATACGACAATTCCTCGCTCCCATTTTAATGATCGGACTACCAGACAGTTGGCGGGGCTCCACCCGTTTCTTGTCGATATTCGTATTTGCACCGAACGGTTTGTTTTTCGTAATGTAGCAAAGGAGAAATAACTTACCGATGTTTGCCTTTCCGTCAAATTACTTACAATCTGCGGGTCGTTAAGTCAAAAATGAACAGGTGTTTGTTAGATTAAGTCAGTGCGATTTGCCATTTTTGACTTCTTCACTAATTACTATCAGATGGGATGCAGCGAGGCACTGGCTTATAATGTATTGTTTAGGACGTTAAAGGGCTAAAAAGAAAAAGAAGACGATCCCTTTCTCTCATTATTATTCTATTTTAATTATTAATTGTTTATTGCGAAATGTAATACTATAACTTTATCAGGGCGTATACGATCTTTTATAGAATTATTTATATATAAGTTTTATTAAATATTTCGCAACAAGATGTGCTATTGTTTAAAAAAATATATAAAGGCGACCCCGTGACCATTTGTTGCAACCGTTATTCCTTAGTATCTCAAAAAATAATGCACTAACAATTCCTATGCTGTTATGGAAATATAATTGATTTTGTTCCCCAGACATCTACCTAATACTTTTTCAGAAATCCTTCTGATATTAGTATAATTTATTTATCCTTTATTGCTATCACTTTTAGTTAAGACCGAATATTAATACTGACACAAAAGACTGATATTTTAAGTACAAATTTTTAAGTAATGTTTAACAGGTATATCGAAACCAGTTCAAACAAAAGGCATATTATTCCTTTAGGTTTTAGATTAAACTGATGTATTTTTTTTTTGAAAATAGAAAGTGTGTCGAACTCATATATATATATATATATATATATATATATATATATATATATATATATATATATATATATATATCCAATGACAAACAAAAATATTCCACGCACGCAGGCAGTCGTTTGCTTTCGTGTCCTTGCTCACAATGCTTTAATTTAATGTAAGTTGATGAATGTCTCATAGAATCACTACATCCACTGTTCAGAGGTTAATTGTCAACATTAGCGTAAACCGTACTGCATTATTTTATTTCATTATCCACAATCGTCCATTTTGTTCATAAAGACAACCTAGTATTGCATCAATGAACACTGTTCAATCTTAATTAGTCGTTTCAAAACGGATTATTCATAACAAGCTATTTCTTTAAGTACCACCAGTGTATAAAAACAATAACAATGATTATTAAATATTCATCTCATCGTCAATATGGCAGTTTATAATTGATTACCTTTGAAAAGCACATCTGTACATTACGCCACGCACACTACTGATATCACATCAGAGCAATAATTGATGGATCAATTGCTTTAAATACTGCAATTGAAGACTAATTGACATCAATTTTCGCAATTTGTCATCATGGTCCTTATAAAGTGAGACAAAGCCAAAATTGTCTTTAGGTAATTTTGATAAAAATGCCCTTTTAAATATATTGTCATTAACTAGTAATTAATAATTAATGAGATTAATAATTACACATGAATGTTTCTAGAAAAGAACAAATAAAGCTTTCATGGTAACTATTTGGTAATTGTTTAAATCATTAAAAAATCTAAGCTATGTATGGCTCACAAGGTCGTAGATTTTCTTTTTTTATAAGGTATTCAATTCGACTGTATGTTTTTTTATGTGTGTTACCGATTTTGATGATTATTTTTCATCTAAAAGCTGGTGTTTCTCGTGTGTCTCTGACCATTAGTTTTGAGTTATCTTTAATAATGCGTATTTAATTGACGTAGAATACATTGATTCGGTCGTATTCAAGTCGATTGTACAAAATGTTAAATTCAAACTAATTATTAATTTTCTTGACGCGATTATGGGCAAAAAAGGAAGAAGGTAGTACTTTATCCGTAAGGACGTTCTAATTATTCACGTCTCACGTCTAACGGATAGATAATAGATACAGAAAATAATTTTAATGCATTTTGTACACGTTACAAAAAAGATACACACATATTAAGTTAAAAATAATGTGGTTACTACTAAAATATAGTTACCAATATTTACCCAACGATAAACATTTTTTTTAAATAACCGATCGATTGCAGGGCCGTAGCTAGGTGAGGGCTTGGGGAAAATAAGAACATAGATTCTGAATTTAAAACTTTTGCAACGTTTAAAATGGTTTTACCTCAGCTAGCATCTTCTAATTTAATTTTCCCGTAACTTATAATACCTAAGGCTTGCTTATACTCAAAGTACCTAATGTATTAATTCTATGGTGATCTCGTATTTGAAAGAAAGTTAAACCATATATATATATATATATATATATATATATATATATTTACCCACATGATATTTATTAATGAAATGGTCAAAGATTTCAGATATTGTTAAAGATGATAATTTAAGCTCCTTTTAACTATTGACATATTTAAGACGACTTACATTATTTATTTGCATAATATAATATATGTAATATGAGTAATTATTCTAAGATTTATACTATACTTTAAATCTAAAAGTTGAAATCATAAATCCTTACTTCTTATGATATAGTACCTAAAACGCGTAGGTTAATTGTTTGAATTATACTATCCCGGATGGCAGCAACTTGTGCTACGCTACATGACTAACCGGTTTACCTGCAGTACTAAAATCCATCTTTAATTGCAGTTTTATATTTTTGATTTTGAAACATATGATGTCGCATTTTTCAGTTCAAATTCCGGATTTTTTTTACCTTGACAATTCAAATATACTTAAGGCCCCTTTTCGACATAATATGAACTCTGCTTTAGTCAATTATCGATTAGTCGATTGATTAGTTTGGCTTATTAGCTAGTATGGCTATAGCCTGATCGATAGTTAGTTATTAGAATACTGACATTTACGCTAAAAGTACTTTAGCAAAATTATTGTTTATTTTCGCAGATCGCCGTTGTTATGTACCGTCACTACGTGCACCGTAACGTTACATCCATGAATTTCGACAATCCAGTGTACAGGAAGACGACGGAGAATCAATTTGCATTGGAACAGAATGGGTACGCGCCAGGAAGCAAGTTGTACCCGAGCACCGTGGGCGAAGAGGTGAGAGCGCTTACCGCTATGGAATGCACGCTCAACATACAAAATAGTCTTAGATAAGTCGCGCAAACTTAACTCTACCCACATTTATGGAGATGATTACTAAGTCGGTGTTTTAGATCGCAGAATCTTCGTTGATTTTCTTACAATTTTAAACTACTAAAATATTAGTTATAAACTATCAAACACTCCTACCGATGTTTACGTACAATGAATACAAGACCCCGAAAGTTTTTGGCCAGAATGTATTGTACATAGCAACTCTATAGGATAAAAATGCATTACACGTATGCAAAGTCTGCCTAAGACATTTTAAATTCGATGTATTTAGAGTTATATTTACTAGATATCATTTTAAGGAATTTATAGAGGATATTTTCGTTTAGTATTAAGAATTATGGCAAAATGGATGTGCCAACATTTTTACCGTATCAGTATTACATGATAGATGCCAAATTAATTAAGTATTTAAATCTAGGTTAATGCTGTAAATATTCCCTTTGAATAGATATTAATTTTGTCAATTGTAATGTCGCCATTTTGAAAATGATTTACTGCTGAGCAATTTCAATTTTCATGCAATGCCATGTGAGAAGATTTTATTGGTAAGTATGTCGATTATGTAGACGTTGGAAATGGTTTCCTTTTAACACTACACTTAATTCGTAAGGGTAAGACATCAGTGGAGAGGGTTTGCAGAGGCACGTCGTTCGGTCGTTCGGCGAGCGTGACACACAATCTCTTGTATGTATTTAAAAAGTCAGCCGAACGCGCCGTTATACGTCTATATCAAGCTAGCAGTGAAATGTCAGCAAAACCATTGACATTTGTCTGGGACTTGCACTGTTTTACAAAAAACAAGTTACTCAGTTATTTTTTATATACAGTAGACCTTCGATAATCCGGCCCCTGGCTAATCCGCACCCCCTTGTAATCCGACATGCCTTAAATGAATCCGCCATGGGGGGGGGGGTGTTCTTCGCGAATACGTGGACAAACAGGTTGCATTTATTTCAGGCCATTGTCTCAGTTTAAGTGTGACTGTGGGGTTGCAGCCTAACGGACATCCATCATTTACTTAATTTCACATGACTTTTTTATTGTTTAATATTTGATATGTAATTTGTCGGATTACAAGGTACTCTTTTTCAAAAAGTTCCGGACTACCAGGGGGCTGTGGCAGTACTCTATAGTCCGACAAATTTGATAATCCGACACCGCCTTGCAAAACGTTTGTCGGATTACCGCGGAGCTACTGTATACTAGTAATCCTATTATTAAAATTACCATTATTCCTGTTAACCACTCCTGGTATGCTTAAAATGCTTGTGTTAGGAGTGGTTCACGACAGTAGCCAAACGGCGGACTCGAACCCACGTCCTTTTGAGCTCGCGGTCCGCGCCATGCCATTAGGCTACTGCCGCTCTGTCTTTACATCAAGCTAGCAGTAAACTAACAATAGAATAACGGAGTCAAATAATAAGTCAAAAATTGTTGTTGGAAAACAGTGTAACAAGAAATATAAGAAATATGAAATATAAAGAAACCAAGGATTTGTGGGACCTGATAACTAATAGCCTAATAGTAGTGTTCATGCTACAGTAACATGTAGTTTGTATAGACAAGAAGCAGGATAGAAACGAGAGAAAGTAGAGTTCTGCTACGGCTTACGCTCATCCAAATACTCTCCACTGAAGCCTTAGGAAGACAAATCCTCTGCTGCACATTGGCTTCCTTACTATGCCACACAACACGGTTATAAGCCAAGTTATCAACCTCCCTTGCGTGTCGTAATAGGTCGCCACGCTCCTCTACAGTGAGGGGCCGCTCTACTATCCATTTGCCAGCGTACTGTACATCGGTTTCTAAACGATCATTTGATTGACCATTGTGATTCTACAATATCTTCGTTGCGGATGTCAACCGATTGTTTATTATTAAAGTCCCCGAAGGAAATTTAATATCTATCTGGAATACTATAGTGCTAAAATCATATTTATTGTATTTCTTAGCGAACACATTCCTTAGCCTAAAATATTTAGTCCCATTATGGCGAGAAACTTCAAAAATAAAAAGGCATTTGATCACACGATCGCCTTTTACCTGTCCAGCATGCCGACTACGACAAGTCCTAATACTTAGGGTAGACTGTCCATCATTGAATGCTTTAATAACATTTAATGTAATGAATATTATTGACCAATTGCAACTTTTATTTTCAGGCACAAGAACCACTTAACACACCCGGCACAAATGAGTACGTATAGTGCTAGAGCTGGCACTAAGTATGTTATTATATCATTAAATGTGAAAAGAAAAAGAAGGACGTGTGGTACTCGAAAGTAGTGTATTAAACCAGTGAACGGTACATAGTAAATGTTTTCATAGTGAATCGGATAAATTGCTACCATTATTAGTGCTAAGAATACTGGTGCAACAATGTTAAATTGTGTTTGCAGCGTTTTATGCTAAAAAGGATCTCAAAATTTCAATCATATGATTTGTGCGCATTAATGTAAAATATATATGCGTTGAAATGATATTCTTCTGTTTAAAACTGAGATCTTGCTTTCGTATCGCAAATGAATAGAATAAAGTATATATTTTATATTCTCAATTTTAATTCTATGAATTGTATAAAATCATCAATCGATTGCTGTAAAAAGCAATAAATATCCAGCTCATTATCATTATTTAAATCAAATATACATTTTTGTAATCAGATTTAGTTAGGGAATATGTTGTAATATAAGATGTGTTGATCTAAATTATTTAAAATTCGAATATGATATTAAAAATTTAATATTGTAGATAAAGGTACTTATTAGAGAAATTAACAAGATGCACACAATATTAATTTTGCTTTATATTTTTATATAAACATATATTAAAATAATGCTTTAAAAAGTATATTATAATTTTTAAATCTTTATCTGCACATTATCTTTGTTCTTATTTATTAGAATTTTAAAATGAGTGTTTTAAAATTTGCTTATCGATGTTTTATATATAGACAAGTAGACTATTTACGAAGCTGTAATAACTGTGCCAAATTTTATAGTACTCCGCCAAGAAATTGATGTCTTTTGAAATGTTCTTGTAGAAATTTGTGGTAGAAATAAGCAATGGGGGTTAACGAGCGATTATATTTATTTCGATGTAATTTATGGAGAGTGTTATGTCATTAATACAGTTTGCAATTTTTATATATTTTATGTGAAGGTTGTGTTTTTCGATCCAACATATTTACTATGTAATTTAGTAGCAGTCGCTTTTAAATCGGGAATGTGATTTAATCAAGGAAAATCCTGCCAAATCCTCTTATTCTACTTTAATTATAAATGTATTTGGTAATGTAATGCAATTACAAACATTTTAATACTTGATGCACATTTCATACGATATAACTCAGTAAGAGTGGTCACCAAACTATTGTGTAAATATTGTCAGTAAAAAATATAAAGTAAAATGTGTTAAGTGATTTTTTTACTTACCCCAAAAACCTTTATGTTATGCCACACCATGTAACATTATGTTTTTATGCAACATAATTTTTTTTTCTTAATATTTATTTCAAAAGATTTCCAAATTACTCATTGGTGCGAACACCAGACTAAATATTTAGTAGTAGTAGCAACTAAAATTAATAACGTCAATTTTCATGATTATTATTGACCAACAAACACAAAGCTAAATCCTTAATAGACCGAAATGATCACCTGATAAACATAATTTAGTTAGACGAGTATCTGGCCTTAACCCTTAATGCATTTTTGTCCGTTTTTTGGTACAACTAAATTATCAAAATTAAAAAGGTTCCTAAACGTAAACTGGCACTGTTTTTGAACGAAGCGTGAAGAGAGCGATATATCCATCCTCCTCGCACAGACACTACGCGTCGCGCGCATCACAACAGTAACTGTCGTTCGATTTGAAATCTGTCAAGTCGATGTTCGGCAGCTATTCGTAAAACAGTGCAGAAATTTGGTATAAAAATGGTTAAACCACTGCGACCTGCGGTTATTTCGAAAGGAGGTGAGTTTATTGTTTATTTCTGATCAATCTATAATTACTTTGCATGAGAATTTATAAGATTGTTATGCTAAATTATAGGTGTCACTTTTTACGGACATTGCCGCTTTATCAACACTAGGTGTTTAATTTTAGGTGTCCCAAATAACGGACTTTGCTAATGTTACTAACAATAATAATCTAAACGAGCACGTATGCATTTTTTTTAATGTCTAATGCTTCATGGTGATTGGTTTTAAATGCTAAATATGCTTGTTATAGGGAATTCCACTAATAATATCAAAGCATGGCGTGCGCAAAGAATTTTGGCTATGATTCCACCGTCAGATTCGGAACCATCCGACGTTGAAAATGATGAGAATAATGAAGAAGGAGTATTTTCACGTATAGTGTTAGACAATTCATCTTCCTGTCGAACTCTGTCTCCCGGGCTGGAAGAATTTTTAAATGGTTTTGATGACGATTTTGATGAAGAATTAGCGAGTCCTTCTCTATTAAATAATTGTTATGATACTTTGGTGGATTCCCTTGCAACGAGCAATATTTCTCTTCAACCTTCTCCATCTGTGGTCACCACGTCAGTACAGTCTCCAAGAAATATTTCCAATGTTCAGCCGCATCAATCAATACCATCCCTAGTAACACCACTGGGTATTTCAACACGACTCACAAGAAACATAAGAAATGCAAATGATGCAGTTCTTTCTACATTCAACCAAGTCAGAAATAAACGAAAAAAACTAGAACAGATGGAATTCGAGTTCAAACGCCAAAAATTCAGAAGTCAGGTACACATAGATTCAGAATTTCACCCTTCTATAGATTATACGGATAAAACATCATTCGATTATTTCAAGAAGCTTTGGAATGAGGATTTATGGAACCACATCGTCGAAATGACCAATTTATACTCTATGCAAAAACAAGGCAAGTCAATAAATCTAACAGTCAAAGACATAAAATCCTTTGTCGGTATTGAAATTTTAATGGGAATAGTAAGCATGCCAGCATATGCTGATTATTGGGCACAAGGTACTCGTTTTGCTCCTATCGCAGACGTTATGTCTCTCAAAAAATACGAGAATATAAGAGGAAACTTACACTTTAGTAATAATGCGGAGGATGATCATGTAGATCGTTATTTTAAAATTAGGCCCGTGATGGAGCACTTACGGCTAAATTGTTTGGCGATTGAAGAGGAAAAGTCATATTCCATAGACGAGATGATGGTGCCGTATAAAGGTAAAAAGGCTGGATCTCGGCGTCAATATATGCCGAAAAAACCCACAAAATGGTGTTTTAAATTTTTTGTTCGAGCTGGGAATTCCGGGATAGTATATGACTTTTTTGCATACGATGGTGGCAACAGTTTTGACCGTGCTGATTTTACAGAGTGGGAAAATAATTATCTCGGCATTGGCGGGAGAACAGTTATAAAGCTATGTAAAACAATAAAGGATAAACCTTTATCAACTGTTTATTTTGACAACTGGTTCACGTCTCTGGAGCTAATATATCTTCTAGAATTCTTTCTTTGGGGACCATAAGGAAGGACAGACTTAGAGGGCAGAATATTATCGAAGATAATGTGCTGAAGAAAAAAGGTAGAGGAAGCTATGTAATGATTTCAGATAATAAAAATAAGCTATCAATTGTGAAGTGGGTGGACAATGACTGTGTAAATTTAGCGAGTTCATATTGTGGAGAAGAGCCTGTTACCAGCATTTTACGATATAATAAAGATGTGCGCGAAAAGCGGCCTGTTTCATGTCCACACATTATCAAGGAGTACAACAAAAAAATGGGTGGGGTAGATAAAGCCGATATGTTCATTTCTTTATATAGGGTTGCTCTGAAAAGCAAGAAATGGTATATGAACATTTTCAGCCACCTCATCGACATTTCTCTGAATAATGCATGGCTTGTGTACAAACGTGAAATGCAGGAAATGGGTGATAATTCTATACCATTGAAAAGGTTTCGAATCCAAATTGCAGATGCACTAATAAAATCAGACACGCGTATAAAAATTGTAATAGATTCAGAAATTTCAGCTGAAATCACTAAACCTATAGTTCCGAGGCCGCCACCAGAGATGCGGTTAGATGGGATCAACCATCTACCCGATATCGATACACAAGGACGGTGCCGTCTTTGTACTAAAGGGAAAACAGTGATAAATGCCTGAAATGCGATGTAAGATTAAAAAAGAAATGTTTTTTGCAATTTCATACACAAAAATAATTAATTAATTACTGTTTAATTGCTTAAGACTTTTTATAACTGAAAATACTTTTTGCCAATTTGATTGTTTTATGAAACCCACGTTTTTGTATATTTATAAATCGAATTGTTATTTAATATGTCAAAGTTCTTAATTTTTACAGTATCCAGCACTGTCCGTTTTCTAGGACGCTAAATAAAAGAGCAGATTTTTTACGTATGCAGTGCTGTCCGTTTTATGGGACGTTAAAAAAACTTCTAAATAAATGTTTTTTCATTTTATTTTATATTTACATTTAATTACATCCCTAACAATACATAAATATAGACTTTTTAACAAAAAATAATGTTTTATTAGTGCTTTGCCGCTTTAAGGGTTAACGAGACCAATCCCGAAATCCTTATTAAAAACCAGTTACCCTGTTATGCCTCAAAAATGAATTGCGCTACTACACATAAAAACGTATAATAGAAACAATTATTTGTAGTTCATATATACGCTTGTCCTGTACAGGATTCTAGCGTCACCTTAGATTCCTATATTTAAACTGTGCCTTAGACCATAGACAGACAAACGCTTAGTACTACGAGGGTGATACTGTAAGTTCTTAGAAAATCAAAAACTGAACAAACTAGCAAGTTATTAGTTTTATTATATCTTTCTAAAATAGTATCTATTTACATCAATATATCGCTGCATCCGATAGAACAACTGCGAAAAGCACTTAGCCCACTCATCCTTAGGGGTCTCTACGACGGCATTTTAAAACGCAGCCACTGCTTCCTCGGCGTCCATTAAACGTTTTCCTCGCAGATTTTCTTTTATTTTCGGATAGAAATAAAAATCGCAAAGTGCGAGGTCGGGGCTATAGGGCTATAGGGACGTCGCCAAGTGGTCGATTGTTTGCTTGGCGGTGTGCGACGAGGCGTTGTCGTGGTGAAGGAGGATCCTGCTGCGAGGCCATTTCTCAAGAACTTTTTCCAAGACAAGTGGCAAACAGTTGCCAGTGTAACACTCTGTAGTAACTGTTTTTCGATCCTCAAAAACAATTGTTGCGTAATGGCCTGTCATTCCGAAGAACGGGGCCATCAACTTTTTCCCCACGCTTCGACCTCTCTTCACTTTCGTTGGCAACTCGGAAGGAAACACCCAGACAGCAGACTGTCACTTAGTTTCAGGATCTTAAAGATAAATCCAGCTTTCGTCACCCTTAAGTATATCGAACACAGTATTTGAGTCACCTCCATTAAATCTGATTCAAGACACCAAATAACGCGACGGAGTTTTTGGTCATCTGTCAGATTATGAGGTCATGGAGGATTTTGTGCACTTGACTCATACCGATGCCTAAGCTTGTCCGAATCTCTTTTGTCAGTCTCTAACATACACTCCACAACACTGATGTTATCTTCAGTCGTCGCCGTAGAAGACAGTCCCTCACGCAGATCATCGGTGAGATTAGTGCGATCACGTCTAAATTCATTAAACCAGTTGTAATTTGTGGCACTTCATCGTGAAAGGCCAATCGAAGTCTATCATAACTTTCTTGTTGATTAAAATGACATCGAAAGTCATAAAAAATCATTGTACGAAAATTTTCTCGCCTTAAATTCATGCTGACGTGACACAGACAATTTTCAATTTGCCGCCAAATCGTAAACAAATGACAAATTAATAAAATACATACTTACACAATAATATTGGCAAGGAGTTCCATTTTCAAAACTTGTGCTTATTTTTTATTATATAGTTTACAAGTGGCCAGTTCTAAAAACCTGCAGTGTCGCCCTCGTACCAAGTCGTCAAAAGTGCGAACTACATTTTCGGATTATTTTAAAGCTTTAATTTTTTTTAAATTGCGGTTGGAAAAATCTACATGCAAATCACCTCGTAGTTTTTTTTTTATAATTGAAGTTACAAACGAGTTTACAGTATACCTAATGTTAGATGCCTAATGCAGTCTAGACATTCGCATCCAACTTCAAACAAAGGCATACAATGCGTTGGCAGACTCAGATAGAATGCCTTACTCGTCTTTAAACGGTGAGATTGTGGAAACTGTATTTTTTTTCACTATTCAACTTCATATACCTACACTGAAATGTATATAGCCGGACTTCTGAGACATTATCTACCAATCTACCTGACAGACAGGCAGACAGTTTTATGTGCATTATGTTTATATATATATATATATATATATATATATATATATATATAAACATAATGCACATAAAAGAAGCTGAACATATAAAACAACGAGTATTTTGAAAACTTACTGAAAAAATATTGGTAAACATAATCGTCTTATTTAAATTAAACAATAATTAATAAGAACTATAATCTAACATTTTCATACATACGTTAATAATTTAATTTTTTAAATAAATATAATAAATAAAATAAATGAATTATGATTGTTTAAAAAAAACGATACATCGATATTTTTTCGATATATAAAACTCCGATTTAGATATATTTATAATTAGCGAAAAAATATCTAAAAAATATCAACAGTCCTAGTTTGAACTGATCAGTTGGAATGATCAGTTGAATTGACCTTGTGTGTGTAAATTTCTTTGGCTTAAATCCGTTTGAACTGATATTAATTTAACTGATGACACTAACTGACCGTGTGTGTATACCATAAGAATAATAGCTTTACGCTGTGCAAACAACTTATCACAAGCGAGTTAAAACTTGTATAAAGATGATTATGGTGTTATAATAAAATCTCTCGATCACTTTTACTGGATAAATGAATTTAATCCTTTCAACAACGTAAGTATATAGCAAAAGTTAAACGCTACAGTTTCAAAAAATAATAAATTATTATGAACCCAAGACGCGTAAACGTAATTCAAACTATCCAGTGTGTTTTTCCCCCCAGCTTAATTAAAACTGAAATATAAATACCATACCAAATATAAAAAATTAAATAACCCGCACAACCAAATCGAATTTTAATATTTAAGAAATGATGCTAACCATTTAGTAAATAGGTGGTGTATAAAATATGGTAAGTACAACCATTGTAGAGGAAATATAAAAAAAAAACAAATATTTCTGGTCCCATATTAAACACTTTCTTCATTTCCTCCTATCATGTCACTTGGCATTGAGAAAGCACACAACACATAAGAAATTAACGATTTATTTGCTAAAAACCTTTCTTCCATTTACGTAAAAGGTGACGGCTCTGACCACCACTCACAAACACCAACTTCCACTATACTCCTAGAAATGAAGAACTTCCAAATAACGCATAAAGCAATAGTAAAAAAATAAAAAAAGACTTGATGTACTAAAGGAAAGGGACCGGACAACATTCAACCTTTATTTTTTGAATAAATGTGCACGTTGAAATAATACTAGTTTTTACGGAATTTATCGCGTATATTTAACTTTTTTAATACCCGACCTTTCGAGAGCTTTACAGCACCCATGGTCACGGGAGGGACTGAGATGTTCAACGTCCAGATGTCATAGTTAACCGCGGTTACCACAGATTAAATAAACTATATATACATGGTACATAAATATATATACCATAGTTAAATATACGCGATAAATTCCGTAAAAACTAGTATTATTTCAATGTGTAGTGTTCGCGTAAATATAAAAAATCAAATGTGCACGTTCTTTAGCTGAACATCTTTCAACACTTAGGCACTTAGGCATAGTTTAGTTCCCTCACGATGGAAAGAAACAATCGCCCAATCTCAATCCTATGATCGATACATCGGATACCTTTGAGGCATTCGACAGAGTAAAATCCTCCTCACCTGTACAATTCATATCAAGCCAGTTATTAGTAGCAATCAACATGGTTTCGTAACAAAACGGTCTACTAATACAAAGCTTATGGATTATGTTTCAAATTTCACAGAAACGGTTGATAATGACTTGCAAATAGACAGCATATACACAGATTTTGCGAAGGCCTTCGATAGTGTTGACCATCAAACCCTATTGCGTAAATTGAAGTCATTTGGTATAACTTAACCTTTTTTTACTTGGGGTAAATCATACCTAGAAACACGAACACTAAAAGTTGTATTGAATGGCTTTAAGTCTTATTCATGTACTGCCTTATCAGGAGTGCCACAAGGATCACACCTGCGCCCATTATTTTTTACTCTCTTCATAAATTATATTATATCATTCTTGAAGAAATCAAGAGCCCTCTTATATGCTGATGATTTTAAATTGTATCGCCCTATTAGTAGCAAGAATGATGAAAAACTACAGCAGAAAAAATTTAAACCGCCAAGTTGCGTGGTGCGAACACAATAAAACATCGCTGAATCCATTTAAATGTCGGTATGTAAATTTTAATCGAAAAATAAACAAATACCAATCAGTATATAGCATTCAGGACGAAAGGTTGACCGAAGTGGGAGAGACTTTAAACCTAGGAGTCACGTTGGATAGTCGCCTTAGCTTCGTTCCTCATATAAACAAAACCTTAAATGCAGCCAATAAAGCACTCGGTTTTTCTCAGCTCTCAACTCGGTTTTAATTTAGCTAGAGACGTAACATGAACATCTATTGACCCACCGCACTTATTATATACATAGTTGGAAAATCACGAAGACCTATTACAGGATGAACTGTTTTGCGAAACGGACGAGAGAGAGGTTCAATGGGCTTACTAGGCAAACGTTACGGAACTTCAAAATTGAATTTCATTAGGAGTGCAGGACAACGCAACCGATATCTTATTATCTTGAAAAAAAAAGAACAGGTTAAGTAGATCCCTACGGTTATTCAAGCTCTGCATCCTTAGGAACTCTAGTAGGTACTTGTAGGGGCTCAATCTTACGTGCCAGAAGTGTGAGAACACCAAGTGTCTTACTAATCGTTTTTAAATGCGTTCAATAAGAAGTATGTGAGAGGCAATAATGTGGACGCCAGACTACACTTCCATACTCAAAGATCGATCTGACCGAGCTATTGTATAGTGCAATTTTGTGAAAGGTCGTTTGAATACTTTTTCGTTCCTTATAATAAAACTCAACATCTTGGACGCCGTTCCCATGATGTAGTCAATATGTAGGATAAATGGCAATTTACCGTCCATAAGCACCCCCAGATCCCTAACTGCTGTCTTTTCTGATAATCGAATCCCATGGATGCTGTAGACGGCTGAAATAGGACTCAATTTTCTTGTGAATTTAATGTGAACACATTTATTGATATTGAGCTCCATTCAATTCGTCTGACACCAATTCAGTAGCGATAAAATGCAAAACACCCTTTTGTGTTTCAGTGACTTTTCACAATTTTAGGTCATCTGCGAACATCGACGGAGACGAGAATTTTATGTAATTAGGTAGATCGGTCAAAAAGATATTGAAGAGAATAGGGCCTAGGTGAAAACCTTGCGAAACACCACAAGTTATATTGCGTAACTCTGAGCTTTTCACCTTGCATGGTTTGCCATTAACGATTACATAGAAAGAGCGTCGAGATAGATAAGATTGGAACCAAACTAGAACAGACCGCCTTATTCCGTATGCTGATAATTTTACCAGAAACTGTCGATGGACTACTTTATCAAAATCTTAGCTAAAATCTGTATATATAACGCGTCTGCTTGTTTATTGCCATCAATACGACTAACAAACCGTGTTGGTTGTCGTTTATATATATATAAAAGTAGACTTGAAGAATAGGGCAGACTAGAGACTCGAATACTTTAGCTAATGAGAACAATATAGAAAAGGGGCTATATCCTCTAATGAGCTGCGCATACCGGCCTTGTAAATTGGTTCCACTTTAGATACCTTCCAAGCATTGGGAAAAAAACCCAGAACTTAATGAGTTGTTAAAGATAATAAATAAGGGCTCCACCAAGCATGATGCGCATTGTGAAATGAATAATTGTGAAATATTATCACTCCCAGGGCCCTCTTCCCCTTCGTTACATCAATATTGACTATTTTTTTATAAATTTGCTTTCGGGAAAATGTAGAGTCGAAAAGCTATCGATTCCTCCACCCACTGATGTATTAAGTATATTCTCGTCAGTATTTATGTCACAGGGGACGCCAAGATTGGGGGTAGTAGAGAAAAAATAAGATGCAAACCTGTTGCATATGTCATTACCGTTTCGTATCACCATATTACCGTCCGTCGTCGTAGCCGGATATGTTCCAAAACCACCACGTTTGGTCTTGATATAAGAGCAGAACAGTTTCGGGAGTAGTTACGTTGTACCAGTTCTGGCGCATTTGTAGAAAGGTTGTACCAGTTCTGGCGCACTGAGTCACAAGTACGACGTTCGTCGACTCACGATCCTAAAAAAAAAAAAAAAAACAAAAAAAAAGGTTTTGGCATGCTCTGATCACGAATCTGCGGTCCATTTTTGCGTAGGATGCACGGTTCCGGAGATGTGCAGATCAATTAACTCTTATCTAATTGATATCCGCTTCGAGCCTCCACCGTCATTAGCGCTCCATTGTTCTTATCTACTTATCTATTGTTCATTCAATACCGTCATTATCTATTCTTCCTCAGCGTGGTGATATTGTTATATACTCCTTTGTTCCTATCTACACTAATCTGACTCATTAATAAAACACATTACCCAATTTTGTTAAAATTTTTATTTATAAAATACAAAATCTTATTACTTATTATCTATAAAATAGGAGCGAAACATCTCATCCACTAAAATATCGTTGTACAATGTGTTCCCTGTAAATATACTCGTAAAACTATGCATTGAACATCCCTGAAACTTATATAGCAAATACATTAAGCAATATTCGCCACAAACTGAAGTCCACTCATTCTGAATCCTATCAACATTCCAGTTCCATCTTTTACAATTTCTTTTAAAAAACTCTAGATGATATCGTACAGGTGCCCGTCCGAATGAATCAAAATATTGACCGACGTCATTCGTATCGATATATAAAGCTACCCAATGTGACCCTGGTTTATCATCTGTATCCAAATTGCATATTATATACGTTGGTACGTGGGTGTACATGGGTAGTTTATTGGCAGCATAAACATTATTTTCTAGAGTGGGGTGAATCTTTTTCAGATGTTGTTGTACATCTAGTGTATCCATAATATTACTGCTATTAGTAGATTATTACAGTACCAATCTACTCAATGACTAATATAGGAATGATCAATTATAGTGATATCTAAATATTAAATTACATTCTTTGTGTTATACAAATCGTATTTGAGTCACCAATACACTGAACAAGACACGACAGGAAGGACGTAGGAATGTAGAGATAAGCAACAGAATGTAAGGTAAGCTTGTTGACGCATAAAGATACTATCAATTCTACTGCAGAAATTCTTTAGATTAGAATTATTACTCACTGGTACTATATAAGACCAAGCAACTGCAGTCATGGAGTTAGTGTATGGTCGTTTGACCGCAGTGGATCTATCAATACTACGTTTGTGTTACTTCAACGCATCAAAGGCCATGGATGTAAGTGTTTATTCTATTGACAAACTTACTTTTCTTTCTGTTATTTTCTTACGTGTGTATGATTTAGTGTTAACAAATTATATTTAGATATTATGTGTGTGTATATGGTTAAGCCGTGGTAACTCAGATGGTTAGCGCAAAATGTAAAATTCACAGTACGCGACCCGGGTTCGATCCCCGCCGGCACCAATTAAATTGTTAATTACAATTTTAAGTGTTAATTTACCACGTGCTCAGCGGTGAAGGAAAACATCGTGAGGAATGCATGTCTGAGATAATTTCGAAGGCATGTGAAGTTTGCCAACACGCATTGAGGTATCGCAGCGAACATTTCCTAGCCCTAAAACCCTCTCAGAAATGAGAGGAGGCCTATGTTCAGCAGTGGACTTTAATAGGTTGTAACTTTAGCTTTTTTAACTTTTATGATTAAGTGTTACCAAATTGATATTAACATGATAACTGTGTTGTTGCAGAAATCATTGAGCTTCGATGAAAATACATATAAACAGTATTACTACTCGCCACTCTCCCCTCAAGAAGAGAGTGATGACATCGTCATTAATAATAACACATGCGATGGTGGAAAAAGAAAATCGCAATCGATTGATCATTTTTTTGAAGCTGAGTCAAAAATAAAAAAGAGGAAGCTGTTATCATCAACCGTAGCACGAGCCGCTAGAGATGGTGTATCATACATTTCTACTAATTCTGACGATGGAGACCAAGCGACGCATCTTATCAAAATTGAAATGTACGATATGAAGAAGCTATCCAAGATTCCAACTACTGATCATTGGAAACATGCTTCCACGAGGATTAAATATTACGTAAAGACTAATAAGGATAGCATCTACGACAACACAAACGCCCTCGTATACAATATTACAAAGACAATAGCAGAAAGTGAAAAAGTTAAAAAATACTTTTTTAACAATGACAGTCATTAGCTGATCATTAGTGAATGTGATTCTGTTTACTTAAATTACAGGAAGACAAGAGCAGAAGAAAGAGATGAGTGTGGCATACGTGTACAGAACACATCATTGAAGAACAAAACTACAACACTGAGTGGAGATGAAAACGAGAAGAATATGCAGTACTCAAGAGCTGAATATCCATTCTTCAGTTCAAAATCTAGCCGGTTGCTCAGTTTCGAAAACTGGCCTCTCGTTATGCGACAGAAACCTGAAGATCTTGCAGAAGCCGGTTTCTTTTATACTGGCCATGCAGACAGGACCAAGTGTTTCCATTGTGGTGGTGGCTTAAAAGATTGGGAAGATGATGATGATCCTTGGCAGCAGCATGTTCAGTGGTTTAGTCAGTGTGCTTATGTAAAATTTAAACTCGAACAGAGTTTTGTATTAGATTAAATAGAATATTTATAAAGAAATAAAAAATAATATATTGCATACAATTTGTTTTATTTAATTTTATAATGTTTCACATAGTTACATACACACAAAATGCATTACACATAACTCATAAAATCTAACACACAACACATATTATAACCTTAACTACTATAGTCTACAGTAACATTTCTGTTTTTATCTATCTCAATAATATTATCAAACTCAGCATAAACTATACAGTTAATTGTTTGTATTAGTGAGGATTCAAATCGTACTTCTAATCTTACACTACCATGCTTTATGAGATCCCAATGAGCTGATGAGTTGGCTGATAAATCAGGAGTTAAGTCAAATGCTAATAGACAGTAACCTCTGGCATACTGTTCACAAGAGATTCCATTTCCTTCATTAAGAAAGTGAATACCAGTTCCCGAGAATAGAGTATGATATGCTGATGTAAATATGCTATTATTAAAAGATGGTTGCAAAGCTTTTGAAGGTATTTGTTGACCATCAATATATAAGCTAAAAGAATTAATACCATAGTTTTCAAAGTCAAATGGATTTTTAGTAAGGGAACCATTAAATGCAAAATTGTTCACAAATCCAATTATACATCTTTTGGGTACCTGCCCTAAAAATATATTATCAAGAGTTTTTCCTTGAACACCCGATGGAATTGTTAAAACTTTTACTTCAGCTCGAGTAATAGAATATTTAGCAGTGGTAGAAGCTAAAACTTTTTGATGTGCGTGTAATACGCTTGGATTAATTCGTGCTCGTCGAACAATAAGAGTTGCGTCCGTAATGCAAACTTTAAACTTTACATCGTTTGACCCAGCAATTAAATTAAAGCTCTCTCTCGATCGAACCAATTTAACACTCATTTCAACACCATTAATTAAAAATTTATCTTGGTTGAAAATGTCACCGTGAAGATGACCAATCATTTCTATTTCCTTACTTTCACTAATCAATTCCTGTCTTTTAACAAATCCCATGGTTTTACCATCCGTAGAATCCATTTTTCCTGCTGTATCATCATACCAAAGACTACAAGTAAGATGAGATTGTTTAGCAGCAGGAGCATAGTTTAAAAGGGTTTCCATGTATGCTCGATATGCATAGGTATTATTAGGTGGTGATACAAGTTTTTGGTTTAAATAAACATCAAGTTGACTAAAAAGTGAATGCAGCCAATTATTTACAGGTGCTACTATTGTAGTAGATATCAAGTTAGTTGAATCTTGATTTAATACTTTTGCCTTTATGTGGAGTAATGTATGAGACAAATCTATGTAGTCATCGGCTGTCCCAGGAACTTGAAACTCGATAGGTCCATCATCACCAAGAGATGAAATTGGTTTATAATGAATCCACAATCCATTTTCAATGCTAGTTTGTGTAGACGGTAGTGCAAACAAATCCAATTCTGACTTAACGCACTCGCAAGAATGATTATGAAGGAAAGACATATTTAATTTGAAAATATATCTTTGTTATTTTTTGGTTTTAGACCAAGTTTTTTCGCAGCTTTCACTTTAGCAGTTAATGGTGGAATGAACGAGGTCAATCGTTTTCTTTTAGTTTTATACCCAGATCCTGTCATGTTAAATTGATCAATTTTCTCATCAGCCTTTCGTTTTAAATTCGTACTAACTTGCTTTAGACGATCTTTTATTGAGGCTTCCATAGGACGCGCTTGAACCATATCCGATAAAAGTCCTACTCCAGCGCTTAATGCCTCCTTACCAATCACTCGAGCACCACTTGAAAGTAAAGGTAAAACTGATCTAAATAACCCCCCTAAGAAGCTCCCAATACCATGACCGCGTTGGTATGGTGCACCCTTATAAATTACTCCAACTCCTGACCCAGCTTGATGTGTATAATAATTTTCATATGGACATTTATGATGATCACGAAGAGAATTCATTATAATAATTTTCGGAAATGTAGTTTAATACACACGGTTCCAAACTGGAATGGTATTTTTTGTCCTGTGCTCGATCTTATAACTATTTCCAGCGTATCGAACTCTCTTCGCATAACAGGTAAGTAGTGAGGTTGAGAGAAAACGTGCATTTTATTTGCACCATAAATGTATTTTGTAGGATCTAATGAAATGACTCTTAGTAAAGGAGTCATAACATCACCCACAATCTGAGGATCGATAATGTCACAATATAGAAAGAGTTGAGATGGTAACCCTAAGTGTAAATTAGCAGGACACTTTCCAAAATTTCTCTCTAGGAGATTTTTATTTGGTTCATAACCTAGTTGTAAACTTAATTTGGGTGATAATGTTACGGATGTTATATTTTTATCCAAAACAGAAATAGACACAAATTTTGTTATTTCATCATAGCGAAATTTCAAGTTCTCTCCGATACCATTTAACACTCTTAAAATATGCTCAACGTTATCATAGTTGGTAGCTGGAATATGTTTTTTGTAGTACACTGTGGATGGTTTATCTTCATTAGGCATTAACATAGATTTTGTAATGTATATAACATTTTCATGATCTTGAACAGTAAACATGGTACATGGATATTGAAACTCGACAACTCCAACCGACCATTCACCTTCTAATTTAATAGCTTTCGGTAATTTCGTTGAAAAATTTGTGGTCTTGTTATCAGTAAAGTATTCCATTGAACTATTGCTGAGCAAAGTTAAATAGAAACTTTCTTTATTCATATTTCTTTTAAACTAGAAGCTAAAATCCAACTGTTAAATTTATCTGGATAACCTTTCCACTTCACTAATACTTCTTTTCTGTTACCTGAGTAACGAGTGTCAATTATTTTATCTATTTTATATTGTGAGGTGGGGTTGTAAGTGATTTTCTGTAATTCTCTTTCATAAAAAGTACCAACTATTGGTTCATTTTGTAAATCTGTTATTGTATAAACAACCCATGGAGATCTATCAATTATTGAAGATATAATAAATATTTCATCACTCCAATTTGATTCATATCCTTTTTGGAAAGCATGTTTATATTTAGTTATTCGAACATAATCACCCACATTGAAATTTGGTTTAGGATTTTCTAAAGAAAGTTTGTTTGACCGTCTATCATAAAGATTAGTCCAAACTGTCATAATATTGTTGGAATTTACATCACATGGGCACATCTTAATACTAGAGTGAAAGCTGTGATTGTAAGAGTATATTAAATCTTGTAAAACATCTATATATCTATAAGTATTATTATGAGTGAAATAACGCCACATTTTCATTTTTAGTGTTCTTTGAAATCGTTCAACAATACTGGCCTTAATGTCAGGATTGTTAGTGGTATAGTAATTAATCTTTTTGGATTTAAAGTATTTTTGTACATTTTTTGAAACAAATTCTGTACCTTTATCAGATTGTATGTGAGTAGGTGTTAAATTACTTTCAGTAAATATACTTTCAAAACATTCTTTAGTTGTTTCTGAGTTTTTCTTTTTCATTGGTCTTGCAAAAGCATATTTACTAAATACATCAATAACATAAAGTATATACTTGAAACCATCATTATATTGAGAATAAGTTCGCATATCACTTAAATCAGCTTGCCACAGTTCATTAATATTTGATAGAATGTACCTATTACGCGGGAATTTTTTTCGAATGGGTTTATGTAATGTGTATGTTTCTTGTGATTTTAACCATTCCTTTACTTGCTTTTTATTCATTTTACCCTTCATGGCTTTTGATAATTTATCAATACTACCAAAACCAGCGGGATTAGATGGATCATAATAAATCCTGTTAATTTCTTCTAGTACGGGGTCCATTTTTCCCACTCAAGCCTTTTACGTATTTTAGTTGTAGACTTTTTATCTCTACTGCTCGGTGTAGAAAACTCTTGAAATTCAATCTCAGAGGGTTTGTTCAGATCTTTTGCTTGAAGTTGGTTAATAAACTCACATCTCTTTGGATTTCCAATATAAGTAAGTGGTACTTTAATATCTTTTAATGCTTCAGCAAATCTATCCCACCCTACTGGATCACTTCTTTTTAAGGGTCTTAGTGAATCATTTATTAAATCAACAATATTACTTCCAGGAATTTTTTCATTATCAATTATGACTGTACCTTCATTATCCCAATGTATTTTACCTTTACTTGTTTCAACTAAGTTTAATAATAACTGTCCTTTTTTATTATAAGTTTTTGGTATTAAACTGAGTATTTGAGCTGGTGTGTAAAGTGGATTTTCAACATTTTCTTTACTTTTGATGGATCGATTCTCCTCCAACAAAGATTCAGCATCAACTGAAGTTTTTAGATCTCTATCTTTATTTTTAAAACCAATTTTAGACTCGTTTGAATCTTCATTAGATGTATCAGAATAAATTGGTAATCTGAGTGGTTGACGATCCTCTTCGGTAAAATGAAGGTATCTTTGCAGTGTTTGTAAATATAACATCCATTTCTTTCGGTCTTCCGTCTTACTATTCATAATATTTTGCATTTCAATATCTAATCGAGATAAACTACTACTCGTATTAACCTTATTTTCTTGTTTTAATTTTTCAATCAATCCAGGTTCGATAAGTATCATTTTCTTTGCATTTTCCATGTTAACTGGCTAGTCCACTCACTAATCCACTCAATATTGCACCTAATATTATTGGTAAGAAAGCCCCTCCTTTTTGTATAATTATATTTTTTCTTAGTTTATGTTTACACTTACGCACTATTTGACGGAGTATATTTTTGTGTTTATTCAATTTTTGTTTATCTTGATCTTTAAGAGGTACTTTTCCTTGTAAAACGTTATGAATACACTCACAAATACAGTTAATTTCTTCTTCATCACACGTTTTAAGTAATGCTCTTTGATATTTTGGTTTAAGCGTATGCAAAGCGTTTAGCAAATGTTTATGCGTTGTGAGTCGACGATGCATCATTTAGCAATGATTTGAAATGTTTGATTCTTGGTGTATTTAAACTCTTTTGTGGGTACGTAGACTGTGCAGAAACCATTAAATGGGAAGACATTTGTCTTGATACGACAAAAATCATTGGTATTCTGTTTTAAATCTACCATTAAATATCCATGCGCCTCTAGAGTTGCATCCCTGTAGGCATCTTCAATAAATTTTGGGTTATCTGGTGACACTTGTCGTGCTAAATATCTTATTTGAGTTTTATCTCGAGGGTTTTTAAAATATATTATATAACTTGAGTTTAAGGATATGTCTCTTTGCCCTTTACCCTGATGAAATAAATTTTGTGTTAAATAAAATACACTAAGATTCCTGTGATGACTACCTTTTGTAAATATATCCACAATTCTTCCATCGGACTCTCTCATTAGATCATCAATAATAACAAGATGTGGGTTTTCACCGTCAAACATATTAACATTTGGAATTCCTTGATGGTAGTTAACATTTGGTAAATTATATAAAGGTTGCATTTCATCAAAGCACCATGTGATCTGATTAAAATCACAATTACATATTTCTGTAACTGATTTTATGAAATTTGTTACAAAATTTGACTTCCCACATCCACTTGGCCCCGCCACAATAGCAGTAAACGGATGGATAAAGTGAAACATTACACACGTCTAAAGTACTAAGGGGTGAAATAAAAAATGAAAGTGTTGGTGTTAACAATTAATATATATTGCAAACATTATATAAAACAGAATGATCTGTATACTATTTCTAACACAATTAGTACATCATAATTTTACAATCAACTCAACCTCAAATAAATGCACACACACGCAAATATAAACAACAATTAACTTAAATTATTTACAATAAAACAACGATTAAATATGTAATAAACTCTACGTCATATTATACTATTATCATTATTTTACAATCAATACAAATTTTATTTACATGCAGACATAAAATTAAAAACTATCAACACTTAACGCAGTTTATAATGACCCCAAGCTAATGTTTCAATATTATTATTTAAAATATGCCTCTTTGTGTCATTATATGATAAACCAATCTTATTTAATTTTTGTGTAAAAATTGTGTGTTTAATTGATTTAAATCTAAGCATACTATAATATTGCACTTTTTTATTAAATAGAGAAGACTTATAATTATCCATGGTCATCTTTTTAGTGATACATTTATTTACCCCTTTTGCCTTGGCTATAGTCTTATTCTCTAAGTTAAAAGCGTACATTTTGGATCGTAAACCCACAAATTCTTTCATGATTTTACCATTATTTTCATCTTTAAAAAAACCTAATTCCTTTTTATTTAATTTTGGATATTCAAAAATATTATTTGCATCATAAGCTGAGGTATCAAAGTATGATGAAAGGTCAGGTTTTATATCAGAGTAAAAATCATCTGTAAATATATGATATATTAAACTATCCGTATCTGTATACAATAATTTGATTTTACTAAACTTTTTAACCATATAGTTATAATGAAAATCATACATTAATGTTTTTGAAATATCTAAAATGCAAAACCCTAAATAAATTGGTTTGTTATATATTAACTTTGTTTTTCGCAACTGAACCGCAACTAGGTTTTCCGAAAATACTGAAAGACTATGAAATTGTGGTTTAGCGATTAGATCTTGAACACCTAAAGCTTTGCCCTGGTTCTCCCAGTGTGTAACTAATTTTATGTTAACCCTTTTTTCAATATTCTCCATAGTCTTTCCGAAGACTGAATTATTCATTAATTTATAAAAATCTTTTTCGAAATCTGATTTTGCTAACGTTCTTAATTTTGTGTTTAGATCTATGTACATCTTCAACCAGCGAGACTGTTTAAATTTTAAAACTCTATGAATTTTAGTTAATTTAACCCCCATTTCTATGCACTGCTTTAAAGGAGACAATCAATTTTTCTATGGAGAATGGGCCCACTACAAATTTTAAAGATTATCAATGAAATGCAAGTCGATTTATTCCTTATAATCCATAGATTACGATAAAATTATTAGTTTTACTGCATCTAAACGGAGTCCTAAGAAATTAACAAATAAAATATGAATCTAACAATAACCTAAAAACAAACTGAAAGCGATTTTCTAGTAGTATTCATCGGTATTATAAGTTAAAATAGTGCACACTTGAATAATAGTACATATAAAACTAAGCTGTAGGTATATTCAGCATTTATAAATATTTTAAAATCGATGTAAAACCTTTCACTAGTTCGGGCAAAACATAGTGCCTGTCTATGCACAAATGTCGTATCGATTCTAACTTTGACATGTATTGATTGGTTGTGAGTGTAATTCTAAATACCAAGATGGCTAAGGGATAATGTCTTGAATAATAGTACATATAAAACTAAGCTGTAGGTATATTCAGCATTTATAAATATTTTATAATCGATGTAAAACCTTTCACTAGTTCGGGCAAAACATAGTGCCTGTCTATGCACAAATGTCGTATGGATTCTAACTTTGACATGTATTGATTGGTTGTGAGTGTAATTCTAAATACCAAGATGGTTAAGGGATAATGTCTATTTATATTTATGATATTACCAACACACAGTAAGATACGTTTTAAACTGATTGTATTACAAAAAAGAAAATATAATGTAGGTAATTCTATTTATTATTGTAAATCATAATTTATTTAAGTATTCTATTAACAGTAGTAGGTACAGAAACAGAAACCTTTTATTCAATTTAGATTATAAATAATACTTATCGAAAGTCACTTTTTTAATTTACCACTGGTTCGGAAAAAAACCTCTGACTTGAAGAGAACCAGCAAAATACCCAGTGGGTTTTTTAAAAAAAAAGCCAGCTTACAACCATGTATGTCATAATTAACAACACAGAACAAATTAGAAATAGCTTGGTAGCGATCACCTTACCCACGGGTTATCGTCAGCCATAAATTCCTTTATACTATAATAACCCCTTTTATACAAACTTAATTTAATACATTTTTTGAACTTTGATGATTGACTGACATATATAGACAGCAGCGGGGTCAAGACATTATTTTAAAATGTTTTGGTTGATTAGTAAGTAGTATACATCATAATACAATGACTAGGAATTAACATGCCTTATCTATGTTATTACACAATGATAAATAGTGAGGAAGTAAGATGTTTTAAACTGTTTGTGTAAGGATTACAAAAACACAGGCTTAATTTAAATGTATTTATTACTAGCGATGCGCCTCAGCTGTGCACTGGTGATTAATGGATCTCGACAACAGTGCCATCTACCGAGTCCAAATGTAAATATAAACCATCTAGGGATCCATCCAAACACACACAAACATTTTCATTTAAATTGGTTGGAAGGTTTCTTATGTTTTGTCTATAACGGACATAGGTAGAAACATTTTAGTGTTAGATATATTTCTGAAGGTTTTTTGAAAATAACTTGATGGTAACATGTACATTTATGATATTGTAAGCAATCAGAAGGAATTTTCAATTATAAGATATATGATATAAGACTGTTGTCTTCAATATCCATACACTTTTTTTTTCTGCAAGCCTGCACAGCATACAGATTTATTCTAAGCGATCCACCTGAAAAGAAGTTAATGACAATTGTAAAGGTGTCTTAACTAAATAATAATTCTTATCAATATATTATTTTTTTCTATATTATATAGGAATTAAAAGGACATTTTTAATAATAAGAGATATGAGATAAGACTATGCCTTCAATGTCAATAAACAGTATTTACATATTTCTGTGAGCATTTTCTTATATCTGCCTTTTCATATGTTAAATAATAAAGAAATTATTATAAATTATACAGCATTAATCAGCTCCAGCTGATCAAATACAGAAGCAGTAATTATTGATTAACATCAATGATATTCAACCATGTAAAAGTTGTTTCACATTTTATTTTTACCGGTTTCATGTACTTACATAGTAGACAAAGATATTATTGTTATATTAAGTATATCTGATTCTAGATGACAAAATAATATTCCTTTCCGCACAGTGAACAACGCAGCTGTCTAAGCATAATAGAAACAACCATTACACTTTTTTTATGCAAACTATTATTATTAAACTTTATATTTGCTTCTAGTACAAATAATTACTACATTTTTTACACATAAATATATGTAACATTTATATTGCCTATCTACTGTGGTTGGTATAAATCCAGGATCTGTGTCTGGCTTAACAAAAAAGCCATTTAGTATTAAGCAACTTGCTGAATACATAAGGTACCTATTTGTACACAAATGCAGTTATATGAATTGCTCTTCAAAACCCTCTTTAAGTCCCTCGGCCCAAAGATTCTAATTTTCTTTTAACATTATAATAACTTCTTTTGTGCATTTATTCTATTTATTATTTAATTTAGATTTTACTAATAAAATAAACTTAATACTTGGTCACTTAAACAAACTAATAAGGTTCTAAGACCTGTTTATTATTTGTATTTGTTTGAGGTAAAATATACAAACTTAATAATAGATTTTCACAACCTAGCTATTCTATTATATTGTAAATTAATAAACTCTTACATTCTATTTGCGAATTTTACCACAAAAACAAAAAAGAGAAAAACATACGTACTTGTGTCAATTAATATTTGGCTAACCTTTCTGATAATTGATAATATCCATATTTTCTTAAACATTAGTTTAATAATGCTTGTAAATAAAAAACTCCATTTTGTTCTTACCATAATGATGCGACTCCAACTATGTTTTATGTCACTCGAGTGAATCGATTGAATTTGTCCAACTCGATAATCGATAGAAAATAAATTTTACCGAGTTACCGAGTTAACTCGGCGCAATGTATAGATTCAGAGGGTGCTATATAGATATTAATTTACTTGTATATATTATAAGTCGCTGCGGGTGACATCACAAGTTGCATCCAAATTCAAACTTGCATCTGGCATGTTGTAAACAAACCTGAACTTAGTTTTATTTATGATATTGATTTATAGTTTTAATTTCATGTTGCCACATATTACTTATTTATAAAGGTACATATTTAAAAATGGTTTAACTAAAGTAATCGCTGATCTCAACTCTAGTGATAAACTTTTCTGTAAATAGTTGATTTACTCAAAAACTAGTGTACAACTAGAATGACATACATACATACTCGTACATACTCGTAAATTAACCCGAGTGGCTCGAGTCACAAAACTCTACTCGAATCGCATCTTTATCTTACGGCCAATGCAGTGTTTGTCTACAATTTAGTGATGAAATCGACATACTAATTCGAGCAATTTATTGATATATTATGTAATAAATAAATTGATATTAGGTAATATGTATATAATGTTGTATCAATTTATGTTATATATGTTATATATGATATAAATTGATTATATATACTTTGGATAGTCAAATTATTAATAACATTAAAACTTACGTCATAACGTTAGACTGATATTATTTTATGAACATGTCGATACGCATACCAAAAATAATTAAACCTATTAAGTGTAGTAATAATAATTGTGTTGTATGGAAGAACAATTATAAAAATAATTTGTGAAATATTGACACAGCTTCGTTCATCTAATTTGAATTGTTTAACTCGAGCTCAAAATCGAGCTCGATGAATTTCAACTCGAGTCGATTTTTTCCGAGTTATCACGGGACATCTCTAAGACAATAATTTTATAAATATTACATTACCTTAGCCAATGATCAGAACACGAATGTCAAAACAACTAATTTTTTTTCAGATTTCTTGTTTCCGTTTACATTTTCGAAAAATCTATAGACCATTTACTATTATAATTTGGTGTCTTTTTTTTGGTGTAAATACCATTAAACGTCGTTAATATTTCTAGTGGGCCCAAAAATGATTGTCCCCTCGGATTTACCCATTCGAATCCACCAGTAGGAAGACATTGAGACATAGCCCAACCATATAAATTGTTGGCATCAAAATATGTGATATATGAATTTGGTTTCCCTGCATCATAATCCCCCATATATTTGTTATTAGCTCTAGCATAACGATTACTACATTGAGATACACCACCCCTGATACCTGATCTAATAAATGCAATTTTCTCATAATCTGTTAAAAGTTCTAATTCTATTTTTGTATATTTTAACATTGCATCCCAACTTAAACCGGGTGCTGTGTAATAATGGGCAGGGTCTAAATCATAAGTATTAATACATAACTTTCTAAAGTTTTCAAATACATCGGTTAAAAGTAAAACGTCTGTTTTTAAATACAGGTATGAATAATCTAGCATATTACAACACCCAAAGTGTTCCCAAACATCTTTAGCATGATTGTAATCATCATTTGAAATATGGGAATCTGTGAGCGAGCTATAAAAAAATTTTTGTTCGGGGAGCGATGTTAGGCTTAAACTATCATAATTAGTCATAAGTTCATATGGATAAACGCCTTTCCGTTTTAAACGAAAGAAATCTTCATCATTAGGATAATTTCTACGTAATTCTTGAAATTGATCATTACTGAGATTTTTGGCCAATTCTTCTAATTTACATGATAAAAACTTAAATGAATCTATGAATCTTAATATAATTTCGTGGTTATTCATTTTTAATTTTTTGGAAAAGGATATATATTTTTCTTTATTTTGAGGGATAACTTCGACTTCACCATCACAAAAGTTTAACGCGTGAACAATAAAATGAGCATCATAGCGACTAAGGTTGTGTAAAAATATTGGTATATAACGAGGTTTTCTGAACTTCGAGCTACATGATCCGTGAGCAACACCTATAAAACTACCGGTGTATCAATCAAAATCATAAAAATGTTCTGCTAACTCTGTTTCACAAATATGACAAATGGTTGCATTTGAAATTTGGTTTTTGTCTTCATTTGTTAGCGGAAGTGGAGGATATTTTTGAATTCTATTTATTTCTTTGAGATTGTTAGATAAACTTTCCATAAACACTTGTGCACAGTTGGGTCCGCAATACGTTACATATTTTGATAATTTATCATCATATGAACATTTTATATAATAACCAAAACTATGTACTTCATGTTTCTGAATATTGTGTGTGAAAGGTTTGGAAGGATCGTTAGAACATGATTCTATTGGTTTTAAAAATGCTTCAAAATCAGCATAAACTACGAATGGTATCTTCAACTTTTTTTCATAACTATCAAATTTAATTTTATCATTTGAAATAGGTTGACCAAACCAATTCTTTTTTTTAAAGTTTCACTGTTTGGTAATTCTGTACAAATGTGGGCACAATCGTATTGTTCATGGTTATTTAAACTTTCCTTAGATGGAAAGTGAAGTAGACATGCTTCGCAAATGTACATGATGTGACCGTCTTTTGAAATTTGTTTACTAACTAACCGCGATAAATTTTTTATGTAACAATAATGATTTTTTTGTATCCTTGGAAAAAAATAATAAATTGATATGTCTATCTTTACGACACTTTGTTAAAAATAATGGACCTACTATAGAATTACATCGTTTTTCTTTACTATATTCTAACCCAAAAACATTAATACTAATATCATTTAATTTCTCTACTTTTGCTATGTCAGAAATTTTAACTGGAAAGGAAATAGCATCAAATTTAAGTTTATTTGCATGTTTAACGTACGATGATACACGATCCGCGTCTTTGTTTACGGGATATAACGCCGAGAGTAACGCCCATTTAAAACAAAAATAATCCTTGCTTTTTACATTTATAACAGCCTTTTTTAATTTTATGTCACGAGGAAGATCCATGTATGAAGTACCGCGTAGGGGGTTAAATTTATTAACATTCATGTCTATAGATTTTATGTTTTTTAGACTCCATCCACTATCTTTTTTTTTCAAATGCACTAATTTTAGTAGTAATTGTATCATTTAAAGATGAAAAAAAATATTTAAGTCATCTCCTTGACAAATAATATAGTTAAGCGTTTGAAAATCGAACGTATCATGAATATCTTTAGTTTGTTGAACAAAATCAGCATGCAATATGAAGTTTACTTTAAAAATTATGTGTTGATGAATACACTCTTGTATTAAAAATAAAATATCATCTTTAATAGAATTTAAAAATAGTTCAGGAGTTTCAAAATTTACCAATGTCGAACTATCTACTCTACTCTTGATTTTATAAGTTAAAATCCTATTTCCAAAAGCAGATTCAATAACACTAACGTTTGATAAAGAATTATGTGAATTTAAAAGATTATTTTTGTGAACATTACTTTTAAAATGATTAGCTAAATACCGTTTCTTGATAAATATATGACACGTTAGACATTCCACTTGATCATCGTTACTGATACTGTTCCCTGCAGAGGTAGGCGCTTCTGCTTCCGTTGTTGGTTTTTTGATGATCTTGGGTTCTTTGCTGCTCGTTCGCTTCGTTCCTCTTCGAAGTTGTAGTGGTTGACTACTAAAATGTTTAAATTTATTAAAAACTGTACAAGACATTGTGTAAATTATGATCGAAATGAATGTTTATTTTACTTACTTAAACTGTGTTTCAACCATCGCACAGTGATTATACAAATCATCATCATACGATGAATCGAACAGTTGATCCTTCTCCATTTCATCACAAACTTTAGACAACTCCTGATTTAATTCGCTGTTGAATAGTTCCGTATTCTCTTCCATGGTTGTGGAAAAGAAAGCACTGGTGCACACTTCACTGAAGTTTGCCATCCTTATAGTAAAGAAGAAATTAGGTAGCAGAGTAAGTAACAGTTCAGTGTTGGTAGACCAACTGATACCCAAATTTCAAATAATGTCCGATATTTAAGTCTAACAAAGGATTGGAAATAGAATATAATGAGTACACGGAAGTAATTTAAGTAAACAGAATCACATTCACTAATGATCAGCTAATGACTGTCATTGTTAAAAAAGTATTTTTTAACTTTTTCACTTTCTGCTACTGTCTTTGTAATATTGTATACGAGGGCATTTGTGTTGTCGTAGATGCTATCCTTATTAGTCTTTACGTAATATTTAATCCTCGTGGAAGCATGTTTCCAATGATCAGTAGTTGGAATCTTGGATAGCTTCTTCATATCGTACATTTCAATTTTGATGAGATGCGTCGCTTGGTCTCCATCGTCAGAATTAGTAGAAATGTATGATACACCATCTCTAGCGGCTCGTGCTACGGTTGATGATAACAGCTTCCTCTTTTTTATTTTTGATTCAGCTTCAAAAAAATGATCAATCGATTGCGATTTTCTTTTTCCACCATCGCATGTGTTATTATTAATGACGATGTCATCACTCTCTTCTTGAGGGGAGAGTGGCGAGTAGTAATACTGTTTATATGTATTTTCATCGAAGCTCAATGATTTCTGCAACAACACAGTTATCATGTTAATATCAATTTGGTAACACTTAATCATAAAAGTTAAAAAAGCTAAAGTTACAACCTATTAAAGTCCACTGCTGAACATAGGCCTCCTCTCATTTCTGAGAGGGTTTTAGGGCTAGGAAATGTTCGCTGCGATACCTCAATGCGTGTTGGCAAACTTCACATGCCTTCGAAATTATCTCAGACATGCATTCCTCACGATGTTTTCCTTCACCGCTGAGCACGTGGTAAATTAACACTTAAAATTGTAATTAACAATTTAATTGGTGCCGGCGGGGATCGAACCCGGGTCGCGTACTGTGAATTTTACATTTTGCGCTAACCATCTGAGCTACCACGGCTTAACCATATACACACACATAATATCTAAATATAATTTGTTAACACTAAATCATACACACGTAAGAAAATAACAGAAAGAAAAGTAAGTTTGTCAATAGAATAAACACTTACATCCATGGCCTTTGATGCGTTGAAGTAACACAAACGTAGTATTGATAGATCCACTGCGGTCAAACGACCATACACTAACTCCATGACTGCAGTTGCTTGGTCTTATATAGTACCAGTGAGTAATAATTCTAATCTAAAGAATTTCTGCAGTAGAATTGATAGTATCTTTATGCGTCAACAAGCTTACCTTACATTCTGTTGCTTATCTCTACATTCCTACGTCCTTCCTGTCGTGTCTTGTTCAGTGTATTGGTGACTCAAATACGATTTGTATAACACAAAGAATGTAATTTAATATTTAGATATCACTATAATTGATCATTCCTATATTAGTCATTGAGTAGATTGGTACTGTAATAATCTACTAATAGCAGTAATATTATGGATACACTAGATGTACAACAACATCTGAAAAAGATTCACCCCACTCTAGAAAATAATGTTTATGCTGCCAATAAACTACCCATATACACCCACGTACCATCATCATCATTCTCTAAACCATTTCCCATTATCTGGGGTCGGCGCAGTAAACCTTCTTGTTCCATTCCTCTCTATCAGCCGTCATTTCCATACTTACTCCTTTCATTCTCATATCACTCTTCACACAATCGATCCATCTTTTATTCGGCCTTCCTCTGCCCGTGTGTCCCTCCACATTCATATTCAACACTCGTATTGTGACATGACTTTCATTCCTCCGCATCACATGCCCAAACCATGCCAATCTGCTTCCTCTCACCTTTTCTACCACTGGCGCTACTTTCAGGCTTCCTCTTATATACTCATTCCTTATCTTATCCATCCTTGTCACACCACACATCCATCGTAACATTCTCATTTCATTCGCATGCAGTCTATTTTCATCCTTCTTCTTGACGGCCCAGCATTCACTTCCATACATGACGACAGGTCGGATGATCGATTTGTAAATTTTCCCCTTCAGCCTTATTGGCATTCGGGGATCGCACGTTGTGGCTGTGACCTGTCGCCATTTCATCCACCCTGCGTTAATCCTATGCTGCACAGCTCTATCTATTCCGCCGTCGCCTTGAATGAGGGAACCGAGGTACTTGAAATCTGAGCAGGTAGGCAGTATAGCGCCATCCAACGACATGGGTACAGGACTGGAAAGACCGCCGAAATCACAGCACAGATATTCGGTTTTGGATCTGCTGATCTTCAAGCCAACACTTTCCAGCCTCTGTTGCCACCCCGTCAGTCTGCTCTGTACCTCGATGCCTTCTTCCCCGACAAGCACGATGTCATCGGCAAAGAGCATGCACCAGGGTGCCTCATCCTGCAGGTCCGACGTCAAAGCGTCCATAATCAGTAGGAAGAGGTAAGGGCTCAATGCCGACCCTTGGTGCAGCCCTACCGCCACATCGATACTGCCCGTAGTTCCCGCGGCAGATCGTACACATGTACGGGATGCTCTGTACATAGCACGGACTAACCTCACATACTTCCCAGGCATACCTTTCATCTTTAACGCCCACCACAAAACCTCACGGGGAACCCGATCGTACGCCTTTTCAAGGTCGACAAAAACCATGTGCAGATTTTTATGCACGCGCTTGTACTTTTCGCACAATTGGCGTAATGCGAAAATGGCATCTGTCGTACCTCGACCGGGCATGAATCCGAACTGGTTTTGTGTTATCTCACACTCTTCTCTCATTCTTCTCTCTATTATTCTTTCCCAGACTTTCATAGTATGTGACATGAGTTTTATTCCCCGGTAACTGCTGCAGTTTTGAACGTCTCCTTTGTTTTTAAAAATGGGGACCAGTATACTACTGCACCATTCCTCAGGTATTTGTTCTTCCTGCAACAATTTACCGAAAAATAAACTCAACCACTTCCATCCATCCGCACTCAGCAACTTCCACACTTCTACTGGTATTCCATCTGGGCCGACTGCCTTCCCATTCTTCATATTCCTAACAGCCATTTTTACTTCTTCCACACTAATTTCTCTCACTAAGCCCATATTCACTGGTGGGTTTTCAAGCATACCATTCCATTCATTCTCCTCATTCATCAATTTCTCAAAATACTCCTTCCATCGCTTCTTTATACTTTCATCGTCAGTCAAAATCCTTCCAGAATCATCTTTTATACATTTTACATGTGAAACATCTCTTCCATTCCTTTCTCTCGCTCTTGCAATTTGAAAAAGTCGTTTTTGACCTTCGGGGCTTTCAAGGGACCGATATAATTTATCTTGCGCCTCTGCCCTACAAATAGCAACTTCCTTCTTCGCTCTCTTCTTACATTCTTTATACGCCTCTCTCTTACTTTCTTTTATGGATTCATTCTGGTCTTCTACGCTCTGCCATTCTTTAAAGGCATTTTTCTTTTCTCTCAAAACTTCTCTAATACTTTCACTCCACCACCACCCATCCTTATCTATCATACGCTTCCCTTTTGTTTCTCCTAACACCTTCCTTGCCACACTTCGGATACAATCAGCCATTTCCTTCCAGCACTCATTCACACTCATTCCTTCCATATCACCCATCTCTATCATCTTGTTTACAACTAGCTCTCTAAATTCACTTGCATACTCCTCCTTATGCAACAAATGCCACTTTAGTTTGGGTGGTGGACGATCCTTATGTTTGTTGAGGCGAACAGTTAAGCAGATGTCAGCCAGCAGAATTCGGTGCTGGGATACTAAGTCTTCACCTGGAAGCACTTTGCAGTTTTCATACACCAACGTATATAATATGCAATTTGGATACAGATGATAAACCAGGGTCACATTGGGTAGCTTTATATATCGATACGAATGACGTCGGTCAATATTTTGATTCATTCGGACGGGCACCTGTACGATATCATCTAGAGTTTTTTAAAAGAAATTGTAAAAGATGGAACTGGAATGTTGATAGGATTCAGAATGAGTGGACTTCAGTTTGTGGCGAATATTGCTTAATGTATTTGCTATATAAGTTTCAGGGATGTTCAATGCATAGTTTTACGAGTATATTTACAGGGAACACATTGTACAATGATATTTTAGTGGATGAGATGTTTCGCTCCTATTTTATAGATAATAAGTAATAAGATTTTGTATTTTATAAATAAAAATTTTAACAAAATTGGGTAATGTGTTTTATTAATGAGTCAGATTAGTGTAGATAGGAACAAAGGAGTATATAACAATATCACCACGCTGAGGAAGAATAGATAATGACGGTATTGAATGAACAATAGATAAGTAGATAAGAACAATGGAGCGCTAATGACGGTGGAGGCTCGAAGCGGATATCAATTAGATAAGAGTTAATTGATCTGCACATCTCCGGAACCGTGCATCCTACGCAAAAATGGACCGCAGATTCGTGACCAGAGCATACCAAAACCTTTTTTTTTTTTTTTTTTTTTTTTTTTTTTTTTTTTTTTTTTTTTTTTTTTTAGGATCGTGAGTCGACGAACGTTGTACTTGTGACTCAGTGCGCCAGAACTGGTACAACCTTTCTACAAGTGCGCCAGAACTGGTACAACGTAACTACTTTCGAGTTCGTTAATATTCCATCCTTAATTTTACGAATGTATGCATTGTAGTATTCTGAGGCTAATTTCTTGCTCTCAGTCAGTAGGCGATATGATATCCTGTCCAAGGGGTTGCTGTATTTTTGTACCTTAGTCTAACCCTATTTTTCTCCTGGAAGCGTGACTAATCAAGTCCTTACGGAAACAGGGAGGATATTTATTAGTATTTGGTTTGACAATTGGTACAAACTCATGAATGGTTTTGTTAAGAACCTCTAAGAACAATTCAAGTTTCTTATTTACATCACTGTGCCACTTGTGAAATGAAACCTTCTCACAGCATTGGGCTGTAGCTTTGGCTTCTCTAACGGACAGAGTTCTATAGACAGAGGTGGACGTAACGGGTCAATCGAACACAATATCTACGACCTCAGCAACCACGCAAGAGGGTACATTGGCCAAGACTAAATCGAGTTATACCTATAGTTTTTGTTATAGAGCTATTTTGTTTCAAATTATTTACATTGAGGAAATCATTGAAATATGGTATAGTGGTGATAAGTTATAATATGGACCTCCAACTAAATTCCAGTCTAAGGTCGGGAAATTGAAGTCGCCACGTAGACATACATCTGAAATAAGCAGGTTTTTTTTTAAAATATGTAGGTTTTAGTGCGTAAACCTCGAACATTTTGCTAATATATAGATATAGAAGTGAATTTTATAGATTTTAATCCAATTACTTCCGATGCATGTTTAGGCCAAAACTCTCAGACTTGATTTGGGAGCTTTAATTTATTTTATTATTATTCTATTAAATATTGACCATTAAAAATATTTTCATCTCACAAATATCCTATACTATAATAATAATAGAACAGATTTTCTTTATATGCCTTTCACGTAAGAAAAAAATCGACATAAGTTAATTAACGACCGAAAAAGCTTCGATACAAGCCCATATAGCATTTAGTTTTTATATCGTTATTGAAAACCGTTTTCAGATATCGATATCAGTAGTAACGGTTTGCTACTGAATGCACAAACGACAACCAAAACATAACTGCAAACTGTGACCAGTGCAATGTTTATTTTACGAATTACGTAGATTATGCTAGTTTAAAAATCAGAGGTTCTAATGTTATCTAATGGCGGCTCCACATTATCGCCGTGAATTCACGGCACAAGTCGTGCTCTCCACATTCACGGCATGCTCACAATCGTTCGTGAAACCCGCCGCGAAACGGACGTAGAAGCTGCTGCTGCAATAACTTTATTTATTTTTATTATATATTTTATAAGTGGCGGAACCGTAGAATAGTTGTAGCACGAATGGGTCGGTTCGACCGGGGAAGGACCACGCTCTCACAGAATACCTCCGTAAAATAGTAGCTTAATGCTGCTGCGTAAAATATTTGCTTAATGCCGGTTCTCTACACTCACCATACGAAACACAGCAATGTTTCCAATGGTGAGTGTAGAGAACCGGAGACCCTTTTTACTGGAAATGAGGCATTTCATCTAAGTCCTCAGGGGTGACAACGCATCTGCATTTTGATTTGTAATCGAGGATAGATGTAGATGTCTATGGGCCGCAGCAACAACTTACCATCAGGTGGACTGTGTGCTAGTTTGTTACCCTGTCCTATAAAAAAAATTGCTGTGGAACATACTCGTATCACTATTTAGACGTTCAAAACAACGAATTTATTAGAAAGCGTTGAGAAAAAAGAAGAAGATGGTGTATGTGTATATGTTTTAGGGTAGGGTGACAAACGAGCACAAGTCCACCTGATGGTATGTGGATTTTGTGGCCCATAGACATCTAGGTATCTATTATGAATCAAAATGCAGATGCGTTGTCACCCGTGGGGACTAGGATGGAGTGCCTCGTTTCCAGTAAAAAGAGTCTCCGTTTCTCTACACTCACCATACGAAACACAGCAGCATTAAGCTACTATTTTACGGAGGTATTCTATGAGAGCGTGGTCCTTCCCCGGTCGAGCCGACCCATTCGTGCTACAACTATACTACTAATATAACTGCAGCATGGCTCTGCTACAAAAAGCGTTGAAGTGACTGATTGAAAAAAAGAAAGTCTAATGTCCAGTTATAGAAATTATAAGAAAAAGGTAAAGGTTTCTGAAAGGAAGTCTGGAGCAAGCAGCGACAAAGTTTACAAGCCCGTTTGGATTGCCTTTGACGTGATCGATAATTTTCTAGGAGAAAGTGATAATTGTAAAAAAAACTACAAATACGGTTTTTTTATCTTTTATATACATGTAATTGTCGTGAGCCAAAGCGCATTAGCGTCACGGCGATAGCAGTGCCTATTTCAGCGTCCATTCTCGACGAGCGCGCGAACTAAACTGTGAACGTTAGTATATATTTAGTAATCTATGTGTCAACGATTGCGAATGTATTGCATTATGTATGTATGTATGTGTTTTTCGCTACGACTTCGCGGCGAAATTACGGCGTGAATTCACACCTTGAATCAAACAGGAGTCTGGAGCCCATATTAGATGTAATATTTTAGACATACATGTATGTTAATATATAATTTCTTTAATTTTTTATTAAAGTCCACTGCTGAACATATAGGCCTCCTCATAGATTGCATCATAGAGGGGATATTTGCCATAGTTGCCACGCTTGGCAACCACTAACCAACCAGTTTTTTTGAAGTGAAACTTTTTACGGGAGGGCTTTGAATGAAATGCTGATTCGCAACCTTTTTGTATGACGAAAAGTGGTGGGTGTAAACAACGTACCGAGCATTCGGTCTGTGGCGGCGCTGTCGTCGCGCCGCAAGCGAAACACGCCGAAGCCTAAATCACGCTATCAGAATTCCGAATCATAAACAGTATATATAGAACATCTCCGAACTATCACACCTCCCTCCTTTCTGCCAAGGAGGGTCGCGTTCGTATACGGCTTAGAGATCTCTAGTCAGATCGTTAAGCCAATTCCTAAAAGGTTGGGTTTAGTGCGTAAAAGTCGCCACATAACCACGCAGCCGGCTGCGTGGTATGCTATGAGCATTCCCAACCTCCCTCCCCCGCTTTCCGGAGGGTTGCCCATATTTGCTTAGGGCGCAAAAAAAAAACTATAACACGGAGTGTTGGCCGCTCCCCGGGCAGAACACCTTGCCCGGCGGGAGATCTCCCCTTTTCCTTCCACGGCCATAGGTCGATCATTCAAATTGTAAACGCAGGGCATCACATACAATAAAGTATATAGTAGTACAATTATAAAATTACATCAGTCTTTTGTTCAAATACCTACTAATCTTATATTAATTTTATTTAAAACAGTTACCAAAGTACACGTATTTGTTTTAGTAAGATTGAGCGCATTTCAGTAATAGCGCCATCTACTATATTGTATAGGTAAAGTTGTGGGTAGTTGTGGGTCGTATGGTAGTTCGGTATGTCTTGTAAATACCTAACCACCACACCCAACATAGTATTCAAATACGTTTATATTGTAAATAATCAAATACTAATATAGGATATGAAATAAGAATTACGTGACTCCCAATGAAGTAATATTATTTCGAGGTAACAAACAACTTTTGCTAGCAATAACTTACACAGATTGAAATTAACTTCGCGTACAAGGTAAGTTAACTGAGGTGAGTAGCGCGCGCATATTGTTCCTATGCCGGCTGCAGGCGGAATGCTCGGCGGCAGTGTTACCAGAAAAGACAAATGATATTACAGTGTTTCATGCTCAAATTTACAGTGTTTACGACAAAATTACAGTAAAAGCAAAAAAATACAGCGAATTTTACAGTTGATTTCAAGAAACTTTTATTATCTTTTATAAACTAAAATTCTGTTTTAATTTCACCTTTTTTAATTTAGAATAAGCATAATACCTATATATAACTATATATAATTATACATTAATCAATCACTGTCACTATCATGTAGCCCGATATCCGCTTCTTTTTTGTAGATCCCAGAATTAAATGAATTTATCATTTTCTCAGTTGGTTTAAAGTTAACGCAATGGTGCTGTGACGCCGAATGGTTTGTTGCGCTAACATGTTGCCTCTTATTGTCCTGGTTATTAATCTATTTCGTTTCTTGGTTTTGGTGTCGTTAATTTGACTGAAAATTCTTTCGCATTCCGCATTGGAGTTAGGAAGAGCCAAGATGTTGAGCATGTATTTTCCAATCAAGCGGAACTCGTCCAACTGTTTCACCTGAAAAGCAACATTAGTATTAAAAGTATTGTATTTTGCAAACGAAAGAAATATATTTCTAAAAAAAATATAGAGTCTTAGTTACTAACCTTGTGCCAGAATTCATCAGGCCGTATTGCAGCATCTAAATTTCCCTTTAACTTTGGCAATTTTCTCCATTGGTCATCCAAAGCTTGTTGTTCTATCATAGAAGTTGGTGTCAATCTTGGCATTAAGCTCAGTATATATTGAATTAATTCATCGCGATCTGAGATATCGAGACATGTTTCAGGATCCAATTTGGATATCCCGACCAATGCTGGATCATTTAGCGCGAATCTTTTGCGGCTGTCTACGCACGCTTTAATCAAAAAATTTCGGCATTTCTTTTTAAAATCCTTTTTTTTTCTGTGCTGCTATTTCATTTGTTGAAAACTGTTTAGATACTCCCAAGCCCAGGTCGATGTCATCCAAATTTTTGAAATTGCAGTTGGGTAAATTTTTTCTAGTTCAGTGTTTGCAATATGTGCCGTTGTCATATATGTCGATAAAAGTTCGTGAAAGAGATCGTTAATTTTAGTGTTATGTTTTGTGATCATTGGAGTCTCACTCTGAAATAGCGTATTAGTTTCAGTAAATTTAGGTAACATCCAGTTTAAAAAGAAAAAGTTTGATTTTGTTATGGGATCATTCAACTGCATATGGATTTCGGAACATCCGTTGTCTTCGAGCCATCTTCCATTAAAAAACAGGTTAGTGCATTCCACTGTTCTAAAATTCTTTGCACTACAGCACTTAGTGATAACCATCTCGTTTGAGCCGGTTTCAAAATTTTGTGTATATCTGTCTTTGTGAATACTTGAAACTCTTTTAATAGCGATTGTCTTTTGCTACTGGTTGCAAAATAATTGTAAATATCACGTGTTAGCTTTTCACATTCAGCTGGTAACTGTTTGCACGCGTCACTCGCACAAAGATGCAGGGAATGACAAACACATTTAAGAACGATAATTCCGGGACATTTTGCTCTAAATCGACTCGAAACCGAGTTGTGACACCCCATCATAGTATTACTCCCGTCTGATCCAAATCCTACAATATTTTCAACAAGAATAGAATTTTCCTCGAAGGATTTTATTACTGCTTCGAAAAGATGTGCTGTGGCGGTAGCTACCGGAGAGTTTTCCTCGCCATGTATTTGAATTAGATCTCAAAATCTGCTAACAATTTGACCTTTTAGTGCACAGTAATATCTGACCACAACACACATAGTTTTTACTGCTCCGATATCAGTGCTTTCATCAATCATGACAGAGAATTTTTGCTCCTTTAGATCTGCACACAAATCTTGTTTTTCCGATTCTCCTAGAATATTGTTTATTATTGTTTGACATTTTGTTCTCTTCATTTTCATACTTTTTGCAATATGGGAGTCAGGAAACATAGTGGGCAATAAATCAACTAAGTGGTCCATCACCTTCATGGATATTTTATGCTCTGCCATAAAAGCGGCCCACTTTATCTCAGATCTTTTTACATGCTTAGCACCTTCACCATGTCTTTTTATCACTACTCTGTCAGCTATCAATTTTGCATCACACATAACACAAACTGCACGATACGGGTCTTTTGAGTCACGTTTCAGCCAAGTTTTGAAACTATTGTCTTTTAACCACTCGTGTCTGAATTTTTGTTTATAGTGTATCTTTTTTGCTTTTTTTGGAGTTGATGGTCCGCTTTGATCACTATCATCAGATGAATTAGTCATTTTAAATTCTCAAGTCCTTAAAACAAAAGTTTCACTTCTAGATAAAATTATGTCCATTTTATCTTTATTTCTATAATTTTGTTACCCCTTTTTTCTCAAAGTGAGACGTAGGATCAGAGTTTGATTTCAAATTCCATAATTAAAGTGTTAAAGTTAAGAAGTAAACATTATATATATATATATATATATATATATATATATATATATATATATATATATAAAATTATTTTAGTTAGTTTATTTATTAATGATTATTTAAGTTGGCAAAATTCCTTCATACTTAACTAGGCTTAAGAGGCCGCATAATGCTGTTTTGGTGATATTGATCAATCTGGATCTCGGTATCTGTAAGACCTAACAGTTTGCTATTTGGACACATTAAACCTGGACTTATAATCTTCAAATCTGTTGAAGCAAAAACACGATTCGATAAAAAATTCTCGATAAAAAAAATATGAAAAACCCTCGTTTTGCACTTATTTTTAGTTAGATCTCTGAAACCTTATGGAATTGAATGATGATTTTTAGCTAATAGATAGATAATAATGTTATCTCAAATCGTGACGATTTATTTTTTTATTTTTCTACGTGGTCTTCTCGTAATTAGCAATTATGTGATTTGGCGCTTGCGTTATTTAATTCTAAACGAGCACACTCTCTTTCTGTCTCTTGTTTTGTACGTGGTAGCAATAGCGCTATCCTTTTCAATTTGTTCAATCATTCTGCTGCGGCATCTATTACGGGACGAACCTATGTTTGGCGACATTACGGAGAGACGACTATTTATTTCCGACATTTTTATTTTGTACTGTGGTAGGTGTTACTGTAAAAAGGAGTTTAAAACGTTTTGTGTAAATATATTACCTATATTTAAAGTGTAAATAAAGATGGGCAAAAAGAAAACTCTCGGAAAAAGAAAACAATTGAAACGTCTAAGAGAACAACTCCGTATTTTGAACGAAGGAAAAAAAAGTAAGTACCTATCTAACTACCGATATAAATAACGGTATCATTTTTAATTTTTTTTTTCTTAAAAAAACGTTACCCCCACTCTAGGATTTTCTCCTGTATCGTGGAGGCAGTTTACAAACATAAATTGCACGAGGACAAGCACCCTGACCCGGAACAATTATTTGTAGGCCATACAAATACTTGTTCCCTGCGGGATTCGAACCCGCGGCCCCCAGCGCAACAACTCATTGCTAAGCCACTGCGCTACGGAGGCCGTCAAATTATTCTTTTGTTTACGTAGCTTCTTAGGTATAGAGCCGAACACGAAGGATCGGTTTGCGAATCATTTTTCGAGTTTCAACCTTATTGCAACGAGATAAAGCTCATGTCTAGTGTCACGTCACGTTGCTGCTGGCTGTTGATAAAGTTTAAATTCGTTTGATGTGTTGCAAAAACGTTTTGTAATTTTATTGTTACATAAGTTTGTTTATGTTTATATAAGATCAATCGGGGTGTTATGATAGGTACCACTCGTAGTTTCTGATACCCACGATACAGGGAATAGGTATCACTGTGGGGTTAGGGATAGGTTTTGAATGTTGTGGGTTATGTTATGTTACTTTGACTGCCTCATTGGTCTAGTGGTTGTAGTAGTGCGACTGCTGATCATGAGGTCCTGGGTTCGAATCCCGGGTCGGGCCAAAATTTTTTTTTGTAAATAAGTTGAAATTTATAAAAGATCAACCGGTGTATTATGAGAGGTACTACCCGTAGTTTCTGATACCGTCAAGAAATTTTCAGTAGCTGCCCGGAGTCAGGAAGTTGGCGGTGGCCCACCTCCTTGTCTCGGAATGCACGTAAAGCCGTTGGTCCTGCACCTGATCTCTCTCCGGTTGTGTCGGTTTACCGTCTCATCGGATTATGAGGGTGAGGGAATAGAGAGTGCACCCATGCTTGCGCATACATTTGCGCACTATAATGCTATCCTGCGTCGATGGCTAGTCTCCGTTGAGGCAGGCCGCCGTGACCGAAATTTGGTCTGGAGAATAGTATGTTACTTTATTTTATTATGACTATACATTTGCAGAAAACCAAACATTTCATTCATTGAGCTTGAGAATGTGACGAATAAAACGGCGCCCACGGTATTAGAGAATGGACTGCACGAAGACGGATCGGCACGCGGCGCGAGCGACTCGAGCGGCGCGCCGGCGGTGCCCACGTCGTTGTCGGCGGCGGCGGCTGGCCATTTGGAACAGGGAAAAGGAGACTCGTCGCTATCTATTGACAGTACGGACAAGTAAGTATTTACATAAATAAATACATATAAAATAAATAAGTAAGTAAATTTTGAATCCCTGTTAGTATTTCTTTCTCTAACTGCCTCGTTGGTCTCTCGTTGGTCTAGGTAGTGCTGAGCGAGAAGTCCTGGGTCGGGCAAAATGGTATTGGGTTTTTCCATTAGTAATTTCTCAGTACCAGTCCGGAGTCTGGATTTGTGCTCGATTAGTGGCAATAGGCTCGCACTTTATTACATGAGACTTACAACATAAATGGCGAAATGTGGGTGCACTATGCACCTCTACCTACCCTTTCGGGGAATAATGGCGTAATGCTATGTATGTATATATGTATGTAAATTTTAATGAAACATGGTTCAATCTTTTCAACCATGTTTCATTATTGGAATGAAAATTTTACAATGCTATAAGTACTCGTATCCTACCTAAATGCGAAGACTTGGTTTATGAGAATCAAAGGTAGACCTAATACAAATGAATGCATCGATAATATTGTACTCGTATTTTTACTGACTTCAAAAATGAGTAGGATATTCTCGATCCGACGTTTTTAGGGTTCTGTACCAAAATGGTAAAAAAGAAACCCCTATGGTGTGACTTTGTCTGTCTGTCACAGCCGTATATTTCAGAAACTACTAATGTTATCGACTTGAAATTTGGAGCAGTTATATACAAAATGCTTGGCTACTGTTATTGCTTTACTAGCTGTTACTAGGTATAGTATATAGCGTATATATGTGTAGTGTGAGTGACATTAGACGAACTGTACCTTTTCACTAATATATCCATAAATATCGGTTGTGCTTTGAATATGTTTTTTTAAATGTTTTATATGAAATACATATTTTAAAATAAATTTAATAATATTATGATAATAATATCACACATATATTTTAATTATATATTTTAATTTTTAATTATAATAAAGAAAACAAGATTTTTGATGTAGATTTGTATTTGTATAGATGATGTAAATTTAATTGTGTAATGTCTCTGTCCTAGTCTGTCCTGATACTATAATCTGACATCTGTCCCCGCACCATGCTACAGCGCTAGCAATGTAGGTAAAGTGACATATTATATGAAAGGTATTTGGACATGGGAACGTATCGGAGCTATTCAAAGATATACTATTGTTTCAAAACATTCATGCATTATTATTATTGTCTGCTTTATAGTTTATGTAATAATATGTATTACTGTTGTAGGTTTCCAGACGAAGAGCACACGTCAGATAGAAATCATGCAGAAATCAATGAAGAATCAGACGAAAGAAGAATCATAGACCTTAAATATTTTCTAAAAGAATTAAAAACAATTTCGAACCACTCAACAGTCTTCGGTTGCGGTATAAATAATTTGGAGTTGATAGGGGAGAAAAGGTTAGGTTTGATTTCAAAATTAAAATTCAAATGCAATATGTGTAATGTTGAATTTACTACACATACGTCCAAACCTAGTCCAAGCGACAATTTGAATGTAAATACTGCCGTAGTAACGAGTGCTACTATTACAGGTGTAGGATATACACAATTGCAAGAAATATTTACATCAATTAATGTTCCGTTTATGACAGAAGTTTTTTTATAAGAAAATTGATAATCGAGTTAGTGAAGAATGGGAAAAGTTAGCCACAATTGAAATGGAAGCTGCGGCTGCTCGTGAGAAGCAAAGTGCATTGGACGAAGGCAGAGTCAATTCAGATGGAATCCCCGTCATAGACGTGATCGTTGATGGTTGCTGGGCTAAGAGGACCTACAAGAAAAACTATTCCTCGTTATCAGGCGCTGCTGCAATCATAGGTAAAAAGTTTGGGGAAGTGCTATATCTCGCCGTAAAAAATAAATATTGTTGCATATGTGTACGCGCCAAGAATAAACAAACTACACCATCAGAGCACATGTGTTTTAAAAATTACACTGGTTCATCTACAAACATGGAATTGGAAATATTAGTGGAAGGATTCAAACAATCTTTGCACATGTATGGTCTTATATACGGCAAAATGGTTGCTGATGGAGACGCTTCCACTTATTCTAAAATTTTAGCAGCCCGGCCATATCCTAACTACACTGTTGAAAAGATAGAGTGTAGAAACCATTTATTACGAAACCTGTGTAATAAATTACAAGCGCTTACCAAAGATACCAAATATAAACTGCAGCATAGAAGGTATCTGAATACACAAAGAATCCTAGCTATCAGAAAAGTTATTTGTTCTTCAATAAAACACCCGAAGAAAACAAGTGATACCCGCTCAAAACAAATAAACGATCTTTATGTAGCAATTTCCAATTCATATAATCATGCTTTCGGTTGTCATACCAATTGTCAGAATTTTTATTGCGAAAGCAAAAAAACAAGTGAAGATGTCATTGTCAAACTGAAAGATACGGCGTTAGAAAATCAAATAAAGTTTATAGTCTGCTCTATTGCAGCTAATGCACGAAGTCTTATTGAAGACGTGGACAGCAATCGTTGTGAACAGTTGAACGCCATAATTGCAAAGTGTATCGGTGGTAAACGCATAAACTTTTGTCTTCGGCGTTCATATCAGACCAGATGCGCTACGGCAGTCGTATCATTTAATACAAAAAGACCTTTGTATAAGCTCCAAAGATCTATTCTTGGTGTGAGCCCAATGTCAAAATCAAAATACCTGGAATTGCGAAAACTAAAAAGAAACGGTTCCAAGCCTAAAATGCAACCCAGAAAGCTTGTTTATCAACAGAAAGAGAAAAGGGCTGAAGATGAAAATTACGGTCAAAATTGAATGAAGCCTGATTTGCATACAGAAGATTTAGAAAGATTGAAAAAAACATTTTCAACAAATTTGGAGAAATCTGACGAAGAAAGAATTAATATTGAAAGGGAAACAGTCCTCCAGAGTGATTGTAGTAAATGGATGGAAATACGAAGGAATTTGTTAACGGCTTCCAATTTCGGCAAAATTATAAACAAGAGGAGCACGACGTCAGGTAGTATAGTTAAAAGTTTACTGTATCAAAAAGATCTCTCTGGTGTTACCTCCATCAAACATGGTAAAATTAATGAAAAAATTGCTTTGAATCAACTAGAGCAGCAAGAAAACATTAAAATTATGCCCTGTGGGCTATTCATCGATAAAAACCATCCATTTTTAGGAGCAACTCCTGACGGTGTGATAGATGACAATAGGATTGTAGAAATAAAATGTCCAGTATCAGGCTACAGAACTAGCTTGGAAGATGCTGTGAAAAACAGGAAAATTACTTTCTGGAAGTATGATAATGGCCAAATGTTGATCAATAAGAAACATCACTGGTATTTCCAAGTGCAAGGACAGTTAAATATTACAGGAAGGAGAGAGTGTCTTTTTGCCGTGTGGGTTAGTTCAAATCAACAGATAAAAACAGAAATAATACAATGCGACCAAAGACTGTGGAATGATCATATGGTTCCCAAACTAAAAACATTTTACTTGGAATCTTTACTGCCGGAATTGTTGGATCCGCGAAAAACACGTAATATGCCCTTAATGCCCTTGAAAAATAAGTCCTCCGACCACAATCAAAGAAAAACCCAAGAAAAGAAAACATAATTCAATAAATTCTCATTTTGCCAAGGTCCCAAAAACGCAGGAAAGAACCGACAATTACGACATGACAGATATACAACAATGTAAGCAATCCATTGTACATTTCAATAATATGTAAAATAAATTGGTAAATCCAGTTGGGCATGCCTTAAGCGCATTAAAAAATTTACGTATAACATGATTATATATGATTAACATATATATGATTATACGGAATTTTTTAAAATAGTTTAAATACATTTCGACAGCACTATCGGCTTCAACACCCTCGAAAACCAATGAAAATGACACCCATGATGAAAAAATTTATACCTAATTCAGCCGCCATCTTGGATTTACATTTCGACAGCACTATCGGCTTCAACACCCTCGAAACCCATGAAAATGACACCCATGATGAAAAAATTTATACCTATTGCAGCCGCCACCTTGGATTTACATTTCGACAGCACTATCGGCTTCAGCACCCTCGAAAACCATGAAAATGACACCCATGATGAACAAATCAATACCCATTGCAGCCGCCGGCTTGGATTTAAATTTCGACAGCACTATCGGCTTCAACACCCTCGAAAACCATGAAAATGTCACCCATGACAAAAAATATTGATACTACTTACTTTTAGTCTGTACTACTATTATTTATTCTGTGCTTTTAAAATATTGTAATAAAAAAAAACTCTTATTATTACCATAGTAATGACGCGCTCTCGTGTAGTGTTTTACATATCTACCTAGTTATTTATGATGAGAGTTTATTTTTGTTTAGGAAGCATTACTTTTTGTTATAACGGTAATATGATATTTGTAGTGGGTACTTACGTATGAATATTGCGTGTCGCGTAATTTGTTGAAGCCTCTTTTTTGTCTTTTTTTTTTTTTACGGATTTTTTTATTATTGTAATTGTATTGTATATTCTGAATATAAGTACATATTAAACTGTTTAATAAATGCATATTTACATATAACATTTTATTTCATGCTAATCTTTTAGGTTTATAAATTGAGTAGGTATCTACGCGAGGACTGAATGATGGATCAGTCTAGATAGTCTCGAGTCCACGAAAAAAAAACACGAGCCTCTAAATTTTGAAACTCGAGTCTCGGAATGGACCCTAGTACCTATTTACGTACTATATTGGTGGTATGTCAGCTTGTAGGCCTATGAAAGAAGCTTCTAAATGTTACTCTTTACACATCGATCCGTCGTACCGTAGAAATACTTCCGTGAATTTGAAATTTATTTGAATAACATATTTTTACTTATACATTTTTATTGCCACACGAATCAAGTTCAAATTCACGAAACGGGGTGTTATTATTCAAAGCTAAACGGTATGTTTACGGTCCGTCTCCGGCACAGATCGCTGTTCATCAGCTGGGCGGCCTTGATCGGCGCCGTTCAAAGTTGAACTCGACTCACGCACTAGATCAGTAAAGTGCTTATCTGAACACATTTCTAAAGACGCAAACTTCGACACGAAATAAATAGCCTATTCACAGATATCATGAATTCTTACAATCATGCATTCGGAAACGTAGGTACTTGCATAGGCCTACTACCTACATAACTACATACCCAACGGCTGTCACATTACATACATACACGCATTGAGTTATACCAGGTGTCTCAAAAGAAAGTTCACATTTAAATCTTTTTTTAAAAGAAAAGTCTTAGCTTTATTGAAAAAATGTTTATTTTATATTGAAGTACACTGTTTGGGAATTTATTTTTTAAAAATAACATTGTCCAAATGTAAACCGTTGCGCTCTCGGCATTCATTTAGTCGGGCACTAAAATTGCCTATGACAGCTCGGCAGGTAGTCTCCGTGATGGCTGCCATTTCATGACGGATATTTTCTTTTAATTGTGCCAGGGAAGTCGGTTTATTAGCGTAAACTTTTGATTTGACATAACCCCACAGGAAAAAATCCATAGGCGTTAAATCGGGACTCCGTGGAGGCCAATTTATGTCACCTCGCCAGGAGATTAATTTGTTCGGAAAAATTTCTCGAACTCGAGGCAGAGATCTGTTGGACGTGTGTGAAGTTGCTCCATCCTGCTGGAACCATGTTCTTTGGTTGTAACCAGGAAAGTTTTGCAGTTGGGGTACGAAAAACTCGTCTAACATCTCCACATAACGCTCTGAATTCACTGTGAGTGTGCGTCCCCTTCCATCTTCAAAAAAGTAAGGGCCGATAATTCCTCGCGCCGACATCGCTGCCCATACGGTGACTTTGGGTGAATGTAGCGGTTTCTGATGTTTTTGTTTTGGGTTGGTTGCACTCCAGTAACGACAATTTTGCTTGTTTACATGCCCATTCAGGTGAAAATGGGCTTCATCGGAAAACAAGATGTTGGTGAACGTTGGAAAGCGCTCAATCATCTGATTTACAAAGGCAAGCCTCTGACCAGCATCTTGAGGCTTCAGTTCTTGCACTAACTGAATTTTGTACGGGTGCAGCTTTAAATCTTTGTGTAAAATGCGGCATAATGAAGATCTGTGCACATTTAAAGCAACAGCACGCTTCCGAATCGAGAGGTTTGGATCATCTCGAATAGACTGAGTAACACTGTCCACGTTTTCGGCTGTTCTTGATGTTCTTGGTCGCCCAGATTTTGGTTTCTCCAGAGTTGACCCAGTCTCTTCAAACTTCTCAACCCATTTTGCAATGAGACGAGTGCTAGGCGCATCATTTAAGTGACGAATATGTCGAATACTGCAGAATTTTCTACGCGCTACAGTCGCCGAATTACCGTATTTGTAAAACTCACGTACGCACAACGCACGGTCCGCACCAGAGAAACGCTCCATAGCGACTAAATTCCCAAGAGCCAGACTACCGACTGACATACCCCCCGCGCCCCTCAGAATAGTTGCTTTCGCGTAATAAGATAAGCAAATGTGAACTTACTTTTGAGACACCTTGTATATAAATCAATGCATACACGGCGAAAACTACAAAACGCAAACTTACTACCTGCTAAACCAATGGGCGTATCCTTCCAGTATTTGGAATTTCCAGTATAAGCTGATCTTGCATTGTATAGGCTTTCAGTACAATGTAGAGTCAGCTTATACTAGAATATTAGTTTGAGTAGCCCTTAGTATGTACAATGAAATTAAATTTGCGATATATAATTTTATGTTCATATAATGACAAGTTAATAGTAAATTATGATTGATAATTTTATTACTTACTACGCGTCCGATTATAGTTTATTTTCCTCTAACAAAATCGGTTTGACCTCGTGTTCCCGCGTGACCGCGAGCAGTGTGCGAACGAATGGCGCGGGGAAGTGGGGGCGAAATTAGAATTTGAGCTGAGGTAGTATAGGCTCTTAAGACTAGCAGAAAAGTTTTAAAATCGAATTCCACAAAATACAAAATAGACAACACCCATTGCACAATAAAATTAATTATAACATAGTAGGTACTATAGAGATAAAACTTTTCTGGCGCATTTAAAATTCACTGTATTTACAAAATAGTTACAAAAGGCTTAAAAATATACCAATATTTAAAAGGCTTAAAAGTACCAATCAACTTATTTTCCTTTTAATTGTTTTATTTTCAATTTTTTTTTATTGAAATTGTAATGTAAAATTAATTTTACATTACAATTTCAATAAAAAAAATTGTAATGTAAAATTTAAAAAGTAAATGAAATTCCTCAACTTTGTTCGGCTTGAGACGACACCTTTTTTCGTTGATGATTAACCCTGTTTTAGAAAATAAACGTTCGCAAGGAACTGATGTTGCCACAATATTGCACTTCATGCGAAACATTTTAGACAAATGTGGGGTAAATTATTCTGTGGTCTGGCCACCACTTCGATGGAGTGTTCCATTTTTTTTTCTTTTTAAATATATATACATTACTAATATTCCTTTTAACCATTCGTGGTAAGCTTAAATTGCGTGTTGTGTGATTTGCCTTCCAAACCTTTTCGCGGCAGTATCTCATCATCAATATACATTTGTAATTCTCTTATAGCATTCGCTAGAACGTTGCCTTGGGGCTATCTTTTCTTCAGTAAGGCATCAAATTTGTTCCATGCACTAACAACTGAAGAACTTGTTTCTCCAACTTCATGAGTTGTACTGTCTGTGGATGAGTCCCGTGTCATCATGCTATTTTCTGGATGTTAGCGCTGTTAGTCTATACGACTCTTACAGCTTCATCTGACTCAGGGCTCGCGGCCTGCAAGGCCTTGAGCTAAGTTATAATGCCTATTATTAATGACTGCACAAGTCATTTTGAATCTGTCACTGCATATTCATTTTTCAATAACAATAATTTAAATCGTGGGTCTAACAAAGTACAGAGCTAAAAAAAATTACTGTGCTCTACGCCAACAAACCGTTCTTTCAGCCCATTTTTAAGGAAGTGACGATTTCCTTTGTTGTAGGATAAAAAAGCACAAACTCTTCTTTGTATAAAACGTCATCACCTATTTCTGTGAGACAGTCATAACTATTCACATAATTCGTGTCAGATATTCATCACCGCTGATAGATGCTGTAAGACTGTACACACTTCCCCCATTAACTCCCTTTCCATTGTATTATTGTTAGGCCAGTTTCTCTCAATAAGGGCCATGCAGTGTTTTAAGGCCTTTTTTTAGTAAAAGGAATCGGCGTAACATGAAAAATGTGGAGTTCCATCTTGTTGAACTAAACGTTTCGGTTCACCACATTCCGTCATGTTTTTTAATTGATACCTAAGAAGCATATCAGGAGCAGTAGTGCTTCGTTTAAAGTGAGCCACAATTTTTTTATGTTTTCTACTAATAGTTCTATTGGCTTTAGTGCTGACTGAACAATTAAATTGAGTGAATGAGCAAAACACCCGTAATGCTTCCATCCTAAATCGGTTTCAATTGCTTTTACAATATTTCGAGCGTTATCTGAAATAGCGAAATTAACCTTTATAGTCCAATACCACTCGTCAGTCCATTTTTAACGCTTTCGTTAAATTAGAGCTAGTATGGCTTTCATTAAAGCTTTTGCATCCCAGCAATAGTTTTTAGGGCTCAAAATTGTCGTCAATATAGTGCTCGCTGTTACGCCAATATAACTTTCGTTCTGCGACGAGGTCCAAAGGTCTGTTGTCAAGGACACTGACTTTGCGTCCCGAGATACTATTTCTTTGACGCTGCTTAAGGTTTGTTGGTACAAAGCTGGAATCATACCAGAGGAAATGGTCTTCCTACTTAGCAACTTGTACCCCGGAATATGCTTGACAAAATTTTTGAATCCTTTATCTTCTACTAGTCGAAAAGGCTGATAGTCGGTTATAAATAATTCCAATAGATCACGGTCAACTCTTTTTTCTTTCATCTGAGTCCTTTTTTGATAATATAAGTAGATCTGCATTGTTTTTTGCCTTTTTCGTGACACTTGAGGCAACTCTACTAACCGTGGGTTTACCTGATTTGTACTAGCCGATGATTCGGCTCCGGTGGAAGAAGTGATCGTTTCCGATGCATTCCCTCGATCGTTAATCGATGAATGATGTACTCGGAAGATTAAAATTTTGTTCATTAACAGTTCCTGGAGTAGTGGTTCCTTGCGCTAAATGAATTGAAGTATGTGTTCTCTTCAAATGAGAATTTAAGTTGCCTGTAGTTTTCATTTATCTGACTGTGATGACGAGGAAGACTTATATTGAAAAAAGGTTGCAAGAAATGTTTGGTTGTGAAGAAGACGGAGCACTAAGACAAGAAGAAGATAAAGACCAATATACTTCGGAAACTCTGATAAATGAGTTAGGTCCTACTAATTCTAACTGCGGATTTCTATCACCGAATGTTGAAGCAAACTTGTTGTCTATTTCACTTCCCTTAAACTCTTACTCTCAAATACCTCTTTACTGGTTAATCCAAAAGCTCAGACTTATTCCAGCCGTCTAGACGTACTAATAGTAAAATAACTCTATTATTTCGACTCCAGCGCCGATCGACGAGATAGAAATACTGACAGGACTGCAACACAGTTTGTCTACACCACCATTTGCTACAACATCGCAAGATGATCTAGTGATAAGCGAGAATCCGGAGCTAATAACCTTCGAGGAAAACTTACTAAACTCTAGCCAAAATAAGTTGAATGCTGATGATATAGCTTTAATTGCACCAGTAAGAACATTAGGTACCATTACCAAACATGTCTATTCTGCCAATTTCACACTGTAACAGATCCACACCCCGAGTTTGGCAAATTGCTAATGAAATTCACCCCATCCCTTTATTTGAAAAGAATTGAACCACGCAATAGTTACTCGCATAAAACGCAGCCAATAGATATTTTCTTAATTTTTTTAACGAGTATATAATAGAATTAATAGTAAAACAAACTAATCTATACGCACAAAAAAAAAACAAAGTCATAACTGGACACCAGTATCGTCTGATGAAATAAAAGCGTACCTTGGTATTCTGATCATGATGGGTCTTAATCCACTCACCGATATGGAGTTATATTGGTCCAACGACACAAACAACTCAGAAATATCACGGGTATTGCCGCTATCAAGGTTCAAAAAAATCACCGAAAATTTACATTTGAATGATAATCAAAAGAAAACTCCTAAAGGTTCGCCCAATTACGACAAACTGTGACCGTTAATCGATGAATTGAATCCAGTTTTTAGAATTCAAATGAAAAATTCCAGCCATCATTCAGTAGATGAATGTATGGTTAAATTTAAGGGACGGAGCAGCCTAAGACAGTATATGCCGAAAAAGCCAATTAAGAGCGGGTTTAAGGTATAGGCTAGGTGGTGTTCTAAAAGTGGATATATGTATCATTTTCAGATACATACCGGCAAAGGTGACAATGTTGGATTTTTATCAAACATGTCGACACCAAACGCCTCGCGGATGTGTTGTCTTGTAATTTCACTAATTCATCAAAAATTTTGATTGACATTATAAACCAATTTAAAAAAAAATCTTCATCTTCGAGCAATAATCAATATAAAGTAGTAAATTCCTCTTGAAGTGCTCTTTAAGCGACGTTTACGAACATAGTAAGCAGCAATTAAACAATTTATAAACGCGTCCATTTCGTGTACGTGTTTGTGACTGTACCACTCCGACCAGTTTAGTTGCTCAGGAGAGCACTGAACGCTACAAATTGGCGATCGGTTATGCGTATAGTCAGGACCGATGGTACGCATACGTCGGTCGAGCTCTAAAACCGGCCTAAATGGCGTGACACTAGGGACGTGTTAGTCCTAACAACAGCACCATCCACGCGAACTTGTCAACATAAAACGTACGCAGAGAGATGGCTCCAGACAAGTAATATAATGTCCAAAAGCCATCGCAGGCAATACTCTCAACATGGGTGGAGTCGATTTATTCGACCATTTTCGATCATCGTATCCTATTAACCGTAAACGTAAATCTCGCAAATTTTGGATGCGCCATCAAAATTTGCTCATTTTTATGTTTGATAGTGCAATAATAAATTCATATATTACTTATAATCTAAATCACACATTAGCGGTAAAATCTTATAAAGAATTTAGGTTAAAATTAGCCTGTTCACTAATCCACAATTTTACAGCAAAACAAAATAGACCTACAATTTTTAAAAACAAAAAAGGAGGTCATTTTGGCGTCCCCGAAAAGATCCGTCTTCTAAACGTTGGAATCCATATGCCGATGGAAAGTGAGGCATATATCGGTGTAGGTTTTGTAGTACAAAAAAGATACAAAAGCGCACTAAAATTTCTTGCAGCAATGTAGCTTTGTGCGCAAAAGCCTGTTTTAAGACCTTTCACATTGCTATCAACCCTGATGCAGAATAAATCACACTTTTGTCTCCAGTAGGTCTAGCACGATAAACAAATCGAGATAACTCTCCCTTGATGTAGCATATTTTTCTTTTACTAATCTAAATTGAGAGTATTTTTTCATGGAACTAAGAACTGTTGATCTCATTGAGTCTGTTCTTTTATTTTTGTTACTGTGTATCTCGTACTTGTTAATTGCATGTTTTTCAAATTTTTCTTTTACGCAGAAGATTTCTAGTGTTTTATTTAATTATTTCTATGTTTTTCAATTTTTCTTATCCGAAGAAAATTTCAAGTGTTCTATGTTTATAATAATTACTGTTTAACAATTATTATCTTATTTATTTAAGCCTGAGGCTGTTTTCAATTATTTTGTAACTGTTAATTGTTTGTTAGTTATTTTTATTTTTGTATCTCAATTATATAAGTCTGAGACTGTGTTAAATTATTTTTTTTGTAAGTGTTAATTATTTGTGATACTCTGATTGGGGGCGTTTTAAAGTTTTTTGATATTTTATTTCTATAACTGAAGACTGGTTAAGTCAATGTCTGAGATTGTGTGAAATTAGTAAGATAAGATTAAAATTATGGGATAAATTAAATACCAATAAAACATATTTGAATCTTTTTGTTGTACTGTTTTTATTTATATATACTTATACTTTTATTAATAAATACTCATATAAAATATCATCAACAGCCTTGTATAATGTCCATTCATTGCAAGGGCGCGGCCTACCCTTAGTATGAGATTTCACAAAACTTCAAACCTCGGTATAAAATATAAATTAGGTACCAATTGCGACCGAAGCAAGAGGCAGTTACTACTAGTATTTGGATGAAAATATACCTGAACAGACAAAGGTAAATATTTTACCGCCTACCTGATAAGAATTTGTGAGCATAACGTTTAAGGGTGAATTATTTACAACCGAAAAAAACATACAATAAAAAATAATTGAAGTTTGCACTAAAAAAATGAAATCTACGACTCCAAATTACCCTTAGACAGCGACCCTTATTTTCCTATCTCGCTCAGGGGCTCGCGTTTGAATAAGGGTTAATGGCACGCCTTACTAAGAATAATATTTTTTATTATTATATTTAGTAATAGTCAATAAGATGTTTCGTTTAATTTCATTACAGAGCCCACAGTCTTCTGCAGAATATAGGCCTCCTCCATAGAGGGAGCTTATCGTAGCCCATGTCACGCTTGGCTTAGCAACTGCAGATTTTTTATTAATTTTGAACTGTTACTGGGAAGATGCCGCCAATCTTTTGTTTTATTTCCTTTTATTGGGCTCTTGCACTTGAGTGGTGGATAGCTTATACAAATAAGGTGTTGAGTTTTGAAAAAATAAACATATCTGTTCTCTTTTTTCAATTATACACAGAAAGCGACAAAGGTCTGGGAGTTATACCACCACAATCCCTAATAATATATTAATAATAATACACAAACAAATAGTGCACCTTGTGCTACATACTACCAAAGTATACTACTACAATACTAAGCTACTGAGTAAAAGTGATGATTAAATAAAAATTGGCTAATTTGCAATATTTGGTACAATAACACAAAACTTTCACAATTATCACATGGTAACTGTTTTTTACATATACATTAAACTTGTAATATTAAACTAAATTTCATATGGGGTAGTCACTGTAGCACGAATGGGTTGGCTCGACCGGCGAAGGACCACGCTCTCACAGAATACCAGCGTTAAATAGCAGCTTAATACTGACCCTTTTTTACTTGAAACGAGGCACTCCATCTGAGTCCTCAGGGGTGCCAAAGCATCTGCGTTTTGATTATTAATCGAGGATAAATACAGATAGATGTCTATGGGCCACTGCATCCACTTACCATCAGGTGGACGGGTGATCGTTTGTCACCTTTATTCTATATAAAAAATCACATTATTTTATTTAATTACAATAAATTAAAAATGGAAATGTTTGTAAGTTGTACTTTTTATTTAACTATCCCAATGGATAACGTGTTGCACATATTTAGTAGCATGCTACATTTTTAAATTGGATGTAGCTTGCCAAGTTGTTACCACATACGTCCCTCATATATTTGAAAACCGTTTCCTTCTCAGTTACTTTCCGTTTACATACAATTCAAGGTGCATGTAAAACGTTTATACTACAAACTATTAATTAGCCAACTTAACATGACTCAAAATGAAATACTACTAATATATAAATACTCAAAATGCTTTAAATAACCTGTAAGTTGTTGAACGAGTGTTTTGTTTTATAAAAAGGTGTCATACACTATGTGCTGTAAAACAACTCTCAACAGAAACGAAAAGTATGTAAGTATAGAAACCTGGCATTAGCCGATCAATAAATTAATTATTAAGTGATTGCTTTTTAAAGCATATCAAAGTGCTTTCATTAGAACACTAAAACATAATAATGCTATTATTTCTTGGTAAATTAACTACTATTACAATTAACCTTATTAATATTATTGGTTACTTCTTCAACCAGTTCACTTTTTTTCTTCATTTGTAGAGAATGGTCCAGTTCAGTTTCGGCTACATCCATTTTCAATTTTAAGGATCTGTACGATTCATATTGTTTGATGATATGTTTCTTGTAAACTTCAAACGTGTTGGTAAGTATATGTTGGCGAGCATGGTAGAACATTTGATCAAAGTGGTAAAGGTTATGTCTGAAACAAAAAGTGATATAATCAAATAATATAATTGGAATATCGTAACATTTTAGTTACAACTCCTTTTAAAGACGTATAATTACAACAAGTAAAATTTTACAACCGAGTTTAATATAAAAAAAATGTGAACAATATCAATGTAGTCAAAGTCAATTAAAAACGCATTATTAAGGATAACTCAAGAACTACTGGTCATATCATGATAAAATTTATATGGGACTACATGAGAAGCACCAGCATTCAAATAAAAAAATAATCATCAAAATCGGTTCTCCTAAAAAAATGTTCTGAGGTAACACAAATAAAAAAAACAGTTAAATTAAGTATCTCCTCCTTTTTTGAAGTCGGTTATAAATATAAGAAGGAGCATTCAGTTAAAAAAGTAACATAAAGGTTAAAGATTGTAATCTTTATATACAGGGTATTTTTGAAACGCTACCGAAAACGAAGTCAGACGATAGTATTAAGGATAGCTTTGATGATGAGACAAAAAGAAAATCGATCCCGATGAAAATAAAATCATTTTTTTTTACAATGTTTAATTAGCTTTATTCACGCTCTATCATGTTAGTACAGCTAAATGAAACAATAATTTCATAAAAAAAATGAAAATACCTAAACATAAACCAACAGTGAAAATTAAACCTGAAATCACCTGACTATGGAGTCAAAAAAACGCGCGGCCGCTGAACTATTTTTATCTAGCTCGGTGCGAAACAATGCAATAGGTATTACTGCATTTACGCTCACTCTACCCTTCCCTTTCAAACACGCGCTGCCGCCTGCCGGCCGACTCGTATCGCCTCGTAATTTACACGTGTTCAGTGTTGGCAACAAGTGGGGGATTCCCCAAATTACGCGAATTTAAAATTGGTTAGGGCTTTTTTGGGGATTGTTATTATGCGGGGATTTTAAAATCGATTGCCTGGGCCAAGTCAGAACCTTTTTTCAAGAAATCTAAATCATCATCATCATCATCATTACAGCCCTTCACAAGTCCACTGCTGAACATAGGCCTCCCCCAAGTAATGCCACAAAGCACGGTCCTGAGCCACCTGCATCCATCGACTTCCTGCATATCTTACCAGGTCGTCACTCCATCTAGTGGGGGGTCGCCCTACACTACGCCTACCGGTACGAGGCTGCCACTCGAGAACCTTTCTTCCCCATCGGTTATCGGTTCTTCGAGCTATACGGCCGGCCCATTGCCACTTCAGCTTACTAATCCGTTGGGCTATGTCGGGCACTCTGGTTTTACTGCGGATATCCTCATTTCTGAGTCTATCACGCAGAGAAACTCCGAGCATAGCCCTCTCCATAGCTCGCTGAGCGACCTTGAGCGTCCTCATACGGCCAGCAGTGAAGGACCACGTCTCAGATCCGTAAGTCATCACTGGCAACACGCACTGGTTGTACAATCTAGTTTTTAGAGATTGAGGTATACCTGACGAGAAGATATGTCGTAATTTCCCGAACACTGCCCAGCCGAGTTGAATCCGTCGATTGACCTCTCGGTCGAAGTTGGACTTACCTAGTCGGACTATTTGTCCCAGGTAAACGTACTCGTCAACAACTTCGAGCATAGTGCTCCAAACAACTACCGGCATAGGTGTGACATGGACATTAAACATGATCTTTGTTTTGTCCATGTTCATCTTAAGACCTATCCGTTGGGAGGCACTATTGAGGTCATTGAGCATAGTGCTTAAGTCCTCCAGCGATTCTGCTATAAGGACTATATCGTCGGCAAATCGAAGGTGAGTGATGTACTCGCCATTGATGTTAATACCGTATCCTTTCCAGTCCAGTAGCTTGAAAACGTCTTCCAAAGCAGCGGTGAAGAGTTTCGGGGATATAACGTCACCCTGTCTTACACCTCTCTGCAGTTGGATAGGTTTCGAGCTCTGGTTCTGTACTCGGATAGCCATCGTAGCCCTACTGTACAAACACTTCAGCACTTCGATATACCGACAGTCAACTTGGCACCGCTGAAGGGACTGCAGCACCGCCCAAATTTCGACGGAATCAAAGGCTTTCTCATAGTCCACATACGCCAGGCAAAGTGGCAAATTGTACTCTTCAGTCTTCTGTACAATCTGCCGGAGGGTATGTATGTGGTCTATGGTACTGAAGCCTTTTCGGAAACCGGCTTGTTCGGGAGGCTGGAAGTCGTCGAGTCTGCGTGCGAGACGATTCGTAATGACTCTCGAAAACAGCACGTAGACGCGGCTCAGAAGGGAAATCGGTCTGTAGTTCTTCAAGAGAGCGGTGTCGCCTTTCTTAAAGAACAAGACCACCGCACTTCTGCTCCACGCCTCTGGAGTAGTGCCACCACGGAGGACGGAATTGAAGAGCTTCTGAAGGACTTCAAGTACCGGTGTTCCACCCGCTTTCAGAAGCTCCGCTGTAATTCCATCCTCGCCTGGGGCCCTGCCGTTTTTAAGGTGCTGGAGAGCCATTCTAATCTCGCTTAGACTGACGTCCGGGATATCATCGGAATAGTGTCGGATAAGACTTGCTCTTGGATCGTTACTCACACTTGCGTGTGGCTCCAACGATGATGTGTACAGCTGCCCATAGAACTTCTCAATCTCACTCAAAATCTCAGGTGTCCCGGAAACGATGCTGCCACACTCAGTCTTCAGCTTTGACAGTTGGCTCTTACGGGCAGACAGATCTCTGGCAAAGACTTTGGAGCCCTGGTTCCGCTCGATCGCTTCTTTAATACGAGCAGTATTAAAGTTGCGTAAGTCTCGCCGCATGCATTTGGAGATCTGTCTGTTCAGTTGCCTGTATGCTGTCAAATCTGTTGACGATTGCAGCCTCATCTCCCGACTTCATTAGACGAGACCTCTCCAACTTAACGTTTAGGTTCAGTGTGCCTCTAACCATTCGGTGATCGCTGCCAGTTTTCACCCTTGCGATCACTGAGACATCACTGAACAGTTGGCGTCTAAATACTTAACATTTTAAATCTAAATACTTAACATTTTTTAGTTAGGTTACTTATAAATAAATAAAATAATAAATAAACTCTCTTTATTTCAGGCATACTGCACCTATATAAATTACCAACAAAGAAAGACAAATCAGTACAGCATTAACAATATGTAAGTCTAAATGGAGGGAATCATCTCGTCAAGCAGCTATCTTTAGCCATTTTTGATAAAAGGCTGTGGCCGGCAGTTTTACCGCAAACTCACTAATTATCTTGTTTCCACACTCACCAACTCTGGACATGAATGATGCGTTTCTGAATCTTTGAATGGCATTAAACGTATCAATTCATGCTTCGGCAAAGATGCCTGAAGGCACTGTAATAGTGTTTGAGACCCATAAGAATTCTAAAGATGTTATTATATTGCACACGGATACCATTCAAAGATCGCCCCGCATATTCAGTCCAGAGCTGGCAGGTGTAGAAAGACTGACAGTACGTTCGGAAGAGCAAAGTCAACCTCCTAGGGGGCTTTAACAAACCTTCTGGCAATCATATTGCCACAGACATACAAAGCTCTTCTCTGTCGTTCTATATCACAATCATCTTTTCTGTTCGCTGTCACTATGTGACCGAGGTATTTGAACATTTGAACTATTTTAACGGGTTGACCCGCCACGTGCACCTCAGGTACATTAGTTGGGCCCTTACTCGCCTTAAAAATCACCATCTCCATCTTTTATGCGTTATAAATTAAATTATGATCGTTAGCAAATTTTTCGCATATAGATATTAATTTCCGCATACCTTAGATTGTAGGGCTAAGCAGAACCATGTCGTCAGCGTAACTTAGGTTGTTAACATAACGGTTACCAAGCCTAAGTCCGACTGGGGTTCTGCTCAGCTCCACGATCAAGTCATTCACATAGATGTTAAAGAAGTCGGGTGAGGAAGACAGAGAGTCGGACAGAGAGTCACCCCATTTAACATTATTGATCTGTCTCTTATACCAATAAGTGAGCAGGTCAACAATACCAGCAGGAACGTTATTAGATCTTAGCTTCAGCCATAGCAGATCATGATTCAAGGTGTCGAAAGCGCGACTCAAATCAAGAAAGCAGGCATGTACACTAGTATCGCGATCAACATAGTAATTTACTACTTGTTTTAAAGCAAAAATATATAGCCTTATCAGTAGATATCTCTGGTCGAAAACCAAACTGACCATTGTCAATCGACATGTAGGGTGTAATTTTGGCTTGAATCAAACATTCAAATACCTTGGCCACAACAGTGGCAAGAGATATAGGTCGGTAATTAGCCGTGCTTGCGAGATCTCCAGTCTTACACTTCAGAATCGGCACCACAATGGTACGTAACAGATTATTTGGCAGGTATGAGTGGCGCATGCATAAGTTAAATAATGCAGAGAAGACTACACAAATATACTGCCCGGCATGCAACAGATGTTCTATACTCAGGTAGTCACATCCCGGAGACTTTCCCCTTTTCATGTTACGTAAGACGGATACCACATCCTCCTCCGTAACTAGGCAGTCCTCGAAATTTAACTGAGCATAAGATGTTTTTGTACTCAACAAGGTATGATTCCGAGTAGTTAATTGGGGTGTGTCTTGCTTATTTTACACGTCAACATTAAAATTATTTTTAAAAAGGTTGGCTATCTGTGTGATTCACCTCACCTTGGATACTAATAGGACAACCCGAATTAGGATTTAACTTCTTCACCTCCTTCCAAAATTGTCCAAATTTTTTCGATTTGTTATTTTGGGTCCAATATATCTAACTTTATCTTTTCTTGATGGTTTTGAATGAATTTAAATTCCTTACGATCTGAAGACATTTCATTATAATAATAACCAGAAGATGGTTTGCCAACGGCAACCCAGACACTAAACTTTAATCTAGCCTTAACATGTAGATGCCTCATGTGATAGTTCCAACCAATCACAAATGGCTTTTTATCTTTTATTTGCCTATAACTATTCTCTGCACTATCTGTTTGTCTGTCTGTCACTGTGTCTGTAATATCTTTATAAAATTATTATAAAATTCATTTATTGAAATACAATTCTAACAGACTATATCACAGTTACATATAATATTATTATTAACAAAAATAATTTGTCTTAAAGAGATTATTTAAATTCAAATCGCATAAGGTACTATATTTCCGAATTTCCGCCGAGTCTCTATTGCCCCATACTATCTTTGGCTTGTTACCAGTTAAATTAGTCACTTCTATAGGTATAATTGTACTAATAGTCCACTGAACAAGTAATGGAAAGTGATCCGACGAGTAGTCGTCATATAATACACAAACACTACTCACTGCGCTAGCGGCGGCCGCAGTCACGATACAGTGGTCGAGCCATCGACATGTCCCGTGCGCATCGCTTACAAATGTGCGCGTGTCGGATTCCTTACCTAGAACATCGATGTCAACACAACTTAACGACTGTTCATAACAGTAATTTAATGGTTTGTTTGCGAAAAGTGAGTCCGGGCGGGCATTGAAGTCACCTAGAACAAAAACTGATTCTATATCCACACTTTCTATCACTAATATTTCCTAAACAGGTTGTAAACTCCGCTAGGTTGTAGTCACTATTCGTAGGCATATAAACACTCAAAACGAGCACGTGTCTATTTCCTTGGCTTAGCTTCACAGCACACATCCTGTTATTATAGCAAGGTATGACCTCCGCACTCCGCTTATTCCATAGAAGTGCTACACCACCATAGGGTCTTCCGCGGATTAATCCTTCAGACGTGTCAATGGCCTATACTCCACAGCATTCAAATTCTGAGTCAATAGTATTAAGAAAACCTAGATCGTGTGGGAACAACCAGGTTTCCTGGAGCGCCAGCAAGTGGTATTTCTTACACAACTCTCTTATTTGAACAAGAGATCTTTTAACTGTTGTAGGAGATAATTGATATATCGGACTTATCCATGTTATTTATTAGTAAATTTGTTCTCATTCCTCGGTTCTCTTTGTACGGTGCGATACCGACGCTCTCTAAACTTTCTAAAAACAATTCCCGCGGGCCAAAATTAATCCCCCTCATCATTCAAAAAGAGATCAGCCTTGTGAAGCGACACTGTGATTTTAAATGCATTAAAACTATTTTCGTACGTATTAATTTTAGTAACTTCCGTTTCCAGTTGAGTCTTGTACTTAATAAAGCCAGCAATGTCATTCGCCGTACTATCTCTGTGTACTCGTGATATATATATAGGGATAAGGTTCTTTCTGCTGCTTTGAAATTAAATTCACTTATTGGATGCGCTTTTCCTTTTTTATTCTCTAGTCTCTTTTGACGTTTACTAGTCACTGTAGTCCAGTTCCCCTCTTTTATCGGTTTTAGTGTCAGAAAGTGCGAATTATTTACATTATGATTGTGTTCAGAAACTGTTAATAAATCGCAATCAAGCGCAAATTTAGGACCCAAGTCAGAACCGTTCGCATCTTTAGCATAACTCGGCTGACTGGACAATTGTTTGCAATCTGTATCGCTGGACTGTAGGACAGATTTATTGTTCGCTGCGCCTTGCGACATCGTAGGTGTGCACGCGTGCGCGCTTATCTTGGCTAACAGCGATTTCTGTGCACTTTTATTCTTAACTATCCGCCTTCCGGCAATCTTATCCTCACCAGATATAGGAGACGAATATGTATCACAGGTTGCAGGGTTAACCTCAATTCTTTTTTCTTGCAGCTCCTTCAATGCAAGCTTAACGTCAGCTAGATCTTTTTTGAGTGATTCTAGAGAGGAACTGTAGGGATTGGAGTTCGCGCGTAAAGCTGCGATTTCTTTTTTTAATAACGCCATATCCTTAAGGAACGTTGTCACATCGATGCTATCAAAAGTAACTGGCGGTAACTTGTTTAAATCCTTTGCCACAAAAATGGGCAGGCAGTCCGGTTCAAATTCTTTTATTAGCTTTATTATTTCCTGCAGACTATTCTTCTCACTCCCTTCCTTACGCCTAGTAATCCTTTTTTGTGGGGCAAGTAATTTATACTAAAAAAAAATCGGTAAAAAGAAAAAAAATGTTAGTTAAAAATTTAATCTAATAAAAGGAAAATTGTTTCATTACTTGTACATTTACATTACCCTCGGTTGGTCGCGCTTTTAAACTTACGCGGTTGGTCGCGTGGGGACTTTAAGGACCCCAAAATTTAACAGCGTAGAAAACACCTTACAATTATTATTTTCTTATTTATTTTATCATATAATTGTTTATTTATATTACGTGAATAAAAAGACTATAATTTATTAGAAAATAAATGTTTACTAACTCCTTGAAACTTAAAATTAGAAAATAGGAACAAAATTTTTAGTGTTTTACATGACTTAGAGAAAAAAATATATTTCTTGTAATAAAAAAAACAATCGTGTTAACCTTTTTTTTTGGTATTTTAAGGCATTATTTAACAATATAAAAAGAAATGTAAGTAGATCCAACAAAAAAATATATATATATACACTTAGCGGCACAATTAACCGCCCACCCTTTTAAAGTGGCAAATTTTGATGTTATCCCAGTTGTAAGTTATTGGGCATAAATAAGTCAAGTGTGAAAGAAATGTAGTGACGAAAAAATTACAAGCTACCCACTTAACTTTGTTTTTTTACGCATAAGTTGTGAATAGGACAAATATCGAACTTCGTCTCATTATCGTTATCGTTGCCATACTGCTTACATTGCTTCAGTGGCATTAAAAGTAAACAATTTGAGTTTGTTTCGGTTTCGTAACTTAAAGCTAGTGTTTGGACATCACAAACATGCCATTTGATGCTAATTCAGTGGCGAGAGCCGTCGCTCTTATCGACGAAGGGTTTAGTCAGCGTTACGTGGCGCGGAAGCCTGGTGTCGCACGTACCACCTTAAGGGATGCAGTGAAACGGTTTCGGGAAACTGGCTCTTATGAGCGAAGACCAGGACAGGGCCGAAAAAGATGCACCTCCGCTCGTGACGACCGATTTCTTGTGACCAATGTTCTAAGAAATCGGTTCACTACAGCTGTTGAGGCACGAAACCAACTTCGTGAGGTTCGCAATGTTCAAGTGAGTGAAAGAACAGTGAGAAGAAGACTAGGAGAGAATGCCCTTGGAGCTTTTCGACCATCTCGAGTGCCACAATTGCTCGTAGGCCACCGGAGAGAAAGACTTCGTTTTTCCCGAAAGCACGCCGAATGGAATATGGAACAATGGAAGAATGTTATGTTTACTGACGAGACAAGAATATGCTTGCACGGTCCTGACGGTCGCCAGCGTGTATACAGACGCAAGAATGAAAGGCTTGCACCATGTACTGTTGTGGAAACAGTAGGTTACCAAGGTGGCTCTATCATGATATGGGACGGCATTACTTACGAAGCACGCACCGACTTGGTTATCTTCGAAAGAGGTAGAATAAATGCTCAGAGGTATGTAACAGAAGTATTGGAACCTCACGTAATGCCATTTGCTCCATTTATTGGTGAAGATTTTTTATTAATGCAGGACAACGCTCGCCCCCACGTTGCTAGAGTTGTTACCGCGTACCTGGATACCGTCGGCATTCGAAAATTAACATGGCCATCCCGAAGCCCAGATTTAAATCCTATTGAACACATATGGGACAATTTAAAAAGACGTGTTCGAAGCCGCATACCAGCTCCAACCACCATAGATGAATTAAAACAATCCGTGATTGAGGAGTGGCAGAACATTCCACAACAACAGATCAAAGATGTCATCGACAGCATGCCAAACCGTTTGATGGAAGTCATGAGGGCTAGAGGTGGAAATACGCACTATTTGAATTCATTTATTCAGCAGATTTTTTATTTTTAAGCCATTTCATCACATTTGTTAATTTACGGTCAAAGTGTTTTTCAGACTTTTTTATAAATAAACGTAATAATTAAAAACAATATTATCCTTCATTTTACTTCAATATACCTACGTTATAAAATAACATTCACAAGTAAGGCCACAATTTTTTTTTTAACCAAAATCGTAAAAAATCAAGGTGGGCGGTTAATTGTGCCGCTGCGTATATATACTTTTGCGTTTCAAGTTCACACTAATTTTCCGTTTGAACACAGTCAGTACATACTGATTTTGAATGTATTGGACATATATTTCCCTTACAAAAGTGGCAGATAGTTTTAAATTTTCTATCTGTTCCCCTGGTGCATTGCTTCCTCATAGGTACGAAACCAGTATCTTCGTGAGGAACATCCACGGGACGAGGAACGAATCGCAGAATAAGCTGTTTCAATTCGCGTGGCAAAGTTGATATAGTGGCCCGCGATTGCAACTGAGGACGACATAGTTCGAATGCTAGCGTTTTCAAGAATAACTTGCGACCTATTCGGTTGTTAGGATTTACGGTATCCAATATTATGTGGGCATTTACCGCTCCAACATCGAGCATTGTAAAGAACAACCTCAACGGCCATCGGTAGCAAACGCGTGCAACAGTGTAAGTTCCGATAAGTTTATCCACCACGTCCACTCCACCTTTCGTTTTATTATAAAAAATTATGATTTCTGGAATCTTTTTCTCGGATGTCTCATCTATTATACCCTCATTGTGCATAGTTGAAAGTAGTAACACTGTTTTATCCTTTTTTGGGCAGTATGAGAGCAAAGTCTCTGTCGGTTTATATCCAAATGCTGTGGAATGTACTTCCAAGCCTTTTCGCTTGAATTCACTTGAAATTTCTGGTTTATTTTTTCTCAATGTACCCACTACTGTCAAATTATGATTTGTCAATAGGTCCTCAGCTAATGGAACACTAGTAAACCAGTTATCTATGGTCACATTTCGTCCTGTACCTGATATCGGTTCAATCATTCGTTTGACAAGAGCTTCTGTTGAAGTATCTTAAAAGTAGGGACCTTCTGGCTGTTTTCCGACATATATTTCTAAGTTTTTTGTGTAGAATGTCATGGCATCCACTAGAGAAAACAACTTTATGCCATATTTAGCTGGTTTGCTTGGCATATATTGGCGAAATCCACACGAGCCTCTAAAACTCTCCAACATTTCATCTATAGTAACAGATTCAGTGTTCTTGTAATTTGTCTGGCAATTTTTTACAAATTGCTCAAATATCTCTCTTATTGGCACCAGTTTGTCAACGGATTTGCGTTGTTCCCGTGTATGAATATTATCGAATCGGAGGACTCTTAATAAAAAACGAAAACGTTGCTTGGACATAGTAGCACGGCATTTATCTAACCCCGTATCATCAACCATCCAAATATCATCAATCAAAGCATGTGACGATTTATGAATACCAATCAGATACATAATACCAATCAACGCTTTTAGCTCAATGATATCGGTCTCCTCACAGTCACGCTGCCTCTCGTAATTTGTCTGCATAGATGCTATCTTTATATTCGTGCACTACACAATATGCTGCAACATATCAACGTCCAAAAACAAAAGCCAAGATTCAAAGGGGTTACTCACCACCCGAGCTGTAACCCTATGGGCCTGGTTGCTCTGTAACTATATTCTGTCTCCTTGTTCTGATACCCTGTGGGTACGGTGTCTTCCTCCATTTGCAAATTGTTTTATAGTGGCCACTTTTTATCTTTTTTTTTTCGACAAAATAAAAGTTCTGTGATGACATGTGGATCAATGGCTCATTATCGTCACTATCCGAACTATCTACATCCATTTGTTGGTCTTCGGACGATTCTGACACATGATCCTGAGTTTCTGGATCACCATCAATCCATTCTTGCTCTGAATCCGTGTTGTGTTCGCTTGTTTCGTCCGGGTATATATGATTTCCATCTTCATCATCCTCTCCACCAAGAATCTCCTCTTCCTCCTCCTCCAACCAGTGCAATATGCGTTCTTGTTGTCGAGCGTCCATTATAGTAACTAAAAAGCCTAAAACAACACAAAAATCATCAAAACATCATGCGCTACAAGTAAATAAAAAAATAAGTTCCAATCACATTTTACTTACGCGGTTAGTCGCGTGCCGCTTTATTCCAAAACGCGGACTAAATATGGTACTGGAGTTAGTACCAGGTTTAAACCATTACTAAATAAAACGTTATTCCAAAACGAAGATTATCTCTGGTTCTAGGACTATCTATGGTACTAAAGTTAAACTTCCGAGACCCCTAGTTTAACTATGGTACCAACCTCAAATTCAGCACTTCTTTTCTTTATTTGACGTTATTTTCATTTCGTGTTTAAAATGGATATAAACATGATTGACTTGATGGATTTAGAAGATTTGGACATGCTAGAGACCACTCGGCGACCTGACAGACAAAGTTGTGAATCTTTTACGTGAGGATTTAGTGCACGTGGGGTCTTTGAAAGCCTACACACAAAATAACCTTCCGTATCTCACGACGCCTGCGCGGGCATTGAACTTAGCAGCGATCAGCGGAAACTATAATCAAACTTAGGAGGGTAACCGGAAAATCAAGTTTCTATGATAGTATTAACAATAAAATATTTGCATTTTAAAAATACCTAGGCTTTTAAAGACCCAACGCGACCAACCGAGGGTTAAAATAAAATTGAGGGGAATTTGAAATGGACTTTCGGGGAGTTAAGACAAATAGGTAAAATTTTAGTAGGTTAGTTTCGGTTTAACAACGCTACATGTGCGGCGTTGCCAAACCGAAATAAGTTTTTGAGAAAGTTCCACTTCTGTGTTGACGTGCGCGTGAGCGACAGTTCAAACTATTTGTTAATTAAATTTTTACTGTTATTACTTGTCATTACTTGTTGTTACCTTTTGTGTTTCTCTTTTTGTTTTAATGCGTACGTTAATAGTGCTCGTGAATACGGCAACATGTTAATGTGCCTTGGAGAAGCTCGCGGGAATGCTTCGCGTGCATTACGAATTTACAACTTTATAACGCATCGCTAAATTGTTAAGGCGTCGGGATGGAACTAATGTGTCATACTGTACAGTTCATAAGGTGTAAAAGCATATATAACTTAGTAGTGAACCGATCTGAATATGTAGGTACATAACTGAATACATTAGAATAATAAACATATCTACTAAAACCAAATATTTATTTTACTTAACCTGTGAATTCGAATTAAAGTGGCTAGGTGGAGACTAGCACAGTGGCAAATAGTAGGTTAAGTAAATAAAATAGGTATTTAGACAAATTTTGTAAATTATTATTAGCTATTGGTGCGATCACGGCCTGCGGGCCGCACGCACTCGAGTAGATACATTACTCACGAGCCGCGCGTACATTGACTCCTATCAGCTGATGTTCGGAATTTGAAGTTTCACTGCTGGTTTTAGGTTTAAGTACTTTCATGATTTTTTTTAATGAAATTATCGTTTCATTTATCTGTACTTACACGATAGAACGTAAATAAAGCTAAATAAACGTTTTAAAAAAATGTTTTTTTTTTTCATCGGGATCGATTTTATTTTCGTCCCATCATCAAAGGTATCCTTAGTACATCGTCCGTCTTCGTTTTCGGGAGCGTTTCATAAACACCCGTTATACAATTCTTCTGACCGTGTGTGTGAATGAGCTCCTTCTAAAGGGCTGGACCAATTTTGTAGAGATTTTGTGTGATTAAGTTGATTCGAGAATGGTTTAGATTCACAATCGGACCCAGTATGTGGCGTTGTTGCCGCCATACAGAAATCATCTATGCGATGCTTAGATCGCTAGTTTCATATAAGATTTTTTCACAAAACGGAAAAATATTATTTGACAATCAATTTTATCTTGTCCCATTCACCCCTTGTTAAGTAAAATTAAAGAATAATAAATAAAACATTGTTTTCACTTACATGCTTAATAATACTGATGCCAACATTTCTCTTGTATTCAGTAAATGACGAATGTACGCACGGGTGAGCTTTTTACAGGCGAGACACTTGCAGCTCTCCAGAATTGGCACAAATTGATCTTTATAACTGAAAATAATTAACATATTAATGTCAATCAGATGCCATTTACCAATTTCACATATTACTGTATTACTGTTTTTAAATTAATTGGTTAAATTAATTAATTTAGATTGATTGGTGATGACTGGAAAGTATAAAGAGAAATTATAAATTTACAACATAATCAATAGCAATAATGTATAATATTTATTTGAGTTAGATCGTAATCCCAATTTTAAGCATTCAGTACTCGTAAAAAACATGCACTGATTATTGCAATCTGTTAAATATTAGTGCAACTAAAGTTATTTTCTGAATTCTGAAGAGTAAGTTATATAGTTATATCATACATTTTCGTTAAAAACATGCATTTTGTTCAAAATGTATGATGTTACTTATATTTGTCAAAATTATATAAATGTGTCAAAAGTAATTTTCGAAAGTTGAATGTTATCATTCTTAAACAAAAAACATCACTAACATTATCATCATCCCGTGAAAGTGGTACTGCCCATAACATGACATGACATGTTATGGACAGTATCAATTACACGAGAAGATAATGAAAATTATTAATTCTTGTTTATTCTTTGATTAATATCACAAATGGAAAGGAAATGAACACCATTTATGTGCTTGCATTTATCGTTAATCTAAATTGGTGTTTGGCGCCACCCCATATTAGTTGCAACTTTACTGTCATTACTATTTTGAATTACACTATCGCGAAAAATATATTTATCTCATTCCTCTAAGGGTTTAACAAGTAAGCAAGAGCGAAGCATACATAGGTTTTTTGATAGTGTTTACAAATGGATAGTTAAATTATAACTAAGAAATTCTATAGACTATCCCCTTTGAACACAGATCAGAGCTCATTGTCGATGGTCTGCTGGGCTCTTTGATCTGAAAAGCTGGGCCGGATTGGGTTAAAATATGATCAAAATATAAAAATTTTGCAATGTGACGCAACTCGTAGTACGTGGTAGAGCCACGCTGGAGCTATATAATGGTTGTAGCAAGAATGGGTTGGCTCGACCGGGGAAAGACTACAGAATACTAGCGTAAAATAGCAGTTTAATGCTGCTGTTTCGTATGGTGACTGTAGAGAAAGGGAGACCCCTTTTACTGGAATTGAGGCATTCCATTTTAGTCCTCAGGAGTGGAAACGCATCTGCATCTTGATTCTTAATCAAGGATAGATGTAGATACCTATGGATCACAGCATCCACTTACCATCAGACAGACTGTATGCTTGATTGTCACCCTATTCTATAAAAAAAGTCAAGATATGGACATTTTCTGATGTGTGGTAGATTCCTTTAATCGTCACTCTTGGCAGGGAAATTGATGTTGGAAACAGGTACGTAAAATATGTGATAATTTTACTTCTGATATAAGTGTATAATTTTTCTAGCATTTACCATATAGTCCTCTTCATCATCATCATCATTACAGCCCTTCACAAGTCCACTGCTGAACATAGGCCTCCCCCAAGTAATGCCACAAAGCACGGTCCTGAGCCACCTGCATCCATCGACTTCCTGCATGTCTTACCAGGTCGTCACTCCATCTAGTGGGGGGTCGCCCTACACTACGCCTACCGGTACGAGGCTGCCACTCGAGAACCTTTCTTCCCCATCGGTTATCGGTTCTTCGAGCTATATGGCCGGCCCATTGCCACTTCAGCTTACTAATCCGTTGGGTTATGTCGGTCACTCTGGTTTTACTGCGGATATCCTCATTTCTGAGTCTATCACGCAGAGAAACTCCGAGCATAGCCCTCTCCATAGCTCGCTGAGCGACCTTAAGCGTCCTCATACGGCCAGCAGTGAAGGACCACGTCTCAGATCCATAAGTCATCACTGGCAACACGCACTGGTTGTACAATCTAGTTTTTAGAGATTGAGGTATACCTGACGAAAAGATATGTCGTAATTTCCCGAACGCTGCCCAGCCGAGTTGAATCCGTCGATTGACCTCTCGGTCGAAGTTGGACTTACCTAGTCGGACTATTTGTCCCAGGTAAACGTACTCGTCAACAACTTCGAGCATAGTGCTCCCAACAACTACCGGCATAGGTGTGACATGGACATTGAACATGATCTTTGTTTTGTCCATGTTCATCTTAAGACCTATCCGTTGGGAGGCACTATTGAGGTCATTGAGCATAGTGCTTAAGTCCTCCAGCGATTCTGCCATAAGGACTATATCGTCGGCAAATCGAAGGTGAGTGATGTACTCGCCATTGATGTCAATACCGTATCCTTTCCAGTCCAGTAGCTTGAAAACGTCTTCCAATGCAGCGGTGAAGAGTTTCGGGGATATAACGTCACCCTGTCTTACACCTCTCTGCAGTTGGATAGGTTTCGAGCTCTGGTTCTGTACTCGGATAGCCATCGTAGCCCTACTGTACAAACACTTCAGCACTTCGATATACCGACAGTCAACTTGGCACCGCTGAAGGGACTGTAGCACCGCCCAAATTTCGACGGAATCAAAGGCTTTCTCATAGTCCACATACGCCAGGCAAAGTGGCAGATTGTACTCTTCAGTCTTCTGTACAATCTGCCGCAGGGTATGTATGTGGTCTATGGTACTGAAGCCTTTTCGGAAACCGGCTTGTTCGGGAGGCTGGAAGTCGTCGAGTCTGCGTGCGAGACGATTCGTAATGACTCTCGAAAACAGCACGTAGACGCGGCTCAGAAGTGAAATTGGTCTGTAGTTCTTCAAGAGAGCGTTGTCGCCTTTCTTAAAGAACAAGACCACCGCACTTCTGCTCCACGCCTCTGGAGTAGTGCCTTCTGAAGGACTTCAAGTACCGGTGTACCACCCGCTTTCAGAAGCTCCGCTGTAATTCCATCCTCGCCTAGGGCCCTGCCGTTATTAAGGTGCTGGAGAGCCATTCTAATCTCGCTTAGACTGACGTCCGGGATATCATCGGAATTTTTTTTTTTATAGAAGAGTGGGCAAACGAGCATGCGGCCCACCTGATGTTAAGTGACTACCGCCGCCCATGATCAACCGCAACACCAGGAGAATTGCGGGTGCGTTGCCGGCCCTTTAGAAAGGAGTAAGCTCTTTTCTTGAAGGTCCCCAGGTCGTATCGGTCCGGAAAAATCGCCGGTGGTAAACTATTCCACAGAGAGGTTGTACGTGGAAGAAAACTCCTTGTGAAACGTACAGTGGTGGACCGCCAAGCATCCAGATGGTGTGGATGGTATCGGGACGTTTGCCGTGTAGTGCGTTCACGAAATTTAGCGGCTGGGATTAATCCGAACAATTCCTCAGAGCACTCCCCGTGATAGATGCGATAAAATACGCAAAGAGATGCAACATCTCTTCGCAGCGCCAGTGAATCGAGCCGATCGGAAAGCACTCGGTCGTCGACGATTCGAGCCGCTCTGCGCTGGATGCGGTCAAGTGGAAGGAGCTGGTACTGGGGAGCCCCAGCCCAGAGATGGGAACAGTATTCCATGTGCGGCCGAACCTGCGCCTTGTAAAGTTGCAGGCGGTGTGCCGGCATGAAATACTGTCCCGCTCTGCTGAGCACGCCAAGCTTTTTAGAGGCCAATTTGGCCTTCCCTTCCAAGTGACCACGAAACTGCACGTCACTGGATATGTCGACGCCGAGGATTCCGATACTGGCTGAGGCAACAAGGGGAGTGCCTTGAAACTGAGGGGATACGACAAAGGGGTTATTTTTAGCGGTTAACGCGCAAACTTGTGTCTTCTGGGGGTTAAACTGGACTAGATTTAGTCGTCCCCAATCCGAGACTCTGTTCAGCAAAGACTCGACTTCAGACACAAGTTTGTCCCGGCACTCGGAGACGTTTTCCCGAGAAATATTGGCTCGGCCGGTGTAAAGAGCATCACCAGTGCTGTCATCTGCATAGCAATGAATGTTACGGGTATGCAACATATCATTGATATGCAGAAGAAACAGCGTTGGCGATAGCACGCAGCCCTGTGGAACACCAGCATTAATAGGCTTGCAATCGGAGCTTGCACCGTCTACAATGACCTTGATGCTCCGATCTGCAAGAAAGCTGGTGATCCAATCGCACAGTTTCTCGGGAAGCCCATAGGAAGGGAGCTTCGAAAGAAGCGCTTTGTGCCAAACCCGATCGAAGGCCTTCGCAATGTCCAAACTAACGGCCAATGCCTCCCCCTTGAACTCTACTGCCTCCGCCCATCTGTGAGTGAGGTAGACCAGAAGATCACCAGCTGACCGACCACGGCGAAAACCGTATTGGTGGTCACTAATCAGCTAGTGATCCTCAAGGTACCCCATGAGCTGGCAGTTTACAATGGACTCCATTGTTTTGGAGAACAAGGAGGTGATGGCGATTGGCCGGTAGTTGGACGGGTCTGAGCGGTCGCCTTTTTTAGGGATCGGGTGGACGAAAGCCGTCTTCCATGATTTTGGGACTACGCCTAGGGAGTAGGAGTACCGGAAAAGACGCGTTAAAACCGGTGCCAACTCTGGAGCACACGTCCTCAGCACAATTGGGGGGATTCCGTCAGGCCCACTCGACTTGTGGATGTCCAGGGAGAGGAGTGCTCTGCGAACCGAGCGCTGTGTGAACTGCACTTCCGGCATGGAGCACTTACACCGCGGGATGGTCGGCGGCGTACTCCCCCCGTCATCGAGAGTCGAGTTAGACGCAGAGAGAGCCTAGAAGATCGGCTTTCTCCTTTGCAGTATGGGCCAGTGAGTCGTCCTCCCTGTGCAGAGATGGAAGAGATGGCTGACAGAAATTCCCCTGGACAGCCTTGGCGAGAGACCAGAATGCACGGGTTCCAGAAGGAAGGCGAACTAGTTTCTCGCCAATTCTGCCTATGTGCTCTGACTTTGCCTTGGCAATGACTCTTTTGAAGGACCTAGAGGCGGAATTATACTTCTTTTTTAGAGCGCTGGTGTTTACATCCCGGGACGCTGATGCATCAACCCAGGCTTGGTAGCACTCCTGCTTATAGCATAATACTATTTTACAGGAGCGACCAAACCATGGCTGAGATTTGCCTCCAATGGGCACCACAGAGGAAGGAATAAAAGTTCCATACCCTGAAGTACCACATCAGTAACAGAATCCGCAACAACGTTGGGATCATCCGGCGAGAAGCAAACCCGCCCCCAAGGGTAGGATGCAAAGAAAGACCGCATCCCATCCCAATCGGCTGACCCATAGTGCCAAACACGGCGGCAGCCTGCAGAATGCAACCGCGATTTCAGCGTGAGTGGCACAACACTCCGGACGAGACAGTGGTCCGAGGAGCCTAAAGGGGCGTCGATGGAAATCTGATATCCGTCCGGGTGAGAGGTCAGCAGAAGGTCCAACAGGGAAGGTGCATGATCCTCCACATCTGGAATCCGCGTAGGCGAAGTAACCAGTTGTGTCAGACCATATGCCAAGGCAAAATCATGAACAGATCTCCCCGCATGATCGGTTAAACGTGAACCAAGCCATTCGGCGTGATGGGCGTTAAAGTCGCCGAGGATCACGATCTCTGCGGAGGGGATCTGCTGTAGCAACGAATCCGCAGTCATTTGGACGTGGTCGAAGAGTCGGTCTGTTTCGGCATTACCGCTATGGGACCTATAGAGGCACCCGTAGACGCGCGGATGGTCGTCGCTGTCTACGCGTAGCAAAAGGATGGACAGGTCCGAACCTTCAAGTCTGCCGAGGCGTCGAGAACAGATGTCCTCTCTGACGTAAACGCAAACTCCAGCCCGAGGCACAAAGGAGTGTTCCAGTTTGTACCCCGGGTAGGAGAGATACGAGACATCAGCCGGAGAGGACACCTGCGTCTCGGTCAGAAAGAGCAGAGCCGGCCTCGCCGTCTCGAGACGGTAGTGGACGGCGTTTAGGTTAGAGTGAAGTCCCCTGATATTGCAGAAATTCACGGACAGCGTGGCAGGGGTCGCCTTGGTCTTGTAGCTCCGTTTGCCCCGAGCAGTTGTAGTCTTGAGCGGAATTTTGCCCCCCCCCCCCAGAATACGCCGGGCAGCCTGAGCACCCACGCTCAGAAGTGGAGAAACATGGTCGTGGATGCTCAGCGAGGGATTCTCCAGGGGTGCTGGTACCCTCCTGGGGTAGTCTATCATTATTTAATTCCGCTACCATGTTGATGAGGGGGGGGGGGGGATTTGGGCCTCCGGCCACCTGCACTCACCAGACGAAACGCGGAAGCAGAGCTTCCACTTCACGCCGGTATTCTATGAGGTCGTGGTACCACCCCGGTTTGAGCCGGCCCATACGTGCAACAGCAAAGCTGCCGCGTGGCTCTACCACTGTTAAAATAATATCAATAATGAATAATAAATAATAATGAATAAGGAATAGTGTCGGATAAGACTTGCTCTTGGATCGTTACTCACACTTGCGTGTGTCTCCAACGATGATGTGTACAGCTGCCCATAGAACCTCTCAATCTCACTCAAAATCTCAGGTGTCCCGGAAACGATGCTGCCACACTCAGTCTTCAGCTTTGACAGTTGGCTCTTACGGGCAGACAGATCTCTGGCAAAGACTTTGGAGCCCTGGTTCCGCTCGATCGCTTCTTTAATACGAGCAGTATTAAAGTTGTGTAAGTCTCGCCGCATGCATTTGGAGATCTGTCTGTTCAGTTGCCTGTATGCTGTCAAATCTGTTGACGATTGCAGCCTCATCTCCCGTCTAACAGCCATGAGATTAAGAGTGTGATCGGAGAGTTTTTGTGTTCTTCTGCGGCGGGTCTTGCAGAACTTAGCTCCGAACGCATGGACGTTTCCACGAGCTTGTCATTCATATCGTCCACTGCATTGCAATCTTGTAGGCACTGAAAGCGGTTGTGTAACTCGAGCTGAAAATTTTCGGGATTCTGGATTAGAGCACGAGGGGGACGGAGCGTTGACTTCATTAGACGAGACCTCTCCAACTTAACGTTTAGGTTCAGTGTGCCTCTAACCATTCGGTGATCGCTGCCAGTTTTCACCCTTGCGATCACTGAGACATCATTGAACAGTTGGCGTCTGGTCGTCATAATGAAGTCAATCTCATTTTTTGTCGAACCGTCGGGGCTCGACCAGGTCCACTTCCTGTGGGGCCGCTTCTGGAAGAAAGAGTTCATCATAAAGAGTCCCTCTTTCTCCATAAAGTCGGCCAGCTGCTGGCCCCTTCGGTTCCGTTGCCCTATTCCAAATTTCCCTAACTTCAGCTCACCGCTTTCTCTTGTGCCTAGTTTTGCGTTGAAGTCTCCCATCAACACCGTGTAGTGGGTTTTGGAGGAATGCATGGCTTTGGAAATATCCTCATACATTTCCTCCACCTCCTCATCGGGATGTGCCGAGGTTGGTGCGTAAACCTGTATGACCTTCAGCGAATACCGTTTGGTGATTCTGAGTATCAGGTACGCGACCCTCGTCGACACACTCCCAATCTTTACAACGTTATTGACGAGAGACTTGTGGACGATAAATCCGACACCTCCTTGGGACAGATGGTCGCCCTCCCGGTGATTGAACAAGTTGCCGGATTCGAGAATCACCGTGTCCTCCCCCTCTCTTCGGACCTCGGATAATCCTATAATACTCCAGCGCAACTTGTCTATCTCTTCTTCCAGCTCCAGAATCTTCTCGTCAGTCCTCAGTGTGCGTGCGTTAAATGTTGCCAGGTCGAGTCGTCGTAGGTGGCAACCGAACCTCCACCGGAGATTCTTAGCACCCCCTAGTCCTCTTACGACACGACAAATCACAAATGAAATCTAGGAATAATAAAAGAAATTATCACTGTGAATAATGGCCTACTTAATATTATTATACTGTTATTTGTTATTAGACATTTTAAATATACTATGAGAACAACCAATAAAAACGTAAAGGCTTCCAATAAATGATAGTATACCATCTCTCAAAAAGTAAAACTTATATATGACCCATGGCTGGGCACATTCTTCATTCATTTTTATGGTGGTTTTAGGGCAAGGGTCTCGGTGGTTCCCCAATGTTGGCGGACTTCACATGTACTCGTAATATTTTTTTTAATTACTCGGACATGCAGATTTCTTTAGGACGTTATCCTTCACTAACGAGCATGTGTTAAAAATTGACACTTAAGATTCCAGTTAACAATTTCATTGGTTCCGGCGGTGTTCGAACCCAGATTTCTCGTGTACTGTGACATTTACAGCACGTGCTTAGTGCCCGATTTACTATGGTTCTTCCATCTTATTTACGCCAAATGAATGTATGGAGACTTGCGACAGGCAAAACTGTCAAAATTGCGAGAAATCTGGTACTACGACGGTCAATCTGTCTACAAAGCAAATCCTTCCTACATTATGAGAGGCCCATGAACAGCAGTGGATTTGCACAGGCTGAGGTAAAAGATGAAGAATTGTTTACGTACCATTCATCATTTAAATTCAATAAATAAGAAGTTTCAATATTCGTTGTTACATCAAAGTTTAGAATTAATGCATGGCCCAAGTTTGACAGTTTCACTGCATACGATCCATCAAAGACATCCCAGCCGTAACTTATAGCAGTTAAAATGACAGCTGGATTCCAGCATCCTTCAACAACATGCAATATATCTTTAGGTAAAGCATTCTGAAATATTAGTATTAATATTATTAAAAGGTATAGTTAACATGCCATTTTAATTTAGAAGTAGCGTCATATAGATTATAGGTGTATGGCAAATCAATATACTAAAGAATTTTGATTTATTATACACCTATAATCTGTACAATGGCTTTATAGGGAAGTGACTAAGCAAATGATCGCGGTGCTACAGAGTCAAGGGTTCAAGTCGCTCAAGGAACAAGTGTTTATATGGCCTTTAAATAATTGTCTCATGGACATGTGTCCTTGTGCTTAGACACAGTTTACGTAAAAGATATCCAACCTATAAAAAGCTATTTTTGAGATATTGAGATTTGTAGTTTGTATCTATTTAATGAAATTGTTTTGTTTCTAATTTTTTGTAATTTTACTTTGGAAGTGAAAAACTCTTTAGAATCGTTGTGATTTAAAACGAAAAAGTGACACTACAAAGAGACAAAAATATAGATATATAGGATGTAGTTTGAGAGAGAATGAGATAAAATACAGTATACAGTGTTTCCTACTATCTGATGATCATCTCCTTTATCGAAGGTTCACTTCTACTTCTTTTTTACTTACGTAACTAATAATATGTAGCATAATTATATATTTTGGCATATTAATATCTAACTAATTTTTGACCCTAATATGAGTTGGATATCTTTTCCATAATTTTATGTACATAAACGCACCATTTTTTTTTATTTTCAGTACTGGTTGTGTCATTGTTGATCTCATGGCTACGTCTAGTATTTTTTAGACGACGGGTAGGTTAGCGTGAATAAGTTTGTATGTTAGTCTGTGTTAAGTTCGCGGATACGGAGCGCAGGAGACTAGTTAAACACTCAACGGCTGTTGACGTACTACTTTAATTGCAAACATTATTATTCGGCGCGGACGCAGCCGCGCACAGGTATAATACACAACATTCCTCCCCCTATAGTGAGGGTTTTATAATATGTAATACCTTATATAATAAAACTAACATATATAACATATAAGTAAATATATTTAAACATATTAAAAAAAACTTTTTATAATCAACCTTAGGGCGATTTCGTTTTAATGGCACTTGATACTCTTGTGCCCGTGATACCTCTTCTTCATCATCCGACGACTGTGGACGCGAACTCCTCGCGTTATTGTTATATGTGAGGGTGATCGTGATTGGCGGCAAGAGTCATTAGAATTCGTCAAGTTCTCATTAGAAGTCTCAGCTGCAGGCGCAGGTGTTAATATTCTGTCCTCGGGTCCATCCCCCTCTCCCAGCTCGCGAACTTGGTCATGACATTGCGAATCTGGCGGTAATATAGGTACGCATGACGCCGGTGTCGATACTGAACTACCTGGGGTATCAGGGCTGAGAATATCTAGCTCCCAAGGTCTACTTGCATTAATGGTGCCTTTATATAAAATTATTTGATTTACATGTTTTTTTACAACAGTATTTAACAAAGAGTCTCGTATTAAGTATATGATTTTACCAAGTTTTCGTATAATTACGCCTTTACACCAATTGAACTTATTTTTATTCAAATATTTTTTATATAAAACATATTGACCGGGTAAAAACATTTTTTCTTTCCCACCATGCGACTTAACCTGTGAACACTGTTTTGATCGGACTGTTTTAGCGAGTGAGGAAGACAGGGGCGGCGATGGTGCTGGCTTTAATATATCTAACCGCGATCTCAATTTACGACCAAAAACTATTTGCGCAGGAGATAAACCCGTCGTGGAATGGACCGAATTACGGTAATCGAAAATGTACTTTAAAAGATTTAAATTACATTCTCTAACATTATTGCTGCTCAACAAACTAGACTTAATACCCCTTTTTATTACCTTCACGTAGCTTTCAGCTTGTCCATTACTTGCCGGGTGGTAGGCTGGTGACGTGATATGCGTAATGCCGTTAAGTTGACAAAAGTCTAAGAACTCCCGGGAGCAAAACGATGTTCCATTATCAGTCACTATAGTCTCTGGAAGACCGAACCTTGACATGTATTCATATAATTTATCTATAACTGCGATGGAAGCACAAGTAGTATTCATGCGGCAGACTTCGACCCATTTGGAGTACGCATCAACGATCACCAAGTACATATGTCCGTTGATGGGGCCGAGGAAATCGAGGTGTATTCTTCGGAAAGGGTCAGCAGGATATTTCCACGGGGAAATATGTACGCGCGGCGGCGCTGCTCGTAGTTGCATGCATATTTCACAAGAGCCAATCATACGCTCAAGGACGCCGTCAATACCTGGAAACCAAAACCAAGAGCGAGCTTCGGCTTTAGTTTTAACAATACCCATATGTGATGCATGTAGCTCCGATATCACTCTATCACGTAACGATCCAGGGATAACTATTTTATGACCACGCATAAGGCAACCATTTTCATATGACAGTTCTAATTTACATAAACTATAGGGTTTTATCTCTGGATCATTAACTTTTTTTGGCCATCCCTCTAAAACATAATGTATGACCTTTTTCATAATGCGATCTTTATTTATTGCATCACGTAACGCCTGTAGGGTTATTGGTATCGCGCCCTTGACAACGAAATTAACGTACGCTGCGCGGTCGTCGATATCGGCGGTTTCCGTGTACCCCGCGTTTGAATCCCCGCCCGTGCCGCTACTGCTCGCATCGGCGCCCGGGAGACTGAAACGCGACAAGTAGTCTGCACTGTTATCCGAACTCTTAACATATTCTATCGTGTAATTATATCCGCTTAGAAATAAAGCATATCTCTGCAAACGGTTGGCCGATACCTCCGGAATTCCTTTGTATGGCCCAAAAATTGATAATAGCGGTTTGTGATCCGTACGTAAAATAAAAGGCGTAGACCTACCATATAAATATTGGTGGAACCTCCGTACTCCAAATACGATAGCAGTAGCTTCTTTTTGTATTTGAGAATACCTTTTCTCGGCATTATTTAACGTCCGTGATGCAAACGAGAGTGGCTTTTCAATACCTGCACTATTCTTTTGCGATAATATAGCACCTAACCCGTTAGGTGACGCATCCACGGTTAGTATAACTGTTTCATCTGGATTATAATGTGTTAAAACCTGTTCCGAGGATAATATTTTTCTTATATTGTCGAACGCTTTGTTTTCTACTTTAGACCATTTCCATTTTATCCCCTTTTTTAATAATTGGTAGAGGGGGGATAAAATAGATGATGCGTTTGGAACAAAACACCTGTAGTAATTGACGAGGCCTAAAAACGATTGTAATTGGTTAACATTTGTGGGGATTGGCGCTTCTAATATAGCTTTAACCTTTTCCGGTGACTTCTTTAAACCGTTTCTATTTATGACGTATCCCAGGTAACTTATTTCGTCTTTAAAAAAACTGCACTTATTTTTTTGCAACGTTAAGCCCGCGTCTTGTAATCTTTGTAGCACCTGGTGTAGCCTGTCTAGGTGCTCGGCATCGTCTTTGCCGGTTATCAGAATATCATCAAGTAAAAAATGTACTCCATTTAACCCTGCTAGTACGTATTCCATTGCACGCTGGAAAATAGCCGGCGCACTAGCTAAGCCGAAAACTAAACGTGTATAAGAAAATAAACCCCGATGGGTATTGATACATGTTAGCTTTTGGGATTCTTCATTTAGGCAAAATTGATTATACGCCATTGAGAGGTCAAGCTTAGTAAAGTATTGGCCCCCGTGTAACTTAGAAAAGAGTTCATTAACCGTCGGCAATGGATATTGGTCTATAACCAACTGTTTGTTTAAGCTAACAGAATAATCTGCACATATTCTGATAGAGCCATCGCGTTTTAATACGGGTACGATTGGGGATGCGTATTCAGAATAATTAACCGGACGAAGTACCCCTAGATCGACCAACCTCTTTAGTTCGCTATCTATTTTATCCATCAAGGCGAAAGCAATAGGACGCGCCTTAAAAAACAATGGCTTAACGTTCTCTTTCAAGGTTAACTTAACTTCATATTTATTGAAACACCCAAGTTCTCCCGAAAACACCTTAGGATAACGTATGTGTAGCGTTTCAATTTCATTCTGTATTTGCTTACAATAATGTATTGGCATCAGTTGAAGTTCGAAACGTGCAATAAAATCCCTACCGAGCAGTGGCGGGCCGCCATTACGAACTACATATACGTCTAGCATACACGTTTTACCCCGCCACTGAAGCGACATCTGTACACGGCCAGCACAACCTAAAACTTCACTGGTGTAACTCACTAATTTCTTTTTAGTGAACGATAATGGTACATCGTGGAAATGCAATTTATATGTTCTTTCCGATATCACAGTCACCGCCGATCCGCTATCGATTTGAAAATCTAAATCTATGCCATTGACAATAACGGTTTCTACTAAAGGCTCACCCCTAACTGATCGTATATTAAATATCTTACCGTCATCGCTGTCCTCGCCCACCTCACTCGTATTTACGTAATTCACTTTTTTGCACATTCTACGCAAGTGTCCTTTCATATTACACTTTTTACATCTGTAATTAGCGAAACGACACTCCAATGCACTGTGACTCGTATAACCGCATACTGCGCACTTTTGACGAGAACGCACGCACTTCGAATCCTGACCGATTTTGTATAGCTGGTCCGTGGTGGCATCGGTGACGACGGTAGTAGTGGCTGCGGCGCTGGCGGCAATCGCCCGCGCGCTTCGTACGTTCTCCGCCAGCTCAACAGCTTTTGCTAATGTTATACCCGAAATATCCTGCGTATATAACTTTTCTTTTTCCACTCCTGGCAGCATACCCATAATAAACCGGTCCCTCAGTGCCTCCTCTACATTGGAAAATTGGCAGTGAACGGTTAGGCCGCGCAGTCTAGCGGCCCACTGCGACGGTGACTCGGCGGGCTGTTGGGTAGCGGCATAGAAATTGTGGCGCTCGCTAAATCCAATCTGCTTCGGTGTGAAATGAGTATCCAAGATGGTTACGATATCCTCAAACGGAATTTGCTGAAGATCCTTTGGTACAGCGAGATCTGAGGCAAGCTTAAACGTACCATCGGCGAATGCGCTGAGCAGAATTGCTCGCCTTTTAACTCCTGCAGCATCATTTGACGCATTTATGTCGTTTGCAATAAACCATTGCGTAATTCTGGTTCTAAATATCTTCCATGATTGCAATTCGTGGTTAAAAATTGGTAAAGGACCACAGCTAAACGACATTTTTTTTTTGTAAAAACGCGGGTAAGAACTCGTCGCCAATGTTAAGTTCGCGGATACGGAGCGCAGGAGACTAGTTAAACACTCAACGGCTGTTGACGTACTACTTTAATTGCAAACATTATTATTCGGCGCGGACGCAGCCGCGCACAGGTATAATACACAACAGTCTGTATGCTTGAAGCTCTATAATATCTTCTTTGAAAGTAATAGCTTTCAAATTTAATTGAAAGTTGACAATGTAGACGACTTCTACTCTATATTTTCACAACAGAACATTAGAAATTTGATTATTGACTCTTGGTTCCGCAGTGGCTAAAAGCATTGGGTAATGGCGCTGTGGGCCGCGGATTTGAATCCTGAATCCACGGACGGAACAAGTGTTCGTATGATCTACAAATACATTATACATTTATTATTATATACATTCTTGTATTAGAAAGTTCCAACATGGCGGTATCGTTTTTTTTTAAATATAATTCTGTGGCCTGCAGCATTCTACAAGATTTTCTTCACATGTTATAGAATATAGAAATTTGTTTTAGTATTTTTCTTAGACGACTTACACAGCAATTTCTGGAGAAAATTAGGCTATGGATTCTCGTCCACGTGTGGCAATTATTCCATTTACAGCAGCATTGTGCCGGTTTACTTTGTGTCATTTAAGGGCTGAGATATTGTTAAGTCACTTCAATCAAGGCGACAAGCAGCGATTTGTTCCAACTCATAGGCATCAGAGCAGCATACTTGCAATTAGAGATTAATGAGATAATGACTGCACAATTTACAACACTCAATTGTCCTTAATATTATTTCCAAAACAAATAAAAAAAAATTGTATTTAAAATATTCTTAATATAATAAATGTACCATCATCTGACTCTGGAATGACATCCCTCTTGACATTAAATAAGCTCCCAACAAGTTTGTTTTTAAAAATCAAGTCCATAAGCATGTGAAAAAAATGTTGTATGTAAAGAATATGAGATATTGTCGAAAAATTAAATCTCTAAAAACAAAAATCATTTTAGCCTCTTTTAAAAATGGTCACAATGTTATGCATATTCATCCATTATTGTAGACATGTTGGTGGAATCGCACTGAAAAATGAATATTATCACCAGTTGTTACATGCTGGTGAGGTTGGTATTTTTAAAATTTCAGTTACATTGTAAAACAATAAATGACAGCTGAGTTCAAAGTTTTTACATACCGAAGCTTTTTCAAAAATTGCTCCTAATTTATCTACAGGTACATCATTAGATTCTTCTGCTCCATCTGTTAGTCCCGATAGAGCTACACCACCAAGGATATCCTTATGTCTTAAAAAATGTTGTACGCTGTCTTCAAACTTTCTAGATTGTGCACAACCAACAATGACTCCTGAAAAAAAAATTTGACATTTATAAACACTTCTTATGGTTTAGACATGATTCTACAGCTATAGCTGCATAAAAGTATATAGATGCATTTATTACACTGTTGGTATTCTTTCAGTTTTTCAAGCTATATGGCCAGCACATTGTCACTTTAGCTTACTGATCCTTTCTTTCGGATGTCAGTTACACTAGTTTTGCTGCAGATATCACATCATTACGGATTCTATCACACAGAGATAAAGACAAGAGACAAGCATAGTACTTTCAATAACTCACTGAGCCGCTTTAAGCTTCATAATATGGCTAGTAGTGGTAAAACAGATCTTAATTTCATATATATCACAGTACATGTCGCCAGTGATTATATATGAAATTGAGATCTGTTAGTTGTTTTGTTCGGCTAGGAAAAAAATGAGCACTCAGAAGCACCAGCTTTCCTGACCCCAGCGACGGACCAGCTTTTCTGACAAAGCCCACTTGGAATAGCTACCAAACCTGTTACCATGGGTGACCAAGCAATTTCAGACAGGAATTTTCTACAGATTTATTATATGTAATAAATCTGTAAACTCTAATGGGTTTACGTTTACACTAAAACTATATATCTTTATAACCATACATTTCTTAAATAAAAAAATAAAAAAATTGCCTGCCTCTATCCCCGCGCCTAGTGACCAATTACCGTTCCGGTGTTCCCTCCCTAGATCTAATGAAGTCTTAACTGTCATGCGCCTAATTGTTTTGGTCACATAGTAAAGATTAACATACGAGTATCTGACACATAGTATATGGGACAAATGGCGTATTTACGTTAGAAAATGCGCTGAAATACCGGAGATTGGTGATATACATGTAATAATGTCCTCCAGACCGAATTTCGGCCACGGCGGTCAGCCTCAACGGAGGCTAGCCATCGGCGCAGGACAGGATTATAGTGCCCAAGTGTATGCGCAAGCACAGGTGCACTCTCTATGCCCTCACTCTCATAATCCGATGGGACGGTTGTTGGCGACGCGCCTATAAGAATATTTCAATTTATTAGTTAACCGATTACGAATAGCTTCTAAAAAGCAAATTATCAAGCAACAGTATCCCAATAAGAAAATGTTTAGTTGAATCTTAAAGAAATATCGAACTAATGATATGAAGGTCTTGGGTTCGACTCCCAGGCCGGAATAGTTTATTGTTTTCCTAGTAATATTTTCTTAATAAATTCATATAGGGAGTTTTTAAGATATAAATTATGTTACCGGATTTATTCCCAGGTTGAAATCATCTTTCCAATGATGTCAATTTAAAGAAATATTAAAATAAAGTTAGAGACCGGATTTGTTCCCCGGTCGAGATGATCGCTGTGCATAAGTAGAATTAATGGAAATTAATTGCATAAGTATTGTCTTATATGATTTTGATATGTTTTGTATGAAAACAAATGCCTATTTTCAATGTATTGATTCATGAAATATTTTGTCTATGTTATCTGATAAGAAACATGATAACTGATAAGAATCTGATTAGAAATAGTTTTCAACGTTAGAAAATTGTGTAAAAGCATTTATTCACCTATTATTGTAGATATTAGTGTATACTAAACTTTCCATTTTTACTGATAGTCGATTGCCGTGCAAAAGTTAGTTGTTCAAATAGTGTGAGATCATAGACGCACGCTAGCCACGTACTTAGGAGGCCAAATATGTAGAAATTTAAATATTTGTAATTTCAGCAATTTATGTATGTAATGACTTGTAAAACATTTCAGATTGATTGTACGTGCAAAAGAGGTGAATTCTGTGTTATTTTTATGTGAAAATTCCAGTGAATAAGTGAAATAATGATAGTTTTGTATAAGAAATTTAAAAGTGTTTTAATAGTGAAATGTATAGAGAAAATGCAAATTAAACTGTTGTGTTGTTTAAGATATGTATAATTTCAAGTGGAAAACATTGTTTTAACTTTCTATGTTAAATATTTAAGAAATTCAACTTGTTCAATGTGAGTAAAATATGCACATTTTGTTTAATAAATAAAAGGTTTTTTGTGATATGAAAATGTAAGTAGTTAGGTTGTACCAGTTCTGGCGCACTGAGTCAGTACTACTATACCAGTAGTTAGGTTGTACCAGTTCTGGCGCACTTGTAGTTACGTTGTACCAGTTCTGGCGCACTGAGTCAGAAGGGTACAAGTGCGACGTTCGTCGACTCACGATCCTAAAAAAAAAAAAGGTTTTGGCATGCTCTGATCACGAATCTGCGGTTCATTTTTGCGTAGGATGCACGGTTACGGAGATGTGCAGATCAATTAACTCTTATCTAATTGATATCCGGTGCGACCCTCCACCATCATTAGCGCTCCATTGTTCTTATCTACTTATCTATTGTTCGTTCAATACCGTCATTATCTATTCTTCCTCAGCGTGGTGCTATTGTATTATACTCCTTTGTTCCTATCTACACTAATCTGACTCATTAATAAAACACATTATCTAATTTTGTTACAATTTATAAAATACAAAATCTTATTGCTTATTATCTATAAAATAGGAGCGAAACATCTCATCCACTAAAATATCGTTGTACAATGTGTTCCCTGTAAATATACTCGTAAAACTATGCATTAAACATCCCTGAAACTTATATAGCAAATACATTAAGCAATATTCGCCACAAACTGAAGTCCACTCATTCTGAATCCTATCAACATTCCAGTTCCATCTTTTACAATTTCTTTTAAAAAAACTCTAGATGATATCGTACAGATGCTCGTCTGTATGAATCAAAATATTGACCGACGTCATTCGTACACGTTCGTATTCGTATCGTTACACAAGGTTCGTCAGGACTGTATTTTGATACACAACTGCATTCGTTTTTAACCTTTCTCATAAAAATGTACCTCTGTTAAGCCCCAATAAGAAACTCCCAACCACACCATGAGCGAGGATGGAAAATGACCCCGTTGGACACGCGGAATACGGTTGCTCGCTTCTTCACTACTGTGTGCGTACACCTTATCATTTTGTTTGTTGTAGCTCTCTTCTACGGTAAAAAATTTTTCATCCGAAAAAAGAATTTTCCGATATTTTTTCCCGCGTACCGCTTCAACAAAGCGCGGCATCTCTTCAGTCTCAGATCCATTAGACGAGCATTCAAACGATGTCCTGTTTTTCTTCGATATGCCCGAAGCCCTAAGTCTTCATTTAACGCCGTGGTTCTGCTTAACCCCATCTGAAGGGCCAACAGTTACTGCTTACGTTTAGGATTTCTTTGAATTCGCACCTTTACAGCTTTTATCACTGCTGGAGTCCTAACAAATCGAGGGCGACCACTTCTTGACCTGTCATCTACACTAGAGTCTTCATTGTACCCCGTTGGACACGCGGAATACGGTTGCTCGCTTCTTCACTACTGTGTGCGTACACCTTATCATTTTGTTTGTTGTAGCTCTCTTCTACGGTAAAAATTTTTTCATCCGAAAAAAGAATTTCCCGATATTTTTTCCCGCGTACCGCTTCAACAAAGCGCAGCATCTCTTCAGTCTCAGATCCATTAGACGAGCATTCAAACGATGTCCTGTTTTTCTTCGATATGCCCGAAGCCCTAAGTCTTCATTTAACGCCGTGGTTCTGCTTAACCCCATCTGAAGGGCCAACAGTTTCTGCTTACGTTTGGGATTTCTTTGAATTCGCACCTTTACAGCTTTTATCACTGCTGGAGTCCTAACAAATCGAGGGCGACCACTTCTTGACCTGTCATCTACACTAGAGTCTTCATTGTATCGTTTGATGGTACGATAAACGAATCTTTTGGTTATATTCAAATTTTTCAGTATATCAAAAAATTTAATTGGCGCGTAATCGCAACTGCAACACGGTCTTTTTTAAGCGTCCACTCCATATGTAAAAATGAGTAAAATTCTAAAAAGTATACAGTTTTATTTTCATGAATAATTCGAATTCAATAAACTTTTTTGTGGCCAGCATTCTAAAAGAAAAGTTTTTACTGTGTGACAATACTTATGACCTGACTAGGTATATACGTTGGTACGTGGGTGTACATGGACAGTCTGTTAGCAGCATAAACATTATTTTCTAGACTGGGGTGAATCTTTTTCAGATGTTGTTGTACATCTAGTGTATCCATGATATTACTGCTATTAGTAGATTACTACAGTACAATCTACTCAATGACTAACATAGGAATGATCAATTATGTGATTTCTAAATATTAAATTGCATTTTTTCTGTTATACAAAACCTATTTGAGTCATCAATACACTGAATAAGACGCAACACGAAGAATGTGAGATAAGGTTGTTGACGCATAAAGTTATTATCAATTCTACTGTAGAAATTCTTTAGATTAGAATTATTACTTACTGGTACTATATAAGACCAAGCAACTGCAGTCATGGAGTTAGTGTATGGTCGTTTGACCGCAGTGTATCTATCAATAATACATTTGTGTTACTTCAACGCATCAAAGGCCCTAGATGTAAGTGTTTAATCTATTGACAAACTTACTTTTCTTTCTGTTATTTTTTTACGTGTGTATGATTTTGAACGACAGGCCTGTTGGTCTAGTGGTTAGTGACCCTGACTGTTATGCCGGAGGTCGTGGGTTCGATTCCCACCCAGGACAAATGTTTGTGTGATGAGCACGATCATTTGTTCTGTGTCTGGGTGTAATTTATCTATAATATTTATGTATTTAGAAATATATAAGTATGTTTATCAGTTGTCTAGTACCCATAACACAAGCTCTGCTTAGCTTGGGACTAGATGGCGTTGTGTGATAGTTGTGGAATATTATTATTATTATTATTATTATTTAGTGTTAACAAATTATATTTAAATATTTTGTGTGTGTATATGATTAAGCCGTGGTAGCTCAGATGGTTAGCGCAAGCTGTAAATTTTACAGTACGTAACGCGGGTTCGATCCCCGCCGACACCAATTAAATTGTTAATTGCAATTTTAAGTGTTTATTCTATTGACACACTTACTTTTCTTTCTGTTATTTTCTTACGTGTGTATGATTTAGTGTTAACAAATTATATTTAAATATTGTGTGTGTATATGATTAAGACGTGGTAGCTCAGATGGTTAGCGCAAGCTGTAAATTTCACAGTACGCGACCCAGGTTCGAACCCCGCCGACACCACTTAAATTGTTAATTGCAATTTTAAGTGCTGATTTACCACGTGCTCGGCGGTGAAGGAAAACGTCGTGAGGAAACCTGCATGTCTGAGAAAATTTCGAAGGCATGTGAAGTTCGCCAACACACATTGAGACCGCGCCGCGGACGTTTCCTAGCCATAAATACAAAGACAATAGCAGAAAGTAAAAAGTTAAAAAATACTTTTTTAACAATGACAGTCATTAGTTGATCATTAGTGAATGTGATTCTGTTTTCTTAAATTACAGGAAGAAAAGAGCAGAAGGAAGAAATGGGATGATGGGAAGTAATGAAGAATGAATTGTTATGTGAAGTTTGTTGGAACAAACATATTTTAGTCACGTGTAAATACTTTTAACATTTTGGTTCAAAATGACACAAAATCTAAAAAATATTAGATACATCATCGACATGGACGGATTTTACATTACATATCCTCATAAACATTTTCAATGTAGAGAAATGGCTATTCTAGACGTAAAACTATCTAATAAAAATGATTCGTTTATCGATCATTATTTGTTTCGGCCAAGTTATCCTTTCAATTATTTGTTGCCAAAAGACAAAAAAACTGTTCGTTATTGTGAAATACACGTGCACGGCATTCCATATTTTGATGTGACCGAAGAATTAAAATGTGCCTACAAACAAGAGAACATCATTCCCATACTAAATTGGTATATTAGAAATTTGTGCAAAGACGAAGTGATCGCATACAAAGGTGGTTCAACAGAAAAACAAGTGACGAAGTGTGGGTTTTTTACAAGTGGTTATTGCTTGAAAATAAAATTTTAAATTAATCATAAATTTTGTTTGATTTCCCAAAAACATTAGTTATAGTATACTATATAATACAAAATTGGTTCAACAGAAAAACAATTTTTAAAAATGTTGACGACGAATGATAGAATTTTTAATATTGAAGAATACAAATGTCCAAAATACAATGATTTGGTAAATGTCATAAATTTAAACAAACGTTATGTGTGTAATAATCATATATTTGCAAAAAATAATCACAAAATTTTACATTGTTCTTGTGACGAAGTGTGGGTTTTTTACAAGTGGTTATTGCTTGAAAATAAAATTTTAAATTAATCTGTGCCGGACGGGCGAAACTCTCCGGAGTAAATGTTGTCGAAGATACTTCGCGAGTCGCTCACGTCCTACACCTATAAGTTCCGGTGGGTACTTTCACCGCCGTCTTTGTGGGTGCCGCTGAGGTATTGTGGACTGTGGTTCAAATCAAAATGCACGATTAACAAATACAAATAGCAAGGTAGTGGCCAGCGGTTCGACTGATTGATTAGTCGCGAAATTTTATAACTATAACTATCGATCACGGTTGTTAAACTACGGTTGTTCACTATTGGTTGGTCACTGTATATTTCGAAAGATTTCTTTAAATTGTACGGTGGTATCAAAGATCTATTGGTAGTAGCTGGTTTTCTAACACTACTGACTAGCAGCTATTATCAACTAAACTAGTTGATTTTATCACTTGTGTAACTGCGGATATCAGTTACCACTTTCACTATAATATGTAACTGCGAATATCAGTTACGACCTTTTTCGGCTAGCTAACACTTTCACGATATGTAACTGCGAATGTCAGTTACGACCTTTTTCGGCTAGCTAACACTTTCACTATTCACTATATACTGCTACTAGTCACTTCAGCTACCACCGGATACTCACTCACTCACTTCACTTCACTTCACTGTCACTGGTAGTTCTTCACACTACTACTGGTACTGGGTCCCGAGCCCCTAAGGTAGACTTGGGCAATACTTTGCAGTGAGCCGCTTGCCATTTTCCGTTTGCCTCTTTATTGCATAAACTTTTCACTATACAAATGGCATAATTTGCAATATTTTCTATACAAAACTAATTGCTACACTAACATGCTATACATCATTAAGTCGGTAGTCTGGTACTTTATAAGTATATCATAAAGGTTACTCAAAATATTAACATTGTAAAAAGTTATTAAACGAAATGTCCAAAATTTTCATAATATTTGGGTACATTAATTCTTTGTTTTTTCTATAACTACGAAATGTATGTGTTTTTTCCATTGAGTTACAATACCTATAGAGTCACAAACAGACAAATAAAATGTCCGCGCCAAAACTCGGCGCACGCTGCGAAGTGCGCAGAGTTTTTGTTTAGTTGTAAGGCGACCACAATCCTCGTACAACGTCCGCGATGCCAAAGTGTTCGGTGATTTCCTGCCCAAATAACAGCAGACACGTGCGAAAAAAGGATGGTGTTTCATATTTTAGGTAAGTATCATACCAAATTTACGTATTTATGTATCCACAGTGCATGTTTTCATTTAAATTTCAATAATTTTCATTTTATTAGCAAACTAAATCACTCACCGCCGACCGCGCGGCGCCGCGATAACGTGCCCTTGAGTGAATGATGATGACATTGCATACGAGCGACTTTGAACATTGTACAAGCAGGTTAACGTCTAAATTCGAGCAAATGTCATTTTGAACTATATAATATCAAAATATATAGGTATATGGAACGGCGCTCGGACATTTTTTGAGTATTGTCAGTTAGAGATTGTGACTCTATAGGTATTGTAACTCAATGGTTTTTTCTATGTGTTTTTTCTATAACTATACACTTCTTTAATCTATAAGCCATATGCTAATTGAATATCATATTTATAACTCTTTTAGAACATAAAATTATTTTCCTTATTTTAGTATGAACTATTACGCAGTTAATTAAAAACTTTCCACGATAAGACGCGCTGTGATTGGTCTATTTTTTGGTATATAATAAAAGTTGTTTATATCACTTGTTATCAAAACGACATTCTATACAAATATACTAAGAGTTATAAACATGCTAAATAACTATATTAATACACGTTTTCACTCAGTTTCGTCGGTAATTTCATTATTAATACAAAAACAATATTCTTTATAACTTCGTTTCTTAGCGTTGTTAGGCCGTCGCGAACATAATCATAAATTTTGTTTGATTTCCAAAAAACATTAGTTATAGTATACTATATAATACAAAATTGGTTCAACAGAAAAACAATTTTTAAAAATGTTGACGACGAATGATAGAATTTTTAATATTGAAGAATACAAATGTCCAAAATACAATGATTTGGTAAATGTCATAAATTTAAACAAACGTTATGTGTGTAATAATCATATATTTGCAAAAAATAATCACAAAATTTTACATTGTTCTTGTGACGAAGTGTGGGTTTTTTACAAGTGGTTATTGCTTGAAAATAAAATTTTAAATTAATCATAAATTTTGTTTGATTTCCAAAAAACATTAGTTATAGTATACTATATAATACAAAATTGGTTCAACAGAAAAACAATTTTTAAAAATGTTGACGACGAATGATAGAATTTTTAATATTGAAGAATACGAATGTCCAAAATACAATGATTTGGTAAATGTCATAAATTTAAACAAACGTTATGTGTGTAATAATCATATATTTGCAAAAAATAATCACAAAATTTTACATTGTTCTTGTGACGAAGTGTGGGTTTTTTACATGTGGTTATTGCTTGAAAATAAAATTTTAAATTAATCACAAATTTTGTTTGATTTCCCAAAAACATTAGTTATAGTATACTATATAATACAAAATTGGTTCAACAGAAAAACAATTATTAAATTTGTTGACGACGAATGATAGTTTTTATGAAATTTGTTACAAAATTTGACTTCCCACATACACTTGGTCCTGCCACAATAGCAGTACACGGATGTATAAAGTGAAACATTACACGTCTAAAGTTCTAAGGTGAAAAATAAAAAATGAAAGTGTTGGTGTAAACAATTCAAACAAAATTTATGATTAATTTAAAATTTTATTTTCAAGCAATAACCACTTGTAAAAAACCCACACTTCGTCACAAGAACAATGTAAAATTTTGTGATTATTTTTTTGCAAATATATGATTATTACACACATAACGTTTGTTTAAATTTATGACATTTACCAAATCATTGTATTTTGGACATTTGTATTCTTCAATATTAAAAATTCTATCATTCGTCGTCAACATTTTTAAAAATTGTTTTTCTGTTGAACCAATTTTGTATTATATAGTATACTATAACTAATGTTTTTGGGAAATCAAACAAAATTTATGATTAATTTAAAATTTTATTTTCAAGCAATAACCACTTGTAAAAAACCCACACTTCGTCACAAGAACAATGTAAAATTTTGTGATTATTTTTTGCAAATATATGATTATTACACACATAACGTTTGTTTAAATTTATGACATTTACCAAATCATTGTATTTTGGACATTTGTATTCCTCAATATTAAAAATTCTATCATTCGTCGTCAACATTTTTAAAAATTGTTTTTCTGTTGAACCAATTTTGTATTATATAGTATACTATAACTAATGTTTTTGGGAAATCAAACAAAATTTATGATTAATTTAAAATTTTATTTTCAAGCAATAACCACTTGTAAAAAACCCACACTTCGTCACAAGAACAATGTAAAATTTTGTGATTATTTTTTGCAAATATATGATTATTACACACATAACGTTTGTTTAAATTTATGACATTTACCAAATCATTGTATTTTGGACATTTGTATTCTTCAATATTAAAAATTCTATCATTCGTCGTCAACATTTTTAAAAATTGTTTTTCTGTTGAACCAATTTTGTATTATATAGTATACTATAACTAATGTTTTTGGGAAATCAAACAAAATTTATGATTAATTTAAAATTTTATTTTCAAGCAATAACCACTTGTAAAAAACCCACACTTCGTCACAAGAACAATATAAAATTTTGTGATTATTTTTTGCAAATATATGATTATTACACACATAACGTTTGTTTAAATTTATGACATTTACCAAATCATTGTATTTTGGACATTTGTATTCTTCAATATTAAAAATTCTATCATTCGTCGTCAACATTTTTAAAAATTGTTTTTCTGTTGAACCACCTTTGTATACGATCACTTCGTCTTTGCACAAATTTCTAATATACCAATTTAGTATGGGAATGATGTTCTCTTGTTTGTAGGCACATTTTAATTCTTCGGTCACATCAAAATATGGAATGCCGTGCACGTGTATTTCACAATAACGAACAGTTTTTTTGTCTTTTGGCGACAAATAATTGAAAGGATAACTTGGCCGAAACAAATAATGATCGGTAAACGAATCATTTTTATTAGATAGTTTTACGTCTAGAATAGCCATTTCTCTACATTGAAAATGTTTATGAGGATATGTAATGTAAAATCCGTCCATGTCGATGATGTATCTAATATTTTTTAGATTTTGTGTCATTTTGAACCAAAATGTTAAAAGTATTTACACGTGACTAAAATATGTTTGTTCCAACAAACTTCACATAACAATTCATTCTTCATTACTTCCCATCATCCCATTTCTTCCTTCTGCTCTTTTCTTCCTGTAATTTAAGAAAACAGAATCACATTCACTAATGATCAACTAATGACTGTCATTGTTAAAAAAGTATTTTTTAACTTTTTACTTTCTGCTATTGTCTTTGTATTTATGGCTAGGAAATGTCCGCGGCGCGGTCTCAATGCGTGTTGGCGAACTTCACATGCCTTCGAAATTTTCTCAGACATGCAGGTTTCCTCACGACGTTTTCCTTCACCGCCGAGCACGTGGTAAATCAGCACTTAAAATTGCAATTAACAATTTAAGTGGTGTCGGCGGGGTTCGAACCTGGGTCGCGTACTGTGAAATTTACAGCTTGCGCTAACCATCTGAGCTACCACGGCTTAATCATATACACACACAATATTTAAATATAATTTGTTAACACTAAATCATACACACGTAAGAAAATAACAGAAAGAAAAGTAAGTGTGTCAATAGAATAAACACTTAAAATTGCAATTAACAATTTAATTGGTGTCGGCGGGGATCGAACCCGCGTTACGTACTGTAAAATTTACAGCTTGCGCTAACCATCTGAGCTACCACGTCTTAATCATATACACACACAATATTTAAATATAATTTGTTAACACTAAATCATACACACGTAAGAAAATAACAGAAAGAAAAGTAAGTGTGTCAATAGAATAAACACTTAAAATTGCAATTAACAATTTAATTGGTGTCGGCGGGGATCGAACCCGCGTTACGTACTGTAAAATTTACAGCTTGCGCTAACCATCTGAGCTACCACGGCTTAATCATATACACACACAAAATATTTAAATATAATTTGTTAACACTAAATAATAATAATAATATTCCACAACTATCACACAACGCCATCTAGTCCCAAGCTAAGCAGAGCTTGTGTTATGGGTACTAGACAACTGATAAACATACTTATATATTTCTAAATACATAAATATTATAGATAAATTACACCCAGACACAGAACAAATGATCGTGCTCATCACACAAACATTTGTCCTGGGTGGGAATCGAACCCACGACCTCCGGCATAACAGTCAGGATCACTAACCACTAGACCAACAGGCCTGTCGTTCAAAATCATACACACGTAAAAAAATAACAGAAAGAAAAGTAAGTTTGTCAATAGATTAAACACTTACATCTGTGGCCTTTGATGCGTTGAAGTAACACAAATGTATTATTGATAGATACACTGCGGTCAAACGACCATACACTAACTCCATGACTGCAGTTGCTTGGTCTTATATAGTACCAGTAAGTAATAATTCTAATCTAAAGAATTTCTACAGTAGAATTGATAATAACTTTATGCGTCAACAACCTTATCTCACATTCTTCGTGTTGCGTCTTATTCAGTGTATTGATGACTCAAATAGGTTTTGTATAACAGAAAAAATGCAATTTAATATTTAGAAATCACATAATTGATCATTCCTATGTTAGTCATTGAGTAGATTGTACTGTAGTAATCTACTAATAGCAGTAATATCATGGATACACTAGATGTACAACAACATCTGAAAAAGATTCACCCCAGTCTAGAAAATAATGTTTATGCTGCTAACAGACTGTCCATGTACACCCACGTACCAACGTATATACCTAGTCAGGTCATAAGTATTGTCCCACAGTAAAAACTTTTCTTTTAGAATGCTGGCCACAAAAAAGTTTATTGAATTCGAATTATTCATGAAAATAAAACTGTATACTTTTTAGAATTTTACTCATTTTTACATATGGAGTGGACGCTTAAAAAAGACCGTGTTGCAGTTGCGATTACGCGCCAATTAAATTTTTTGATATACTGAAAAATTTGAATATAACCAAAAGATTCGTTTATCGTACCATCAAACGATACAATGAAGACTCTAGTGTAGATGACAGGTCAAGAAGTGGTCGCCCTCGATTTGTTAGGACTCCAGCAGTGATAAAAGCTGTAAAGGTGCGAATTCAAAGAAATTCCAAACGTAAGCAGAAACTGTTGGCCCTTCAGATGGGGTTAAGCAGAACCACGGCGTTAAATGAAGACTTAGGGCTTCGGGCATATCGAAGAAAAACAGGACATCGTTTGAATGCTCGTCTAATGGATCTGAGACTGAAGAGATGCCGCGCTTTGTTGAAGCGGTACGCGGGAAAAAATATCGGGAAATTCTTTTTTCGGATGAAAAATTTTTTACCGTAGAAGAGAGCTACAACAAACAAAATGATAAGGTGTACGCACACAGTAGTGAAGAAGCGAGCAACCGTATTCCGCGTGTCCAACGGGGTACAATGAAGACTCTAGTGTAGATGACAGGTCAAGAAGTGGTCGCCCTCGATTTGTTAGGACTCCAGCAGTGATAAAAGCTGTAAAGGTGCGAATTCAAAGAAATCCTAAACGTAAGCAGTAACTGTTGGCCCTTCAGATGGGGTTAAGCAGAACCACGGCGTTAAATGAAGACTTAGGGCTTCGGGCATATCGAAGAAAAACAGGACATCGTTTGAATGCTCGTCTAATGGATCTGAGACTGAAGAGATGCCGCGCTTTGTTGAAGCGGTACGCGGGAAAAAATATCGGGAAATTCTTTTTTCGGATGAAAAAATTTTTACCGTAGAAGAGAGCTACAACAAACAAAATGATAAGGTGTACGCACACAGTAGTGAAGAAGCGAGCAACCGTATTCCGCGTGTCCAACGGGGTACAATGAAGACTCTAGTGTAGATGATAGGTCAGACTCCGTTTGCGCGCCGCCCCCGAGCGGTCGTGCACACAGTTCTTTCGCGCCTCCGACCTTTCGGTAGCGCAACCGCTTGCCCGCGCGCCCCGCTCTCCCCGGCTAACACCGGCCGAGCAGACGCCGTTAGTGAGTCACTTTGTTTTCGCATCGTTCCTGCCCCCTTGCTCCGGCGGGGAGGCTTGAGCGCACTTTGCTTGTTTTGTTTTATTTGTTAATTTTTCTGTTATTGTTATTGTTTTTGTTATACTGTTATTTGTTGTGTATACTATCCTTAGAAGATCGTCTCTTGCTCTTCTCAGAGCAAGCCCTTGTTCTTTTCAGAACATAGGGACCCCAGTTTCTGGAATAGATCGTCAGTCCTCCCCATCTGCCCCCAAGGCCCTGTTCTTCTCAGAACAGGGACCTCCAGTCTTCTTAGAATAAAACGTCACCCCCCGTCCAGATCAACATGTCGTCCATGGATGCTAGCCAAATTTTGGCTCTTTTCCACCAATTTTTAAAAACCCAAGGCGTAGACCTTGATAGCTTTTCGATCAATCTCACCCCCCGTGCCCCTAAGGCATGTGTACCCCCGCCCGCCGTCGCTGCTTTCCTCGCGACCCAAGCGGCTGCCCCGCAGTCCGACTCGCCCGCGTCCCCCGACTCCTATATGGAGCACTCGGACAACACGTCCGTTACCTCATCCTCCCGGAAGAGGACCGCCCTCAGCTCCACCGGCTCCTCGGATTCTTCCGACTCTGAAGGAACCATAACCGACTCCCAAGCCGAATTCACGTTAGTGAAATCAAAGCGCGGCCCGAAACGCGCTGCCACTTCTAGCACTCCCCCCGCCTCAGCGGCCGCCGCCGCCCGCACTCCCTCCGCCGCTGCCTCAACCTCCGCAGCTCCCATCGTTGCCCCTACTTTCGCAGCCCCAAACGCTGCCACCTCACAGTCGAAAGACAATACCGCCAAGCCAGCAACCCGCTGCGCTCCCGAACTGGCCAAAAACCAAGTCCCGCCCCCTGTCTTTCTCAGAGACAAGGCGAAATTTACTCAACTGTCCAAAACCCTCTACGATAAGGGTTTCAAATATGACCAAGCCACTAATGTCGGCGAGGCCATCAAAATTATTCCGGCGTCTATAGAAGACTTCCGTAACATAACCCGCCTATTCACGGCCGAGCGTGTGTCCTACCACACATACGCCCTCGCCGAAGAAAGGAAAGTAAAGGCAGTCCTCCGCGGAGTTCCCTATGAACTCGCAAACGAAGACATTCTGGAAGACCTTAAATCCCAAGGCTTCCCTATTGAAGGTGTGCATAAAATGCACAGCAGCAGGGGCGAAAGGTTTAACCTCGCCCTCCTCGTTCTCACCAATGTGCCGGAGGCGAAGGCCATTTTCCGCGAGGTACGCACTGTGTGCGGCCTGTCGCGTGTTAAGGTCGAAGCCCCTCACCGGCGCGGTTACCCAGCGCAGTGCCACCGCTGCCAACTTTATGGACACGCGGCAGCCAACTGCTCAGCTTCACCCAGGTGCATTAAGTGCCTAGAACCCCATCACTCGAAAGAGTGCCCACGGCCCAAAAACGCCGAATCTCCACCCTCATGTGTCCTCTGCGGACAAACAGGCCATCCGGCCAATTATAGAGGTTGCCCTCGCGCCCCTCGCCCACCTCCGAGCCGCAAAGCTCCACCACAGGTCAATGACCGAACCTTCCCGGCTCTTGTAAGCCGCAAGCCCAGCCAGGGCCAGCCCCTACCTCAGCCCCCTCAGGGCTCATCTCAGCCCACACAGGGCATCTATCGGCCCCCACAGGGCCCCTATCGGCCACCTCAGGGCCCTCCACGGCCCCTTATGAGCCTTCCGCTCTCTCAGCCAGCGCCACTTCCAATAAACCCCTGGTTCCAAAAGGAATCAAATATCCCGCGGCCCTCCGCCGACCCAAAAAAACAGACAGACTCTGTAGTAGAGTCCCTAAACCTAGTGTATAACACACTTAATAGGATCAATTTAGACGAAATTCTTATTCTTGCGGGTAAACTGAGCACAGCTCAGTCCCCTCAGGGCCGTCTCCTTGCTCTTACTGAGCACATCAACCTTCTAAGGTCCTTGTAATTAAACTATGCCGGAGCCCTCTGCTCCTGCAATATCTCACGGTCGTATCAAACCAAAGGGTTTGTCGCTTGTTTCATTCAATATCCGCGGTCTGCGAAATAACCTCCCAGAGCTTAGGCTTTTTCTACGAGATCGCGAAGCCGATCTCCTACTCCTACAGGAGACCCATCTCAGCACCAAGGTCTCTAAAGGCCTTACTATTAAAAATTATTCACTCATACGTAACGATAGACCCGACCGCAAAGGCGGCGGCACTGCCATCTATCACAAAAAGTCCCTTCATTGCTCCCACATATCTACTCCTTCGCTTACCAGTATGGAAGCCACTATCACTAGACTAGCCATGACTGGACACCAGTCAATCATTATAGCCTCTTGCTATATCCCTAGCGGAACCCTCCCCGTCAAGAGTGACTTCGAAGCCATCCTTGCATTAGGCGACTCAGTCATTATGTTTGGAGACTTTAACTCCAAGCATACTGAATGGGCCTGCCGCACTACTACAAGTAGTGGCAGGGTGCTGCTCAATATCACTCAGTCTCTCGACCTGACTGTCTATAGCCCCCTCACTGCCACCCACTATCCCGACATTGTTACCTACGCTCCTGATGTGCTAGACTTTGCTCTAGTTAAAGGAGTTTCCCTTAACCTTAGAGCAATCGAGCCTCTCGACGATCTAGGATCCGACCACCGTCCTGTATCCCTCCTTCTTGGCCATCAGCCATCTCCAACTCCCACTTCCAAAACCTACACCGACTGGAAGGGCTTCAAGAAGTCTCTAGCCTCGGCTATAGACTCTCCGGAAGAAAGGGTTATGGGAGGGCCATAACCCTTTCTTCCGACGCCCTCGACAGTGCGGGGAAAATAGACACCGCGGTCGAAAATCTCACCTCACTTATAACATCCTCTCTTAAAGAGAATGAAAAAGTTGTCCCGGTTGCTAAAACTAGTCTTCCCCTAGATATTAGCAACCTGTTAAAAGCCAAAAAAGCTGCCCTCTGTAGAGCTGCACGCTATCCCACTCCCGAATACAGACTCGCGGCCCACCGCCTTCAACGCAAACTGCGTTACCGCCTCCAAGACTACAGAGACCACGAAAAGGGCAATCTCATGGAGAAAATCTCTCCCTCTCACACAGCGTACTACCGGATGGCGAGAGCCCTCCGGATAGACGCTATAACCCATACTCCCCCTCTGTCTCGTCCCGACGGCTCCATTGCCTTCGAAGACGATGAAAAGGCTGAGTGCTTCGCGGACAGCGTTGCCGCTCAATGCTCTCCCAGCTCACAACCCACTGACCCCTTACACATCCAACAAGTGGAGGACGAGGTCCGACGCAGGAACTCGCCCCCTACCGCCTCTGACCCTATCACTGTGTCCAAAGATGAGATTTCATCTACCATCAAAGGACTTAAGCCCAAAAAAGCACCGGGTGCGGATGGTATCTCCAACCAAGCCCTCAAACACTTCCCGGAGCAGGTAATCGCCTTACTGGCCATTATCTTTAATGCCTGCTTCGAATTCAGTTACTTTCCCACCTCTTGGAAAGAGGCAACTGTCATTGGCATTCCCAAGCCAGGCAAACCTCTCCACCTCCCCTCCAATCACCGTCCCATCAGCCTCCTCAAGGCCATGGGCAAACTTTTCGAACGAGTCATTCTCGTGCGCTTGAGGCGCCATTTGTTTCCCATAGACGGCGACCCTCTTGTCATCCCACAACAATTCGGGTTTCGAGCCAAACACTCGTGCCCCCAACAAGTTCACCGCATAGTGGAATACATCCTCAGCGGTTTTTACCCTCGCCGTCAAAAAACCATCGCGGTCTTCTTTGACATTGCCAAGGCATTCGACAGAGTCTGGCACGAGGGCCTTATCTACAAACTGTACGACTTAGGCCTCCCAGATCGTCTCGTTCGCCTTGTAGCCTCCTATCTGAAGGATCGTACCTTTCGTTTTAGACAGGAAGGCACGCTATCCTCTACCCGTCAAATAAAAGCCGGTGTCCCTCAAGGCTCTGTGCTTGCTCCCCTCCTATACATACTATTCACCAACGACATCCCTATCCCGTCGAATGGTGTCAAACTAGCCCTCTTTGCAGATGACACAGCCCTTTACTCCAAAGGCAACTCACTACCACAGATTCGGAACAAGATTCAAAAGTCAGTAAGCGACTTAGGAGCTTGGTTCCAAAAATGGCGTATCGACGTAAACCCGGAGAAAAGCTCCGCCGTTTGCTTCGAATATAAACGACGTCGTCTCACCACCACTCCGCCAATCAGGATGTTAGGAACCCCTGTCCCATGGCAAACTAAAGCCAAATACCTAGGCGTCACCCTTGATGCAAGGCTCACTTTCGAGCCCCATATCAAGAAGGTTACTCGCACCGCACGTTTTTACATGGGTAGGCTCAACAGCATGTTGGGCAGACACAGTAAAATGTCCCTCCGCAACAAGCGAACCCTATATAAGGTCTGCATACGACCTGTCATGACCTACGCGGCCCCCATTTTTGCACATGCTAAGCCCAAAGCTATAAATGAACTTCAAATAGTCCAAAATCTGTTCTGTCGTAGGGCCACTAACTCGCCCTATTATGTCCGTAATGCCGACCTACATCGAGACTTAGAGCTCCCAACAATCCAACAGTTTCTTAAATCACTCTCTGAGAGATTTTTCAAAGCCTCAGAGTCCCACCCAAATCATCTCATTCGTGAGACAGCTGCCTATGCAGCCCCTATTCACACTCGCTATAGTGTGCGCAGACTGAGAAACTCTCTCTCGGACCCCCCCAACAAGCTTTCGGCTGACCTGAACTGCCTCCTGGCGGCTCAGGCCGAGCCTCCATAACACATCCATTAATCTGCCTTTCCTTTCTGCCAAGGAGGGTCGCGTTCGTATACGGCTTAGAGATCTCTAGTCAGATCGTTAAGCCACTTCCTAAAAGGCGGTGTTTAGTGGGTAAAAGTCTCCACACAACCACGCAGCCGGCTGCGTGGTATGCTATGAGCATTCACCGCCTCCCTCCCCCGCTTTCCGGAGGGTTGCCCATATTTGCTTCGGGCGCAAAAAAAAAAAAATGACAGGTCAAGAAGTGGTCGCCCTCGATTTGTTAGGACTCCAGCAGTGATAAAAGCTGTAAAGGCGCGAATTCATAGAAATCCCAAACGTAAGCAGAAACTGTTGGCCCTTCAGATGGGGTTAAGCAGAACCACGGCGTTAAATGAAGACTTAGGGCTTCGGGCATATCGAAGAAAAACACGACATCGTTTGAATGCTCGTCTAATGGATCTGAGACTGAAGAGATGCCGCGCTTTGTTGAAGCGGTACGCGGGAAAAAATGTCGAGACATTCTTTTTTCGGATGAAAAAATTTTTACCGTAGAAGAGAGTTACAACAAACAAAATGATAAGGTGTACGAACACAGTAGTGAAGAAGCGAGCAACCGTATTCCGCGTGTCCAACGAGGTCATGAAGTGGTCACCCTCGGTCTGTTAGGACTCCAGCAGTGATAAAAGCTGTGAAGGCGCGAATTCAAAGAAATCCCAAACGTAAGCAGAAACTGTTGGCCCTTCAGATGGGGTTAAGCAGAAACACGGTGAAAAGGGTGTTAAATGAAGACTTAGGGCTTCGGGCATATCGAAGAAAAACAGAACATCGTTTGAATGCTCGTCTAATAGTCCTGAGACTGAAGAGATGCTGCGCTTTGTTGAAGCGGTACGCGGGAAAAAATATCGGGAAATTCTTTTTTCGGATGAAAAAATTTTTACCGTAGAAGAGAGCTACAACAAACAAAATGATAAGGTGTACGCACACAGTAGCGAAGAAGCGAGCAACCGTATTCTGCGTGTCCAACGGGGTCATTTTCCATCCTCGCTCGTGGTATGGTTGGGAGTTTCTTATTGGGGCTTAACAGAGGTACATTTTTGTGAGAAAGGTTAAAAACGAATGCAGTTGTGTATCAAAATACAGTCCTGACGAACCTTGTGTAACCTGTTTCTCATACCATGTTCAATAACAGACACTGGGTATTCCAACAAGATTCGGCGTCAGCTCATAGAGCGAAGAGCACACGAGACTGGCTGGCGGCACGTGAAATCGACTTCATCCGACACAAAGACTGGCCCTCCTCCAGTCCAGATTTGAATCCGTTAGATTACAAGATATGGCAACACTTGGAGGAAAAGGCGTGCTCAAAGCCTCATCCCAATTTGGAGTCACTCAAGACATCCTTGATTAAGGCAGCCGCCGATATTGACATGAACCTCGTTCGTGGTGCGATAGACGACTGGCCGCGCAGATTGAAGGCCTGTATTCAAAATCACGGAGGTCATTTTGAATAAACTATAGTGTCATAGGAATCTATGTTTTGTTAAGTTCATTTTGGTATATAAATGGTTACATAATGAATAAATTTGTTTCATTTATTTTATATTAAACATGTAATAGAATTTATGACCTGACTAGGTAATATGCAATTTGGGTACAGATGATAAACCAGGGTCACATTGGGTAGCTTTATATATCGATACGAATGACGTCGGTCAATATTTTGATTCATACAGACGAGCACCTGTACGATATCATCTAGAGTTTTTAAAAAAGAATTGTAAAAGGTGGAACTGGAATGTTGATAGGATTCAGAATGAGTGGACTTCAGTTTGTGGCGAATATTGCTTAATGTATTTGCTATGTAAGTTTCAGGAATGTTCAATGCATAGTTTTACGAGTATATTTACAGAGAACACATTGTACAACGATACGATAACGATGTTAGTGGATGAGATGTTTCGCTCCTATTTTATAGATAATAAGTAATAAGATTTTGTATTTTATAAATAAAAATTTTAACAAAATTAGGTAATGTGTTTTCTTGATGATTCAGATTACCGTTGTAGATAGGAACCAAGGAGTATAATATAATAGCACTGATAATCCGACGCACGAATAGATAATGACGGTATTGAATGAACAATAGATAAGTAGATAAGGACAATGGAGCGCTAATGACGGTTGAGGACTACACCGGATATCAATTAGATAAGAGTTAATTGATCTGCACATCTCCGGAACCGTGCATCCTACGCAAAAATGGACCGCAGATTCGTGATCAGAGCATGCCAAAACCTTTTTTTTTTTTTTTTTTAAGGTTCGGGAGTCGACGAACGTCGTACTTGTACCACTTCTGACTCAGTGCGCCAGAACTGGTACAACGTAACTACAAGTGCGCCAGAACTGGTACAACCTAACTACTGGTATAGTAGTACTGACTCAGTGCGCCAGAACTGGTACAACCTAACTACTAGCTTCTTCATATCGTACATTTCAATTTTGATGAGATGCGTCGCTTGGTCTCCGTCGTCAGAATTAGTAGAAATGTATGATACACCATCTCTAGCGGCTCGTGCTACGGTTGATGATAACAGCTTCCTCTTTTTTATTTTTGATTCAGCTTCAAAAAAATGATCGATTGCGATTTTCTTTTTCCACCATCGCATGTGTTATTATTAATGACGATGTCATCACTCTCTTCTTGAGGGGACGTACACGTACAAGGCAGTAGTTAGGTTGTACCAGTTCTGGCGCACTGAGTCAGTACTACTATACCAGTAGTTAGGTTGTACCAGTTCCGGCGCACTGAGTCAGAAGTGGTACAAGTACGACGTTCGTCGACTCCCGATCCTAAAAAGAAAAAAAAAAGGTTTTGGCATGCTCTGATCACGAATCTGCGGTCCATTTTTGCGTAGGATGCACGGTTTCGGAGATGTGCAGATCAATTAACTCTTATCTAATTGATATCCGGTGTAGTCCTCAACCGTCATTTAATATAATAGCACTGATAATCCGACGCACGAATAGATAATGACGGTATTGAATGAACAATAGATAAGTAGATAAGGACAATGGAGCGCTAATGACGGTTGAGGACTACACCGGATATCAATTAGATAAGAGTTAATTGATCTGCACATCTCCGGAACCGTGCATCCTACGCAAAAATGGACCGCAGATTCGTGATCAGAGCATGCCAAAACCTTTTTTTTTTCTTTTTAGGATCGGGAGTCGACGAACGTCGTACTTGTACCACTTCTGACTCAGTGCGCCAGAACTGGTACAACGTAACTACAAGTGCGCCAGAACTGGTACAACCTAACTACTGGTATAGTAGTACTGACTCAGTGCGCCAGAACTGGTACAACCTAACTACTAGCTTCTTCATATCGTACATATCAATTTTGATGAGATGCGTCGCTTGGTCTCCGTCGTCAGAATTAGTAGAAATGTATGATACACCATCTCTAGCGGCTCGTGCTACGGTTGATGATAACAGCTTCCTCTTTTTTATTTTTGATTCAGCTTCAAAAAAATGATCGATTGCGATTTTCTTTTTCCACCATCGCATGTGTTATTATTAATGACGATGTCATCACTCTCTTCTTGAGGGGACGTACACGTACAAGGCAGTAGTTAGGTTGTACCAGTTCTGGCGCACTGAGTCAGTACTACTATACCAGTAGTTAGGTTGTACCAGTTCTGGCGCACTGAGTCAGAAGTGGTACAAGTACGACGTTCGTCGACTCCCGATCCTAAAAAGAAAAAAAAAAGGTTTTGGCATGCTCTGATCACGAATCTGCGGTCCATTTTTGCGTAGGATGCACGGTTTCGGAGATGTGCAGATCAATTAACTCTTATCTAATTGATATCCGGTGTAGTCCTCAACCGTCATTTAATATAATAGCACTGATAATCCGACGCACGAATAGATAATGACGGTATTGAATGAACAATAGATAAGTAGATAAGGACAATGGAGCGCTAATGACGGTTGAGGACTACACCGGATATCAATTAGATAAGAGTTAATTGATCTGCACATCTCCGGAAGCGTGCATCCTACGCAAAAATGGACCGCAGATTCGTGATCAGAGCATTCCAAAACCTTTCTTTTTTTCTTTTTAGGATCGGGAGTCGACGAACGTCGTACTTGTACCACTTCTGACTCAGTGCGCCAGAACTGGTTCAACGTAACTACAAGTGCGCCAGAACTGGTACAACCTAACTACTGGTATAGTAGTACTGACTCAGTGCGCCAGAACTGGTACAACCTAACTACTAGCTTCTTCATATCGTACATATCAATTTTGATGAGATGCGTCGCTTGGTCTCCGTCGTCAGAATTAGTAGAAATGTATGATACACCATCTCTAGCGGCTCGTGCTACGGTTGATGATAACAGCTTCCTCTTTTTTATTTTTGATTCAGCTTCAAAAAAATGATCGATTGCGATTTTCTTTTTCCACCATCGCATGTGTTATTATTAATGACGATGTCATCACTCTCTTCTTGAGGGGACGTACACGTACAAGGCAGTAGTTAGGTTGTACCAGTTCTGGCGCACTGAGTCAGTACTACTATACCAGTAGTTAGGTTGTACCAGTTCTGGCGCACTGAGTCAGAAGTGGTACAACGTAACTACAAGTGCGCCAGAACTGGTACAACCTAACTACTGGTATAGTAGTACTGACTCAGTGCGCCAGAACTGGTACAACCTAACTACTAATGTAACGTACATCGTAGTAAAGATATTTTTTTGTGCTATCAAGTAAGTAAATTGTATAAATATATGTCTTATACAAAATAAATTATTGAGAAAACCGTGAGAGAGTGATAGTACAAATTGATGTAATTGAGTTGCGCAGGCGCGCAAATGGCGCGGCTCACTTTCGCGTATAGCTCAGGGGTAGCTCAGTAAACGAGTTTTCTTGCAATTCGTTCGGGAATCCTTCGGGATTAGTTCGGGAATCAAACCAGCAGTCAATAAGAAGAAGAAAGAAAAAGTGTAGGGAAGTGATAGGGAAAAGTGATTACTCTCTCACGGAACGGTTTGAAGATAATTGCTGTTTTATTCCCAAGAAATTCATCCCTCAAAATTATACAGTCCACATCGAAGAATTAAGGCGTTGGGACCGGGACGACTTCGGAAGACTCGTAATCCCCGCCTGAACCTATTTTCTGAAAAGGAAGAAGTTATCGCACTTGTGTGTTACTCCGTTGCGGAGATCACATACGTTGTTCCCGAACCCAACGTAGGCGTGATAGGGTGATAGGAGGCCGGATCGAGAGAAGCCTCGATTCCTCCCTTCTGTTTCAGAGCCCGAAAGTTTACGTCCTGCCCTGGTTCCTTTTCAATTGGTCCTTCGCAGCCAGGATCAAGGAACAAGCGGTGGACTGCGTGGGTTTCTTTTCAATGGTAAACCGACACGACCGGAGAGAGATCAGGCGCAGGACCAACGGCTTTACGTGCTTTTCGAGGCACGGGGGTGAGATATCGCCAACTTCCTGACTCCGGGCAACTACTGAGAATTTCTTGATAGAAAAACTCAATAATTAATTTTTTGGCCCGACCTGGGATTCGAACCCAGGACCTCACCAGTAGTCGCACTACTACAAACACTAGACCAATGAGGCAGGCAGGATGTGGATGAATCTGTACTGCAAATCGGTATTAAGTCCTACCCCTGCCATGACAAGGTGGAAAACCATTCGGGGGAAGAGAGGGGGTGGGGTTAAGGCACACTTAACCTAACCTATCCATATGTAATGTAATGCTTATGTATTAAGATCAGTTAAGTAGATTAGGAATTGAAATCCAGAATTAGCAGCATACTAGTAAGTACTAAGGCACTTTTTGAACACTACCTTGGGTAACCAGTAGTTTTTTTTTAAATGATTAAGATAGTACATACCTACAAGGCTACAATTCTGCAGCTCCTTCGATTCTTTGTATCTCTTAACACATGTGTTTAACATGTTGGAGGTTCTGTCAACTGATTTTGCTATTCTCTTGTAGCCCTTTTCAAGAGACACACGGCTATCTGCAATCGCCAAAATAATGTCGGGTTTGAACACTTCCATTAGATCCATATATCTGTAAGTTTTTGTAATTAAACTGAATTTAAAAAGAACTGTCAGTCAAAATGTTTTAGAATTCAAACAACTAGGCCCTCAAATGTTTATTGAAAATGTTATTATTATAAATGGATTACAAAGGCTGATGATGATAATGATTCATAAATCAATACTTTAAAGATTTTTTGATCTAATTATGTTCCCATTTTTATAATAGAGGGGGCAAACGAGCATGCGGCTCACCTGATAGTAAGTTACTACCACCGCCCACAAACAACCGCAACACTAGGGGAATGGCGGATGCGATGCCGGCCTTTTAGAAAGGAGTAAGCTGTTTTCTTGAAGGTCCCTAAGTCGCATCGGTCTGAAAAAGTCGCCGGTGATAAACAATTCCTACCAATACAAACTACTAATAAATAAACAAAAGTTTATTTATTAGTAGTTTGTATATATTATGTAGTTAATTATCATTTGTATAGTGTTCTCTTATTGCCACACCTACATCAAATTCTCACCACTCCATGGGTTGACTGGTAGAGAATGCCTCAAGGCATTAAGTCCGCCCTTTGTATTCTTTTGTTTAAGAATGCAATAAAGAATAAAATAAATAAATAAATAAATTCCACAGAGAAGTTGTACGAGGTAGAAAACTCCTAGTAAAATGTACAGTAGTGACAGCCAAGCATCCAGATGGTGAGGATGGTATCGGGAGTTTTGATGCAATGTGCGTTCGTGAAATTTGGCGGCTGGAACTAATCCGAACAGTTCCTCAGAACACTCCACATGGTAGATACGATAGAAAACGCAAAGGGATGCAACATCCATAAGCAGCGCCCAACTAACTCGGTCATCGACGATTCTAATAGTTTAGATGACCTCCATCATGTATACATATATCTGTATCATGTTTAATGTATTATTTGAAATGGAATCCATATTCCATTTCCATTATATCATCCGTAGATATCCATATATAATTTCTTTTATTACAGTCCATCACAAAACCACAGCTGAACATATGCCTCCCCATAGATTGCCTTATGGGGTGGGGGAAGTGATAATTTGCCATATTTGCAACGCTTAGCAGGTGGGTTGGTAACTGCAAAATGCTCCTATTTTTTTTCTTCTTGTTGCTCTTTTAAAAGCCATGTTGGGATGTTATTATGGATTCTCATAATTCTGAACATGGTACATGGATAGTGGAAATTTCTAATTAAAATGCAGATTTTAGTTATTTAACTTATTTAGGTCCAACCTAATTAAAAACGTATGTTATGCTAGGTCACCTGTCAGCTGATATCATTTTTTTTCCATGCTTTGTCCATAATGGTACTTTATCCACTTCAAAATGACCAGACGGTGTAACTTCATTCATGTTTTGGAGAGTGACACATGTGAAATGTTCCTGTAAGCCTGCAAATCGAGCCACACCTTTCCCCTGTGCTTTTAAACCATTTTCTAAATGTGCTGAATTAGAGAGGGGCACCCACAGGAGTTTTGAGTCAGAGAAAACTCTAGACAAAACATCTGCTGTTAAATGAACAACACTGCCACCCTGAAATAATTAATAATTCCATTTTCAAGAACAAATATAAACAAATTAATTAAAAAAATGTCATAGATAAGAAAATACTCTAAGCCAATAAATCCACTACTGCCGCTAGTTACTAATAAATAATTGAATTATGAGCCATGGGGTCGAGTCCCACATTGAATAATTACTTTTATTCCATTCATATAATTGTTGAGTTTGGTTTTTCAGAAAATAAAATTATAACAATTCACATTACATTGTTCATTTACCACTATCATAACAGAGTTTAGGGCAACCTGACTTATGAGATAAATTGTAAATCATTAGGCACTGATGGAGAGTAGCCCTCGCCCGCCGTAGCAAATTACACCTCACCTCCGCAGCTTTAGCTTATTGGTTGCCTTGGCGCCCAGCCTCAGCTGCTATGGCTCGCATGGGTGCTTTCGATTTGCTACGAAAGAGCAAACAAGCTGCACTTCCTGCAGCGCTGAAGCTGTTGCAGAAGTAACTTTGGGTCAATATTCCTGTGTAAAAAGTGAGGTAAAGATTTTACAAAAAAATCATTACTCTTAAACTATACATTTCCACAAGGGCGAAGGGTAGGAGGGTCTTCTCATGCATCCACCTCTCCCCCTAACCTCTTCCTACCCGTGTATGTAAGTACTAGATACCTATAGTTTTATCCGTTTTTCTATATATTGCCTTAAATTATACAATTAATATTACATATTGCCTTAAAGGGCATTATTTTTCATATTTTCCATGCCGGCAGCCTCAGAATTTTACTTTTAGTTGTTATTAGGAAGACATTACTTACCATTTCCTGGTTTGTTTCCACCTACGGGATTATAAGCGGTAATTGACATTATATATAATATAAAGTTTTAGAACTTGCATACTTGGCTGTATGCAAGGAAAAGGGTCTTCTTGTGACAAACACTATGTTTAATCACAGGAAGATCCATATGTACACTAGAGAAAGAAAGAATGAGAGAAGTATGATTGATTTGTTCCTGGTGGATGACCGACTGCGAAAACAGGTGATGGATACACGAGTGTTCAGGGGTGCTGATCTGGGAACGGATCATTATCTAGTAATTACTAGATTTAGGGGTTTGTTCGCGGGTTGGCGCCACCGGACGGCAGTAACAGAACCACAGTCGGTCTGTCGCATCCGAAGCTGGAAGCTTCAGGAAGCGGATACTAGGGACAAATATCACACGAGGGTAGCCGAAAAGCTTGACACCATCGATGGCAGGAAAGAATGTGTGGAGAGAATATGGCAGAACCTTAGGGATGGAATGGTAAGTGCAGCGGAAGAAGTATGTGGTACGACAAAAAGAGGTAGTAGTAAAAGAAGAGATGCATGGTGGAATGACGAAGTGAAAGAAGCTGTAAAAAAGAAGAAAAAAGCATGGTTAGACTACTTAGCCTCTAGTAACGATGAGCATATGAGAGAGAAGATGAAAGAAAGATATAAGCTGCAGAAAGTTCATGCGAAAACATTGATTGAGGAAGTACGTGAAAGGTGTAGAATAGAAGCGGACGAGAGGTTGTCGCACAACTTTAGGGAAAACTCCAAACTCTTCTGGAAAGAGGTTGGAAGGTCCCGGAGTGGTGCGACAGCTTTAAGAATGAACAAAGTGCTTTCGAGAACCAATGACGTCCTCTCAGAAAAATCGGACGTCATGCAGCGATGGAGTGAATTTTATAGAGAATTGTATGCGTGTCATGATCTTAGTGAAGGATCCGGGGGTGACGCCGTGACTGGCACGCCAGACACGGACCTCGATGACACTGAGGTCATCAGCATGAAAGAGATTGAACGTGCGATTCGAAGTTTGAAATGTGGTAAGGCTGCGGGACTAGACAGAGTTACTGCTGAAATGGTCAAGTACGGTGGGCCTCGCGTCTGGGACAGCTTTCATCTGCTGTGCAATTTGTGCTGGCGGACGGGAGATGTCCCGGATGATTGGCGATCCGCGGTCATTGTGCCTTTATATAAAGGTAAAGGTTCACATTTTGACTGCGGGAGCTATCGGGCGATCAGATTGACCAGTTTAGCAAGTAAAGTTTATTCGAAGGTTTTGACACGCAGGATGCAAGAGAAATCGGAAAGATTCTTATGGGAGGCACAATGCGGATTTAGACCTGGAAGAGGATGCACGGATCAAATGTTTTCTCTCCGCATGATCACGGAGAAGCTTCTGAGTGTTAACCAGAGGATTTTCTGTGCTTTTGTGGATCTGGAGAAAGCATTTGATAAGGTTATAAGGAAGAAAATGTGGGAACTGTTGCCGGGATATGGTGTGGATGGTCGATTGTTAAGGGCTGTGCAGTCACTCTACTATGACTGTAAAGCCTGTGTGCGGGTAGGGCATGACCTGTCACCCATGTTTAGCGTCCAAGCGGGCGTAAAACAGGGTTGTGTCATGTCTTCCTGGCTGTTCATACTGTATCTCGACAGCTGTTTACAGAAGCTGAAAGATAGCTGTTTGGGTGTGAAATTGGGTGACATAAAAGTTAATTGTCTGCTGTATGCTGATGATGCAGTGCTTATTGCACCATCAGAAGCAGAACTGCAGGCATTAGTCACGTGTATGAAAGAGGAATGTGAAATTAAAGGTCTCCGTTTGAATGCTAATAAAACTAAGGTTCTGGTATTTGAAAAGGACAAAGAGAGAACGAAATGTGAAATATGGGTAAATCAGGAATGTCTAGAACAGGTAAATGAAATTGTATACTTGGGGAGTGCTTTCAGCCGGGATGGAAGATGTGATTTAGATGTGGATAGGTGTGTCGCTGCCGGAAACAAAGTCAATGGTGCCCTGAATGCATTAATAAAAAGGCAAGGCGTGGTGAAGAGTGCACGCCTTGCAATACATAACGCAGTGTTGGTACCGACTTTGTTATATGGCAGCGAAACCTGGGTATGCCAGAAGAAGCATAAAAGCAAGTTGAATGCAGTGGAGATGCGATCTCTTCGTAAAATGTGTGGCGTTACCATAGCCGACCGAAAGCGAAACGAAGAGATTCGCAATATGGCAGGATTGAAAGATGACCTTATCACAAAAATTGATAGGGGCGTACTCCAATGGTTTGGACATGTTGAACGAATGAGTGAAGACCGAATGGTGAAGAAAATATATAGAGCGAAAGTAAATATTAAAAGGTGTCGAGGTAGACCGAGACTAACTTTCGAAGACCAGGTGAGCAAATTGCTCGAAGAGGGGAGGGTCAAGAGTACTCGGATACCTAGACGTGCATGTATGAAGAAGTTAATGAACCTGAAAGAAGCGAAAGAGGTATGTAAGGATCGTGACACTTGGCGATCTGTTCTCTCTGGCTACCCCATTAGGGATTGTGCGTGACGATAAGTAAGTAAGTAAGTAAGTAAGTTTTAGAAAATGCAGATAATATAAATTAGTTTTTGAATGTGTGGTTTTGGTCACAAGAGTGAAATAAATAAAAAATAAACAACTTAGAGTATATTACGGTATGGGTAGATTTATAATCTAGACTATTTTTATAGAAAAGTATGTACATTTTTGTTTTATAAAATATAAGTAAGATATCTTAATATAAAGCATGTAATTAAAATTAGTGCTGCTTTAAAAATTCAGCATAAATATTTTTATTTATACAAATATGAACATCGTCTAGCTCTGTTCAATTCAGCTCATGTGTTCTATTAATGTCATTCTTTTTCAATGGCAATTATTCACGTACCACATAGAATATTTTCAAGGAAATAAAATTAAAACTAACCTGCGTTAACAGAGCCGCAGTTGGTGTTTCTACCACGGCTGATGGCATTTTTAAAAATCCTGTCATAGATCCAACTCGCTCACTACTCGAGCTTGATATTTTAGTAATGAAACGCATTTTAAATATTTCTTATACCTAATATTTTTGAATAGATTTTTATTTGCATGCGCGCTAGTGATCACGTCATAGATAAATAGATTTTTTTAATTAACTGGCATTACGGCTCTGGGTTCTAGCCCTTCTGTGCCTATCATTTCTTTCAGAATCTTCGTTTCATATATTTTCCTTCACAATATGCTAATGCGTCACATTGCTAAGTTTTTTTGGATATTTTGACGACAGCTCAAGCCAGCGGACTGTTGATGGTGACAGCCACTCAAGTTTATAAGGCGCCCAAGCGATCAAATTAACTTGAGGTTTATATCAACATCAAAGCACTTGTTTCGTCATTTTCTCTAATAGTTCACACGCGCAGACACTTAATTCACAAAATCGCTTCATTTTTACGAATCAAAATTCACTTCAAACTATTATTCAAGCGATAAAACAGGAGCGGCAATCCGTCGACGGCCAAGTTCCCGCCAAAACTCCCCAGAAAATAGATATTATATATAATATTTCTGTATATTATGGAGTGTAGAGTAGAGCCAACACTCCATACTGTATATATATATATATATATATATATATATATATATATATATATATATATATATATATATATATTTAATAATAATAAATCATTTATTCTGAACCAAACCTTTTATACATTGTTCACACCCACCAAACTGCGTAACAGTTTGTCGGCGGATATATTACTCTAATCTATGATTAGATATGTAGACGTAGACAGAGAAACCTATAGACTAATGATTAGCGTGGCCTCGAGTGAGAAAGGACGATAACGTATTTTTAGGTAATACAATAATCTTTATGACTTTTAGACATATTTAGATAAAAATTTTAATTGTTATAAGAACTGAACTGAACTAGATTCACCAATCTTAAGCTCACAAAACACTTTTTTCTCACTTAAACTAACTTTTAAACTCCTTAGATCGCTACGAACTGTGAAAGTTGTTTAACAAAGTGTAATTTGTTAAACAAAAACCGGCACGGAGAAAGGGACAAACAATCACACCGCTCTGTCTCATTTCTATGCAAGATGTATGCATAAATCTATCTTTTTCGTGTGTGAATGCGAAAGAAGGCATCAATTTGTCTATAGGCTTCTCTGTTTACGTATGTAGATATGTAACCAGTTTTGCCGTATGAAGAAAAAAAAAGGATGCACTAAACCCTTATCAAAAATGCGCTATATTTTACAAAGATCTGCTTTCTAAAATCCACCAAATTCCGCTAAGTTTTATCCCGTAAATGTATAAGGAAATAAGAAAAAATGCGATTATTTAAAGACGATTGATTAAAGACCTCTTCATTTATTTAAGTAATATTACTAAAATCAACTAAATTGGACAATTTCACTGTCTTGACAAATATCGTCACATCCAGATGCCGACATTTTCAGGTAAGTTTTTATGTGGCAGCTTTGATTAAGAATTTTTTATCGATTAATTGATGACATATCATTATATTTGAGTTGGATGAGAGAAGTCTGTGTATGGAGTGTTACCTCCAACAATGGTTAACCCTATACTCCATGACTCTGTTGACGTGACGTTATCTAGCTTGCTACATAAAGTGTTGCCGTTTTAGCGTCTTTTTCGCTAGATCTAGTGCAATTCTAGAGTCTAAAACGCTTTTTTGAAATATCTAGGCGCTAAAAATATCTAGTGGAATCTGGCGGAAAATTCAATAATATTTGGCAGCCCAGTGTAATAAAACACTAGCGAGTCTATCGTTCACGTACATAGTACTATTATGTATTCTGTGGTCCGGGTATTCTCCGACCAAAATATTTTTTTTTATAGAAGAGGGGCGAACGAGCATGCGGCTTACCTGATGTTAAGTGACTACCGCCGCCCATGATCATGATGACATGAATTGCGGGTGCGTTGCCGGCCCTTTAGAAAGGAGTAAGCTCTTTTCTTGAAGGTCCCCAGGTCGTATCGGTCCGGAAAAATCGCCGATGGTAAACAATTCCACAGAGAGGTCGTACGGCGAAGAAAACTTCTTGTGAAACGTACAGTGGTGGACCACCAAGCATCCAGATCGTGTGGATAGAATCGGGACGTTTGCCATGTAGTGCGTTCACGAAATTTGGCGGCTGGATTAATCCGAACAATTCCTCAGAGCACTCCCCATGGTATATGCGAAAGAAAATGCAAAGAGATGCAACATCTCTTCGCAGCGCAGTGAATCAGGCCGATCGAAAAGCACTCGGTCGTCGACGATTCGAGCCACTCTGCGCTGCGGTTAAGTGGATGGAGCTGGTACTGTTGAACTCCAGCCCAAAGATGGGAACAGTATTCCATGTGCAGCCGAACCTGTTGATGATGTGTTAATAATTGTTTTATCTCCCTTTTGCATAATGGTATTATGTAGCCAGAAATATAGTTCTGAGTGGAAGCAAATCGCATGGAATTCAATTGGTCCAATGAGGAGGTGATGGTGATGATATAGTGAAATTTTACAAGTCTCCATATACAAAAATGCGGCTAGGATGAATGCCTTTCGGGAATTAATGGACTTAGCTATCAGCGTGCTGTCACTTCCAAACTTCAAACGCTGAAGTACAGCGGATATTCGGCGTTATAGACATCGTCAAAAGTAAGCTACGTAAGCGTATATCAGCTCTCTTCCAACAATTGTCAAATCCGAGATCATTCTTTCTTTTAAATTAACTGTCTACCTAGTAAGCATTGTGTGAACCTTTGACTGTCCTTTACATTTTAAAAGATCGATTTATGCTTTTCAGTATTTGCATGTCGTTCTGTAGATGCTAATTTACTTTGGAGTTTCGCATTGCATGCTTTACAAAAGGCAGCGAACTCATTATCTCTATAACCTGAAAGCTAATTTCAAATATTAAGTTTAGTGTAGAACAGAATATCATTTCACTTAAACAAACCGTATTAGATGATTCGATTCTTATTTGTAATTCATACACAAAAGTATTTTATGTACCTATTTACGACTGGAAACTTGTTTTGAAAATAATAGAAAGTATTTATTGTATAGTTTAGTAATCCTACAACGGCGGCCGTCTGTCATGTTTTGTCTGTAACTTATTGATCTTTGCTCCTAACAAAATGTATACTAAATCGCAGAAATTCCCTGAACATCGAAGTTCGCGACGTTCTTGAGGACGATCGCTCGGTGTAACCATCCAAAATATACCCAAAAATACTGACTTCCGGCAATATACCTGCAGAAAAACTAATGTTCTGAAAAATCGATGAAATATACTGAAGAATATGGAAATACTTGATTTGGTCACGCTCTTTGAGTATTCAATCAACTGGAGAGGCCATGTGCGTTAATTCCTAAACAAAAAGTCTGTCAATTTACTTCAACACAAATGCAAAATTGAATCGCGTGACTATACATGCACACTACAGCATTAGTGTTTGTGGTCATACCGTAGACCGAGATACCTATAGAGAAATTGACGCCTTCTTTCGCATTCGCACACGAAAAAGATAGATTTATGCATACGTCTTGCATAGAAATGAGACAGAGCGGTATGATTGTTTGTCCCTTTCTCCGTGCCAGTTTTTTTGTTTAGCAAACTACACTTTGCTAAACTAAACTAAAACTTTGACAGTTTGTAGCAATCTAAGGAGTTTACAAGTTAGTTTAAGTGAGAAAAAAAGTGTTTTGTGAGCTTAAGAATGGCGAATCTTGTCCAGTTCAGCTCTTAGAACAATTAAAAACTTTAAAAAGTGATAGTAAAAGTAAACTTACCGGTATATCATTTCACTGGTAAGTATCGTAAATTTTATCTGGTATTACGTATAAAATTCAATTGTTGTCATTTTAAATTTCGTTACAGAACTATATAAATATACGTTTAAATTTTATCTAAATATGTTTAAAAGTCATAAAGCTTATTGTATAACCTAAAACTAAGTTAAAAACCTCTTTATCGTCCTTTCTCACTCGAGGCCACGCTAATAATTAGTCTATAGGTTTCTCTGTCTACGGTTCATACACGTTACACGTTTCGATACACTGGTGCCGCTGTCTACATGAGTAAGCAACGTAAGGCAAGGACTATGTTGATATTACTATGTTGATTTAGCGTTGGTAAAAGTGGTTTTTAGTATTTTTTCATTCATTACCTACAGCCCTTCACAAGTCCGCTGCTGAACATAAACCTCCCCCAAGGTGTGCCACAAAACACGGTTCTGATCAACCTGCACGGTTGCACGTCTTCCGAAGTCGTCCCGGTCCCGACGCCTTAATTCTTCGATGTGGACTGTATAACTTTAGGGATGAATTGCTTGGGAATAAAACAGCAATTATCTTCAAACCGTTCCGTGAGAGAGTAATCACTTTTCCCTATCACTTCCCTACACTTTTTCTTCTTATTGACTGCTGGTTCTTCACTTTTCCCGAAGGATTTTCTTATTTTTCCGAACTAATTCCCCGAACTATTTCCCCGAACGAATTGCAACCATACGATGTCGTCTTCACGTACCGAGGTACGTGTAGGTATCGGGCCCCGGGGTTATACCCCACTACCCGGGTATCCTCATACCCCATAACTATGGGGCAGTCATTTGTTGCCTATCTTGGCGTGGTTTTACTGCATTGAAAAATGCAGCCGGATAAGAATTTTGCTTTCCGTAGTTTACTGACTACGGAAAGGGAGGTAATCAATAGAGGTTATCAATAGAGGTTATCTATAGTCAAAGAGTTGGCCTTTCTGCGGCATTGTGGGTTGTTACTCAACTCTCTAATCACATATAGAGAGGAGTTCTCTTGGAAGAGGTCGCCCGTCCGGTGGCCGGGTATGTAACGGCGCAAAGCCGTTCAGGTGTTCATGTGGCCCGTTATCGGCACGGTCAAACATGCCGCGCGCTAACCGGGCCACGAAGTCGGTGATAGTCTCGACTTTCAGATCGGCCGCTATGACGTCATTCCGGACGTAACGACCTGCTCCGACAATCGTCCTTAATGACAGGTTCTGCTGAGCCTGTAATCGCCGCCTCAGAGGGTCGCTCAGAAGCGCGTACCAGGCCGGAGCAGCGTAGGTGGTGATGGTCCGGATATACATCTTGTATATCCGGAGCTTGGTTTTGATTGGCAGCTTAGATGCCAGTACCGGACGAAGCATCGCCCGCGCACATCTGGCTTTGCGGACGACGAAGTCGACGTGCGCAGTCATGCGCAGCGCCCGGTCGATCCGGCACCCTAGGTATGTCACGGCCTTCTCGTACGCGATCTTCTGGCCGTCGAGAGTTAGTGGTGGTGGTAAATTTCTGAGGCGACGGGTGAGCAGAGCGGTCGTCTTACCAACGTTGACGACCATCCTCCACTCATTCAGCCATGGTGGCAACAGGTCCAGCAGACGCTGCATTTTGGCAGTGGCTAAATGGGCTCTTCGGGACGAGGTGAAATAGGCGCTATCGTCCGCGTATAGCGCCAACTCAACATCGTCCTCCCATTCTTGCAGCCTGCCTGCCAATGTTGGGATGTCGTTTGTGTATGCCGCGTACAGGACTGGAGACAGACAACTGCCCTGTGGGACGCCGGCACTGATGGTTCTTGTTGCGGACTCGGCGTCCTCTACGCAGACGTAGAACTTCCTGTCTTCCAGGAAAGACGCCATTAACCGCAACATAGCAGGGGGGACACTGGTCTGTTCGTGTAACTTGTATAGTAATCCTGAGTGCCACACCCGGTCGAACGCTTTCTCGATATCAAGAAAGACGCCCAACGATATGCGGCCACGATTGTACTCTGCCGCAAGCAGGTGCAGCACTCTAGTCAGCTGTGTGACTGTAGAGTGACCCCTCCTGAATCCGTGCTGCTCCGCCCGAAGTTGGATGCACGGACGGAGACGTCTTAGCAGCAATCTTTCAAACAGTTTAGCTATGTGTGGTAATAGCGTAATCGGCCTGTAACTGGAAGCTTTACGCCTGTCCTTCCCGGGTTTCGGTAAGACGATAATTTTACCTTTTTTCCATTCCTCCGGGAAGTGGGATGTCCGCAGTATCCCATTGTAGAGTCGACCAATCTCTACTAGGACTTTGTAGGGCAATTGTCGGAGTGCAGCGTTGGTAATCCCGTCGTGTCCGGGCGCCTTCCTCGGTTGCAGGCAGGTTACTGTCCTCCGCAATTCGGCGGGGGAAATGAACCACTCTCCTGCAAGAGGCGGCGCAGGTGACGACAGGAACTCCTGTACGCGACTCTCCTTTAATGTATGAAGCTCCATATACTCCGCACTTGCTGGATTCGGCATAAATTGCTCCTCGAAGTGCTCTCCTAGGATATCCGCTCTGCCCTTGGCATCATAGCATCGTTCGCCCGCGATGTTGGTAAGCGGGCAAACGGGAGGTCTGGTTTTGGTTAACTGTCGATTCAGTTTATAAAGCGACGCATTTTGTTCTTCCGCCTTCCATATGCGCCGCTCCCAGGCCTCTCCTCTGTAGGCCCGGACTGCAATCGACAGCTCCTCCGATAAGGTGTTAAATTGTGCTTTTATTCTTGGGCAGCGAGTACGCGCCCAGAGCCTCCTAAGTGCTCTTTTGCGCTTTATTTTAATATTAATTTCCCGCGGCAGATCGTCACGCCTTTCTGTGATCGGGACGATCGTAGAGGCCGCGTGGAGGGCCTCCTGGATGTTTTTGGTGATTCTGGTTGCAGCGGCCTCTACGTCGTCCGCTGTATTAATTAATTGGTGAGCTGGAGGTCTCGCTTGCAGATGTTGTGCATAGCGCCTCCAGTCAATGCGGGTCTTAAATGCTCTGGGCGGCGTAGTCACCGCCTTAGTGCCAAGGGTTATCAGAATCGGGAGGTGCTGTGAACTCAGGTCGTATAGCACCTCTACCACTACCGGGTAGTTGACGTTCCTGGAGAGCACGATGTCTAATACATCCGGATGTTGTCTCGGATCTGTTGGAACGTTAGTTGGTTCTTCAGGACCTAAAACGTCGTAGTTGTTACTCTCAGCGTCTTCATATAGTGCACGACCCGGCGGGGTGATCACTCTGGACCCCCACGCCGGGTGTTTGGCGTTTAGGTCCCCGGCGATTATGGTGGGTGTATCGCCTTCCATTACTGTCCGGATGTCTGAGGAGCAGAATGGAGTCCCTGGCGGGCGGTATGCTGCGTAGATCCTTAGTTCCTCGCCCGCCGCCTCCATTCTTATGCCGATTGAACGCATACTCTGGTACGATGGTAAATCCAGTTCTTGGTGGACGATGTCCCTCCTCACAAGAACCGCCGTCCCTCTATAGGCGACCCCTTGAGGGGTGACTTCGTCCCTTCTATATAGATGGTAATTTGGCAGCTTGATATGCGTTTTTGGGTTTAGTTTTGTCTCGCCCAGCAATATGATGTGCAAGTCCTGTTGCTGGGCGACAGTGCGGAGTTCATGGAGCTTCTGCTGGACACCGTCCGGGTTCCAGTAGAGGAGGCGCAGATTACTCTCCTCCGTAATGCCTTGCAAGTAGATTTGCCAGCGCCTTCATGATCGCTGTTACTGGATCCGTCCCGGCTCTGATGTCCGCCAGGACTTGCGTGCCGACCTCGATAGCAATACCAACTAGACGTTGTATGGCATCTGCTGTCTCGAGGCCGGTGGTGGGTGCTTTCCTATATGAAGGCGTTGGCAATTGTCTCGGGTGTGGTTCCTGGTCCTGCCCTCTTGGCATGTGGGTGGAGCGCGCTCTAGCTATAGAGCGGGCTCTACGTTCTGGTAGGGCCCTTTCTGGCACTCCACCCACTCCTTTGGTCGTCTCCCGAGTAATCTGCGCCTGTGAGGCCACTGGTGCTGATGGTATCGGGGTAGAGGTAGCAGCCTGAGGAGGCTGCGACTTTTTCCTGCTCCTCTCCCGCCTCCTCTTCTTAGAGGGCTGCCGTTCTGTGGCAGGGTTGGCGGGAGGCTGTAGAGTCGCCCCGGTGGTTGCCCTTGGCTCGATGGGTTCCACCGTTTCCTTTGGTGTTACGGGTGGGGGGGGGGGGGCTGATTGCCTGCCCTTCCCTGTAATGGTTGCCCACCCGTCTTGCTGGATGGTCACAGCTTTCGGGCGACTCTGGGGGATCCTTTTGGGGGCCTCCGGGAGTAGCCCCGGTAAGGTTATCCCCTGCCTCCTGGCGGTCCTCCTCAGGACTGGGCAGCGGCGGTCGTTTGCCGTGTGGTTCTTACCACAGTTGGCACATTTGGGTTCCTCATCCCTACCCCTAGGGCAAAGGCTTGCTATGTGCTCCCCGGCACAGCGCACACACCTCACTGGCCTGAAGCAGTTGGCAGAGGCATGCCCGAAGGCCTGGCATCTGTGGCATTGCGCTGGTCCTACCTTCCTTTGCCAGGCCTCGATGACGACTCCTCTCATATAGAGGAGTTCGTCGATGTTGTATAGGTTCTGGAGCTGCTCCAGGTTCAGGTGGTCTAATTGGGCGAAGTAGATGCAGCCAGGTCTGCCTCTACGTGGTGGAATCGCCTTGACATACTTGATTGGGAAGCCCTTTGCCCTTATGGCCTCCTCTATGTCCTTAGTATCCGTGCCCATAGGTAGCCCCCGGATGCCCACCTTCGTGGGTTTATCCTCCTCCGGGGTATAGCAATACCAGGACAGGGTTGGTGTCTCCTTGCTCAGCTCCACCATATAGCGCTGAACTGTACGGAACTCGTTGGCACTCTGCGGCGTGAACCGTACGCCTTTCCCGAACGGGCGGGCATTCAAAGGGTGGCCCAACATTCTGTTGAGCTCCTTAAAATGCCTCGTCCAGTCCGGTAGGCATTCAGCTACTATCGGTGGATATCTCGCTTTTTCCTGGTCGGCAGGCTTCTCAATAGGCACTGCCACCGGTTGTGGTCTTGGCACTGCTGGTGCAGCTACCGTATGGGCATAGCTGGTAGATGGTCGTTGACCATCGTCCTGCGGAAGCCCGGACGGGTTTGTATTAGCCACTGGCGATGATCGGCCAGCGGATGCAGCCAGGGTTGCATAGGTGGTTGACCCCCAGCTGAAGGACTCTTCGCCCCCCTGCTCATACTGGGCCGAATCTCGGCTACGGCGATCTGGTGATATAGAGCGAGGGTGGGGTTGTGGTGGAGAAGGCGACTTCGCTGGTGATCTAAGCACCTTCTTCGTTGTCACCACCTGGTGGTATACTTCATCATCAGATGAAGATGGAGTTTCGTCGGACGACTGCTGGGAGCCAATCCGTTGTCTCTTCTCGAATAGAGAGGCTTCAGTCTCGGGTGGTGTGTGGCGTCTGGCCGTTTTCTTGGCCCGCTGTTGTTGGGGCGACGGTTCCTGCCTAACCGTGTGCTCAGACACGGCTGGCGTGAGCGCGACGCTCGTTGCGGGCTCTTTCTGCGGCGAGACGGGTTTCCGCATAGGGATATGGGAGAACGCTGGCACCGTTCTGGTGCGCTCCGGGTTCATTATATCCCTAATTACAAGAGGTCTCTCCAACACTCCCTTCTTATCCGGTGGTTTTTTAGACTTGGGGGGTGGTTCCCCCTTGTCCCTACTCGACATGCTAAATTACTATCTAGCTTGCCAGTTGTACTCTACGTGGCCCTATCTATGTAAATGGTGAGATTATGTAGATGACTGTCTTCACTTTGGGCACTGCCTACCCCTTTTGTCAACAAAAGGGTTGGGGGAAGTGCGACGGTGGCACTTTATGACGCGACTAGGCACTAGATGCACGCAACGCATAAAGTGCCAAGAATCGCCTAGGGGCCGGTGACCTCGACGCCTCACGGAATCACGGGACTCGACGTGGGCGGAGTTTGTCGTACCGGCGGTTATTTGCAGCCACTGTAATACTGCAAGTAACGCACACCTAGGAGATCCTTATTTTTCCGAACTATTTCCCCCGAACTAATTCCCCGAACGAATTGCAATAAAACCCGTTCACTAAGCTACCCCCAGAGCTATACGCGAAAGTGAGCCGCGCCATTCGCGTGCCTGCGCAACTTAATAACATGAATTTGTACTATTACTCTCTCACGTTTTACTTAATTTCTTTATTCACATAAGTCATACACAAATACAAGTTATCTATTTAGATAGCACAAAACAATATCTACACCATGATATACATTATATTTTCGTATCACAAAAATCCTTTAATTTATAAAACAAAATATGCCTATTTTAACCCGTTAGCTCTGACAGCGCGCGACATGTTATACTACCGTTCCCTCTGGACCTTAATGGCGGGAAAATTTCTCACTAATTCAAAATCTCTCACAAATTCAAAGTCCAAACTTCTTAAATATTTAACAGAGAAAGTTAAAACAATGTTTCCCTCTTGAATTTATACATGTGTTAACTAATACAATAGTTTAATTTACATTTCCTCTATTTATTTCACTATTTAAAACACTTTTAAATTTCTTATACAAAACTATCATTATTTCACTTATACACAGGAATTTTCACATAAAAATAACACAGAATTCACCTTTTTAGCACGTACAATCAACCTGAAATGTTTTACAAGTCATTTTTACATAAATTGCTGAAATTACAAACATTTTAAATTTTTACATATTCGGCCTCCTAGGGGCGTGGTCAGCGTGCTTCCGTGAACTCACACTATTTGAACAACTAACTTTGCATGGCTCTCGGCTATCAGAAAAAATGAAAGTCTGAAATACACTTAATTTTAACAATATTAGATAAATAAGTGCTTCTACATAATTTTCAAACAGTAGGAAACTATCTCTGATAAGATTCTTATCAGTTATCATGTTTCTTATCAGATAACAATACAAGTGAATGTTTTCATTAATCAATCATAACAAATAGGCATTTGTTTTCGTACAAACATATCATACTTATACAAGACAATACTTATGCAATTAATTTCCGTTAATTCTGTTTATGCACAGAGTGATCATCTCGACCGGGGAACAAATCCGATCTCTAACTTCACTTTAATATTCCTTTGAATTTACATCGTTGGAAAGACGATTTCAACCGGGGGACAAATCCGGTAACATAATTTATATCATAAAATTCCCTATATGAATTTATTGAAAGATATTACTTAGAAAACAGTAAACTAGTCCGGCCTGGGAGTCGAACCCAAGACCTTCATATCATTAATTCGACATTTCTTTAAGATTTAACTAAGCATTTTCTTATCAGAACATTTCTATTGGACAATAAGTCTTTGAAAAGTTATTCGTCATCGGTTGACTTAATAAACCGAAATATTCTTATAGGCGCGTCGCCAACAAATATAAAATTATGATTTTATTAGTAAATATAATTATGGACTGTTTTTGAAAGACTGATTTTAATTCAAATTTTATCAAAAAGTTGGCTATAGGTACTTTCCACGTTGTGTTTATACTAAGCAATAAAAACACTAATGGGTAAATAGCTTCATCGAAATTATCGGATATAATATCAAACCCGTGGTCGACATAGCCATAATGCCTTTGGTGTTTCATCAACAGCTGAATTTTCATTTTGATCCATGACCAAGGTACAGTAATTTTTTTTTATATGGGTTACTTTCCACTCACAATTTTAATACAGTCAGCGCTCCTTGAGTAAGCTTTGGTCGGCATTTGATGATACTGTACCACCTAGTCAATGTCCGTGGTGCAGGCAAACACGTTTCAAAAGTTTTACGTACATAGCGATAGGATTTTCGTCAATAATCAAGTGTTAGGGCGAAACATCTTAACACTGTGAAATATTTATTTCTGGGTAGTTTCAGACTTACTTTTAAGTAATTGTACCTGTTCGTTTTCTTTATTTATTCAGCGAATTTAGTGTTTCTTGCAAACTTGTAACTTTTTTTAAATACCGTTACTGCCATTGAAGCTTTTTATGCTATTGCTTTTATTTCGAGGCTTTTTTTAGTTTAATTTTCATTAGTGTACAGATTGTTCGTACATTAAGGAAACTTAAACTGTTCGTACGGTCGTTTATGTCCCGCGCCACCTCAGCGTGTGCCGGATTTTATCAAGGATCCGACATTAAAGTTCATACTGTAAAGCACCCGAAACGCCGGGAATCAATAGTCGAAATTTAACACGATAAAATCCGTCAAATTTGTATTGTAGAAGTGAACAGCAAAGTCAGAAAAGGACGTCCTAGATGAAAGTTTATCAACCAAATTGGCGTTATATTGAAAATGGACCAAATTAGGAGTACCCTTAACCGACGAGCATGTATATGGATGTGGAGGAGGCGAGAGAGGAGTGTCAGGATCGTGCCAAATGGAAGTTTGTAGTCTCTGCCTACCCTTATGGCTGACAGGCGTGAGTGCTTATGTATGTATGTTCGTGTAAATATATGAAGTCATAATTGTAAACTTGTCGAAATTGTAAAATATTATCAAGAAGAATAATATTGGTGTCAAGGGCAATAGTAAAACTATTTAATCTATTGATTGAATTACAGCTAAAGAATATTACCTCCCACAAGTTCAGGGTTGGAACAGCAGTATCGGTTAACCTTATTTTATTGATAACTTGGGGTATGAAGTATGATATATAAAAATGTTCGGAGCAAATGGTGCTAGTCCGTTTAGGTACCCAAGATTCATGATTTCTACAAGCTGCAATCAAAGACTCCCGCTTAAGAGGATCTCTCGGAAATATGTAAAATCAATCCTTGTGCAGAGGCTTGAGGATATAGATATGAAGGGTACTCACTTAGATTTATTTGAATACTATCTTAAGGATAGCAAACAGAAAGTTTGCTATCCTTAAGATAGTATTTAAATAAAATTGCAAAACATATGTATCTAATTTTCAAAGTAAGTAAGAATCCCAGGAGTGACCAGTAAATATTACTGCATTATCATCTGCATAGGAGATTATGTTTCCCTCGTTGGCTAGATTATTATTGTATTTGATTATATTGTAGATTAAAAACAAAGGCCCAGGACACTGACTGCCCTGTGGAACTCCAAATATTATATCTGATTAATCGCTTTGGTATTCACCTATACCTAAGCGATGAAACAGATATATATTCAGAATCGTGTTGGGATTGAGTTGAATATTTAAATCATTTGACAAAATCCACTACGTATCTTAATGTAATGATTATTATTCATCACAAACTGATTTAGTTGATATGAAATACATTTTCGTAATATATTTTTTTTTTGTTCTGGCCACACTTGGTATTTTAGGAAACTATTCAGAAAATACAAGTTCTAATAATAATATTATGTTAAAAGTATTCACAGATGAAAAGTCACGTTTTCCTTTTGTAGATTTGACGGTTTTGATTGTTTTTTGGATGAAAATACACTGCGATTCGGCATTTTTGTCTGAGCGCAATTGACTGGCACGGTCATTTGCGTAATGGCGCACGTTGCGGAGAAATGCCATCTCTTCCATCTTTGCACTGAGATGGAAGAGATGGCATTTTCTCGGTATGTCCCACTGCGGGGCAAAAGCCTCCCTACTCTCTTTCCACCCCCCTCTCTTCAGAGCACCCACCAGTCAATCCTTCATGAAGGAGTCCAGTTTATCCAGCAATCTCCACCTGGGGCTGCCATGCTGGCGTTTGCTTTTTATAGGGACCCACTGGGTTGTTATTTTGGCCCATTGGTCATTTGGAATGTGTCCAGCTCACCCAATCCCAATTATTTGAGAAACATCATAAAGCACAAAACAAAGACAATGACAACCTTGGTTTTAATCAATCTCATCATCATCTCAATCAAAAATTGAGTAAGGAACATCTCTCATTAGCATAGACTTTGATTAGAATCCTAAGCCTAGGTTCACGAAGCTACCAGAAAGGGTTCTCTGAATAATGTTCTTGAAATTAATGACTTGCCATACCGAACGCACAGATAAAAAACTTAGTTATCAAAGCGTTGCTCCTATAGTTATAAAAGTAATTTTATTTTGAGACTACAGGCATCTTTCGATGTCACCCGTACAGAAGTTGTCAATTGAATTCAAAAGGGACAGGGAAAGCATCGAAAATGATCACCGCCCGTGTAGGACAATCACAGCGGCTACAGAAGAGAATGTGAAAATTATTCAAAAACTTGTATTAGAAGATGCGAGAGTAAGAATTAAGACGTTAGCAAAAATGACTAACCTATCCGTTGGTACCATACACAACATATTGCATGACTATCTCAACCACACAAAAATCAGTGCAAAACGGGTGTCGTCAATGCTCACTGCGCTTCAAATGCAGGCGCGATTTTGACTGTTGTAGGGAGCCTTTAGAGCTGTGTGGTGACTACCCAAGAAGTATTTTCGATAGGGTGGTTATAGGAGATGAAACGTGGGATCGCTACTTTGCCCGTGAGAGTGAAGGAGTCTATGCATGGCATAAAAAGTAAACAGACGCGAACCCCCCCCCCCCCTTCCAAAAGAAGCTCAAAGTTACTCCATGGGCCGGTAAAATCATGGCCATAGTATTTTGGGATTATAAAGGAATATTATTGATCGATCGATTACACAAACAAAGGTGAAACCAACGCAGACAAATACTCAGCCACTTTACGCCGTTTTAGAGAAGCAATAAAAGAAAAGAGAAAAGGAAAGCTGACCAAGGGAGTGCTGCTTCTTCATGACGAAACCGGTTTACAGTCATACTGCGGGTTGGAGGAAATTAATCACCCATCATAATGCCCAGATATAGCCCCTAGTGACTACTTTTTATTCCAAAACTTAAAAAACTTTGAGTTAATTCCTAAACAAAAATTCTGTCAACATCAGGGGGGCGCAAGATTAACACACAACTGTATAATTAACTACAAATGCAGAATTAAATCGTGTCACTATAAACGCACACTACAACATTTGTGTTTGTGTTCATCGCGTTTACGCATACCATCAAATCGTACACGTGTCGATACACTGATAGCGCTGGGTGAATGCGTAAGCAACGCAAGGCGTGGACATTTTTAACACATGACAAAGACAAGGACAATGTCGATATTTTTTATCGATAAACAAATTACCATAGTCCGCACAAGTTTTTATTTGATTATAAGTAATACATAGATAAATAATACCAAGGTGTTATTTGAAATTCTTTTTTTAAAGTATTTAAAAATGATCTTCGGAAAAAAAACTTATAAATTATTGTAAGAAACTTTATTATTTTGCTACAGGTTTAGTTAACTTATTTTAAAAATCAGATTTATGAAAAGAAAAATCCTATCAGTTTATCATCTTAGATGGTGTTAACCACGTTTTTGTTTTTATTGTAAGGTTTCAATCACAATACCGCTATTTATAAAAAGTTGTTGATTTTGAAGAGTTATTAAATGAACTATCTGGAAAATATTTAATAAATTAGGAAAATAAAAAAGTTTTACACTGTATAACAGTTGAACAAAGTGAACTTTAAACAGACAGCTGCTTAAAAATAAAATGTGACATCTACCTAGGACTAAGTATTCCACAGAATGATGTTTTGCTAAACTAATGTACAATTGATGGCCGACGACTTGGCTACACAAAAAAATAACGTTAACTGTTTTAAAACTTAGACTAGAGATTAGAGTAACCCTGACAAGAAATTGTATTGTATATTAGTGATAGATGAAATGAAAATAAAACAATTGATGGAGTACTAAGCCAGTTCTAAAAGACATTTTGGTTATATACATAATGCCTTTGGCTGCTAGCATGGTATTCCGTCAATTGCCTAATTTTCATTTCATCCATAACCAAGATAGAATAAAAAAAAATTATCAGGGTTACTCTCCGCTCTCAAATTTAATGCCGTCAGCACTTCTTGAGTAAACCATGGTTGCGATCGATGGTAGTGTATCACTTAGTCAATGTCCGTGGTGCAGGCAAAAAGTTTTACGTACATAGCGATAGTCTTTTGGTGAGTAATAGTTAAGTGTTAGGGCAAAGTATTTCTTGCAAACTTGTGAAGCCTGTTTATGTTATTGTTTTTTATGTCAAGGCATTTTTTCAGTTTAATTTTCCTTGGCCTAAGTGTTGGCTCGTACTCGCAGTGAGAGTAGGACTAGTTTGGGCTATATAAAGATTTTTTTTTCGAATTGTGACTTTCGAGACAACTAATGGAATTTTTCCGGAACATCCAGCTTTCTTTTTTCGATGTTGCTGATGTTGTGCAATCACCACGATCACCCTAAAATAAATAATTTACTAATTTACTTACGTAAGTCAGAAGATTCAAGATATATATATATATATATATATATATATATATATATATATATATATATATATATATATATATATATATATATATATATATATATATATATATCTCGACGCGGAGCAACTAGTTTTATATAACGAGTATGAGTCGGACTCTCGTACCTTTTACAGAGGGTTATGCCTTCTCCTTTGGTTTAATACTCAAAGTTAAAAAAAGACCTTCGGGGAAAGCGATTTGCTAGCGATAATGTACTCAAGTCCGCTGTATATTTTCAAGGGAATAGAAAAGGTTTTTTCACGAACAAGTAAATGAATTGATGTCAAAAGAGAATATATTGAAAAATAAAAAATATTTCATAATTTTATCTTTTTTCTGACACCCATACTGAGGCATATACACAGCGAGTATTGCTCTAACTACTTGTAATTTTTATTTAGTGAAAAATCAGGGTAATTACTAACACTGCCATTATGCAAGTATTTGATTATATTCAGATTACATTTTATTAACCGATTATACAGATTATATATCAGATTATAATCAGTATCAGTGGAAATAATTAATTTTTCATAACATTTAATACCGATTATATATAAACACAAATCTAATACCACAATAAAAAGATTTTATTACTTTTAAATGGCGTAATAACTAAAATTTTTAAACAATTGCTACACAAAGGGCGTAGTGAACTACGCCCTTTATTTTAACGCAATTGTAGTACGAACCCTAATACGTTCATTTTGGACTCAATTCCTTAGGGCTTTTTCACCATTATTAATTTTCATGACATTACCAAGCGCTGCACTTTGGAAGGGGTAACTTTTACAGCCTCGGGTCGAAAAATTAGCAATTTACGAGGGTGAACTATAATAAATAATTTGAAATGTAAATTTGCTTGCATATTATGAAAAAAACTATTAAAATACGAAAAGAAATTTACTTACATAGACTACGTACTCGTAGAATATATTTTTATGTTTATTAAAAAACCTATAGATTTCTTTTTTTTATAGGATAAGGGTGATAAACGAGCAGACAGTCCAACTGATGGTAAGTGGTTACTGTAGCCCGTAGACATCACATCTATCCTCGGCTACGAATAAAAACGCAGATGCGTTGCCACCCGTGAGGATCCAGACGGAATGCCTCCTTTCCAGTAAGAAGGGTCTCCCATTCTCTACACACACCATACGAAACATAGCAGCGTTAAGCTGGTATTCCGTGAGAGCGTGGTCCCTTCCCTGGTCCAACGTAACCACGTAAATATCCTTTTAAGTTTTTTTTTAATTTTGTGTTATAAATAAATGAGAATTGTGAATTTAACAATACTGAGTACGAAAAAATGACTTTTCTTCTTATTTAGTTGGCCTTGAAACCCATAGAATACTACAATACGTACTTAATGAAACCTGTTATAAAGAAATCTCTTAATCTATTTTTTATAATCATAGTTTTGAACAACTGTGTTAAAATATATTAAGTCGAATTAGGTACTATTACAATTCCTTTATGATCTTTTTATTAAATTATAAATAGATATTTTGTATTACATTATTAAAACTTGCAAAATGAAATAAGAGTGTACACATGATAAATTGCAACACGCAACAAATTGTCGGTAGGTACACTATTAAAAGATTTTTTGTATTTTATACAATCTGATTAAAAATCAGTATAAATTTTTTTCTTGACATTTAAAGCTTGTAGCTTATAAACATTTTCCCTCCTTCCCCATACGTAACACACGTAACCAATAACATCATTGAGGGAGGCGGCTGTGCCTGGGAACGTCTCTTTCGCGTACCTACTATACTGGCGACTGCTGGCTCAACACTGCTCATTAGGAAAGGATGTCGGGGTAAGCTCTATATCGCATATAATAAGTTCGCGTTGAAATAGATATTACGATTTCATCAGGAAGTAATTACGGAGGTTGAACATGTCGGCACGTCACACTTTCTATGTCTTCGCGGAAAATATAGCCTTATCACCGACAATCTCAGATGGTGTATCCTGTATATCCATTATAATTGTGAAGACATCAAAGTATAGGTTTAAGATTACCTGAGTACGCCCAATATGTATATACATTTTATGTAAGGTGTAACAGCATGACCTATACTTTATAGTTTTTTCTTATCGGCCAGTAACAGTCACACTCTGCTGGACATGGCGACGCATAGAAATTTATCACCCCATTTTTTCACGTGGATGTCTTAAGATGAACCTTTCGAAAATATCTTAGAGAGACTTTATGGCCTCCGAAAGATGGACGGTATGATCATCGTGCTATAACAGATGTAAGGGAGCAGCGTCGAGGGAAAGAAAGTCGTCAGCGTCAGAAAGGAGCCTACCAATTAGTGTAACGTTGATGGCACATCCTACTTGAAATGAACCATGCCCAATAGTAGACTGTTATGGGCTAAAAGTCGAATATTTCTGTTGCTATGTCTAAAACAGTTTTAATAATATACATGTATGTATGTCTATCCGTATCCAGTAACAAAATGTTACATTCGTAATAATCCTGTAAATAACATTCAATTGATTTCTGAATCGCATTTTTGCGTGTCACACAGGTACTAAAATGTTACAAATAACAATACAGATACTTATTATAGCAACATAATTTGCTTGCAGTGGTGTGCAGCATTTATCGTCATTTTGCAAGTTTCATTACTCTTATATCAAGAAGAATAAATAAATGGAGAACACAGAGTAGGATATAAATATTGGCGCTGTTTTCACAATACTACAATTACAGCTTACTGTCGCATAAAAATATAAAAAAAAACAAAAGCGTCATTTGTGTGCCACATAAAGCTAGATTAATTACAGCCAGGAATTATTTTCCGTGATTCAGCGCGTATTCTGCATTGCGTATTTTTGCACAAAAGAAAAATATTTCAGTTCTCCACAAAGGCTGCAGCTCATTATATAAAAGTATTTCTTGACTTGCCTACGCCTTAGTGCATTAATATCGTACACACTTCATGTTTACAAATATGTGTATTACTGTGATACAAATCCAGTCTTACAATTGTCTCAAAATGAAAGATACTGATGAATACTTTTTCTACTTTTTCGAGTCTTTAATAAAATAATTAATTTTTTTATTTATAAAACAAGCTGGCCCGGCATACGTTATTTTGCCCTTTCTGGTTGGTTGTGCTATGAGTTTCACTTTCACGCACACACACTTTTCTATAGACTTATTTGACGGTATACTTACAGCTAAATCCTCTTTATGACTAATAGAACCACCACAACCATTATGACAACAAACTTAAAAAAATAACCCTTCTTTTTTACTCTTCCGTAAGCAGATAAAAGTTGCATAAATGTTATACGCTAGCATAAATTTCGTGGAAATCCGTCCAGTAGTTTTTGAGTGAATCGTGAAAAATAATTTTTCTACAGATTTATTATATGTATATAGATATTATACATTTTTACAATACTAACTACAAATCGTATTAGTTTTTGTTAACCTTATAATGTTCAGCTGCATTCGTTTGGTTTAAACAAATTGGAATAATAAATACACACTGCACACACGTTCTATAAAACTTGATTTTATATTCCGGCAGCTGTGTGTGCTTACAATGAACATGCTTACAGGCATTATTATGTTGGAAGCGCACGTAGCCTTATAATTTTTCAGCGTAGTTTGTTAGGTTATAAAATGTGGGCTCTAGAATTTCGTGGTTTTTTCTGCGCTTTTTAGAGTTGTTTGGGCGTCTGTCCGTCCGTTGGGAGACTTTTTCTCGGGAACTGGTAGAGATGTCACGTTGAAAATGATATCAAATGTTAAAGTTTACGGTCCCTAGGAGCTGTAAAATCTTAAGCTTCCAAGCCAGTCGTTACTTATAATTATAACCTTAAACAAAAGGTAAAAACCTAAGATATCATTTGAAATTCCTTAAACAATAGTCCAATATGAGACATTTTGATATCATCAGTATTTTCATTCCATTTTCATTCTTCAAAATTAAAGGGGCCCAACCTTGAGTCTACTTAATAAAAAAAGAATTTTTAAAATCTGTTCACAATCTGCAAAGATATCGCGTAACATACAAAGAAAACACACTCGAATTGAGAACCTCCTCCTTTTTAAAGTCGGTTGGAAAATGAGTAAAATTAAACGCGATAAAATCCTTAAAATAGTTTTATTTAATGTATTGCGTTCGCAGTAAAGTTCACATAAAATAATATTTGAGAATAATGTAAAGAGGAAAGAACGAATACCTCGCACAATATTTCCATTATGTAGTTAATTTTATAAGTTAGGATAAATAGCAACATTGTAATAGTAATTTTTAAATTACAAACGAGTTGAAACAATGTTAATTGATTTAATACAACGCCTATAAATATAGTTTGGACTCATACAAGAAACATGATAAGTTTCCTTTTTATGATCTTAAAAGGAATATTAGTATCATCATCATCAACATTATCATCATAGTCCATTGTTGAAAACATCCCTTCCAATGTATTGGCCCGAAGGGCGGGTCGTCAACCTCCTTTAATTTACAATATAATTCAAAATTTGCTCTGCTTGGTTCCCCACACATTTTATTAGTAAATTATTGCGTTATATGTTTTCAAAATTTAAATACTCTTTATTCAAGATAGTTAGGCGACAACACTAATTTATTAGTAGAAACCCTATTACGATGAGAAATAAAGCTGCAGTCTTCAACAGATTTGACAGCATACAGGCAACTGAACAGACAGATCTCCAAATGCATGTGGCGGGATTTACACAATTTTCATACTGCTTGTATTGCAGAATTGATCGAGCGAAACCAAGGCTCCAAAGTCTTGGCCAGAGATCTGCCTGTTAAAAAGAGCCAGGTGTCAAAGGTGAAGATCGAGTGTGGTAGCATTGTTTCCGGAACACCTGAGATTTTGAGTGAGATTGAGAGGTTCTTTGGGCGGCTGTACACATCATCGTTGGGGGCCACACGCAAGTGTGAGTAACAATCCAAGAGCAAGTCTTATCCGACACTATTTCGATAATATTCCAGACGTTAGTGTGAGCGAGATTAGAATGGCTCTACAGCACCTTAAAACGGCAAGGCCCCAGGCGAGGGTAGAATTTCAGTGGAGCTTCCGAAAGCGGGTGGAAAACCGGTACTTATAGTCCTTTGGAAGCTGTTTAATTCCATCCTCCATGGTGAAACTACTCCAGAAACCTGAAACAGAAGTGCGGTGGCCTTGTTCTTCAAGAAAACTGACAACGCTCCTTGAATAACTATAGACCGATTTCCCTTCAGAGCCGCGTCTACATGCTCTTTTCGAGAGTCATTATGAATCTTCTCGCACGCAGACTCGACTACTTCCAGCCTCCCGAACAAGCCGGTCCCCGAAAATACTTCAGTACTATAGACCACATAAATACCCTGCGGCACATCTGTCACTTTATCTTGCGTATCTGGTCTATGAGAAAGCCTTTGAATACGTCGAAATTCGGGCGGCTACAGTTCCTTCAGCGGTGCCAAGATGACTGTCGGTATATCGAAGAGCTGACGTGTTTGTACAGTGGGGCTACGATGGCTATCAGAGTACAGAACCAGAGTACGAAACCTATCCAATTGCAGAGAGGTGTAGCCCATAAGACAGGGTGATGTCTGACGTGTTTGTACAGTGGGGCTACGATGGCTATCCGAGTACAGAACCAGAGTACGAAACCTATCCAATTGCAGAGAGGTGTAGCCCATAAGACAGTGTGATATCTGACGTGTTTGTACAGTGGGACTACGATGGCTATCCGAGTACAGAACCAGAGTACGAAACCTATCCAATTGCAGAGAGGTGTAGCCCATAAGACAGGGTGATGTCTGACATGTTTGTACAGTAGGGCTACGATGGCTATCCGAGTACAGAACCAGATTACGATACCCATAAGACAGGGTGATGTCTTACGAGTTTGTACAGTAGGGCTACGATGGCTATCCGAGTACAGAACCAGATTACGATACCTATACAATTGCAGAGAGGTGTAGCCCATAAGACAGGGTGATGTCTGACGAGTTTATACAGTAGGGCTACGATGGCTATCCGAGTACAGAACCAGAATACGAAACCTATCCAATTGCAGAGAGGTGTAGCCCATAAAACAGGGTGACGTTATATCGCCGAAACTCTTCTCAGCTGCATTGGAAGACGTTTTCAAGCTACTGAACTGGAAAGGATATGGTATTAACACCAATGGCGAGTACATCACTCACCTTCGATTTGCCGACGATATAGTCCTTATGGCAGAATCGCTGGAGAACATAAGCACATAAGTAACATAAGCGGATAGGTCTTAAAATGAACATGGACAAAACAAAAGTCATGTGTGTTCATGTCACATCTATACTGGTAGTTGTTGTGAGCATTAAGCTCGAAGTTATTGACGAATACGTTTATCTGGGACAAACAGTCGACTAAGTAAGTTTAACTTCAACCGAGAGGTCAATTGACAGATTCAACTCGGCTGGGCAGCCTTCGGAAAATTACGACACATTTTCTCGTCAGGTTTAGTTGACCCTTAGGCCATCAAAACCTTAAAACGAGATTATACAACCAGTGCATGTTGGCAGTGATGACTTATGGATCTTAGACGTGGTACTTCACAGCTGGACGTATGAGGACGCTCAAGGTCGTTCAGCGAGCTATGAAGATGACTATGGTCGCGGTTTCTCGGAGTAATAAACTTAGAAAAGAGGATATTCGCAGTAGAACCAGAGTGACCGACATAGACCAACGGTTAGTAAGCTGAAGTGGCACTGGGCCGGCCATATAGCTCGAAGGACCGACAACCCGTGAGAAAAAAAGGTTCTCGAGCAGTTGCCTCGTACCAGTAGGCGAAGTGTAGGATGACCCCCCACTAGATGGAGTGACGACCGGGTAAGACATGCAGGAAGTCGATGGATGCAGGTGGCTCAGGAACGTGTTTTTTGGCATTCCTTGGAGAAGGCCTATGTTCAGCAGTGGACTAGTGAAGGGCTGTAATAATGATGATGATGATTAATGTTTAACTGATATGTGTAAATTTAACTAAAGTTCTTCTTAAGCGAATTGTGCGGTAAAAAAAATGTGTGACAAACACTAATATTTTTCTTATTTTATTCTGTGAGTAATTATAGTCAACCAAATCCAAGAAATACATTTTGACAACTGTTAGACTTATTGCACCAGGCATGCCAACCAAAAAGTGGTACGTACAATATTCGATTCTTAAAAAAATCGATATCGATTATTTAGAGTTGGTAATCATTTACAGTTTGGTTTGAATAATACCAGAATAAATTAAAAACGGATAATTTAAAACACAAGATTTATCAGTTTCTACGTATTTGTTGTTAAGTACTGATATTTCTAGAGGCACAGTTATAAAAATTTAAGATTATAACTAAATTAAAAATAAATTTATTCAATCACTTTCAGTACAACTAGTTGAGCTGTCGTTGTTTGATTTTCAATAATGCAGTCAAAATTAATGTCTCTTTCAAAGTCATTCATAATAATTTTTTTTGTTTTTTCTACCACTTTTGCCCAATGATCTTTAGTGAAATGGGCACATGCTTCAACGTTATTGAAGAAACAGTCCAAAATATTAACGCCGAGTCACAAAATAAGAGGACAAACACAAAATTACAAAATTACGGACAGTAAGCTCCCGAAATGGTGGGATTTTGAAATTACCTTGTTTTATTCATGATTCATGTAAGTTAAAGAACTTTAAAAATAAAAATTAAATTAAACAAATAATAAATTAAAAAAAAATTATTCGATTATTTGAATATTTTTACCGATTATTGGAATATTTTTGCCGATTATTCGCATAACAATTAATTTTAATCATGCAAACACTACGGTAATGTACATAGCGACATATCGTTGAAACGACGTCAAGTACAAAAAGTCGATACTGGTTATTTTTTAATATTTTGATTTGTTTGAAAGATTCGAACTTAAATTAGTGATAAAAACTATACAAGTATACGTTGTAATGAAATATAAATAACTTTATAATTCTTCGGATTTACGTAAATGGTTATATTAAATCGTGTGAGTACGCTTGTGCAAAGTTATTGCTGAATCATTAATGTGAAACGTCAAAAGGTATTTCTTAGATTTGGTTGACTATAGTCTGTAACAAGATACATATTATTCTAGATATGGTATGATCTTATGAAAGTTATTTTAGGTAAACTCAGAGTTAATAGCTATTTTGAAGCTGTATAGCCACAACTGTTAGTTTTATCATTTTTCCCCTAAAATCTATCGATTAATAATTTATGGATCAACTTATAAATTAAAATATTTCATTGAGTTGAAAAACACAATAATTTATTGTTTGCCTTATTTCTCAATTGAATTGAATGAAATAGGTAAAATTAATTCTAATAAAATCAAATCTAGTTTTCTTTTGCTTGCATGTGTCTTAGTAGCGTAAAAAATGAGTAGGCAGTATTCATTATCTGAAAAAAATTAAACAAAATAATAGTTACTATAATATTAAGCGATAACATCAATATAATATACAATATAAAAACAAATCGAATCAGACATATAGACTCAGAAATATATTTTTCAGTAAACACACCGATGTAAAAGTGGCGAGTGATAGCGGAAACATTTTCCAACCCGTTATTGATAGTGGCCGGTTAGCTCTCAGCACAAACAGACGTAAACTACTTTTGAATTCACGTGGCCTAGGTATCCAGTCACAGTTGTATATAGCTTGGGACAGAAGACAGCTCTGCAAAGTATTTAAAAAGACTTACGCTATATTTGAGAACTATTATATATTATTATGTGATTTGTTCTGTAGCAATTATTTTTAATTTTACCTTATCCATAATTTGAGTTCCCAACCAGCATGGCACTAAGATTTGAACAACCATGACGAACATGTATGTAGCAAGGAAAACATAATATTCGCTATTAGCGGGCTAAAACAAATTTGAAATTAAATAGTGTTGTTTTTGTTGCTTGGAGATTATAAGGTGGTATATGTTATCTTCAATTTCATGGAAAAATGCCGGAATTGCGGAGACAAAAATCCTAAACTGAACCGCAGAAACATTTTCCAAAGCCCCATCAGTGCCAACCGCACCTTGGTAACCCATGCCCAGGAGGGGACAATCTTCGCTCTTTCTTTTTTTTTTATAGAAGAAGGGGCAAACGAGCATGCGGCTCACCTGATGTTAAGTGACTACCGCCGCCCTTTAGAAAGGAATAAGCTCTTTTCTTGAAGGTCCCCAGGTCGTATCGGTCCGGAAAAATCGCCGGTGGTAAACTATTCCACAGAGAGGTTGTACGTGGAAGAAAACTCCTTGTGAAACGTACAGTGGTGGACCGCCAAGCATCCAGATAGTGTGGATGGTATCGGGACGTTTGCCGTGTAGTGCGTTCACGAAATTTGGCGGCTGGGATTAATCCGAACAATTTCTCAGAGCACTCCCCGTGATAGATGCGATAAAATACGCAAAGAGATGCAACATCTCTTCGCAGCGCCAGTGAATCGAGCCGATCGGAAAGCACTCGGTCGTCGACGAGATTCTTCTCAGGAACGATGCGCATGAGCACAAGGTACGCTCTCCTACTTAGTTCCTAATATTATCTTGCGCAACAGACCTCCTCTAGTCCGATACTCTAAAGTCGTGCGGGTAAAAAAAATATAAATACAAAAAAAGGAAAATTTTTTAGAGCCTGGCGGTGGATGCAATCTTTGGCTCTATTGCGGACCATTGAAAGTAAAAATAACTGATTGGTGACAGGTTTCAGCATTATCAGAGTTCACTTGGTTATCGGCTCTGCACTCATCATTCCACTAAGTGTGTGTCTATTGCGGTACCCCTAACTGCGTCTTCCGGTATGAAGCTGCTACTCGAGAACCTTTCATCCCCATTGGTTGTCGCTTTTTCGAGCTACATGGTCGGCCCATTGCCATTTCAGCTTACTCATCCGTTGGGCTATGTCGGTTACTCTGGTTCTACTGTGGGTTTTCACGTTTTTAAGTCTATCACACACGCAAACCTCGAGCATAGCCCTCTTCATAACTCACTGAGCAACCTTGAACTTCTTCATACGGTTAGCAGTGCAGAACCCGTCTCAGATTCATAGGTCATCACTGGTAACACGCACTAATTATACAAACTCGTTTTCAAGTTTTGAGGTATAGCTGACGAGAGGATATGTCGTAATGTCCCGAAAGCTGCCCAGCTGCGTTGAATCCATCGATTGAACTCTTGATGGAAATTGGTATTACCTACCCGAACTATTTGTCCTAAGTAAACATAACCGTTAACTTCTTCGTTACAAGTTTGTTTTGTCCATGTTCATTTTAAGACCTATTCATTGAGACATGGATGGAGTCACCATTTAGATCATTCATTGAGCATAGTGCTTATGTCCTCCAGCGATTTTGCCATAAGAACTATTTTGTTGGCAAATCCAAGGTGAGTGATGTACTCGCCATTGATGTTAATACCGTATTCTTTCTAGTCCAATAGCTTGAAAACGTCTTCTAACGCGGCGGTGAAGAATTTTGGAGATAAAACGTCACCCTGCCTTACACCTCTCTGCAGTTGGATAGGTTTAGTACTCTGGTTCTGTACTCGGATAGCCATCGTAGCCCTACTGTACAAACACTTCAGCACTACTATATACCGACATCTAATTTGGCACCGCCGAGAGGAGTTTAGCACTGCTCAAATTTCGATGGAATCACAGGCTTTCTCATAGTCCACAGATACAAGATAAAGTGACAGATTGTACTCTTCTGGTTCTTTTGGTCTTCTGTACAATTCGCCGAGGGGTGTGTATGCGGTCCATGGTGCTAAATCCTTTTCTAAAACCGACTTATTCGCGAGATTAAAAGTCGTTGAGCCTACGAGGGGAACGATTCGTAATAATGACTTTTGAAAACAGCACGTAGACGAGCTTCAGAAGAGAAATCGGTTTGTAGTTCGTCAAGAGAGCGTTGTCACCTTTCTTTAAGAACAAGACCACCGCACTTCTGCTCCACGCCTGTGGAGTAGTCTCACCATGGAGGAGAGAATTCATGACCTTATGAAGTACTCCAAGTACTGGTTTTTGACCTGCGTTTAGATTTCCGCTGTAATTACATCCTCGCCCGGGGATCCGCTCGAATTCGAAGAAAAGTTAGAGCAGCAATGTTTTGTTTCTTTTTTTACCCGACTGCCCGTGATGGGGGGGTAATGTTTTACACGTGTTTATATTGTTGCGCGCCATCTAGTGTCGGGTAACAGAGCGAGGAGAGCTTTCCAGAAAATGACATGACTAATCTTTCAACCGACAGCGCCATCTAGTATCGAATTGAAGAACTAAACTTTCTAGAAGCCCTACACTCGAACTTTCGGGATAGCTGAAACCCAAATCGAGAAAACTGAAACCCGAATTTACCAAGTGAACAATCGGGTTGACAACGTGATGGCTGACGTGAAGAAAAGGCTGGATGACCTCAAACTGGGGGATGGAATTACAGCTCCTGTAGTAGCTGCAACACCTTCGCTACGTGGGTTCAAGGTGCCACCGTTCGACGGGACTTCTTCCTGGTCGGCCTACAAAATCCAGTTCGAAGCTGTTATGAAGGCGAAAGGCTGGAATAAAAGTCAGGCCATAAATGCTCTCACACTAGGCCTGCGCGATCGGGCCTTAATAGTTCTGGAAGCTCTCGGTGAGGAAGTGATTTACGAGTAACTCCTTAAGGCATTGGAGGCGAGATATGGTGACGCTCACCTGGAACACGTCTTTCGTGCGCAGCTTAAAGATCGCAGCGCATCAACGAAAACCTGCAGCAGTGGGCTCTAGAGGTGGAGAAGCTGGTGCGAAAAGCATACCGGTCTGTACCTGCGCTCATTGAAGGGAACCTGGTGCAGACATTCATCGACAGCACCCGCGACATGGAAGTCAGAGCTGCTGTGAGGCTCGGGCACCACAATACGCTTAAGGACGCCTTGGCCCATGCACTGGAGGTGGAAGCCATGCGGCAGGATCATCGTTCCCATCGCGTCAGGGAGCAGCTTCGGTTCGCGACCGCAATAATGGATACAGCCCTAGGTGCTATGGCTGTGGGGAAAGGGGCCATCTTCGATCCAGCTGCCCTAAGCGAACCGTAGAAAGGGAAGTTGATCGATCTCCAGAGGGTAGTGCAGCTAACGGCACCGCCTGGCGGCAGCAGGATCATCGTTCCCCTCACGTTATGGAGGTTGCAGCACTTACAGTTCGCGACCACAATAAAAATTACAGCCCAAGGTACTACGGCTGTAGGGAAAGGGGCCATCGTCGACCCAGATGCCCTAAGCGATCTGTAAAAAGGGAAGGTGATCGATCCCGAGAGGGTTGTGCGGCTAACAGCACCGCCCAGCAGCAGGAATATGACTTTGTGATTGAACGGGAAATCTCATGGCAACGCAGATGCATATCAAGAAAACCTTGTCCTGAGAATTGCAAACATTGTACTAGGCAAGAGAGTAAGGAAGTGGTATCCGTGAAGATGCTCAGGACAGACCACCTCAGCAACGAGTGGAAAGACAGCCTACGACATGCACAGCCTACGACATGCACAGCAGGAAGATCCGGACATCAAGCCGATTCTGGAATGGATGAAGGCCAGTGCTCCCAAGCCCAAGTGGAGCGACGTCTCAGCGATGAGTTTGACCACTAAAAGCTATTGGGCCCAATGGGACAGCTTGCTGCTTCAGGATGGAGTCCTGTGCCGTAAATGGGACAATGGTCGAGGAGACAGCTGTCGTTTGCAAATGGTTGTCCCTAAAGCTAAAGTGCCGAATGTTCTACAACTGCACCATAATGGTTGTTCAGGAGTCCATCTGGGAGTTAAAAGAACTCTACTGAAGATCCGAGAACAGTTTTACTGGGTCCATTATCGTGACGATGTTAGGATTGGTGTCACATATGTACAAGTTGTGTGGCTGTAAGGGGACCTCAGACACGTAGTAGACGAGCATCGAAATTGTACAATGATGGTGCGCCATGGGATAGGACAGCCCTTGACATTGCGGAGCCGTTACAGAAAGGCGCAAGAGTGACTCCTAAGATTGTCCATGTGGATCGCCTGGCGTGTTATTATGGGTCCGATAATGCTAGGGACGAGCATGTCTTAGGAGAGGGCAGTGTTGCGCGCCATCTAGTGTCAGGTAACAGAGCGAGAAGAGCTTTCCAGAAAATGACATGTGTAATCTTTCAACCGACAGCGCCATCTAGTATCGAATTGAAGAAATAAACTTTCTAGAAGCCCTACACTCGAACTTTCGGCGCCTGGTCGGTTGGCGCGCGTATTTATTTGAATATTCTGGATGTTTCGGTGAAAATGTGTATTTAAAGGCGCTGCAATACGCGATCGGCGCAGTATTGAATTTGGCGAGACAAGCGAAGCTTTGGAGCGAAATAAGTGTATCAGTGTGGTTAATTATTAGTGTTTTAAGTTTTAATTAGTGTAAAGTGAATTAAAATGTAAATTTTGGTAATTCAATCGGCAGTTTTATTGTCACGAACCTCAAGCTCGTAACAATATGTATTCTTGGGCACGCTCTGTAGCCGAAACAGCTTGATGTAATTGAACATATGGAATGTCATTAAATTTGAATTAGTTGTGGGAGTGAGATACAGTATAAATTTTTTCTATTTTTAGTGAACCATTTTACACAGTCGGGGTTTTTAAATTTCTATTTTAACCGTTGGACATGTTACTCAGTATTAGTTCTTGCTTCACCGTACTTAATTCTAACTGGTAAAGAGCGGTAATGAAGCCCTAGAACGTAAATTGCACTTTTTTAAGTGATTTCAAAGCAGTAGTAAATGTGCTTTTTTAAGCACATTTACTATTGCTTTGAAATCATCGAGATTGTAATGGCAGACAGACGCTGGCAAATTATTCCACTCCCTTTCCGTACGTATCGCATAGGAATTTTTTTCCATTAAGTTTCAATGTATAAATGAACTATATTTTCGTTAGTAACCAATACGGTAGCTCAGGAGTTAACGCACGCTCTAAATTTCACAACGATTGCTCGCACAATCCGGGTTAGGACCCCGCTGGCATCGCCACATGCTCGGCAAAAAGGCTAATTAATAAAACTTATTTGTTTAATTAGTTTTTTTATTACATTTCTACTATATACATTATTCTTGCATCTCTTATATAAATTGATGAAAAATGCATGGCTAGTTGATCACAAAAGATAACATTAACGATCTGCCCCGGCTTCGCACGAGTAATATCTGGATCCAATTGTGAATCTAAACTATTTTCTTACTATCATACTACCCACTCTTTTATCTATTTCCACGGCCAGTGTACTTTTTTTATAAATATAATAGGGATGACAAATGAGCACTTAGTTCACCTAATTCACACTATGTTTGAATTTGGGCCATTCCCCATAAATTCCAAAGCCCACTTTTGACCCATCGGTGTACCATATAAGGCAGCCGATCTCACAGATAACTAGTCCATTCAGCTAGTCTTCTCTGGAGAGTAGTTCTACTATATACTTTTTATTAAAAGTATATAGTGGACGCATGATATTTGAGATCATACACAAGACTCGTGTTTCCTTAATTGAGTCGAGCATGGATCTCAATTTTAAGGAAAGCAAGCGCAGACCGAATCCTTAACAAACGCCTCGCCTCCTGGTCTAAATAAAGGTAAAGGGGTGTTAGGCCAAGAAGTTCATTAAGAGCTGCTCAAGACGATGATTGCGTCGCTACAGTTGCCGTTAAGCAAGCAGTCCTTTGTAAACTATTTAGTCTGTCCGCAGTCGTCTTTTGGTTGGCCTTATTACATCAGACAATGGACGCGTAGGTGATAATCGGCCTCACTATGCTGCTGTACAGCCATAGCATCATACTGGGACGCAAGCCCCAGTTGTCCTCAACCGTACGACTGCACATACCTACAACAATTTTAGTTGTGTAACATACGTTGCTAAGGTGAGACTTCCACGTTAGTTTTTGGTCGATTGTTACGCCCAAATACTTTTTCGATAGTTAAAAGAATCAGTCGTTACTAGGCGGAGATCCATTACATTAAAGTTGTTAGAACTTAACATGCTTTATTTCCACGGTAATAAAGTACAATGATGTGACCTGCCCAGTCTGAAGAGCACCTACCTCCCACCCTCTCTCAGTTGCGTGCACTATCCCTTTCACCACCACTTTCAGCACCACCACTCCCAGTGTCGCTCCTCCCAGCACCACTACACTGGAACAACACACCACCCTTGATAATACGACATGTGTTTCGCCTCTACACGAGGAATCCTCGCGCGACACTATCTTCGTCACCACTAATCCCATCACCAACTACTCCTAGCACTCTTCACTCCCTACAAGCTGCTATTTATACAACTCGTTGATCAGCGAGTTGTATAAATAGCAACTGTTTCGGCTCGCTGCTCATTTAGCCTTCGGCCACCGCAGAGACTACTTCATCTGTGGATGCCCCGTGTAGAGGCGAAACACGTGTAGTATTATCGAGAGAGGTATGTCGTCTCTAGTGTGTTTTGTGTTTGGTGTTGGATGTGGTGGTGCTGGGAGTGTTGGCTACGGAAATAGTGCATGCAGTTGAGGGGGGTTGTAATGTGCTTTTCAGACTGGGTAAGACATCATTTTATTTTATTTGCGAATATAAGCAAATTAAGTTCTGATAACTTCAACCAGATGGATAGAAAAATGCCCGAGAATATTGAGTCAAATTATGGTTTGAACACCTATAATTTTCCAGCCATATTCGCACCATCATTTATACCCCTGACCTCGACAATTATTCATATCTAAGTCAAACACTTGTACAATTGCATCAAGAAAGAGGCCAGTAAGTCCTTTTTCCGAAAAGTCACTTACTGGGTTGTAAGCAACGAAATACTCGTGCTTTGACTTCCTAATGAGCGTCAACAAATCGGAATGTTAGTGATAAGAGTGAGTGAATTGGTGACCGGTGCCCGGTGGTAGCTTTCGGTTGATTTCGGCGCGACTCGGTGCCGTCGCACTGCCCTAGGGCCGCCACTGGAAACACAGCAGCATAAAGCTGCTATTTTGCGCCCGTATTTTGTGAGAGCGTGATCCTACCCCGATTGAGCAGACCTATCCGTGCTTCAACCACAACCATACAGCGTGGCTCTACTCTGTATAACAGTAATCACTGTTGTATTTCGATGTGTAGTTAAAAGAGCTAGTAATTATAGGATGTGAGGCGTTTCATTCTTCAGGCGAGAGGCAAGTGACAACGTATCTATAGCCTTTTTGTTAGAAGTTTGTTGCAATAGTACCATAAAACGGACTTTTCTTTTAGCATGTTTGTGAGTGAAAAATGTAATATAGTGTAGTATCATTATAATATAAAAAGTATTTTATTTAAATTACTTGAGCCTAGGTAGCTCAGATGGTTAGTGCTTGCTGTAAATTTCACAGTACGCGAGCAAACCGGGTTCGATCCCCGCCGACACCAATGAAATTGTTAATTGCAATTTTAAGTAATAAAATAATACTGATTTATCACGTGCTCGGCGGTTAAGGAAAACGTCGTGAGGAAACCTGCATGTCTGAGAAATAAGAAAAAAATATTTCGAAGACATGTGAAGTTCGCCAACATGCATTGGGGCAGTGTGGCGGACAATTCCTTGCCCTAAAACCCTCTCAGAAATGAGCGGAGGCCTGTGCCCAGCAATGGGACGTATATAGGCTGTAACTTTACTTTTTTTTACTTGCGAATTTAAATAAAATTACTTACCAGAGTGAATCTGTACAATGTTACACAAATTATACACGAAGCCATACTAAATTGAACGAATAAAGTCACGCTGAAAGTTTGTCGAATAAGAGAACAAAATCTGAAACGAAAACGTCATGATTTTTTTAACAAAATTAAAGTAACTGGATTCTAGATAGCTTATAAACAGTAAGTACATTGAATTATATTCCATATAAAAATTTCATTATCTATTAAATTACGAAGGGCTTGTTTAGTTTGATGCATAGCAGTATCGCCATACTATATACGGTATGTATTCTCAATATTTACATCATATACACTGAGACATAACTTATGTATTGTATTGCAAGAAGTGTACTGAATAATAATAATTAGTTAAAGTTTAACACAACTATAAATGAGGTCTTTACCTATGAAATTGCTGTTTTTTATGAAATAAGTTCACGTCATTTTTTTTTCTATATTTTTATTTCTATTAACCTTTAAGTAGTGACGTGGGTGTCTCACAAACGGCCTCGACGAATAAATCAGTCTCGTGGCGTTAATTTTTTAAAGACGCTCCAGCCCCTCCCGCTACCTTCGGGTTTCGGTGGCGTGATCGGTCAGTCGAGTGCTCGCGCTCGTGGCAGCAACACCTGTACCTGTACGACCGTTTGGTGTCCCTGAGACTTGAGGTCAGTATTTGCGTAAATGATTTATTAGACGTCACTACAGTATTAGTGTATTTTTTTCTAAGTGTCTCTTATTCGTCACATCACTATGTACGTTATTATTTTAGATGGATCAACCTGGACCTTCAGGAAACAGTCGTAAGCGAAAACGAGTAGCTCTAAATACTTCGACAAATGAAAAGACCTTAAGTCAGTGGATAGAGGCTGAGTTGGAGCGAGACTTCAGTGATGTGGACGATGAAGAAGTGGATCCAGATTTCTGTTTGCACAATGATCATGACTCGGCTTTAGAACATTCTGAGGATGAAGAAACTCAATCTCAACGACAAAGATCACCCCGCAGTTCAGTTGCGATACAAGATTCAGGTCTATCTTCAATACAAGATAATACACACACAGAATCCCAAAGATACTACATAGGTAAAAATGGTTTTAAATGGTGAAGCGATGAACCAATGATGCGTAACTGTCGTTCACTAAGCCACAACTTGGTTGACATACCTAGATCACAGCCTAGAGCATTCACCAACCTAGAAACCTTGTGGAGACATTTTATGGATGACGATATTACTGACAAAATAATTGAATATAAGACTGACAATGAAACGGATTCTTAGCGAAGATTTAACGCCAGAACTTAGCCGCATTAAGCCAGCTGTTGGTGAAAATGACAAAAAGACTTGTAAGGTGTGTACAGCAAGGCTGAAGCGACGCACAAGGTACAAATGCGTTGCATGTCATAAGCCTATATGCTTAGGCAGTTCCAAAACAATCTGCAGCGACTGTACTGACTGAGACTGAATTTAGAAGACTGATTCTGTGGTAGTTCCTATATTATTTTAGTAATTAAGTTGAAGAAGTAAGAAATTTTATTTTTTGTTAAAAAATAAGTCTGTTTGTTTATTTCATAACACTTAAGAAGTGCGTCTTTTATAGAATCTGATTTTTTCGTAACTTTTGCCAAATGTCCTAATAAATGTTGATTATTGCTTAAATTGGGTTTAATTTTAGCCTCTATCATTATAAAGAGGGTTTTTATTTTGATTTTATACAAAAAAATGTCTAATTAATAATTAAGTTCATATTATTAACATAAATTGCGTAGACGTCTGTAAAACGTCACATCACTATTTATGAGTCATCCAAACCACGTCACTACTTAAAGGTTAATCAAAGTAATCAAACATACGATCGATGCATCTTTGTTAACGCAGTTGCAGTTTAATGATGCCCTTCTTGAACAAATCCGCTACACGGAATGCAACAAATTCTTTAGAGGCATTTTTTATTGCCTCTCGGGTATTAATTTTTTTCCGCCAAAAAGTTATCCGAATTCTGGAAAAAGTAGAAGTCTGTAAGCGCAAGGTCTGGTGAGTACGACGGATGACGGAGAGCTTTAACCCCAGCTTTTGTAACTTGGAGACTGTCTGTTTTGCTGTATCAGGTCACGCGTTGTCGTGCAGGAGCAGCAGGGACGAGCGATTGACCAAAACTGGTTGGAGAGGCGCGAGTTTCTCCATAGTTGTGTTCAGTTCTTCTCAGTACATATCTGCAGTAATGCTCATCCTGTTTGGTTAGAAGCTATGATGAATCACACCGGAGCTAGACCACCAAACAGTGACCATCACTTTTCTAGGGATAAGTTTTCGTTTAGGGAAGTGTTTAGGTGCTGAAGCAAGATTCAGCCAATTTACTGAGTGCTTGCGTTTGTCAATTAGAATCCATTTTTCGTCGCAGGGAACAAAGTGGTTCAAAATGTGTCAATGTGGCAGTGCAAGGCACGTCTCGTCGCGCATTGAGTTCGTGGGGCACCCCTTTGTCAAGCTGTTTTACCTCGCCAATTTGATGCAAAAGGACCAATATTGCTTTGATGCTAAGGTCGAAAGCTGCTGTTCATTCATCCGTAGTGAAGTTTTGTCAGCTTCCACAATCGTCTTTAATCGGCATTGTTGACCAAAGTTTTTGGGCAACCGCGGGGTTCATTTTTCAGGTCAAAATTTCTATAATAGAAGCCGGCAAACCATTAACAGGTGGTGCATTAATTTGTAGTATTCGCTCCATAAACGTCGTTGACGTCGTCGTTGTGTCGTGCCGCTTGTGCCGCGTTGCTGCGACGACGGTACTCATATTTCATAATTACTCAAATTTTTAACGTATTCATGATGACGAAAAAGGTTCAAATTCGATGAAACGCTTATCTAACAATTGACTAATTTTGAAAAAAGAATTCCATGATTATTAAATTAAATTAATTTGAAATTAGATTTCTAAGCCAATAAAAAAATATTTTTATTTAAATTGGCCAATATTGCGGAATGGAAATTTAATTGTTAAATAACCTATTATTTAGCGGATACGATGCACAGCGTCTGTGAGAGTCCGTCATATTCCAATCCTTATTGAAGAAACGAATGATCTAAGAATTTTGACAAACTGACACCATTTAGAAAAAACTTAAATTCAAAATTAATCACACTACACTACTTAATCCCATTAATTAAAAGTCCCGTACTTGCGGGTGCGGTAAGTCGGTGCTCTGATCTATTAATAAATACTTTGTCGAAGTCTCGGATCCTTACTGGTTTGCAGAGTGCTGAATGACAAAGGTTTGGTACCCGAAACAATTCTCTACATTAGTACTATCAGCACGGAGGTCCCCTGTGCCGAATTCCGGTGGTGAAGAATGCGTGGCAAGATACTTGGTGGTGGAAACCCCCATGCTAGTTGAAAGTGCTACTCTCGGATAATTCATTGTAGAACTGAGCCGCGGAGCGGACTGTCTCTAATCACATACCGTCTCAAAATTCTCGTATCTTTGCTGGCGAACAGATCGATCTGGGGAATGCCGAAATGTCGGAATATTTTCTTAGCTTTATTATTTATTAGCTGCCTGTAAAAGATGCTATTCGGCTGGTCGCTTCTCTCGAGACAAATTGTCAGGTATGTCATTGAACCTGCCGAGGAATAACTTCTTATTGAGATGTTCCGTTTGTCAAGGCAAGAATTGATAAGTCAAATTAAGAAGGACTGCATAACGTGTTCTTCTTTCTTTTTGTAGGTAAGATATATTATATGTACAGTTGTTTGACTGCACTGTTAAATGGCGACCTTGTAAACGGAATTCTTCCCCGCTGCTATTAATTTGGTTGGATTGATTTGGTCATTACTATTGAATTGGTTTTCGTCTGTCGTTTAGCTGTGCCCCCATGAATGATCTGACGCATCTGTTGTCTCAAATTCGGCTGCAAGCTGCTCATCACATGCAATTTTTTTATTGTAATCTACCACCCTTGATCGTTCAATGCCGTAGTTAGTGTCTACTTTTGCTTCCGAAAAATGGTAATTCAGAAAGTGTTCTGGAGAATCACTGTAGTTGACGGCAGTGTAGTCACCCTCTCAGTTCTTCAAAATAATCAAAGTTGAGAAAGCCTAAAATTTCTTCAGTTTTATTAAAGGACATCCTTTTCTTTTGAACCATTCGTCTTGAAGTGGTTAATGTTTTTATTTACTTTACAAAGGGCAAACATGTCACGTGAAGGACCTATCCTTTGTGCACTAGCTTCAGGAACCGTCGAAGACACTTTGCGATGCTTCAATGGAAATATGTCGAAGATAGATTAATTTTCACCACCCAGTCTGACTTCTAAAGGAAGAAAGGAATTTGGAAGGGATATAATAATCTGAAAGTCTTCGGTAGTATATATTGATTCAGTCGTTTTAGGTTGAATATAGGTCTGTCGCTTCTGTTACTCTTCTTTGTCAGAAAAATGGTTGAGAAAAAGCTAACACCCAGATGATGTTCATTCAGTACTTCAAGTACACCTAGGCGGAGCAATAATTCGATGTGTTTTGTTATCTCTAGCGATTGCATAGTTTCGAACCGTTGAAGCGTCCTTTTTGAAGAGTAAACAAGTAGACGCTTGGAGGTAAACGGCAGACGCATTCTCATGATCATTTCGAGAAGGGCCACTAGAGCCCGAAATCACTGCCACTGCTCCCGATACGCCCGGAGTCAGCCCCCGAAAAGTCGTGCTTGCTCGGCAGTAAGTCATTTGTCTGACTGTCTTTTATTTGCCGGAGCTTCCTTCTTGATAGATTTTTTATTTTTCGTAGAAAAAAATTGCTTAACGATGCCTGAATTAAATTTGCTTATTATATTGTATCTTTTTCTAACTCTAATGCGATCTATTGGCTCACTGTCACGCGATCGAAAGGACTGATTGCGAAGAATGGATGGTTTAGTTGCAGATACTACATGTTTTGTTACCAATTTTTCTGGATTAAATCAAGGGCGAATCCATTTATCGATGCCACCTGTGCTTTATATGTACGCTAAAGTTACGTCACAATAAAAAGGTTTTCGGAACTAGGTGGTATCTTACGTATATATTCTTTTCAGCTCGTATACCGTAAAATAGTTCAAATTAAAATTTATTTTATTTGTGAATACAGGTAATGGGGCAGAATAGATCTTTTAAAAAAATATGTTCGCTGCATTCAAACCTTAGGTATACAAATATTACAGTCACAATAATTAAATATATTACATGTCCACAATTAAGTTATTTCATTTTATTATTTATATTATAATTATATAAAAAAATTCAACAACGATATAATAATTAATTAGAATGGGATATTTACAGTAGTCTAATCGAATGTCAAATGAATTATATTTTATGCAATGTCATATAATATGCCTACTGATGCGTCACTTAAATATTTATCGATTGAGTAGTAGCATTTTTCAATTAGAAATACACCATCATCAATACATTTGAAATTGTGTTTCCTACCTGTTTTATTACTTTCGTTAAAATGACATCAAAACCCGTGCTATTTGTACTTTTCAATAATTTTGTAGTTAATAGTATGTCATTAGGTGTAACAAAATTAGAGAAAAATGAATTGTATTTATTATGTGTCAAATTATTAGAATATGTCATATTATTTTTGTCATCTATTGCATGCATATACTTGGTCAATGTAATGATCATTAAATGCCTGCGCAATGTCTTTTGGATTCGTTATAAATTTATTATATATTTTAATATGTGTTATAATTTTTTTTCTGTAGCTATTAACAATTTTCCAAGTTGTTTTTGTCTTGTGAAGTGATAAATTAACAATGTGATTGTTTTGAGCTTTTTGTGTTAATTTTATTAATTTTTTGAAATCTATTGGAGTAAGCCATATTTTTATGTTTTTATTGTTTTGATTAGGATCTCTTTTATATTGTCACAAAAGGTTACACTTACGTTTACAACAAAATTTTATACCTTTTTTAGTCCATTTTTGTTTTGTATTTGTTGAAATTCGTGCTCGAATAACAGGAATACAAAGATTATAAAATAATTTTGAATTCATTATAAAACTTATTGAAAAGCCTCATCAAAAGCTGCATTATTTCCTCGCTTATCTTGTGAAATTTGGAACTAGGTTGAAACAACTTAGATATTTTATAGAAAACACCCATCCAGTCAATAAAATTATCAAAATTTTGAACGTAATAGAGCAACGCTGCAGCTATATCAGATCATCAATCATCAGATCATCATCATCAGATCAGCTCAACCGGGTAAGGACCACGCTTTCACAGAAAACCAGCGTAAAATAGCAACTTAGTGTTGTGTTTTATGTGTTGAGTGTAGAGAATCGTATAAAGAAACAATATAAAGAACCATTTTTACTGGAAACGCGGCATTTCATCGTAGTCCTCAGGGGTGACAACATATCCGCATTTTGATCCTTAATCGACGATAAATGTAGATGTCTATGGGCCACATCATCCACTTGCCATCAAGTGGCCTATGTGCTCGTTTGTTACCCCCGTTCTTAAAAAAAAAAGTAAATTAAGGCTAATTAATTTATGTTGTGCAAGCAAGGCGTTAAGCTACCCACTGACGATACGTCCATTTAGTATACTTCCAAATGGACACACTTCAAATAAAAATGTATCCAGATACGTTACCATTGACGATACTTCCGTTTGGACGCATATCATCACTTCAAACTTGGCAGTCGTACGGAATGGAAATAAATAATAATACTTTACTTATGACTGCAGTAGCGTGTATTTCATTAAAAAGACAGAAACCTAAACGGGTAATCCATCGTAGTCTTCAAAGATGACAACGAATCTATATTTTGATTCTTAATTGAGGATACATGTAAATGTCTATGGGCCACAGCACCCGCCACCAGGTGGACTGTGTGCTAGTTTGTCACACCCATTCTAGATATGGTATAGATTATTGTGGAGCAATATCGTTGACTGAGGTAGAAATTAAGGAAATCAACATATAGTGGATAATATTTATTATAACTATACGTGGTAGAGCAACGTTGCATCAATATTTATGGCTGTAGCACAAATGGGTCGGCTCGAACGAAAAAGGACCACGATCTCACAAAATAGCAGCTTAAATTTGCTGCGTTTCGTATGCTGAGTGTAAAGAACCAGGGGTGACAACGCATTTACATTTTGATTCTTATTCGATGACTGATTCAGTCTATGGGCTACAGTATCAACCTTAAACATCATCTGTACTGTGTACTCGTTTGTCACCCGTATCACAGCCCATAGTTTACATGACAAAATATATTTAATCCAATACACATTTTATGTTCGACAAACAATGCACATGTACCACCATCAACACCAAAACATAAACTGACACAACAACCTCCAAAAATGGACGCCGGTTCACGCATTAACTGATAATTCAGACTGCTTCCATTTGGCGTGGCGCACGTTTTTGACATTGACGGACGGCAGCAGATGACGTCCATTTGGACTGGACGCATGGATTTCAATCCTTTTGGAAATCCAGAGCTAGATGAAGCCATCCAAATGGAATATGTTTTTACCATTCACGGAAAGATTTTGGACGATTACTACTCCATTTGGATAAATGGACGTATAGTCAGTGGGTACCATTATCTCCATATCTCCATATCACATCTTCTTACGATAAACTCGTAGTCCTAGGTCTTCATTAATCACTCTTTTGACCATGCTTCTGCTTAGGCCCGTCTGAAGAGCTAAGATTTTTTGTTTACGAACAGGATTTCATTGGACTCGCTCCTTCACTACTTTGATGATCGCGGGTGTCCTAACTGTACGAGGTCGGCTGGTCCTCTTATCTCGAAGCTTGAATCTTCAGTGAATATAATGTATTATCCATTTGTTTACCACAGGTTGGTGAATGGAAGGCGCATTACCAGTACGCGTCAACAAGCTTGTCTACCGTACTAAAGTAATGTTGTATAAAAGTCCAAGTACTACGAGTGCCCCGTATCTACCGGAACTTTCTCATTTCTGGAAGTGTTTTTAGGTATATATGAATAGGTTCTCAGCGTTTCTTCTAAATATTTTGGTTTTTAAAACATGCAGGATTTCTCACCACCTATCTTATTCATCGCTGAGTATGGGTAAATAAGCAGTTACAATCCGAGATACGGTTTCGGTGATGTTTGCGTGTATCAAACTGTGGTTATTCGTGCTGGAGTGTAAATAAAGGTAGACTAGATTTTAAAAACAGTGCAATGGCCTTTTCTTAGTTTAGAGATTTTTTAAATCTATTATGTATGTAAAAGTCAAAAACAATTTTAATTGATATCAAAACCAGACAGAAGGTATTTAAGGAATCTAGTGAGTACTTACTTACAGTAATGTTTGCAGGGGACTGCCCTGTTTAGTATGCATTAACCACGGGCGCGGTCAGCGACGCGATTGAAACTTAATCCCTCCGGACTCTGTCTCACTACTGGCTGATTCTGATTGCAGCGAACAACTTTTGTTCTCCGTGTATAAGTACATTAAAATGTAAATCAATGATTTTGTGTATCTGACAGTAAAATTTCACCACTTAATTATTATAAATGAAAAAGTTACGGTCACATTTTCCGAACACTATAAAAATAAGTTTTACTATAGTATGTACCTGGACTTTATAATTTTGGTCAAGCGTCTTAAAATCCACCCTTTTCAATGATGCCTTATACATTATAATATATAATAAATTTTTTTATAAGTTTTTTTTTAAATATGTATAGAGACGGTGATAATGGTAAGGTCTACGTAGAGTATATCTGGGTTGGTAATATTTCTCTTATCTCACTTTTTATAGTCGCGAGAAGTGCGTCTTCGAATGTTTCGTTGGAAGGATAGATATGTCTTTGTAACACCTACAGTTGCCAAAGCGTTTACGGCCGTCCTTGCATAAAGTTTTTCCTAGCTTGCAGGTTTCCATGGGTTACAGAAACGATTTTTCATAGGTACATCGCTTGTTTGTTATCCTTTCATCATACGAGTAAAAGAAAAGACTTATATTATTAATAATTTAATAGTACGTATCACTTCAAATTCTCTTCTGTACTGTAATAAAATATTTTGAATATTAATTTAGGCGGAGAATGCATATTAAAATAAATTATTTTTATATGCAAGCTATTAAATACTGCAGATAAAATGGGGCTGCCAGACTTCGTTACCCTGTTCATTGTTCTACACCCATTTATTACTCTTTATTGCCGGTGCTCGAGCAGTGTCAGATATGAGGTAATACAATTTAAATATTAATCCAATATAGTCCAGTATTTACTTGTGTATTTATCATCAGTCCGTAGAACAGGCTGCTCTCTTTAAAGAAAGGATTTAACATAATCGTCATGCTTGACGGGTGGTTTGTCGATTCCTTCATTATTACTTGTGTAAAAATATTTATAATGTATTCGATATGAAGAAAGTTCGTTTAGGTAATGTCACATCTTAGGTCTAGAATATTTCGATATATTATATTATGCCGATGTATGCTTTGTTTCTAACGATAAATCTTTGAAATAGATAACTTTGTTTTTAAAATATAATATCAATTTAATTTATTATTGGCTACTAATATTTTAGTCCTGGGAAATTTACAAGGAAACCTCGGTCTCCTCGTACTATCATCATAATAAGCAATGAATTTATGTAAAATATTTATAGCAGGCTAAGCAGTTCAATATAAGTTTTTTTTTAAATAAAATGGAATAAAATTGTAAATACATTTAACGAGATTGTATCTAATAGCCAATAAGAAAACCATCACCACATTTTATCACGTGGATGCTATAGAGGCCACGTAAGAATCGTGAGGCTTCCATAAATTATTTAAAAAGATTTAAAAATATAGTAACTAACAATATTAGTAATGAAAAACTTAGTTTTACAGATTAAAAAAATAGAATTTTTGGAGAATAGTTAAAAGAACCAAATACAACGATAAAAAAGAACAAGGACAATGAAAGGACGGACTCAAAATGGCCTACAGATTAACACGAACAAAACGCATTATACAATAATTAGATACTACTGTTTTTATGGTTTGCATATGATTTATTATAATCGAACGGACACATAAGGATCTCTTAAACAAAGAGAGTGGTATCATGACTTTATTCGTTTATCCGTCGTCATAATTAAAAAAAAAACAATAAAATACTTTGTAGCAGATTAAGGATGTCTTTAATTATTACTACGATTACTAATATTTACATTATATTTAACTATCTAGGTATAACTTTGGTAATTAATCAATAACTGTTCTTAGTTGATTTACGCAAAATGTTATACCAACGCCTTTTTACATACCAATTGCTTTTGATTTAAGAGGAGTATTGCAAAAAAAACAAGCATGCAGCTCACACGCAACAAAAGTGAAACCTTCAAATGAAATGAAATATAAAATACAAATACTTTAAATGATTTATTTAATATTATAATTTAAAATACAAGTTCGGCATAACATATAAGAAAATTTAATTTTATGGTAAATAAATGTAACAACCCTTATATATACATAGTACCCGGTTGACCGAGCTTTGCTCGGTATTTTTCGCTCGTTTTTTTTAATTCGTGTGTTTTGGAAATTATATTTAGATACAAATTACATACTGATGAATTATAAATAATATTTTTTGATCTTAGCGACATAACAGAAAAAACTGAACTGGTTATTTGAATAAAAAATCATGAGTGCAATTATTTTAATTTAAATTTTCGTGTTTTTAAAAAATACTAAAAAAAGGGCTCGAAAAAAATATATTTTCTCAAAAAAGAAAGAAACTTGAAAAAAAAAATAAAAAAGTCGGTCGGTCGGTCTGGGCTCGAACCGGGGTTTTACGATTTTGTGACCGCCCATTATACCAATAAGCTATTTATAATCATTACCAAACTGTCAAAATTTACCTTCTTATTCTAACTATATTGTAGCAGTTTTTAATTGCCTAAAAACACGGACAAAAAGACATTTTCTAAAAATAAATCTTAGCTAGATCGATTTATTATCCCCGAAACTCCCTGGACACTAAATTTTATGAAAATCGTTGGAGCCGTTTCCGAGATCCCGATTATATATATATACATATATACAAGAATTGCTCGTTTAATAGTATAGGATATATATATATATATATATATATATATATATATATATATATATATATATATATTAATCTTTTCGATATGCCTTATAAAGTACTCACTAATTACAAAAAGATTTATATCAACTTTACCTATTACGAAGTTGAGGTTTGACCGTTCTTCACTGCTTGTGTTTCTGCTCTGCTGATATTGGCTCCTTACATATGAAATTAGCGTTTTGTCGTACTGAGCACTTTGATCTGAAATATCTCCTCTTTGATTAAGAAATCTAAATTCAAATTTATAAATTCGTTTAGCTGGTACATTTGAGTTTTGAAAACAGTTATTTATTTGTTTTTTCCTCATTATTATTTTCTTTGGCGTCGCTTGTTACCGCACAATGGAAAACATGAAATATCGGTATATTTACGAGTAAGAGTTCTACCGTGGCACCAGTGCTGCAGAAACAGCTCGAAGGATTAATGATGTGTACGGCGCTGGTGTCGCAAAAGAAAGCACGGTACGTTTTTGGTTTCAACAAAAAAGGTGGATGGCTGGAGACCAAAGTGGAAAATGAAGAATTAAAGGCTATTGTTGAAGCGGATCCATCACAAAGTACTTCAGAGATAGCTTCGAGCTTCGGGGTAAGTGATAAAACTGTATTAATCCATTTGAAATAAATCGGGAAAGTAAAAAAAACTTGAACGATGGTTACCTCATGAATTGAGTGAATCGAACTTGCAAAAATGTTTCGACTGCTGTGTTACTTTGCTCAACCGACACATAAATGAAGAGATTTTAAATCGAATCATTACTTGTGATGAAAAGTGGATACCGTACGATAATCAGAAGCGTTCGTCGCAATGGCTGAACCCTGGAGACCCAGCCAAATCCTGCCCTAAACGAAAATTGACTCAGAAAAAGATACTTGTGAGTGTTTGGTGGACTAGCGCCGGTGTCGTTTACTAAGCTTTCTAAAATCTGGCCAAACGGTTACCACAGATATCTTTTGTCAGCAACTGCAAACCATTAAGGAAGAACTATCTGCTAAACAATCGAGATTGGTCAATCGCTCTAGGCCACTGCTGCTTCACGACAACGCAAGACTACACACTGCACAACAAACAATCACTAAGTTAGATGAGCTACAATTGGAATGTCTGCGACATCCACCGTACTCTTCAGACCTTGCTTCAACAGATAACCATTTTTTTCCGGAATTAGGACAATTCTTACAAGGAAAAATATTCAACTCCGATGCGGCAGTCCAAACCATCTTCAAAGAGTTTATTGATTTGCGCCCCCATGACTTTTTTAGCAAAGGGATCAATGAGCTACCTATGAGATAGCAAAAGTGCATGAATAACAACGGTGCATACTTTGATTAATTAAATATATTTTACAAAAAAAATTGACTATATAATCCTCTCGTACAAAACACCAATTTCATATGTAAGGATGATCGCGGAGAAGTTTTTGGCGAAAAACCAAAGAGTTTTTTGTGCGTTCATGGACTTGGAAAAGGCCTATGACAGAGTGGACAGGGATGTGTTATGGCAAACGCTGAACGCATTTAGGTTGAGCGCTGGTTTGATACAGGCATTAAAGTCTCTGTATAGGGACTCGAGTGCTTGTGTTAGAATCAACGGGGTCTACTCGGGCTGGTTTGGCATCCATAAAGGTGTCAGACAGGGCTGTGTAGCTTCCCCGTGGCTGTTCAACCTATTTATGGACAGCTGTTTGGAAAATTTGAAAGTTGAAGAATGCGGGGTAAGAATGGGTGAGTTAACCATCAAATGCCTTTTGTACGCCGATGATCAAGTCATACTTGCGTCGTCGGCGGCCGAGTTGCAAATGATGGTTACATTAATGAACAGGTCATTAAAAGAAAGGGGAATGAAAGTAAACGCAAGTAAGACGAAAGTGATGGTTTTTGAAAGAGATGAAAGCAAAACGGTATGTGAAATAAGAATAGAAGGAGAGTTAATTGAGCAAGTGGATGAGTTCGTATATTTGGGATGTGTATTCAGCAGGGATGGGAGATATGATAAGGACATTGAACGACGAGTGAATGCAGGAAATAAAGTAAATGGGGCTCTACACTCTATTGTGAAAAGTCAGAATGTGTCAAAAAAGGCACGTATGGCAATTCACAGTGCTGTATTAGTCCCTACTTTAACGTATGGCAGTGAAAGTTGGGTGTGGCAGAAGAAGCACGAGAGTAGAATAAATGCGGTAGAAATGCGGTCGCTAAGGAGTATGTTAGGGCTGAATCTGAGTGACAGGGTGAGAAACTGTGTGATAAAAGAAGAGTGTGGTTTGCAAGATGATGCGGTGACCAGGATTAATTATTGATTAATAATTAATGCTTCGGTGGTTTGGTCATGTAGAAAGAATGAATGCGGAAAGACTGACAAAGCAAATATATGTTGCAGAAGTGAATGGAAGAGTCGGAAAGGGACGTCCTAGGCGGAAGTTTGTCGACCAAATTGGCGATATACTAAAAATGGGCCAAATTAAGAGTACCCTTAACCGACGAGCATGTATGCGTAGGTATATGAATGTGGAAGAGGCGAGAAAGGTATGTCAGGATCGTGCTAAATGGAAGTCTGTAGTCTCTGCCTACCCCTCTGGGTGACAGGCGTGAGTGTTTATGTATGTTATTATGTTCATATGTAAGGACCTATTACAAAAGTACACGACACCTTCGTACCTTCTGGAACAAAACGCGTAAGCAACGCTGTTTCGGCGGCGTTTACGACTTTTTTATCGCGAGCATTGAGCTATAATCTATAATGCTTCCTATCTCATTTTATCCCACATCAAATCTTATGAATTTATGTGTCCGTCTCTTTTACTGTCGTTTTTTCGTGTCATAGACGTTCAAATCACAACGATGCTAAAGAAGTTTTCAGTTCAAAAACGCAAAATTACAAGGTTTTCTCGTTGTAATTATATGTTTTCCGTTCGCTGCTTGAAATAAAAATTAATTGGTAAAAATAGTTAGTTTTCTCTATTACAATAAGCTCAAGACAAACTTTAGATAACTTTTTATTTATTTAATAGCAATCATTCTACCGATGCATGTTTGGGCCAAAACTCTGAGAGACACGATTTGGGTGCTCTAACTTGCAGATAATATTGAATATCGACCATCAAAAAAATATTTTTATCTCACAAATATCCTATAATTTAATAATGGTAGAATACATTTTCGTTATATGTATTTCACGTAAGTAAAAAAATCGATATAATTCAATTATCTACCGAAAAATCTTCGATACAAGCCCCAATATCTCCGAAGTTCTACATCATTTTGAAATAAAATTTATACCAAAATAATCATCAACATTTACTTAAACTATACTATGATTTTTATAAATCGTTACTATTATTTTTTTAATTAATTAAATAAAAGTACCATAAATATTTCACTGCGTCGGCCTACTGAATTCATTACCACATTACCACGCCAGTGGCTCTAGAGGTTGGACCTGTGTCGATTTATTTCGCGTGCTCCGTCTCGTTTCGATAATATCGATGCGTCGATGACCGTGGTGCTGCTATTTTGTGCTAGAGCATCGTCAACTACGCCCGTAATTTTTAATCTTTGGTAGTGTTTACTTTCGTACAGTATAGTTCAATTACGAGTAGTATAAAGTTCGCACTTTATTATTGTATCAGATAGTTAACTCATAATAGTTATTTTGATTGTAGTTGAGCTTTATTACCAGTCGAAACGGGAAAAATAGTGTGAAATAATGTGAAAATAAATACAAGTATCAATGTTTGATGGCTCCGTGGCGCAGTGGCTCAGCTATGAGTTACAGCGCTAAGGGCCGCGGGTTTGAATCCCGCACAGAACAAGTATTTGTATGGCCTACAAGTAATTGTTCCGGATCTGGATGTTTGTCCTTGTGAATTAGTGTTTGTAAACTGCCCCCACGATACAGGAGAAAATTGTAGCGTGGAGGTAACGTTTTAAAAAAAGAGAAAAGAATAAAAAAGAATGTGTCTAGGGTTGCCAGATCTTAAAACCGAAAAGCCGGACAGACCAACGAGCTTAGCCGGACATTTTGGTAGAAAGGCCGGGAACCCTTATTTTTTTAGTCATAGTATATAATAACACGACAATTTTTTTTAAAACTAAAACAATGCTTTCTATCTTTTGCTATAAAATCTTCTTAAGTTCTAAAGAAATAGCAATAAAATTGAATAAATCAGTCTTCGTAATTATTAACAATTCAGTATTCAGCAAAGTTATTGTAATAACTCTGTTCAATTTTTTAACTATATGTGTACCACAGCAAGGGATAGTTAGTGAGTATGATAAATAATATTAGTAATTGAGATAATAATGTTAAGGTTGTGTGTGTAGTGGCGGTTGAGAATATCCACTACCCCATATCTTCCTGTGGGTGTCGTAAGAGGCAACAGAGGGAGACAGGCAGGAGATGGGCAGCAGCATCTTCCTTTCCTTCCTCGCCAAGTGTGGCAACTATGGCAAATACCCCCCCCCCCCCCCCCATGAGTAACGACGCAAACAAACGGCCCCCAGTCCCCGGCTGCCCCGCTATTCCTGGCTACGGTGGCGACCATGGTAACGGCGGGGCAGGGGGTGCTAAGAATCTCCGGTGGAGGTTCGGTTGCCACCTACGACGACTCGACCTGGCAACATATAACGCACGCACCCTGAGGACTGACGAGAAGATACTAAAGTTGGAAGAAGAGGTAGACAAGTTGCGCTGGCATATTATTGGGTTATCCGAGGTCCGAAGAGAGGGGGAGGACACGGTAATCCTCGAGTCCGGCAACTTGTTCTATCACCGGAAGGGCGACCATCTGTCCCAAGGAAGTTTCGGATTTATCGTCCACAAGTCTCTCGTCAACAACGTTGTAAAGATTGGGAGTGTGTCGACGAGGGTCGCGTACCTGATACTCAGAATCATCAAATGGTATTCGCTGAAGGTCATACAGGTTTACGCACCAACCTCTGCACATCCCAATGAGGAGGTGGAGAAAATGTATGAGGATATTTCCAGAGCGATGCATTCCTCCAAAACCCACTACACGGTGTTGATTGGAGACTTCAACGCAAAACTAGGCACAAGAGAAAGCGGTGAGCTGAAGTTAGGCAAATTTGGAGTAGGGTAACGGAACCATAGGGGTCAGCAGCTGGCCAACTTCATGGAGAAAAGGGGACTCTTTATGATGAACTTATTCTTCCAGAAGAGGCCCCACAGGAAGTGGACCTAGTCGAGCCCCGACGGTTCGACAAAAATTGAGATTGACTTCATTATGACGACCAGACGCCAACTGTTCAGTGATGTCTCAGTGATCGCAAGGGTGAAAACTGGCAGCGTTCACCGAATGGTGAGAGGCACACTGAACCCAAACGTTAAGTTGAAGAGGTCTCGTCTAATGAAGTCAACGCTCCGTCCCCCTCGTGCTCTAATCCAGAATCCCGAAACCTTTCAGCTCGAGTTACGTAACCGCTTTCAGTGCCTAGAAGATTGCAATGCAGTGGACGATATGAATGACAAGCTCGTGGAAACTGTCCATGCGGTTGGAGCTAAGATCTGCAAGACCGGCCGCAGAAGAACACAAAAGCTCTCCGATCACACTCTTAATCTCGTGGCTGTTACACGGGTGATGAGTCTGCAATCGTCAACAGATTTGACAGCATACAGGCAACTGAACAGACGTATCTCCAAATGCATGCGGCGAGTCTTACGCAAATTTAATACTGCTCGTATTGAAGAAGCGATTGAGCGGAACCAGGGCTACAAAGTCTTTGCCAGAGATCTGTCTGCCAGTAAGAGCCAACTGTCAAAGCTGAAGACTGAGTGTGGCAGCATCGTTTCCGGGGCACCTGAGATTCTGAGTGAGATTGAGAGGTTCTATGGGCAGCTGTACACATCATCGTTGGAGCCACACGCAAGTGTGAGTAACGATCCAAGAGCGGGTCTTATCCGACACTATTCCGATGATATCCCGGACGTCAGTCTGAGCGAGATTAGAATGGCTCTCCAGCACCTTAAAAGCGGCAAGTCCCCGGGTGAGGATGGAATTACAGCGGAGCTTCTGAAAGCGGGTGGAAAACCGGTACTTGAAGTCCTTCAGAGGCTCTTTAATTCCGTCCTCCATGGTGGCACTACTCCGGAGGCGTGGAGCAGAGATGCGGTTGTCTTGTTCTTCAAGAAAGTTGACAACGCCCTCTTGAAGAACTACAGACCGATATCCCTTCTGAGCCGCGTCTACGTGCTGTTTTCGAGAGTCATTACGAATCGTCTCCCACGCAGACTCGACGACTTCCAGCCTCCCGAACAAGCCGGTTTCCGAAAAGGCTTTAGTACCATAGACCACATACATACCCTTCGGCAAATTGTACAGAAGTCCGTAGAGTACAATCTGCCACTTTGCCTGGCGTATGTGGACTATGAGAAAGCCTTTGATTCCGTCGAAATTTGGGCGGTGCTACAGTCTCTTCAGCGGTGCCAAGTTGACTGTCGATATATCGAAGTGCTGAAGTGTTTGTACTGTAGGCTACGATGGCTATCCGAGTACAGAACCAGAGTACGAAACCTATCCAACTGCAGAGAGTTGTAAGACAGGGTGACGTTATTTCCCCTAAACTCTTCACCGCTGCATTGGAAGACGTTTTCAAGCTACTGGACTGGAAAGGATACGGTATTAACATCAATGGCGAGTAAATCACTCACCTTCTATTTGCCGACGATATAGTCCTTATGGCAGAATCGCTGGAGGACTTAAGCACTATGCTCAATGACCTCAATAGTGCCTCCCAACGGATAGGTCTTAAGTTGAACATGGACAAAACAAAGATCATGTTTAATGTCCATGTCACACCTATGCCGGTAGTTGTTGGGAGCACTATGCTCGAAGTTGTTGACGAGTAGGTTTACCTGGGACAAATAGTCCGGCTAGGTAAGTCCAACTTCGACCGAGAGGTTAATCGACGGATTCAACTCGGATGGGCAGCGTTCGGGAAATTACAACACATCTTCTCGTCAGGTATACCTCAAACCCTGAAAACTAAGTTGTACAACCAGTGCGTGTTGCCAGTGATGACTGATGACATATGGAACTCAGACGTGGTCCTTCACTGCTGGCCGTATGAGGACATTCAAAGTCACTCAGCGAGCTATGGAGAGGGCTATGCTCGGAGTTTCTCTGCGTGATAAACTTAGAAATGAGGACATCCGCAGTAGAACCAGAGTGACCGACATAGCCCAACGGATTAGTAAGCTGAAGTGGCCATGGGCCGGCCATATAGCTCGAAGAACCGACAACGGTTGGGGAAAAAAGGTTCTCGAGTGGCAGCCTCGTACCGGTAGACGAAGTGTAGGGCGACCCCCCACTAGATGGAGTGACGACCTGGTAAGACACGCAGGAAGTCGATGGATGCAGGCGGCTCGGGACCGTGCTTTGTGGCGTTACTTGTGGGAGGCCTATGTTCAGCGGTGGACTTGTAAAGGGCTGTAATGATGATGATGTGTGTGTCGATGTATATATTTATTAGTAGATTTGTATTTATATATATTATGTGTGTTAGTAGATATAGTTTCTTTTAGCACAAATTAGTAGTAGGTATCGTTATCGATTTGTCTATAAAATACTGTTTAAGCTTATATTTAATATTTTTTATAGTTGGTTCATTTTTATTGCTTTTGGAATTTGGTTCAAAAGAGCGGGAACTTGATATTGTAACCTAAATTTTCCGTACATATTTTTATATGTTGGTATAGTCATATATGGATTAAAGGCTTGTCATGTAAGCTTTGTATAGATACGGCTAATTTTGAATCCCTCCTTGCTATAATTTTCAAGCAGTAGTTGGTATTTCACTTTGTCGTGTACTGGTAGTATATTGCAATGATGAGAAAGACCATAAGGATTTTTTTAATTTATCTTTGATTTTGAGACGGGTGTTACATTTAAGAATGCGCAATTGTAGCTCGTATATTTTTTCATAGTGGGTTTTATATGTGCGTCCATAACTGCTTACCCCATACGAAACTATTGATTCGCCGAGTGCTTTATATAGTATCATTAGCATGTGGTAAGGTACTTTACTCTTGATGAGGTAAAATTTTGCTAAGATGTCTCGTAGCTTATCACATACAGATTCAATGTGATAAGTCCATTTCATACGTCATCGATTATTAAACCTAAATACCTACATTTTTCTACAACTTAAATCTAGGGACATTCACAGTTGTTATTTTTATTCACATGTGTCACTAAACGTAAAAAAAGAAATATCCTATCTCTGGAGAAAAAATAATGGAGAATAAAAATGTATGCGTATGCTTTTTACATGAACTGGCCTAGATTATGTAGTAAAAGTACTAAGAATCTACAAAGATGACAAATTATGGATTTTGAATATGTTACCCAAGTTACAAGCGTTTTATAAAAATGTGTAGGTACTGCCTGAAATTATTGACTCGAGATAAGCCTGGTCAATGCCGTTGCGGCAAATATTTTTATAATAAAATATATGGTAATTGACTATAAGTACCGATTAAAAATATAACATTAGCTAAAGATGGTTATTTTATTTATTAAAAAAGAAAGTATTTTGGATATTACTACTCAAGTAATTAACAGCATATATTGTATCATAAATGACCACTTGACTGTACAGTAAGCTGCATAAATGAAAGTTTCTTTATTTGTGCCGCATGCGTTCCGCGTCCGTATACCATCAAATTACGATGACACTTTAGATATTTTGTTTTTTTGACTAGGATTTCATGAGGTTCTCGTCGTACTGAACGGTACTTTCGGAAAAATGCAGCCCAGACCTTTAATTATGGAAGACCGTCCCCGCTTCCTTCTGAGAGAATTGCTATAATCACAAGTGTCTATCCAGGTGACGAAGAAATTCCCACGGTGGCGTTTAACAACCTAGTCAATAATTGGTAAAATCAGGCGTTACTTTGCGTTAATCCATTATAATAAAGATATTGATTAATTTTCAATCTTCCGCTAACTAAATGTAATGATGTGTCTACCTGGATTGAAGAGCACCTCCCGCCCTCCCTCAATTGCGTGCATTAATTCCGTCACCACTAGTCCCAGCACCACTACTCCCAACACCACTACTCCCGGCACCACTACTTCCGAGTCCTTCTCAACGATGATATGACACGTGTTTCGCCTCTACACGAGGCATCTTCGGGTGATGTAGACTCTACGGCGGCTGACCGCTAACAAATTAATCAATATCTTTATTAACCTAGTCAATGACCGTGTTAATAGGGAGTGATTCATTGGTTCAACGGGCGCCATCCGTCCGTATATACGCATTTTTGAGACAAAACACCCTCTTATCATAACACTATTTTTTTAATGAAGAGAGGACAAACGAGCATACGGTTTACCTGATGTTAAGTGACTACCGCCGTCCATGATCAACTGCAACACCAGGGGAATTACAGATGCGTTGCCGGCCCTTTAGATAGGAGTAAGCTCTTTTCTTGAAGGTCCCCAGGTCGTATCGGTCCGGAAAAATCGCCGGTGGTAAATTATGCCACAGAGAGGTTGTACGCGGAAGAAAACTCCTCTTGAAACGTACAGTGGTGGACCGCCAAGCATCCAGATGGTGTGGATGGTATCGGGACGTTTGCCGCGTAGTGCGTTCACGAAATTTGGCGGCTGGGATTAATCCGAACAATTCCTCAGAGCACTCTCCATGGTATATGCGAAAGAAAATACAAAGGGATGCAACATCTCTTCGCAGTGCCAGTGAATCGAGCCGATCGGAAAGCACTCGGTCGTCGACGATTCGAGCCGCTCTGCGCTGGATGCGGTCAAGTGGAAGGAGCTGGTACTGGGGAGTCCCAGCCCAGAGATGGAAACAGTATTCCATGTGCGGCCGAACCTGCGCCTTGTAAAGTTGCAGGCGGTGTGCCGGCATGAAATACTGTCCCGCTCTGCTGAGCACGCCAAGCTTTTTAGAGGCCAATTTGGCCTTCCCTTCCAAGTGACCACGAAACTGCACGTCACTCGATATGTCGACGCCGAGGATTCCGATACTGGCTGAGGCAACAAGGGGAGTGCCTTGAAACTGAGGGGATACGACAAAGAGGTTCTTTTTAGCGGTTAACGCGCAAACTTGTGTTTTCTGGGGGTTAAACTGGACTAGATTTAGTCGCCCCCAATCCGAGACTCTGTCCAGCAGAGACTCGACTTCAGACACAAGTTTGTCCCGGCACGCAGAGACGTTTTCCCGAGAAATATTGGCTCGGCCGGTGTAAAGAGCATCACCAGTGCTGTCATCTGCATAGTAATGAATGTTACGGGTCTGCAACATATCATTGATATTGTGACGGCCCAATATTATTATTAATAATTAAATTCAATATAAAGGGGCGTCAAAAATAGTCTTAAAAGATATATATTAAGCAATTAAGTCAAATTAATAAACATATTATAAACAAAAGTTAATATATTTCAGACATTATCCCAATATCATAGCAAATTAAGGGCAAAATTATTGTTTCTCGTAATAAGTAAATTTATTATAAAAACTTGTAAAAATATTTAAAATAAGATAAATAATAGAAATACAAGTCAAAAAATATTATAAAATTAAGTTAAATAACGTTTATAAGATAATTAGAAAATCTGTTAAAAATTGTTTAAGTCATGGGAGGTGTTCGTGTATAAAAGAAAATTTTCCTAAGTTGTGGAAGGAGTTCACGTATAGATGAAATTTCCTAAGTTGTTGAAGGAGTTCATGTATTAAGGAAAATTTTCCTAAGTTATGGAAGGTGTTCACGTATAGATGTCTTGTATGGATGAGCTGCCGGAGATACATTCCTGCAGTTCTACATATATATGGGGTGGTCGGGAGCCCGACTGCCTGAAGTACTGTAGCACAATGACTAGTCCTATATTAGGGACTTATGATATTAAACTCAATGATACAAAAGCAATACTGTAGAAGGTCTCCATGATGAATTTGCATTACAATAGTAGGGTCGTGGGTTCGAACCCTATATATGAATGACTTATGAAAGTAAGGTCTATGATTCAAAAGCAATACTATAGAAGGTCTCTGTGATTAATATGCATTACAATAGTAGGGTCGTGGGTTCGAATCCTATATATGAATGACTTATGAAAGTAAGGTCTATGATTCAAAAGCAATACTATAGAAGGTCTCTATGATTAATATGCATTACAATAGTAGGGTCGTGGGTTCAAATCCTATATATGAATGACTTATGAAAGTAAGGTCTATGATACAAAAGAAATATTATAGGAGGTCTCCTTGATGCATAAGCATTGTATGGGGTGGTCGGGTGACTGATTGCTCCTAGTACTGTAGCAAAATGACTAGTCCTTATTAGGGACTTGAAAAGGAATATTATGGTGGCGTGTGTGCTGCTTCACGAGCAATTGGTCCGAGGTAAACTTGGACTCGCTAACCGATGTGTCCTAGACATATCATCTTAGTGCCGGTGGTAAGCGGGTTTGTTGTAGTAATACGGCTTTCCCGTGGACATCGCACACCCATACCGTTTGTGGGCGGCGTAGTAGCGCATAGCGAAGCGTCGTCTATATTTCGGATTGGGATGATGAGTGTGTTTGGTAGCACTTTTAAGTGTAACGGGCATACTCAACTTCATGTCTTAGTGCATTAGCGCTATGATACGTGGAGTTTTGTTCATTGGCGTCTTAGTAGCGTGCTACTATGATACGTTGGTGACATTTTTTATATAACAACAATACTAACTTTGTTGCCAAAGTCGATAGAAGTCATGTGGGTGTGTTGTGAGGGTGCGCCGCCCGTATGATAGTTGCATTGATGCTTACTGCTACTTGCGGTATTGCGTCTTGTGATGGATCTGCGGGTGTGCTGCGCCTGATTCGACGCTCTCTTGTGGTTCTGGTCGATGGAGGTATACAATTAACATCTTAGTGTCGGTGGTAAGCGGGTTTGTTGTAGCAATACAGCTTTCCCGTGGACATCGCACACCCATACCGTTTGTGGGCGACGTCGTTGCGCATTACGATGCGTCGTTTATCTTTCGGATGGGGATGTTGAGTGTGTTTGGTAGCACTTTTAAGTGTAACAGGCATATTCAGCTTCATGTCTTAGTGCATTAGCGCTATGATACGTGGAGTTTTGTTCATTGGCGTCCGTGCTACTATGATACGTTAGTGATATTTTTTATATAACAACAATACCAACTTTGTTGCCAAAGTCGATAGGAGTCATGTGGGTGTGTTGTGAGGGTGCGCCGCCCGTATGATAGTTGTATTGATGCTTACTGCTGCTTGCGGTATTGCGTCTTGTGATGGATCTGCGGGTGTGCTGCGCCTGATTCGACGCATTCCTGTTGTTCTGGTCGATGGAGGTATACAATTAACATCTTAGTGTAGGTGGTAAGCGGGTTTGTTGTAGCAATACGGCTTTCCCGTGGACATCGCACACCCATACCGTTTGTGGGCGACGTCGTTGCGCATAGCGATGTGTCGTCTATCTTTCGGATTGGGATGATGAGTGTGTTTGGTAGCACTTTTAAGTGTAACAGGCATACTCAACTTCATGTCTTAGTGCATTAGCGCTATGATACGTGGAGTTTTGTTCATTGGCGTCTTAGTAGCGTGCTACTATGATACGTTGGTGACATTTTTTATATAACAACAATACTAACTTTGTTGCCAAAGTCGATAGGACTCATGTGGGTGTGTTGTGAGGGTGCGCCGCCCGTATGATAGTTGCATTGATGCTTACTGCTACTTGCGGTATTGCGTCTTGTGATGGATCTGCGGGTGTGCTGCGCCTGATTCGTCGCTCTCTTGTGGTTCTGGTCGATGGAGGTATACGGGTGGTGATGTCTGCTAGGATGTATGGGGGACCTTGGAATGGTGTAAGCCCGACGATAGTCGTATTGATGCTTGTTGCGTTCTGCAGCATTGCGTCTCTGCGATGGTTGTTTGGTGGGACGCTATTCTCAATGGCGCTCTCTGCGTCTTGGTTTGACTCACACCTAAGTAGCTTAGCCCAAGTCGGGTCCTTCATTGCGGGGCTGCAGACTGTCTGCCCTCCACGATGTTTTATATAACAACATAATATTATATCTCTGTAACTTTCCCACCTTTGAATGATTGAAGGCAACTTGTTGGTGGGTGAGACAAACATGATCGAAAATGCATTTACTCAACGTCAGTGACACAAACCCTTTCTGATGGCGAATTATTACTCTTATCTTATAACTGCCTTTTGGCTATATCTGCCGTTGTATTGGTTGGTGGAGCATATGTGTCGACCTCATGCGGGTGGTAGCTGGCGGGAGGATCTGAGGAGACTCTCAAGGCTGCGGCCGAAAGCCGCACAACGTGGGATCCCATTCCCTTGAGGTGAGCAGTAGTCTCATGACACGCTCTGCGGCTAGTAGCCGTGCTGATCATGCAATTGGTGGTGATGCCATACACTTACATTACGTCTGCAGGAGCGGCGGTCTGGCAGGTGGTGGCGCTCACGGAGGGTTTACGGCCAGTGTGCCTATTTGCCTAAACCGTGTGACGTACATTCACTGTGGCTGGATTCGTTCGTATTCTGTATGGCGCGACTTCGGTCGATGTTTGTGCTTACGCACTAACAAGGGGCCAAGCCTCTTTTACTGGTTCGCCAGTTATTTTGCTGTGGACTACGGTCCAGTTCCCGAATTAGCGTTCCCTTCGGGGGGGAGTGCATCAAAATGGTTGGCGCTCACCGTGCACGGCGTGTGTGGGGCCGTGTACCTCCCCTACATTTTTTTAAATAAATGTAGGAGAGCGAAGCCCTTGTATCGGGTATTTTTTGTATAAATATATTGTGAGCCTTTTCCAAGCGGGAAGGGATAAATGATAATAAATTAATAGTGTAAACCTGATACAAGTGGAATAGAGACGTTTATGTTCTTAACCTTTTTCGAGCCCTGTCTTCGTGAACGGGGTTCACTTAGCTTATAAGGCACTACCAACAGCTTTCAATTGCTCTAGTGAATATTCATTCTTCCAAAAGACACCTAAAAGAACTAAGTTACAAACAAACACAACGTAAATAAGGGTCCTAACTAAGACGATCACGCCAAAAGATTACAAACGGCCTATGATTAAACCTTTAGAGAGATCATTTAGAAAGATCTAAACATAGTTTATTAATCCTGGTCACATATATAATGTTATCGAAAAGGAGATATTTTTTAATATTATAATATTTTTATACAGTGGAGGGGGGGGGATCGTTACAATATGCAGAAGAAACAGCGTTGGCGATAGCACGCAGCCTTGTGGAACACCAGCATTAATAGGCTTGCAATCGGAGCTTGCACCGTCTACAACGACCTTGATGCTCCGATCTGCAAGAAAACTGGTGATCCAATCGCACAATTTCTCGGGAAGCCCATAGGAAGGGAGCTTCGAAAGAAGCGCCTTGTGCCAAACCCGATCGAAGGCCTTCGCAATGTCCAAACTAACGGCCAATGCCTCCCCCTTGGACTCTACTGCCTCCGCCCATCTGTGAGTTAGGTAGACCAGAAGATCACCAGCTGACCGACCACGGCGAAAACCGTATTGGCGGTCACTAATCAGCTGGTGATCTTCAAGGTACCTCATGAGCTGGCAGTTTACAATGGACTCCATTGTTTTGGAGAACAAGGAGGTGATGGCGATAGGCCGGTAGTTGGACGGGTCTGAGCGGTCGCCTTTTTTAGGGATCGGGTGGACGAAAGCCGTCTTCCATGATTCTGGGACTACGCCTACGGAGTAGGAGTACCGGAAAAGACGCGTTAAAACCGGTGCCAACTCTGGAGCACACGTCCTCAGCACAATTGGGGGGATTCCGTCGGGCCCACTCAACTTGTGGATGTCCAGGGAGAGGAGTGCTTTGCGAACCGAGCGCTGAGTGAACTGCACTTCCGGCATGGAACACCCACACCGCGGGATCGTCGGCGGCGTACTCCCCCCGTCATCGAGAGTCGAGTTAGACGCAAAGAAAAAGCCTAGAAGATCGGCTTTCTCCTTTGCGGTGTGGGCCAGTGAGTCGTCCTCCCTGTGCAGAGATGGAAGAGATGGCTGACAGAAATTCCCCTGGACAGCCTTGGCGAGAGACCAGAATGCACGGGTTCCAGAAGGAAGACGAACTAGTTTGTCGCCAATTCTGCCTATGTGCTCTGACTTTGCCTTGGCAATGACTCTTTTGAAGGACCTAGAGGCGGAATTATACTTCTTTTTTAGAGCGCTGGTGTTTACATCCCTGGACGCTGATACGTCAGCCCAGGCTTGGTAGCACTCCTGCTTATAGCATGATGCTATTTTACAGGAGCGACCAAACCATGGCTGAGATTTGCCTCCAATGGGCACCACAGAGGAAGGAATAAAAAGTTCCATACCCTGAAGTACCACATCAGCGACAGAATCCGCAACAACGTTGGGATCGTCCGGTGAGAAGCAAACCCGCCCCCAAGGGTAGGATGCAAAGAAAGACCGCATCCCATCCCAATCGGCTGACCTATAGTGCCAAACACGGCGGCAGCCTGCAGAATGCAACCGCGATTTCAGCGTGAGTGGCACCACACTCCGGACAAGACAATGGTCCGAGGAGCCCAAAGGGGCGTCGACGGAAATCTGATATCCGTCCGGGTGAGAGGTCAGCAGAAGGTCCAACAGGGAAGGTGCATGATCCTCAACATCTGGAATCCGCGTAGGCGAAGTAACCAGTTGTGTCAGATCATATGCCAAGGCAAAATCATGAACAGATCTCCCCGCATGATCGGTTAAACGTGAACCAAGCCATTCGGCGTGATGGGCGTTAAAGTCGCCGAGATTCACTATCTCTGCGGAGGGGATCTGCTGTAGCAACTAATCCGCAGCCATTTGGACGTGGTCGAAGAGTCGGTCTGTTTCGGCATCACCGCTATGGGACCTATAGAGGCACCCGTAGACGCGCGGATGGTCGTCGCTGTCTACGCGTGGCCAAAGGATGGACAGGTCCGAACCTTCAAGTCTGCCGAGGCGTCGAGAACAGATGTCCTCTCTGACGTAAACGCAAACTCCAGCCCGAGGCACAAAGGAGTGTTCCAGTTTGTACCCCGGGTAGGAGAGATACGAGACATCAGCCGGAGAGGACACCTGCGTCTCGGTCAGAAAGAGCAGAGCCGACCTCGCCGTCTCGAGATGGTAGTGGACGGCGTTTAAGTTAGAGTGAAGTCCCCTGATATTGCAGAAATTCACGGACAGCGTGGCATCGGTCGCCTTGGTCTTGTTGCTCCGTTTGCCCCGAGCAGTTTTAGTCTTGAGCGGAATTTTGCCCCCCCCCCCCCCAGAATACGCGGGGCAGCCTGAACACCCACGCTCAGACGTGGAGAAACATGGTCGTGGATGCTCAGCGAGGAATTCTCCAGGGGTGCTGGTACCCTCCTGGGGTAGTCTATCATTGAATTCCGCTACCGTGTTGATGGGGGGAGGGATTTGGATTGATTTCTGCATGTCTGAGAAATTAGAAAAAAATATATTTCGAAGACATGTGAAGCTCGTCAACACGCATTGGGGCAGCGCGGCGGACACTTCCTTGCCCTAAAACCCTTTCAGAAATGAGGGGAGGCCTGTGCCCAGCAGTGGGACGTATATAAGCTGTAACTTCACTTTTGTTTACTTTTTATATCAAAAATACTCTCGGCTTTATTTTGACATTTTTATTAAAGCACTTATCATTGTGCCCTAATAATATTATTTCTCAAAAAATTGCTTCAGTAAAGTAGATCGCGGAAAATAAATGAAATGGCCGAGAGAAATTATATTTTGCAGTTATTTGTAAATAAAGTTGATTTAAAATATTTCGACTGTTTAATTTCGAGTGTTGTAAGGTTGTAACGCTGTGAATGCTAATAATGTAAGGGTTGGTTTAAATTTATGAGACAATTAAAGTGGAATTAAGCGATTTAAGTAAGTTGACGCATTTCAGTATTTTTGTAACATTGAAGTGCCTTAGTATTTTACGCGGCTATTATATTAAGTTTCTACGCAATTTCCATTTCAATGTTTTCATATTAAAATTATTGCGTATAGTAAATCAGAGAAGAAAAATTTAACTAGATTAGGTTCGGGTGCAAATGTTAAAAATACATTTTTTGTACGACTTAAAGTAAAAAAAAGTAACAGGCTATATACATCCCACCGCTACCGCACAGTATATATATATATATATATATATATATATATATATATATATATATATATACTGTTTTAAATTAACAAATGGTGTTACATATATAGGGTTATAGTGTAAACACCGTTATCCATGAAACCAGTGGTTTGGTTTCACTTATAGAACGTAAATTCAATGAATTAAAAAACTGTATTTTCTTTCATAAAATTTAAAAAGTTTCTGTCCGACACCGTCCGTAAATTATGGATACCCTATGCGCCCGAGTGACGTAAACACTGTAAAAATCACCGCCCGCGCTAGCTACCTACACAACATTCCAATAAAAACACAATAGGTACACATAATCTGTGATGTAACTTTTCCTTCATACTTTCATCCTGGCTGAGATTTTACTAAAAAATGTTTTTATTTTTCATTGAATTTACGTTCTATAAGTGTGTATATCCATTCAGAATGTTTTAACGGTCTATAAGTTTAATTTTTTTATTATTTGGGACATATTATTAATCTTTAATATTACAATTATGAAAGAAGCGAAAGAAGTATGTAAGGACCGTGACACTTGGCGATCTGTTCTCTCTGGCTATCCCGTTAGGGATTGTGCGTGACGATAAGTAAGTAAGTAAGTAAGTAAGTTTAATATTACGATAGTTTTATTTTAATTTCATATATAAGTATCAGACACCAGTCCACTTCGGTGCAGGTCGTTGTTAAAGTGCAGTTTAGCATGAATTGTTTATGTAGACGATTCTTAAATTCTGCAGACAGAGCATGCCTTCGGGACCTCGTTACAATGTTCATTGTTGCTTCTCATTTCTAACTTCTCTATTGTTTTTTTCCTCAGCGCTTGCTTAATCGCAAATCTTATGCAGTAAATTTTAAATATTACTTTTTAGCACGGCTCAAAGCAACAGAACGGCTATATAAAAAAGTACCTATTGTAATAAGCGCTATGATTTAAATAAATTAGAATAATTCACTGCAATATAAAATGATACTAATTTAGAGACAAACTTTAATGTACGTACGTTGAATGAACCAGACCATGATTCAAAGGCAAATTACTTTATTTGGGTATTTTCGTACCTGTCTACTGCGTTGTGAGCGTTCTCGATCAAAACCGAGCTGAAATTTGCATGAATATACAGATAAATCACTTTCGGATTTTATGAGAAGGCAAATTTAGATCGAAGAAAAACTCTAACATTATTGTACACTACCAATCCGCCTCAGCTTCGCCTGGATGCGATCTATTAATGTGATGTTATTTAGATTTGAGATATAAAAAAAATATATTTTGTCAATTTTGTTTTCTTAAGGTGATACCTCGAAAATTTGGTGGTTTTTCTGTTTAACATATTTTTTTAAGTTTTATAGATTACAAAGCAAAATTTTGGTATATGACTTTTGACTATATAGACTTGGTTTTCATAAAAGGAAAACACGATATCATGTAATTTTCTCGATAGATAAAAATTGCAAAGTAGGCTCTAACTATTTACATTTCTTGATGACACCACAATATTTTTACGAATAATTTCATGGAATTATTTTAAAAGCATAGTAAATAATCATATCTAAGTTCAAACCAGTTTTTTAATCCGTAACGAAGTTTTGTTAAAATAAATAAAAATGTTGTTTGGCGCTTACTTAGTTTTTTTCCGAGCGCTTGCTTGGTATGGCTATCTCATAATTTGCGTACTATGAAGTCATTGGCATCACTTTCATTTTGAAACTCCCGCAGTCGTCCGTTAGCTTCACCGACAAAGGAATAAGCCACGCCCCCAAAACTTCAATTCATTTTCAGGGTATTCTCTTAAAAATGTTGAATGGAATTCTTTTCCATCTGTTCGTGGAGTATTATTACAATCGGTTCTGCAATTTCAAATATTAGCCCGGCAGACAGACAGAGAGACTAACATTTTGTAAATGGTTTTTAAAAAAAAACAAAAAAAAAAAACAATACCCTTAGATCTAATTAGCATAATTCCAATTTCACAGATCTGACATTCAGTTATTATTGTTAAATTTTTACCTAAATTCTTTAGTAATTTCTATCCATCTCAAAAATTTGCAATTTCTGTATCATTATAAAAAGAGTAATGAATTATAGTAGAATGGCCTCAATACATTAGAAGTTAAAATTTTGAGCAAATTTAATTTACCTTAAATATTTGGACCCTTTCATTTCGAATGCTATGTTGTGAATGTTAATAATGAACAGTTGGTTTCGTAATTTAATTAAAAAGTTACACTTAACTTGAGCACTTACAATATTCATTATATTTGAATTCTAGCTCTTTGTTTTAATTATATCGAAGATATTTTTGTTCCATTTGCATTAAATAATAGGTTTGTATTAAACAACATACCGAATTCAATTACAGAACTTGATATATGTACATCGAGTGTTTCCTAGTTATTTTGTTAACTTAATTTTGCCAAATCGAGGCATCTGCTTTTAAAAGTTCGATAATACATAATTAATCGTAGACATTTGGCGCAACGTCGATGGTTTAACGACAAGTTGATTATTTAGGTAGATCTATTCAAAAGAAAATAAAACGAATTTATTATAGCTAAAACAAAAATTAAAAAAATCGTCAAAATATCTGGCAGTTACCTGGTTTTGCATCATTATATATACATTATATACATACATGTGCATCTTAAGCAACAATACCTAAACTTCATAAATTAACAGTTTATCGACATTTTAAATGACCTATCGTTGGCTGAATATCGACAGTTCAGGTTCGGGAAAAAACACTGACTACTCCCCACGAGTCCACTTGTGGCCCGTGTTGCTCTATGTTTGTCGTAAATAAATATATCAAGTATATTTAATATCCTATATCGCTTTTGGTTATTAAAAATCTTTAATTTTACAAAAGCTTCATATTCTGTAATTTTAAATCTATACACTTAGGGTCATCCGTATTATGTTAAAAATAAATTTGTTTAAAAGTAAGTCATTTTATTTTAGGTTATTTCAGTAAAGATTTTCAGATTATGCGCTAGTATGTACTGCCCGATCCAGAATATATTTTAATACGATGGATGACATGTCCACTCTATAAAAGACTCCGAATAAAGGCTGTTGTTAAATTTTAGATAGCCGCAGTCCAAGCATGCATTTAAATTGTCTACGAAATTATACATTCTCGTGATTTTGAATTGTAAAATTTTCTGACTGTATTTTATTATAGCGATTTCTTCAGCTCGATTACAGTGACAAACTCACTGTAATTTGATTTAAATATTTTATATGTTTAATTTAATTTTATAGTTAATGTTTTTAATGGCTTCCTTGGAAAATAATTACGGAATAGTTTTTAACTGAGAAGAAAGTAGGAAAAGTAGAAGGATGTTAACTGCTTAAGATAAAGATAAGGAATGCTTAATGTATCGCATTACGTAAGACAATGGCGAACTAGCGAAGAGTTATAGCTAGTGTGAAAACATCTGTTTGCTAAGTGTATATTACTGTTTTCGTTACTTTTTCCTTAGATTATAATAATGCCTTTTTTATTTTTCTGTATCTTATCACACTCATTAATTCATCCTTTTGTATGTGTATTGTTAAGGAGTTTAACTTGCAGTAAATTATTTATGAATTATAAGTTTGCGATCACTTTTTAATAGTAATAAAGTCATAAATTTCGTAGGCACTATCTCCGAATTACATCCTGTAAAAAGACGGGTTAATCAATCAATATATTCTTTATTGTACACTAATACACATAAGAAGGATACGAAATGAAATATATATATATATATATATATATATATATATATATATATATATATATATATATATATATATATATATATATATATATATATGTAGAAAGTACAACCGGCGATCTTATCGCTCTGGAGCGATTTCTTCCAGACAACCCTTGTTTAGCAAAGAACTGTTGTTTAAAGCGAATTGCAAATAGGGCAGGTGTATATAAATTTGAAAATTAAGTTGAAAAAAATTATAAATATATAAAAACACACAAGATGATGCCGGTTGAAGTTATGTAGGATAGATACAATTGAGGACGGGAACTATGATATGAAATAGTAGAATTCCAAGTAATAAGTTTTGAGTAGATTTTAGAAGGAATAAAGGGACTGAGCACGTCGAATATGTAAAAGCAAGGAGTCCCAGCTGTAACGGATAACGATTTATGGAAGAAAAAGGATGAATGTGCTGGAAAACGAAGCAAAAAAATGTTGGGTGAACGTAAATGACGATCGTGAGAGGAGGAAATGAATTCAAAGCGATCTTTTAGGTAACTTGGTGTGGAGGGATTGAACAGTATGCTGTACAAAGCAGAAAGAATGTGAGTATTCCTGCGAAGGCAAACCGGCAGCCACTTGAGACGTTTACGAAATTCTAAAATGTGATCATATTTACGGAGTCCAAATATGAATCGTAAGCATAAATTTTAGATTTCCTCAAGTTTATTTCACTGCGCTTCGGTAATGTCCAGGTAGCAAACATCAGCATAGTCAAGAACAGGTAGAGGTAGGGATTGAGCAAGCGAAACTTTAGGGACAGTAGTGAGAAAATTTTTAAGTCTCCGCAGAGAACTTATCGCTGCAAACATTTTCCTACTGACTTCATTAAATTGTCGTGACCATGTTAGACAGGAGTCGATATATATTCCTAAATTATTTACTCTATTACTGTAAGGGATGCGAATGCCATGAAGGAGAATAGGTGGTATGAGAGAAAAGTCAACCCTAGTAACTAATCTCAAACTACCAATAATAATTGCTTGAGTTTCAGCGAGATTAACATATAATCCATAAGATTTACACCAGTCCAAAATACAAACCAGATCGATGTATCAACAGCTTTCGGTAAATCATTCAGAGTAGTTTGAGTGTAAATTTGGAGATCGTCAGTGTACAAGTGGTAACAAGTAGAGAGTTTATTACTAATAAAATGTATAAAATTGCAAATAGAAGAGGAGACAGCACGCCACCTTGTGAGACACCGGCAACAGTAACAGTCCAAGAGGAATACACATCCTGTACTTGAATACATTGTTGGCGCCCAAACAAGTAACTACGAAACCAGACAACTACAGCCGGGGATATATTGAGAGAGCGCAATATATTTAACAAGATATCAAAATCGACTGTATTAAAAGCATTGCTGAAAGCTAACAAAGCAGCAAAGCAGAAGAGTCCGGAGTGGGAATATTAGAGAGGACATTTAAAATATTTTGCTTTGCTTGGTAATCAATGCAAGACCAAGAGGAAAAATGGTGATTAAGCTGATTGAGGTCAATATTATGGTGTGTTAGGATTTTACTTTTCTTCCCAACTCCTAAGGGCTTAAGAAATTTCCAGACCCTAGCAGGGTCAGGGTCACAAACCGATTTATGAATATGGCGTCGTTGAGCATTTCTACACACGTTGTTGCAACGATTCCATAACCTATATTTCTCTGTATTTGCGTCACTAGGATCTGACTAGTATTTTGGTTTAACTCGATTTTACTTATTATTTATTTGCTTTATTTCGTCATTCAAGGTGGATGGAGGTGAAGGATGCTTAACGCGCATTGATCGAACAGGAGGATGATTATCATATACCTGAATTGAAAAGGAATTGAATAAGGCTACCTGTTCGTCGGCAGTAGGGGCATCCACAACCGAATTCCAATCAATCTTTAAAGCATCAAGATGAAGTAATTCAGAGTTCAACTGACTAAAGTTGCGGGGGTCTAATTTTATAAGACAAGAAGATGAGGTCACGATAAGAAAACGCATCAGCTGCACACTGTGTTTTTAGCAAGTTGGTCAAGAGAAGATACAAATATTAAGTCTAAAACGGAAGGGGCACTATTGGGAAGAAAATGAGTTGCAGAGGTAGAAAGAACTTTTTAGTTTGCTATCTCAATAACAGATTTAAGTTTAATGGATCTGTTGTTGTGTTTAAGTAAATATTAAAATCACCCATTATCATGGTTTCAAAAGGCTCTCGACAAAAAGCCACTCTCGAGCCTCTTCAGTACTGGGGTCACTCATTTGGTTCCTAAAGACCGGGATTCCACAGACCCAAGCAGTATTACAAGTTCTTTCGAAAGCTGTGCTCGAAATTAACCACGCCAGGCTATACTGGGACTGGGCCGTCATCACAGACTGGACTATTCTTGAGAATAAGTCTGATATTGTGCTGATGGACCGGGCACAGTCAGGGATATTTTTGATCGACATTATCATTAACGAGAACCTCATAAAAGCCGAAACAAATAAGCGAACAAAATATCTGGACCTGGTTTACCAGGTGATCGACATGTGAGTTGGACTGCCGACCGAAATTATACCTGTAGTCGTTTCTGCGAATGAGTTAATCCCAGTTAGCCTCTCGGGATATCTGAGGTGACTGGGGCTCCGTGAAAGACCGCTTCAAGCTTAAATGCAGAAGACAGTGCTCCTCGATACCGCCCGCATCATCCGCCGGTCCTTTCCCTTTTCCCCTAACCCTCGGCCGTTTGGTATCCTTGCTGAGGGGCTTCCATCCGGTTGAGTTTTTATTTATTTATGTATATATTTTATTTTTCATTTTCATTTATTTATATATTTATACAGTTATGTATTATTATTATAATATATAACTGTATAAATATATATATTATTATAGTATACAGTTATATATTTATACAGCCCAACCCGATGATAAAACTATATAGATACCCCTTATTATAATAATGGCATAACCATTATTAATTATGTGGCAAATTAGCTAATTTCAAGGCGAGTGCTTTGCTAGTTTTATTTGCTTATAAAAATAGAGGTCATGGTTTTAGGTTCTAATAGGATATAAAGATTTTTAAGCTACATAGGATAAGCTCAAAAGTAATATATCATTAGGTGAAAAAAATTCCAAAACAACAAAAAGATGTAAAAATAAATAAGGCACATTACACTGAGTGAGAAACACAAGTATAGAAACTTTGTTTGAACCCTTTGTTATTAACTGTTTGTGTTATAAAGGGGTCCTTGGGATAGTGCTAATGAGCAAGGCCATTAAAACTAGTAAATTTGCTATAGTAGTGAGTAACAATGCTGGTACCTGTATATCAAGAGTTCAGCTTAGAGTCGCTTTTGTTTTTAAAACAAAAGTTATAATGAATCTTTAGTACAATGTGAATTTCAGTGTGATCATACGGCAAGTATATTAGTATATATAAAATGACTTGCAGACTGTAGCTGCTTCCTCCAACTGAAGCTATAATTATTGTTTATTGTTCAATATCGTTCAATTATGCTTTTAGTACAAATAAATCGACACGAACGGGGAAGGACCACGCTGTCACAGAATATTAGCGTGAAATAGAATGCAGAGAAATGGAGATCCTTTTTACTGGTAACGAGGCATTCAATCCCGTAATATTCTTTACTTATACTGGATATTTTAATTAACAAGGAACTAATAGTTTAAGTTGCAATCAGTCGGCAATGAAGCGTAGACCCGTGGAATTAAGTTTTAATCAAGTTGCTGACCGCGCTCGTGATTAATGAATACCAAATAAAAGTTTCTTACTAAATCCTGTTGAAAGATAAGAAAAAAAATTATAATGTTTTATAGTTCTATATTACATAGTTTTATGGAGGAATATAAAAAAACGTCTATTTAGTTTGTATTTAAAACATATTCATTGGAATTTTATTTTATTAATTATAGTATCCCAAGCAAATAACAGCAACCAGCTATCTTTTCTCTTTATTTGTATTGATTATATTTTTTTAATTAAGTGTAAGTTTCTCAAAACTTATTGAATTTAATTTGATAATACTATTAACATGTAATACTTAAGAGTATACCACTTGCATTAAAAACAGCAAATTATTTTATTACAGTGACTTCACTATATGTCATTAATACATCAAAACTTTTCAAAATTTTGACGGAGAAAGTAATTAAATTATTACATTTGTCATGTGCTTGATGATTTAGCTTTATGAATCGGTATGGGGTGGAGGATCTTCCTGCTCTTAGTGCTTAGATTCTTATAACTTCACATGTCTTCGAAATACTTTTTTCTAATTTCTCATACATGCAGGTTTCCTTTCCTCCATTGCCTAGCACTACACTACACACTAGTAAATCAGCACTTCAAATTGCAGTTAACTAAATCAACGGTGCCGGCAGGGATCGAACCCGGGTGCTGCTTAATATTATGGTTCTACCCGAAATAAGGAGAGCAATTTTTATTTTACTTGCTTTCAGTGACAGGTGCTTTTGGTAAAAAATGCTTAGTAATACAATTAACATAAAATATTTAATATTAATAATGTTCATACCAAAACTTGGTCACGGCGTCGGTCTCAACACGGCAAGAAATCTGTATAGGACAGGATTTTAGGGCATGAGTAAGTGCGTAAGAACAGAATTATGCATGGTAGAGCCACGATGATGCTACATTACGGTTGTAACACGAATGGGTCGGCTCAACCGGGGTAGGATCACGCCTTTACAGAATACCAGCGCAAAACAGCAGCTTAATGCTGGTGTGTTTCGTATAGTAGTAAACGAAGTATTCCATCTTACTCCTCAGGGTTGAACACGCATCTGCATTTCGATTCTTAATTGAGGATACATGTAGATGTCTAGGGGCCGCAGCATCCATTTAAGATCAGGTGGACTGTGTGTACGTTTGTCCCCCTTATTCCATACACAATGTGTGTACTATTTATTTCCTCAACTTTACAGCCCAATGGGAAAATAATCTGACACGAACGAAGAGAAATCAAGTGCAGTATCAACGGGTTTAAGTGCGGGCCCACGGGCGTGAAACACCACCAAATCCCTGACACCGATCTACTACTGAGAATTTCTTGACAAAAACTTCAATGACAAATTTTGTCCCGCCGACCTGCAATTCGAATTCGGAACCGGGACCAGGACCGGTGATATAATCAACCGCACTTATGGCCTTTAGACTAACGAGGCAGTAAGACATGTTAACTAAAGTAAGGAACTTAGTTTTTTTAATAGAATGAGGTCGACACACGACCCACTGATGGACATTTATCCTCGATTAAGAATCAAAATGCAGATGCGTTGACACGCCTGAGGATTAAGTTGGAATGCTTCGTATCCAGTGAAAAGGGTCTCCGGTTTTCCACGGTCGAGCGGACCCATTCGTGCTACAACCATAATAAAGCTGCAACATAGCTCTAACATGTTCGCTTAAAAATAGCTTATATTATCTAAATTATTATTTACAATTCTGAATCGGTCATTCAAAATTCTAGTTTTTAAGCATATTATAGTAGTTATATAATAGGAACTTATCACATATTAAAAACTTATATTTTCCTAGCAAGTTACATCGAAGAATTGCATTTGAGGGATGATGAGTTAAGTACGGCTAAGTGCAACTCGCATTAGCAATGCGACGCCGGCGGATGTCCGTCGCGTAGTTTGCCGAGACAACATTTTACGCTTTCAACACCGCAAATACTCCGTAATGTCACTCGTAACTGGGGAATACGTGAAAACTGAGTATGTTGATTTTACGTACCGACATCTGTAGAAGACGTCCTAGCACAGAATAAATAATAGGTCCTAGTCAGAAACATGCAGAACATTTTATATACGTAGGCGGTCCCATAATGAATTGGCCTAACTATAAACCAATGAAGGAAATGAAACGAAACCAATTTTATTTTTCAATATAATCACCACGAATACTAACACATTTCTGACATCTGTGAATCAACATCTCTAAACCTTTATAAATATAATCACATTTTTTTTCCTCAAAATGACTGAAGACGGTCGCCTGCAACTCTTCATCGCTTGAAAATTTTCTTCCTCCTAAGTCCCGCTTTAAATTTGGAAATAAATAATAGTCGGACGGGGCCATGTCTGGACTGTAAGGTGGATGTTGAACATCTGTGAACCCGCATTGACGAACTGCATCCTTCGAAACACCAGCGGTATGAACAGGGGCGTTGTCATGGAGCAACAGGACACCTTTAGACAGCTTGCCTCTTCGTTTTTCCTTTATCTTGTCTCGTAATTTATATATTAAAGAAGCATAATATTCGCCGTTCATGACTGTATTACGTTCTTTAAAATCCACCATCAAAATGCCTTGAAAATCCCAAAATATTGTGCACATCAGTTTTTTAGTTGATTGTTGCACCTTTGCCTTTCTAGGGGGTTTTTCATCCTTATAACGCCATTCCATTGACTCGCGCTTGCTTTGTGAATCATAATACAAGATCATAGTTTCATCACCAGTCACTAGCCGCTCGATCACAGTCTTTGGATTTTCGCCACAAAGATCCAAAAACTCCGAAGCGCAGCGCACTCTTTCCTGTCTCTGTACCGCTGAAAGAAGTTTCGGTACCCATCTTGCACTCACTTTTTTCATGTGAAGATGTTCATGGATCGCGCGATGAACGGTACTCTTAGAGAGCCCAAGCCTTGCTGCAATTTCTATAATCTTCAAACGGCGGTCACTCAGAACCTCCTCTTCGATAAGAGCAATCGTTTCGGGAGTGAGCACTTCCACAGGTCGACCGCCGTGGCCAAAGTCTTCGACGGTTTCTCTCCGGAGGTGAAACTCTTTCACCCAATTTTTCACTGTGCTATAGGAGGGGGCAGACTCCTTATACACGCCATCCAATCGTTCTTTTATTTGGGCAGGGGATAAACCTTCTTTAAACAGAAACTTTATGACACTTCGATACTCAGTTTTCGACATTTTGAAAAATACGCGACTCTCGTTATTCAAATGCCTGTTAAACTAAGACTAAGCATTTCATGACGATGCATGTTTCTTATATTAAGTGCACGATAAACGTACTATTTAATGCAACACAACATGTAGCGACATGTCGCGTTGAACTATATCAGGCCAGTTCATTATGGGACCGCCTGGTATATATATATATATATATATATATATATATATATATATATATATATATATATATATATATATATATATATATATAAAACTGCAAAATTATTCAAATACTAATAGGTTTTACTTTAAGATAATGTTGAAAATTAAAAATGAAATATGCAACATTGATGTTTTTACTAAATTAAAAAGTTGATGATAATTTTGAAATTATGAAATATGTTTTTTAAGTTATTACTACTACACGCGATGGGGCATTCCATTCTTGTTCTAAGGGGGACAATATATATTTACTCATGGCTTTTTTATTGAAGTTGGTTGCAGGACTCCATGGGATGCCGTCTGTACGTGGTAGAGCCACGCTGCAGCTATATTACGGGTGTAGCACGAATGGATCGCCTTGATTGGCTATGACCACGATCTCACAGAATAACAGCGTAAAATTAGCAGCTTTATGATTCTGTGTTTCGTATTGTGATTGTGATCTATGAGTCAGGTAGACCAGAAGTTCACAAGCTCATCGACCTCGACGAAAACCGTATTGGCAGTCACTAATCAGATGGTGATCCTCGAGGTATCTCATGAGCTAGTAGTTTATAATGGTTTCCATTCCTTTGGGGAACAAAGAGGTAATTAGTAAATAACCTTTTTCAGGGATTGGTTGGACCAAAGCTGTCTTCCATAAATTTAGGAATACGCCTTGGGAGTAGGAATACCGGAAAAGACGCATTAAAACCGGTGCCAACTACTTAGCACACGTCTTCGGCACAATCGGAGATAATGCATTGCGAATCGAGCGCTGTGTAAACCACACATCCGACATGGAGCACTGACATCGAGGGATGGTCAGCGGTGTGTTCCCCCCTCATCTAGAGTCGAGTTAAGTGCGAAAAGAGAGCCTCACAGAGAGAATCTTTATGGAATGTGCAAGTGAGTAGTCCTTTTTGTGCAGAGGTGATAGCTGCCAGAAGTTCCCTTGGATATTCTCGGCTAGAGACCAGAATGCACGGGTTCTCGAAAGAAGGCGAACTAGCTTCTCGCCAATTCTGCCCATGTGCTCTTTTACCTTGCCTTGGCAAGGATTTTTTGAAGCGTAAACTTAGATAGAATGTTGTTTTATATGGGAAAACAATTGAATTTGTTTTATTGTTTTATATTCTAATTCTATATTTTTAAGTACCTAACTAAAAAGAAGAATGAATTATGATATAGTTTACCGTAACAAATAAGATTTCGATTTTTCAAAGCAAACTTTTTCGATGTGTACGTGTGAAAGTGTTAGTTTAGTAGAGTAGTTTTGTACGTGGTAGAGCCATGCTGCAGTTATATTAGTAGTATAGTTGTAGCACAAATGGGTCGCCACAATCGGGGAAAACCACGCTCTCACAGAATACCAGCGTATAATAGTAGCTTAATACTGCTGTGTCTCGTATGGTGAGTGTAGAGAACGAGACCCTTTTGACAACGCATCTGCATTTTGATTCGTAATCGAGGATAGATGTAGATGTCTATGAGCCACAGCAACCACTTACCATCAGGTGGACTGTGTGCTCGTTTGTCACTCTAAACTATAAAAAAGACATCTACGATTGTTTTCGTGTACGCAGATTTCCCACCGAAAAAAAATTATAGAGAGTTCTGTATTGAGGAAAAACTATGGCTACTCCGCTCTGGTCCAACAGTAGCTCGTGTTACTCTATGCTTGTGCCCAACAGAGTCGGCGTAAGGGTCATTACGATGACTCTCAAACCTTAAACAGTCGGGCAAACTTGACAAATTTGACAAACTTGACTGCATGTGGTTTCAAGTTCTAATCCTAGGTCGTGCCAAAATCAACCAAGTGATTGGGTTTTTTTGACAAGAAATTTTTTTTCTCCCCTGTGCCTCCAAAATTACGTAAAGCCGTTGGTCCTGTGTCTATTCTCTCTCCAATCGTGTAGGATAACCGTCCCATCGGACTACATAGTGAGAGAACAGAAATTGCACTTGTGCTTGCGCGTACTACTACTGTACTGTCCGGTGCAGATGACCAGTCTTTGTTGAGACTGATTGCCGTGACCGAAATTCGGCCTGGAGGAAGTTATTCAGAGAAATTTCGAAATGTCTTGTACTGCAATAACTATTCTATTTGACAAGTGTGGCTACCATGATGGCAAACTTTTCATACTTAGGAAAAGTTCTTTCTTAGGAAAAGTGCCCAGTATAAAAGTAAGCTCATTTACTTCCTTACTACAATATTTTACTTTAATAAACCAATTCTGTTTATTTACTTTTGTACAGTTTAGTCCCTGAAATCCTTGATTTACATTTAATTATCCCCACGTAACGAGAGTAAACTCTGTAGATTACAATTAGTGAAGAGATAGTAGTTGTCGGATTAATTTTCAATCTGGTCCCTGACCGCTGTTGTTATTAATGCATACCAAACAGGCACTAATGATTGTGCGATGCAAAACAAATAAAATTAAGGAAGATTATTAGGAATGCATATTAAAAATATAGATTAAACTTACGTATATATTATCATAAATTAACAAGTGGTAAAATAAAAAAAATTAAATTGTACAACCGACTTCAATATAATTAAAATGAGAACATCATCAATGTATCCGAAGTCAATTAAATATGCATTATTAAAGATAACCGGAAAATTACTCCTCAGATCATAATTAAATTTATACGAAAAGCACCAACTTTCAGATAAAAAAAAGAATCATCAAAATCGGTTCACCCAAAGAAAAGTTGTGAGGTAGCATACATACAAAAACATGGAAGTCGAATTACAATTAGAGGGCAATCCTCCTCCTTTTTGAACTCGGTAAATAAAAGAAGAATCATTTAAATTGGTTATATCGTTTCCGATAAATCGGTAAACAAACCTAAAAAAGTGATTTTTCAAAATTAAGAACTAAATAATTTAATATGCCACGTTTTCCCCTGAGCTATGTTCAAAATGTCAAGTCTAGCTCACCTGGAAGTGTTCGAAATTTGAGTTGCACTTGCACTTTGATTCCACTCGGAACGACAGACAGACAGACAAACAAGGAAGCGTGGTGAAATATTCGCGTCGAAAATAGAACCTTAGACCAACCCAATCAAGAGTTCAAAAGACGACGAAACGAGAAAAGAGGTATTTTGAATTCGATTAAAACTAAATTATTTTAATATATATATTAAAAATATTGATATTGAAAAATACTAGGTTACTTTTCCTTCGAACAAACTGCTCATGCATCAGTGGTGTCCTAATTATATAAATTAGGACATCGCTTAATGAAAATATGATTTATACATTATCCGATTATATTTTAATAAATATCCAATTATATTCAATCTTTCCTTGTCAACAGCGCGTTTTTGCTGAACTGGTCTTTGGAGAGTACACGAGTAATTTTGCGAGTTGAAAGTGTTGTTATTCTTGTTTTGTTACAACTTTATATCCCAGACACGTTCGCGACGGTAATGACCATACTCATTAGCACTATCCCCAAGAACACTTCATAGAAGAGATAACTAACTTGTCAGTGAACATACGCTCTAAGAGATTTGAAATATTATGTTTAAAAGAAACAACAAATTCTAAGAGTGAATCGTTATTTATCTATACAAATATAAAATTGAAGTGTCTGTTTGTTATGTCAAAATAACAGCTTTTTACTAAATGTATGTGAAAGCATATACAATACTTATAACAACAAAAACCCCTGTTTGTATTTCTGCATGCCTATCTGTTTGTTCCGGCTAATCACCGAAATGGCTGGACTGATTTCGACGGTACTTTCACTCTCACAGTTGATGTTATAAGGAGTAACTTAGGGTACTTTTATTTTGAAAAATGAATTAGCGTTTCGCCCAAAAAAAAATCATGAAACCCAATAGTAATAATTAACGTAAACATTATAATTAAAATAAAAAAAGTATTTCAAATGATGACGTGACGATTCATTTTTTAAATATTAATACGAGTTTTCTGTTCTCCTGATCGTGTAACCACACACAACTCTAGCACTACAGCCAATGGACACCATCTTAAACATAAAAGGCTTATGAAAACCTGGTAATATTGTAGCAAGCCATAATTAATACCCCTAGTGCCATCTAGTGTCACGAAGGCAGTTTCATATTATACTAGGGAAAATCTAGGTGATAAATGTTTAGCTTTCTGTCCAGGAGCCGTCCATGCAGGTAGCAAACTTTTTCTTACTTGTTTCTAGAACTAAGAAGCAGTGCATCCATTGTTTTTTTTTTTACGGTAGTATATTTTAGGGTGTTGTGAATCATCTTTCGTTAAAAGTATTTTATACAACTGAAATATTTTTAATCAGCCTTTCGATTATAAAGACTTATTATGACGATGAGTTACAAAAATTAATAATATATATTATTAATTTTATTTAATATATTATTAATAATATATATTATTAATTTTACTGTGTCATTCTAAAAACATATACAACCATCAGCGCGCGTAAGTTATATTATTCATTAATATGCCACTGCGCTACGGAGCCGTCAAATATAGAAATAGTAAATTGTTCTTCTAATCATCATCACCATTATTATTACCTACAGCCTATCAAAGTGCACTTCTGAATATAGGCCTCCCCATAGATTATCTCATAAGGGTGGTTGCCATGGTTGCCACGATTGGTGGAAAAACTGCCGATCGAATTACCAAAATTGTCACTTTAATTACCTAACACCAATTACAACTTAAAACAAACTAATAGTAAAACACAATTTTACTACTGATTACTTTAGTCCGCAGTTATATCGCTTCGAAGTATTCGCTTGGTTTGCCAATTCAAAACTGACTAGGTCGCGATACCGGCCTCATATAGGGCCTCCTCCACTGAAACACCCGGAATGCTCGAATGCTCGTGCACACACCAGTCCCGATCGAATAGGTTAGGCAGAAAACTCTAGCATGGAACTTTCTTGAAGTAGTCTCCTAGCCCCACCATTCGATACTAGATGGCGCTAGTGGTAACTCGCCATGCACCAGGCATCAATTATGGGGCGCAACATAAGGAAAACGCTGGTGACCCTCTCTTGTTTTGTTTCCCTTTGTCGCCTCTTGCGATACTCACGGGACCATATTGATAGTAGTGACTATTCTTAAACCGCCACTACACAGTTTTTTCTTAAAATAGTAAATTCTAATTTACCGTTTCACCTTTTCGATATAAGGGATATGAGGGAATGTGCTAATGTATAACACGGTGACGTGTTTACCGTGTGGTCCCGGCATACGGACTCTCCAATATACTATTTCTAATATCCTGTTACACCAATTCATATATCTATCGTAATCATCATCGGCCTTCGGAAGTTCATAGGGATTTTCCAAGTCGCGGGACTTAGGTCATTGGCTTCACACATCTGGTTGTTACCAACCATCTTGCGCAGATTGTCGCTCGTCGTATGTATAGATGTATGTAAATACGGATGCCGATGAGAGGAAGCAGCGTCAAAGATATATGATATGATTGCTGACTGCCTTGTCGGTCCAGTGGTTCTGAAAGCGGTTGCCGTTTATGAGGTCCCGTACTCATTGAGTTTTTCTGTCAAGAAATTCTCAGTAGCAGCCGAATTCGGCGGGGTTTCACCTGTCGTCCGCCTGATCTTTCTTCTCTGTTGTCAGATTGGACTGGGACAATCCCATGGGATTATGAGAGTGAGTGACCTGTGTTCACGCATATAATTAGGCACTTTAGTCCCTGCGCAGATGGCTAGTCTCCATCGAGACTGGCCGTCGTGACCGAAGCTCGGTCTAGAGCGCATTATTATTATTATTACACGATCGATTGACTGCCAGCTAAGCAGTGCGATTATGGCAGATTTTTACTACAATAGAAAAAACCCATGTTCAACTGCGGATAAACGGGCTGAGTTTTAATTAGACGAAGACACAAGAACGTTCTTATTTCCCAGTCAACTCGATCAAATGAAGAGATATATACGAGTGAGTATATTATACGGTTTCAAGTCGCAAATAAATTTTAAATTAGCAACCTTTCAAAAGAAATTCTAAAACAAAAATTACCTGTAAATTATGTTTGCGGTCGGCATTTGATTTCACTGTTTGTAGGTTAACAAGCTTTTTCCGCGTTATTTCCTTTTTACTACGTGATTGCAAACTTTATTTCCTAGCATAGTAGCAATAACTAGTCACGTATACTATAAAATTCTAAAAGCAATATAAGGCAGTTCTTCTGTAGTGCTTACGTTATGTTTTACGCATCGCAACAGAATATGTGATACAAGGACTTGTTTTATGCGTTTATGATAAAACACCTTACATAAATTTACCACGCTTGAACATAAGATTGGCGTTTTACAAAATTTGCTACATAATATTATTATGAATTTTTTATTAATATTTTATTGAATATATTTGAGTGTAACCGTGCACCGGCCGTTGTGTACGACGTTCATTGCAAACATATGCTCTTTTATTAAAAGCCTTGAGCAGCCACTAGGCTTGTATGAGAAACGCACGCCATACGTACTCTTCCCTGGTAGCCTTAGACATTATCTTCGCAGGTAAGTCCTCTAAGACCTTAGGAGACTTGACAGCGTAGCGTAACGGTGCGTTCTACAGTATAACGGTACGTTTCCGTTATTGCCGATAGAATTACCTAAATTAACACTTTAATTTTCTTTACACCAATTAAAACTTAAAACGCTAACAATTAATCACACTGATTCATTTTATTTCGCCGAAGCTTCGCTTGTCTCGCCAAATTCAATACTTCCCCGATCGCATCTTGCAGCGCCTATAAATACACATTATCACCGAAACATCCAGAATATTCAAGTAAATACGCGCGCCAATCAACAAGGCACCGAAAGTTCGAGTGTCGGGCTTCTAGAAGCTTAGTTCTTCGTTTCGATACTAGATGGCGCTGTCGGTTGAAAGATTAGTGATGTCGTTTTCGGGAAAGCTCCCTTCGCTGTCGTCTCCGACACTAGATGGCGTTAGTGCCGGGTACATGACGTCAACTTAGGCGCGTAACAATAACATTTTCATAAGTGGTATTACACAAAAAAGAAACTAGTCAAAGTACACTGGCAAAACCTAAATGTTCTGTTCTATAAAAGTCTTCCAATTAGGAAAATTACAGCATAATTAATCTCAGCTAAAGCAGTTCCACTTCAGACGTACCAAAATTGATTCTTCAAAATAAATTAAATATATCAGGATTAATATAAAATGCTATTCTGATCAGAGACACCTTATCAGAAGATAAACTTGGGTCAGACAAGAGATGAACTGAATTATCGTACTGTTGGAGTTGAGCAAAATCTTAATTAACGTACATCATGAAGTCTTTCCAAAGAAATACAAAACCCTAAAAATGGCAAAGCCCAGATACAAGTAAAGAAACTTTAAGAAGCAGCAACTTTACGTATTAACTGTACATACACTCACGCCTTTCACCCATAGGGATAGGCAGAAACTACGGATTTCTATTTGGAACGATCCTGACAGACCTCTTTCACCTCCTTCACATTCATATTTACGAGTACATATACATGCTCGTCGGTTAAGGGTACTTAATTTGGCCCAACTTTTCTTACTTAATTTCTTCTTAAATCTAAACACGAAAAAATATTTTAACGATTATATGCAATGTGCGTGTTCAATATACTCGTAGTGTGATGTGTCAAATGGATGAAAATGTATGAAATATTTGATACCTAAAATAGTTCAGATTGTTATACTTACAATAAGGAAAAGATGGTTTTTGTGATTTTAACTACAGTATGTTACAAAATGTTTAATTACCACCAAATACGAATAGGAAAACTACAAAAATTACGAACAGAGATCGACTCGAAAACCTATATATTATAGGCATTTAACAAAAATCTAACAATAGCCGCTCCTAATACATCTAATATCAAAACAATTCTAGGCCATGTTAGTTTCAAATTAAGCTGTAATTGAATCAGTAATGTCAGATCATAAATAGATTAGTCTAGAGATTCACAAATGTAAACCAGAAAAAAAGAACTACTTTCGTAGCTTTAGATTATGACAGTTAACAGAATTACTGTTCAATTATGCTTAACTACATCAATCAAATCAGGTATGAACAACTTGAAATGAAAGTGATTCAAGCCCTTGAGCATTGCAAGATAACCAAAAACCATAATTCAAAATTCTCATAATTTGATTGGATCGATAAACCAATAATAGCTGCTATCAAAAAAAGGAAGAGGTTATGGTATAATATGTCTAAGAACATCACCTAATAATACAATGGACGGCAGAACCTAATGATATGAAGGGATTCTATCTGTGTCAAGGTGATTCAAAGCAAAATCTTAAACAATAAAAGTGAATATTACACTAACTATAAAAACTGTGAGTAAATACCTCGTAAGATGTGAAACATAAATAAAAACATATCTTCATATAAATACTCCTTCTAAACTTGAAACGCACTCAGGTCTTATAACTGAACTAAATCTTGGGTTATGTAAGTATGAGTAATTTTTGAGCAAGTTCCAAATTTTTTAACCTGTTCAAAAAATAATAGGTTAGGCAATCATGTCCTTTTTTAAATAAACATTGCGATGGTGGACGGATGAATGTCCTAATTCATGGAGAACTAATACCGGAGGTTGCAATCAGTCGGTAGTGAATAGAAGTCCCGTAGGATTAGGTTTCAATCACGCCGCTTACCGCACCCGTGATTAATGCATACCAAACAGGACGCTCTTACTGAACAGCGTTTTCAAACAACTGGCTAGTATTTAAAATATATTTTTTACATGTTTATTCAAGTATTTTACACTTAAAGAGACTATAAATGTGTTTTTTAGTTTAATTAAAATAAGAATGTTGCCGTGTATTGGTGTTTAAATATTTTGAGTTGACTGGGAGATAATTTCAGAAGCCCTTAAGTCTATCCTTTGTAATCTTTTTACTAAGGTGATAACAATAATGCGCAAATAATTAAATGAATAAAGAGCCTGAAAGAAAAGAAGTTTAAATTTTAAATAAGTGTAATTTTTTAATTTATAGTATTTTTTTTATTTATTCGTAGATTGGACCAAACTTTAATATTCAAACACTGAAGGTAGCCGGGTTAACTATGACATTGAGACGTCGAACACCTAAGTTCCCCCCCCCTCCCCGTGACCAAAACGTCGGGGATTAAAAAGTTAAATTAAACGAGATAAAATCGGTAAAAATAGTTTCATTTAATGTGTAGTTTTAGCGTAAATATAAGAAATCATTATGGAACGTAAGGTATTGTGGTCAAATAAATATAGGTGATGTTTGGCCATTTTGGACAACGGATATGAGCTTATATTAAATATTTTAAGAAATATAAATTACGTACGACGAGTTGTAATGTAGCAAGTACACGCTTTTTATATTATGAGTGTAACAAGTTATCTAGTAGTCCAATTGACAGCAACCAGCTCTTGCAGGCAATAGATGAACACTAGTCAGCAACTTAAAACACCTCTGAGGATTAAAATGGGATCCTAACGTTTCGTTATTATATTGGATAACTTCGTTTTTTCTTCAAAATTAAGCATAGTTCGGTCGCCGAGTTCCTCTACCATTAATCATCTCCTTTTGTACTTCAAAATGTGTGGTTTACTTGTAAATAAGTAATAAAGACACAGTCTATATACTTCCCACAGCTGGGCACAGGCTTGAAAATTGTAAATATTTAATTCTTAATTTTATTTGCTAGGTGTAACAGCCAGCCAAATACCAGAAGAGGCACATCCGGTATCCGTACGAGTATCCGGCATTATATGTTTTTTGAGTTTCAAAAGTACGTAACAGTTGCCACCAATAACCTTTGCGATGTTTATTCAAGCGCCTTAGGCGTTCATAAATGTCAGAGATGATTTTTTAACTCAGATCCGGTGATTTTGATATTTTATGACTCGTATCTAACAGGAAAATCCAAGTTTAGACAACAATGTGTTAAAGGCGAAAGTGGAAACAAGTTCTCTCAGATAGTCAAAGAACTACACTACCGCAGAGCAGAGAAGAAAATTAAGCTATCCAATCCAAGTTTTTTAACACTTTGAGCACCGGAGAAAACAGGTTTCTATAATAATCCAAAACAAAAAATTACTATGGTTCTTTCTGAATGATTTGCTACGAGAAATATTTAATTTTGAAGTGCGAAACTTGAACAAACAGTGAATGAACCTTTGCTTTGAAATTTCATAAGAATCATTCATTTTTAATACATCTGTAGCGATTGTCAATAGAAAACTGCGTTGGAAAAGTAATGATTTGGGGTGGGTCCAACACACCATCAATCCGCCCGATTGCTACAAAACTTTCCTTACAATAAAAACATTAGAAAATTGCCATCGCGGGTGGAATGGGAGAATTTTCTTTTTTATAGTATAAGGGTGAGACACGAGCACTCAGTCCACCTGATGTTAAGTGGATGCTGTCGCCCATAGACATCATCTTCAATTAAAAATAAAAATGCAGATGCGTTGCAAGCTTTAAGGAATGAGATGGAATGCCTCGTTTCCAGTAAAATTAGTATATATACATAAATATATATATATATATATATATATATATATATATATATATATATATATATATATATGCGTGCGTGCGTGCGTGCTTGTGTCCGTGCGCGGACGCGTGCGCGTGCAAGTGCGACTGCGCGTGTGGGCGTGCGACTGCGCGTGTGCGTGTGCGTGTACGTGTGCGTGCGTGTGTGTGTGTGTGTGTGTGTGTGCGTGTGTGTGCGTGTGTGTGCGTGTGTTTGTGTGTGTGGGTGTAAAAGTAAGATTGAAGGGAGATTTGTGCATATTATTAAAAAATTAAATGTTCTCAAAAATAATAATTAAAACTCTTCTAAAAGCGGCCTTCTACTGCTACCAATTGTATTAAACAGTTGTCTGTTGGCGTAAAACCAGGCGAGTGTGAAGTGTAATTTAGTTTTTATATATACGAGACATGAATAAATGATCTAAAAGCTTTTTACTGCTGATTCCAGATTGATTGAAAAAATTGCTTTTATTCGAAGTTTGCTTGCACGCCACTAAAATATTGCTTTTCACCCCAGTAATAAATTATGAATTTTCGGATCGTCATTTGAACCAAGCAAAAAGTCTCTTGAGCTTAATATGTTTTCCATAAGGGAAATGCACAGGCAATGTATAGTATAAGAGTAAGCTCATAAATTTAGATTCCGGATTGCCATTTCCATTCAGCCATCAATTTTTGGGTCATATGTAATCTGTTAATAAAACTAAGCACGTTTTGATGATCGACTGATGGCGGAAAGTCTATTAATATTTCGCTGAACTTAAATCTCAAAGACTTGTGATGAACAGCAGCATTACTAGTGTGAGGGTGTTGGTTCTGACTCCACCAACCCTACCGTGGTGAGAATGGATGAATTCTCCGATAAATGCAGCGGGTCAGTTGGCGCACTCTGCGACTGGCTTATGTTCAGCTGTGGAATTATAAAGTCCCTTGATATGGTATGCAATTAGCAGCAGATTGCAAAAAATACTCTAATTTTTACAGCCTATTAAAAGTCCACTGCTGAACATTGACCTCTCTAGCTTGCCTCATAGTGGGGATATTTGTCAAAGTTGCCACGGTTGGGAAATGGGTTGGCAACCGCAGTTTTTATTGTTTAGTTGTTTTTAGGAAGATACCCACGAGACGATATGGGGTACTGGATATTCTTACACCCACCACACGATAAATATGCGCTAACAAGCTAGCATGGACCAAAGCTCCAACTATTATGACTGTGGCTCGTGTTTCGTTTGGTGAATATAAATAACTGGATATCCTATTTACTGGTGACGGGACATTCTATCTTAGCTCTCAGGGTCAGGGGTGACAACCCATCTATCTATATTTTGATTTTTATTGAAGTGTTCGATTTTTATTGAGTGAGTTGAATTTAGTTGAGACTTATTATCAGGCGAACTGTGCCCGTTTGTTAAGGTAATTCTATAATATAAAGGATTAGGGCAGTATTCCAAACGTCTTAGGATATGGATTCAAATATGGAGGAGTTAATTTTATTAACTTCTCAGTGGGAAGTTATTGTAATGGATCCGATTTTGCAAATTGGAAATTTTAACTTATCTCGTTTAAAACTCTTACGAGTCGAATAGTATGGTTTTTTAAAGGATGTTCGTGTGTGCACATGTATGTCTATGTGTATGTATGTTCGAATTCTATTTTCGCCTCGTGTATCTCGAGAACAAAGAGTGATATTGACATGAGACCAGTTTCATTTAACGCATAATTATGTACCTTAGACCTCATTAAATTTTGAGCAAAATCGGTCGAGTCGTTTTTGGTGCCGAATGAAAAATTGTATAAAATATTAAAACATATGATATTTTTTTATTCTTTCTACTGGAAAGTTAGTCGTGAGAACCTTTCGGGTTGCACCTTGACCGCTTTTTTATTTGGAAACAACATTGCCTGAGTTCGAGCCTATAAAGTTATTATAAAGTTAGTTGCATGAGTTAGGTGTTTGAAACAATGACAATCGGTAGATTTAAAAATTAATACACGAAAATTTTAATTTTTAGAATTTTTTGTACAATAATGGCTTGCAAATTACAACAAAATATAAATGATTTTTATAATAATTGAGATATATAATATTTTTCCTTATTCATGAAACATAATATTAATACCGCCCATACAAAATTCTTGCAAAAATTTCCTAACTCTAAAGTCGTCCATATTATTATGGTACCAAAGGCTTGAGGCTACATTTAAAGTACAGAGCGAGCCGGAAAATTAAAGTATCGTAACTTGGTGAAAACTTTAAATAAACCTAAAAACTATTTATTGTCATACCAGAAAGCTTCTCATATGTTTATAAAAGTTTTACAAATCCAAAGTTTTTCAGTTTACACTATAGCTGCAGTATGATAAATATGTATATAATGTCACTTTAAATATTAAAAATAGTTTACTAGTGTAAAATTTGTGTTTAGTGGCGGTTAAGAATATATTCTCCCCATAATTTCCCGTGGGTGTCGTAAAAGGCGACAGAGAACAGGAACAGAAACTGAACAGGAAACAGGCAGGAGATAAGCAGCAGCATCTTTATGATAAAAGCAATTGTACAACAAAAAAAATTGCAGTTGCCAACCCGCTCGCCAAGTGTGGCAACTATGGCAAACATCCCCCATGAGCAATGACACAAGCAAACGGGCCCCAGTCTCCTGCGGTCCCGATATTCCTAGTTACGGTGGCGACTATGTCTGCGGAGCAGGGGGTGCTCAGAATCTCCGGTGGAGGTTTGTTGCCACCTAAGACAACTCGACCTGGCAACATACAACGCATGCAACCTGAGGACTGACAAGAAGATCCTGGAGCTGGAAGAAGAGATAGACAAGTTACGCTAGAATATTAAAGGATTATCTGAGGTCCAAAGAGAGGGGAAGGACACGGTGATGCTCGAATCCGGCAACTTTTTCTATCAACAGAAGGGCGACCCAGATGGTCCCAAGGAGGTATCGAATTTATTGTCCACAAGTCACTCTTTAACAACGTTGTAAAGATTGGAAGTGTGTCGATGAGGGTTGCGTAGCTTATAATTATAATTACCAAACAGTATTCGGAAGGTAATAGAGGCTTATGCACCAATCTCGGCACATCCCGATGAGGAGGTGGAGGAAATATATGAGGATATTTCTGGATCCATGCATTCCTCCAAAGCCGAACAAAACGCAACGCAAAACTAGGCACAAGAGAGAACGGTGAGCTGAAGGTAGGGAAATTTATGATAGAGCAACGGAACCCATGGGGCTAGCAGCTTGCTGAACTCATGGAGAAAGAGAGACTTTTTGTGATGAACTCTTTCTTCCAGGAAGAGCGGCCCACAGACAATGGACCTGGTCGAGCCCCGACGGTTCGACGAAAATGAGACTGACTTCATTATGACGACCAGACGCCAACTGTTCAGTTTGCAACTGTGAGGCCGCTTCTGGAAGAAAGAGTTCATCTTTCTCCATTAAGTCGGCCAGCTGCTGGCCCCTTGGGTTCCATTGCCCTATCCCAAATTTCCCTACCTTCAGCTCACCGTTCTTTCTTGTGTACAGTTTTGCGTTGAAGTCTCCCATTAACACCGTATAGTGAGTTTTGGAGGAATGCATGACTCAAGAAATACCCTCATACATTTCTTCCACCTCCTCATGGGGATGTTCTGACGTTGGCATGTAAACCTGTATGACCTTCAGCGAATACCGTTTGGTAATTCTGAGTATAAGGTACGCAACTCTCGTCGATACACTCCAAATCTTAAAAACGTTGTTAACGAGAGACTTGTGGACGATAAATCCAACACCTCCTTTGTGACAGATGGTCGCCCACCCGGTGATATAACAAGTTGCCGGATTCGAGAATCACCGTGTCTTTTCTCTCTTCTCTCTTCGGACCTCGGATAATTCTATAATATTGCAACGCAACTTGTCTATCTCTTCTTCCAGCTCTAGGATCTCCTCGTCAGTCCTCAGGGTGCGTGCGTTAAATGTTGCCAGGTCGAGTCGTCTTAGGTGGCAACCGAACCTCCACCGGAGATTCTTAGCACCCCCTGCCCCGCCGTTACCATGGTCGCCACCGTAGCCAGGAAGGGCCACCGGGGACTGGGGGCCGTCTTTTTGTGTAATTGTTCATGGGGGGTATATTGCCATAGTTGCCACGCTCGGCGAGCGGGTTGGCAACCGCAGTTTTTTTGTCGTACAGTTGCTGTTATCAGGAAGATGCTGCTGCCTATCTCCTGCCTGTGTCCCTCTGTCGCCTTTTACTACACCCACGGGAAGATATGGGCTAGTGGATATTATTAACCGCCACTACACGGCACGTGTACGGACGATATGTAGTTCAGTATGAACTAAGATATGAGATGTTAAGTTTCTTGCTAGTTCTTTTCAAGAACAGAGTTTTTTTGCGACTTATTGTTATTAAATAAAAAAGATCTTTAATACTAAATTGAATGAAAATATTTTCACTTTATTATTTTCTATACAGTGGAATATAATAAATCGTATAAAACAATAAACGAAAAACTTATTTCTTACCTCTTTCCGTGTCACATAGGTTTAACTAATCGTAAATAACTGCGTTGACGTTAATAGCAGAAGTTTCACGCTTAGTTGAATGCTCTTATCAGCTGCTGAGGTAGTATGTACTTAGATATTATTTTTTTTATTTCCCTATTCCTTTCTTTCTTTCGTTCAAATATTATATTGTTACAAATAGAAACACAGATTATTTATTTAAAAAGGTTTTAACAGCCTTCACTAAACAAATAATTACAAACTTAAAACAAGCTATCAAAATATAAGATTTGAAATAATGATAATCGCTAGGTATTCGAGCAGGGCTTCCGCAATCCGTGATGACCGATGCCAAAAGGGGCCGGGTGTCCTATATAGCTCGCCGCGGCGTCGCCACTCTTGATTCAGACCCACTTCTAACAATATTTTAAATGTTTTAGAACAGGTACGATGAAATCAACTGTGATTTTAGCAATTCTATAACCATGGAGCTGGGGATGGTTAAGTATGGGTCGCTTATAGTGATGAGCAAAGCAAGAACAAGACCAAGACATTCTTGGTATCGGTCTCAGTCTTGCTTATTCGGTCTTGTTCATTCAGACTGTTACTTAATACTTACGTCATTTTGAAAAAAAAATAAGGGTTTTATAGGTAAAAATTATTAATTTAACTTTATTTAACCATAATCAAATTTATTTTCGTATTGATTTTGATAATCATATATTACTATATTACAAATAATATGATATTTTATTGATATATTTTTTCATTATTTTTTAATTATTTTTTATATTTGTTGTGTAAAATTAGTAAACTTGAAATATTAAGCACACCAAATGTTTTGCTTCGATAAAATCATGATAAATATTTTCATTTATATCCTATTATACAACGAAGTTACAATTTTTAACTTAATCTTGAAATTAGGTCTTGGTCTTGCATTCTTGGTCTTGGTTTTGGTCTTGTTCATGTTCATTCGTTCTTGATATTGATCTTGTTAGTGTATCTATGACATTGGTCTTGGATCAAGACTGCAATACGACGACCGATTTTGCTTATCACTAATAGCTTATTCCGAGGGCATAGTTTTATCTATGCCCATCAAAATAAAGACCCTTTCCGCAGCCGTAATTTACCGATAATTGGGTTTATCACAGAACATTGGTATCGACAAGGCGGGTATGAAACAGCCAGTTTGCGATGAGTTTTGTGCACAATTGCATAGTGCTTAGTAGCCTTTTGTCGGGCGTGTATAAGACACACGCATATTATGTTTGACATACTCAGGTGGACTCAAACTGAACTTAATAGAGAAGTCCGCATAACTGTCACGTCCGACAGGATGAACCATCAGAGATCATGGGTAAAGAGGCTGAATTTGCCACGGAAGCTTGGTGGGCGTGCCTTTTTAAGTGCACTCATCATGCATAAGCGTAGTGTACAGCCACATTAGTTACTTCCTGACGAGATTGAGTGATTCATTTTATACGAATGTCATTTCTTGTGATAAAGGGCCTCTATTTTTAGCCAACGAGCAATGGCAAGACTCGGCAGTACAGATTATTTCCGACCAGGAGATCGTATGGAGGGTGAAGGAAGTTCTACAAGGCCCTCCGTGAGCCTTTCGTAGACAAAGTTGGATCCTCCTACAGGCAGGCTCCTACGTTTCGATGACCTCATTGAGGAAACCGAGGATTTCGTCTGTTTGACACAAAATCAGATAATTAAGACCAAAAACTTCGGAGATACGTCCTAAAGGGGTTGACATTTGTCGAGCTTGTCACCATCATGGTGGGTCCCATAGGCATGTCATCTCCGATTGTTCGGCGCTTTCTAACTCTGAGTATTTGTATAGATACAACCTAGTAGCGAGGATAGTACACCGGGAGCTTACTCTTAAATATAGTCTCGTGGATCGGAAATTGATTGAAATGAGCAGGACTATTCTTGCAAATGAGCCTAATATTGTGCTGATGGACCCGTACAGATAAGGATATTTTTGGTCGACATTACCATTCCGTATGACAAAAACCTCGTGAAAGCCATAACGGATAAACGAACAAAATATCGCTTACGAGGTAATCGACTGGAATAATTCCTGTAGTCGTTTCTTTGAGTGAGCTAATCCAGGTCAGTCTCTCAAGTCGTCTGAGGTGGCTGGGACTCCCTGACAAACTGCTTCAGGCTCAAATATAAAATGCGGTGCTCCTCGATACCACCTGCATCGTCTGCCAGTTTGTTTCCCTTTCTGCCTAATCCTCAGTCGTTTGGTTTCTCCTGCCGAAGGCTTCCATCTGGTTGGGTTTTTATTTATTTATGTACTTTTGACTGTCCAACGAGATGAGATATGAATACTCCAAATTAAAAAGTAATTATAACAAAATGAAAGTTTACTCTTGTTCCTAATTAAGACTGTCAAATTATGTTACATTAGCATTATCATAATTGTGGAAATAGTCTCCAGCGTAGAAACTACACCCTAAGGCCTCGACGTTGCGCGTCGTATGCCCGTTGGCGACGAGGCGTCGCATTGCAAATGGGATGTGCACTTAATGATCGCTATATGAATGTGAATTTTCGTCGTGATAAGCTTTGAAATTTCGTAGCACGGAATGTATACATATATCATAAAATAAGATGATTGATAAACGGAAGAAATTGGATTACGTTGTGAATTTCTTTGTTCAGTTTTTTTTTGTAAAGGCTTTAAATGCAAATTAAAGTACAAGTATATCAATTTTTCTTTATCAGAATCCACAGATGGATTTTTCGATATCTGTTCATAGCCTCGTTGGTCTAGTGTTTAAGCTATTTTAACTGGTTTTAATGGTGGTCGGATTTCCTTTCTATCTTATCATATGAGGTAGAGTTTTTGTGGGCCAAGAGAATCAAACTACTTGAACTAATTGAAATATTAAACACACAAAACCACCACCCTCTTACCCATTTTAACCGCCAAGTTGCGCACATTAATAACATACTTGCATAGATAGTATATTATAATGAATGTACAATAGCGCATGAAACGGGCGAGAAACCAGATCATGTGATTAAATTATAAATATACCCACGTTGTAATTGGACGGAAAGAGAGAAGCCGGCAATTTATAAACAAATGAACCAATTCTTGACTGTACGCACAACGCACATTTGTTGCAAGGCACTTGGCTTGAATGTGTGCTAAGTAGAGGCTGGAATAGCCAAGCATCTGTTAGTCCGATGATGGCAGGGAGGAGGAGGAATTAAGTTATAAATCTCTGCGAATATTCTCCAAAAGATATCCTGTAAAACCGAAGAGCTGGTTGCTTTGCACCTGTGTTATTAGTTCAGTGAAATTTAAAGAGCATATGTTATAAATATATGCTCTATGTACACGCTTGCAAAATTTATATTAATTGTACTTTCGCATTATTATATCAACTTTTTTCTTACATTAACTTCATTCTATCTCCGTACTACTCTAAGGTAGTCTGGTGGTGGTCTGGTGGTGGCTTTAAGTCCGCCTATATACCATGAGTGATAGTTGCGCTGAAATTTTAAATACATAATGAAATAAATTACGCAATAAATATGCAGCTGACTCAGAGACTCATATTTACGCCATTTACTTAGATTAGCCACTCTTGATGTTGCTCCAGGCCAAAATAAATAACTAAACGATAACGAGTATATCGAAGTTGTTGCTAACATTACAATCGAAATCACTATAAATTAAAGAAATGGTGGTGGGGCAGATACTAACCAACTAAACAAAATGCGAGTGTTGTAAAATAATGTCAAACATAATACAGTATGGATGTCATTTTCCTAGTAAATCTTACTCTCATATTTGGCATAGTATAAAGAGACCAAAGATGACCACTTGACACTTCTATTTCCACGCATGAATGATACGCAACATCTTTCCATAGATTTGTCTCTTTTTGCCTTTTGCTGTCAAATTGGAAAATGTGAGACAAGTATATGTACTCAATTTATGTAGAATTATAAGTTCTCTTTACGCATACGTAAGTATGAAATTACTCTAAAATCATTGCCTCAGTTTTACTTTTCGTTTCTACACCAAATTATTGATTGATTGATCTTAGAAAAAAGAAATAGAGAAATGATATTTAAATTTAGATATATTAATATTTTATTTCCAGATAGTCATTTATCTTATGGTTTATGGACCATAAGATAAATCACTATTATATACTATACTGTTATAGATAGCAAGAAATTTTGACTTGTATTAAATTTTGGTGTTATCGTAACAGGAAGATGTCTTTAGAAGCAGATTAAATTAAACGTACGCATACTATCAACGAAGTTGCCTGAGTTCATATCACCCCTTGCTGTGCTTATTAATTTCCCTGAGGGTGTTCATTATAACAAAGTACGTTCTTGCATTTTGAAAGCGATGCAACGCTTCCGGAGCATTTGAATAACAAGCGCCGTGACAGAAACAATTAGGAACTCATGCAGACTGAATTCTTACAAATGTTGACTGGTACTACGCAAAGTATTCCATTTAAACAAAAACTAAAATATCGTTATAGAAGCTGAGTATATTTGGTGCTGGACAAAACTATTTTCAAAATAGCTTAATTACTTTAGTTCCATAGGTAGAAAATTTAAATTTAAATTTTTTAATGAAGACGTCAGGCTTTCGCACTTGACTACCCCCAACGAATACCTTTGATGTCCACCATTAACTGCAAGGACGTTTCGGCGATACTAAATTACTAATAACTTTGAATTTGATATACCATCAAATATAGGTAAAATATGGAAAAAATGTGAATTTAACTAATACTGTTAAGTTGAAATATATTTTAATATATTTTAAGAGAATTGTGGAAATTTATATAAGCATTTAAAATTTAAAAGAGAGTTGATAATTAATTGTGTGCGTATGACACTAATAGTAAAGACCCTTAAAGCCATTTACTTTGACCATTTAATGTTTTTTTTTGTAATAATAGAGTGAAAAACTTGCAGTCTATCCATTGGCAGACAGCAGCCACATTTGCATTTAAATTGAATAAAAAATGTTACAGATGCGTTGTCACCCCATTCAATTAACACTGAAGTAAAAATATCTTTTTTGTCGTCACACTCAGGGTAGATTTTCAGCATGAATGTGCTAAATAATGAATACAGATGTGTAAGCTAAAAACGGAATTTGCTATTCCCATTGTATCGAATAATAAGACATTTAATCTATCATTCAACTGAAATTTTATAAAGCTTTGAGACTTGGTGCCTCAAGAGCTAAGCACTCACCATATATTTCACAGTACTCGAGCATCTTGGTTAGATGTCGGGCGGCATCAATGAAAGTGTTAGTTACAATTTTAAGTATTGATTTACCACAGGTTTGACGATAAAGGAAAACATCGAGAGGAAATCTATATTAAAATACTTCTAGGATATGTGCAGTCTGCCAACACGCATTGGAGCAGCGCGGCGGAAAACACCATCAGAAATGAGGGGGTAGCCTATGCCCAAAAGTTGGACTTATACGTACTGTAATTTTTTCCAAAGCCATTTTTGAAGCATTGTCGCTAGTAAAAGGTTGTGAATGGAATTGTATATTAACGAATTGTATTTATACATGGTAGAGCCATGCTACAGTTATATTAGTAGTATAGTTGTAGCACGGATGGGTCGGCGCGACCGGGGAATGACCACGCTCTCACATAATACCTGCATAAAATAGTAGCTTAAAGCTGCTGTGTGTCGTATGCTGAGTGTAGAGAACCGGATACCCTTTTTACCGGAAACGAGGCATTCCATCTTAGTCCTCACGGTTGACAACGAATCTGCATTTTGATTCGCAATCGAGGATAGGTGTTGATATCTATGGGCCACAGCAACCGTTTACCATCTGGTGGACTGTGTGCTCATTTTGTCACCCTATCCTATGAAAAAAATTACCCCCACAAAATACAATTATAGTATCATAGTATCTATATATTTAAATCTATTTTTTATATAAATATATTATTTATTATTAAATATTTATAAACATATTTATAATATAGTGGGGATAGTATCACACATAAACGATGACGCATGCAAGTATGAGGCCGAAATTGATTGTTTTGTCCAGTGGTTAGAGGATAGAGGTCCTAAATCATAAATCTCCTAGTGGTGGTGTGAATATCTACTACCCCACATCGCCCCGTGAGTGTTTTAAGAGTCGACAGAGGGAAGCAGGTAAGGAGCTGGGCAGTAATGTCATCCTCTCCTTGTATCCTTAAATTACAAATTTCGGGAACTCATGTTTTATTTTTTACTGTGCTCTATTGGAATTAAGATTTGATCAATGTAAGCAATGCAACTAATTAAATTATTGGATTACACTTACAAATGATGTCAATGTGAAAAGTCGTCTCTATTTGACTGTTGTGTGTAAGAATGTTAGGAGGTAAATTTTTTTTTCATATGCATTTGCATTATAAGCAAAAAAAATTATACTAAAGTGCCTGAACGTGCGGGTACGAAAAAGTTAATATAAAGGACAATAAAAGCGTCGGAGAAAAAGTAGAATGCCCGTGAATAATGTTCGGTCGTGAACTGTAGTAATGGACACCGCTAAATATTTCCAAGGGAAAATAAATTACTTTTAGGGCTCGTGGAGCATATTAGTATGTTATAGAAATATATTATTTTGGAAAATTTTATTACTATGAAATTTAATGTTAAAACTTACTGGCTTTGCTATGCCTAAAAAGAGCGTTATAGGCGGCACTGAAAATTTCGGGAATCAAGGAAGTGACACAACATTACTATTTAATAATGTATTTATTGCTTTTCGAAGTATTCTCCGCGAAATTTGACATATTTATCCATACGATGGAACCAATCATTGAAGCAACCATTCCATTCGGAAGTTGGGGTCTCCAAAATGGCGGTTTTGTAGGCGTCCACAGCATCTTCAGGTGATGAAAATCTCTGTCCACGCAATTTATTCTTTATTTTTGGGAAAGTATAGAAATCATTAGGGCTTAGGTCGGGGCTGTACGGCGGATGGTCAAATAATTCTATGTTTTTTTGCTCTAAAAACTCTTTTGTTCTGTGTGCGGTGTGAGAACTCGCATTATCGTGATGGAGGATGATGCGGCGGTTGCAGTTCTCTTTACGGAGTTCAGAAACGACCTGTGGCAAACAAATGCTAACATACCATTCTGCATTAACCGTTTTTTGTCCTTCAAGAGGAATAGTCATAACATGGCCAGTTTTGAAGACAAACGTGGCCACCATTTTTTTTTGCAACACTACGTGAACGAACAATTTTTGTTGGCTTTAACTCATTTTCGAACACCCAAACTCGTGACTGGTTTTTTGTTTCGGGTTCGTACGCATATATCCAGGATTCGTCACCTCATACGGTGTTGTATACAGCATTTGAGGATCCTGCGTGAAATCTTTCGAGAGTTCTGACGCACCAAGTAACGCGAGCCGCTTTTTGCTCTTCACGGAGCGAATGCGGTATTCACCGGGAAAACAACTTTTTGACACCTAATTGTTCATGCAAGATTATTTGCATTTGACTCGTGCCTATATCTAAAGTTGCCTGAATTTCGCGAAATGTCCCATGTCGATCTTCCTCAATCAGCTTACGCACAGCATCAAAGTTTTCTTGGGTGACTGCAGTTTTTGGACGACCTTGACGGGGATCATCACTGAGCTTGACACGTCCACGTTGAAATTCAGCAAACCAGCGATAAATTGTGGTTATGGATGGGCATTCATCACCAAATGCAGAAATCATCCGGTCAACACACTGTTTTTGTGTTAAACCACTTCGAAAGTCATAATAAATCATCAATTCCATTTTCTCAACGACTAAAGAAGTTTGACAAAACCTTGTGACAAGACCGAGAATCTTTTTTTAAATAAATAAATGTTATTCGATTTTTAAAACCAGGGAGTTTACAATTAAAAAGATTTTAATATGACAGGAACAGTGGAAATATTCCATTCCCGATACTTTTAGTGCAACGTGTACAGCACAATACACAGTAAATCTTTGTTTTACATATATTGTGTTCTTTTGTGCACTTTCAATTAAAACAAGAATGAATGTATGTCATGACCAATGCTTTTACAATGTGGCCTTTTTAAACTCCCGATGAAAAAGATGGGAGTTATATGTTTAACGTCTGTGTCAGATACACAACATGTGTCGTGGCATCTTAGCTCCAATCGGATGTATCGATTTAGATTTAGTTTTTTTGTTTGAAAGGTGACTTGATCGAGAGTGTTCTTAACTATGATTCAAGAAAATTTCTGAAGACGAGGTGTAGTTTCTAAATATAAGATTTCACAAATTCGTCTGAATAACCTGATAATAACAAGAAATATCAGCTGGTTAAAAGATCAAAATAGAGCACTGTTATGGGCACACTAAGAATGTCGACAAACTTAACACATTCTTAAAATATGTTTTTGAGATTGTTACTTGTTAGCAAGTACATATTATGATATTATTATTTGAACAGAGACTTGGCTTAATAAAAATATCCTTAGTTCTGAAATATTCGACAATTGATACGTAGTATACAGGGGATATAGAGAGGATTTTACATTGAATTCGCATAAAGATGGGTGAGGTGTCTTAATTGCCATTAGTAAAAACATTCAATCCCAAAGGCTTCATCACTATGATGGCAAATGTGAAGAGCTGTGGGTGGCAGTAGACACATTCTCATCTACCTCCCCGAACCAGATTGTTTTTTGTGCTGTCTACGAGTATCTCCCACCACCAATTCACAGCTCGTTACTCAATCATTTTATCATCATATTATCGACAATTTTAACAAAGTAAAAGAGCAACTTAGCACCCAAAGGGCATTGCCCATATTAGGCCATAGAACGCCCAACAATGTGCATTTGTTAAAAAAAATATATCTTTATTTATGGTTATTAATCGCGGTATTCATTTATCCTAAAACAATGGGAATATTTTCGCACAAATTAAAAGTACCGAAAAGATAAAAATAAAATTAGGTAAATACGTAATTCATTAGTCTGTGAATAAAATAAAAAATGTTGCCAATCACAAAAATCATTAAAAAAATCGATTCCCCTTTTCGATCGATTACTTATGGTGTCATTATTACAATGCTTATATAATTTTTCGATAATTATTACGACGTTATGATATAGGTTTAAAATAACCGTTGACAATGGATATTTATCCAAAGCAGTCGATACGTAACCGTTATTAACCAATTGTTTATCCGACTACAGACGAAAAAGGATGGTTATGTTTTTACTGTGTGTGCGGGTTAGGCTATGTTGAATCGTTTTTTGCTATGGTGCTTAAAACGTAGGATGTATTTTATTATTGAGGGCGCTACTATCAAAGAATATTTTATTCGCTAAACTCGTAAAGTACTTGACCAACTTTGAGAATTCTTTCACCACTAGATTGTTATGTATAATTTTAGATATCTAATATAGGGTTAATTTTATTATAGAGGGCGCTACTTTCAATGAATACGTTTTTTGGCTAATCTCAAAAATTACTAGACCGATTTTGCAAATTCTTTCACCATTACATTGCTAATGAGGGCGTTAGCTGTGTGATAAATTTATATTATTACAATAAATGATTGTGAGATTAATATTTTCTAAATAAATAAAACTAAATACCTACCTAAGATGTTCAAATTCAATTATTATTTTTACAATTTAAGAATCGTATTTACATACTTTACTTACTCAGATTGATTATTATAGATAAAGAGGTAATAAGTCTAAAGTAAAAGAGCTCCGCTTAAACGAAAAAACTATTTATTAGAATAAAACTAAATGTTGAAAAATGTGGTTCAGTGCGAGTCGGACTCGCAGACCCATGAAGAGTTCAGTAGTAACAAGCATATATTTTAAATCGAGTCAAAATACCACTATCATTATCGCCAGCAACAAATTATTTTGTTTTTCATAGTGTTTGTATAAATAACAAAGTTGTTTTTGCGGTTCTTTAAAATGTGCTACTTGTATCTAAAAAAAAGGACTATTATACATTATGGGGGTTTCTGTGGTTTATTCATTACCAAAGAGAAAAAACCTATTGCGCAAAATAGGTTTTTATCCATTTCAAGTCATCAAAAGCGGCAGTCAACCGTTAAAAACTAAAACAACCGTTGTTATAGGCTCGGTTGAATTCATTGACAACCTTCACATTTATAGTTATCATAATTAAACAAGCGAATTAGGTACTAGCTGATTTACCAAGAATTCTTTAGAGTATAACAAAACGCTACTGCACAAGTTAACTGTTATTCTTATCTGTTTTTAACATAACATTTAAAATGCAATCATGTTATGATAATTCAAGAAGTTAATTTCCAGCTGATTTACCACGAATTCTCTAAAGCATAACAAAACAATACAGCACAAGCTAACTGTTCTTAAAAATACATTTGAAATAGAGTTTCAATAAATAAAGGAAATTATATTTTAAAAAGCGTGCAGAACTTAAAACGCGTCAAAGATTATTCTTTTTATGATATTATTAATCGAATAAAAATCGATATCTTTTCATAGATTTTATGACAGTTAAGTGGCAACATCGAATCTGACAGCTGCCTAGCTGTCACTGTTATGTCACAAGAATTCAATTGCGTGTTATCGTGTTATTTTATTTTGTTGGAAAATGCAATTGTTGATCTCTCAGCAATTGATTCGAACACAGCAGGTAAATAGTTGGTACATATCACGATGTGGCATGTCTTCCTCTAAGAAATGCTTTATAACTGAGTTTACTTGAATAATATCAATATAATAATTGTAGCTTCTTTATTAGGTACAAGTTTCGAGTACAGTGAACGTGTAGTGCGGCACTCGCAAAATGCACCAATAGTTCGTCTTGAACATGTATACATCAGCTGTGGCACTGACACTTATGAGAATAAGATCACACACATTGTTTGGGTTCGATTTTCCACGTGAGGAATTATTTGCGCTACGTGAGGTAAGTGTTTAACATTTTTCAATTTATTAAATGTGATCCATATATCTGATAATTATACATGTTTTTACACTGATTGTATATCAACTCAAGAACTTGTTTTATTTTTTCACATCTGCCCTAGCTATATCTGACAAACATACTAGCTTATTTATGAGATTGACCAGTTTTATCAACTACCAAGAAAGGAGACAGTTGATTTTTCATTGTTTTTGGACTGCTGGTAGTCTGTCAGGCCTTAATTATTAAATAATATAGGGAATTAAATCCGTCCTTGTGCAGTAACATTTAACTTGATAAATATTTTATTTATATTTGAGTTTGAAATAAACAAATCTATTTTATTTTTATTTTTTCACTTTGACTTCATTTTTTGTATTTTACATTATTTCTGTTGTTATGCCGTGTATATCATAATTGCTGGCAATGAACTGATAGAACAGCATCATGTTCAACTGCAGAACGGGAACCATCTGAATCATCTAGTCCGTCCTCGTTGCAATCTGAAGTGAGTAATGTATTGCACCCAGAACAACAAAGCTTGGATCATACATCACACAGTATACTGCTAACTAATTATTTAAAAGCACAATGTTTTTTACCTGGTTGTAACAGTTCCATCAGCATTGCGAGTATGTCTCTTTTGTGATTAACTACATTTTGCGATAACAAACATACATAGTGACAATTACTATGTATGTGTGTTATACTTGGTAGAGCCATGCTGCAGTTATATTAGAAGTATAGTTGTAGCATGAATGGGTCGGCTCGACCGGGGAAGGACCACCCTCTCACAGAATACCAGCGTGAAATAGTAGCTTAATGCTGCTGTGTTTTGTATGGTGAGTGTAGAGAACCGGAGACCCTTTTTACTGGAAACGAGAAAATGATCTTAGTCCTCATGGGTGACAACGCATCTGCATTTTGATTTGTAATCGAGGATAGATGTGGATGTCTAAGGGTCGCAGCAATGTCTCCAGCAGATGGTGAATCTCAGTTAATGACAAGATATGCTAATAAATCCAGAGCCGTGACTATGTGTCGATATGGGTAGTCTACTACCCATATCGACACATAGGTGGTGAATGGCATTTTTAAAATTGAATTTAAAATATTTCATCAAAATTACTTTAACAGGACTTCTACACATTTGATGATAGACTGCTGTGGCTTCTGCTATAGTTAATAAATTCCACACTAAAATAAGGGACAGGGATGATGCGGCTCAAATACTTGAAATAGTTCATCAAAATATGGAGACAAATAATGATAATTCTGAGTATGCTAGGGAAAACAATCTAAATAGAGCTAGGGCAGGCAGACTTTAGAAATATAAATGAAGACTTTAAAATGTTAGGGAATTTCCTGTTTTAACTTACAGCGACTTAATATTAATTGCTTGTGTCACATACCAATTAAAGCAAGCTCGCTACTATTATGGTGAGCATATAAGATTTAATGGTTGCTACCGGATAGAACTCTGTAATAACCAGAGGAGCAGCATTATGGAAGGAATAAAGTTAAGCCCTAGCTGATCTTTACTTACGACTAATAGTCATCACTATTAGTCGTAAAGTGTATTTTATTATATTAATTCTATATAATATCTAATATATAAATTCTTTTTCAATAGAGAAGGAGGCTTGGTACTACCACCTGCTTAGGACTCTGTAATTAATGAAATTCAAATTAAACCCAAGCATACCACTGCAAGACTTCAAGACACAGTAAGTTCATTCTGTAGATCGGACCATAAATAAAAATTAAAAATCTGAAGGTACTCCGGGTTAACACTGACATTGGGACCTCGGTCACCTCAGTCTGCCGTAACCATGGGTGCTGGAAAGCACCCGAAACGTCTGGAATTAAAAATCAAAGAAATAAAACGCGATAAAATCGATAAAAATAGTTGTTAAAAAAACGGCATTTGTGAAAATAAAAACTTCAAATATTTTCAAAACCCCGACTTTTTTAAAGCAATTCCTTTACTATTTCATTGCTTTAATTGCATATTATCATATCTATATGCTTTTATATGTGGGCACTCATGGCCGAAGTGTCTATGAAGAGTGGGCATTCCCCTTTGTCTCATCGGGGACTTTAATTTGAGCAACTTAAACTGGAGTCGTGTATACCACTCAAAAAATCCACAGACTTGCTTATTATTCAATTACTTATAATTCAAAGGGTTAGAGCACTTGATTTAGTCTTAAAAGACACAACTTTATGCACATATGTTACAAAAAAATATGAAATGAAATAATTCGAAAATGCGGATTTCCAATAATCTTTGAAATTAAAAATTTTTGATTAAAAGGCTGTATTGTTTTTATAGTTAGCAAAATAGAAATTTGGGTAGTCTAAAAATAAATGAAGTAGATGCTATTACGATGTAGTTATAACGACACTTGTGATGTAAGTACGACGATATTGTCAAGACTGATGGTATACATAAGAGCATACGACGCGTGTGCTTGTATAAACTTAATGTGATATTAATGCACTAACGCGTAGACGAGTCAGGAAAGGGCCAAAATAATGAGCTTGTAGACTGCAGTAAACTGAAATTTCTGTACATGTTCACACAGACATAATACATATTATGTACTTCTGGCAGCTTTATCTATATGAGGGGTTTGTTTGACTTTTTATATGTACAGATAAGTAGTGAAATAATTTGCCGGCGTTTATTTTCGGACCGAATACAATCTGGGCATTTTCAAGGCAAGAGTGAATGGATTTTTGTTACGCTAAGACAGTGCAATTTACCATCTAAGGCTGCATCATCATTTACCACCCAGTGGGATTCTGATCAAGCACTGGCTTATAAAAAGTAAAAAAATGCCATTAAATCATGAATTATAATTTCTAAAAATTTTGTCTGTCAGCTAATCTTCGGAATGGTATTATTAAAGCGATTGTAATGAAATTTTACGAACGGATAAAGAGCTTAAAATTGATACATAAATAGTTTTTAACTAGTTAGTAATAAATACCTAAAGTCATCGATATATATGTACTACGTACTAGATATTACAATCCGAACACTCACTATGTTCAACTGAACTGTACTGCAATCCGTACACCTGTTATTGTGGCTTCGATATCCATGCAATGCGGAGCGGCGCTAATAATAGTTTTATATTAAATTAACACATATGCAAAATAAACATAAATTAAAAAAATGTACTCGATTAACAACACAATATAAATAAACAATTATTGATTACGACAATTTTCGCGCGTTTATATCAACTGCGCATGCGCGGATACAGAGTAGGGCACATTTTTTGTTTGGATTAGCTTCTCTAGTACGTCGTACATATAACTCAATGTCTATAGTATATCAAAATGATTTATAAAAATAAAAAATTAAAACTATTATACTTTTTATAGGAGAGGGGCAAACGAGCATACGGCTCACCTGATGGTAAATGATTACCGCCGCGCATGAACAATTGCAACACCTGGGGAATTGCAGATGCATTGCCGGCCTTATAAAAAGGAGTAGGCTCTAAGCAACTGTATAACAATAATGTTACTGAACAAAATTTATGATCTTCTTACTTTAGTCCTCGTAGTCGCTTAGGACATTAAGGGGATATAACAAGTCAGCTCAAATTCTAATTTCGTCCCCACTTGCCCGCGCGTCGTATGTTATGTACCGACATGTTTGTAATCACTAATACTGTAAGTAGAAAGGTCGTTAGATACTTATTTCATTAGGTTTATCATATTTATACCTGTTTCTTAACGCCAAGCCAGTCGCTTCTTATTTTTATTACGGTTATTTCCCATTTTAATTTTACGTCGTCCTGTTGCGTAATGTATATTCTGATCGTAAGCGACACAACCTCCCCCTTCAAAGGCCGAAGCGAAGTGACCGGGCGGCTAAAGAAATTACCTAAACTATCGGCTTCAAGAAGCCGATAGTTTAGGTAATTTCTTTTTACAGTGAAAATAATGGTATTTAAAAAAAGTAAACAACGTAAGCACTGCTACTAAAAGTTAGTTCAGTTAGTATGCAAAGATTCATGATCTTATTTAAAGTATTTTATGAATAACAGCGGTTTATTGTTTATTTTGGAGGTGAATGGATTATTTTCTACCGAGAAAATTTTACGAAATCCTGTTTTCGTCTAACATAATCCTTAACATTAATCCTCAACTTTACCATATATTTATTTCAAAATTAATGCTGCAATATTTTCTGCATAACGAAGGATCTTGCTAAGCCATTTGAGATTATATTTCCCCTTATGAAAATGTAAAAAGTTAGTTAGGTCATTTCTTTAACTTTTCTCTATCGTGGAGCCCTCACGACGCATCCAAACCCTTACCTATTCCTCTACCGAACCATCGCTCGTTAATTCAGTAGCTTATAAAAAGTTCGCTTCTGGAAATAGGCCTCCCACATGGGTTGTCCAGTGATACAATTATATAGCCTGCAGACATCATTTAGATGTGTACGCTAGCTCAGTTCATCAACTTTCGTGATTCAATTGAAACTTTTGTTCAGAGTTTTCATAATTGAAGTAAATATTCACGTTCAAATTAATACTTTAATGAAATTTGTATCTTATTTAACGCGATAGGTTTTCGTTGAAGTCAAAGTTTATTAAATTACATTTATTTTAAAGTAATTACAATGAGAAACTTCGTACTCGGTGGCTGTAAAATTTAAACCACATAATTTTTATCCAAAAATTCGCCAAAAATTACGTAACGTGTAATTACGTACTTGGATAGGTGATCAAATTCTTCTCATTGGAAAACTAACACTGTTCAAATTTACACTGCATGTGAACGAATTATGTGATAAAACAGTTGGTTAGATCAGGGAAGCAGTTTTCTGGTTGGTCTGACGTTGAAGCTGACGTATCCCAAGGCGGTATATTAACTCCAATATTGTTTTCGCTAGTCATAAAATCAGTATCTAATGATTTCAGTTGCTCATGCCGTCGGTATGCTGATAACCTGCAGTTATATGTGCAATCCAATACCGATGATATAAATAATGGAATCTGGAGACTAAACACAAACTTAGTTGCCATCCGTGTCTGGTCCATAGATTTGTTGTTTCAGTAAATCCTTCAAAATGTAAAGCAATAGATAGACTGTGGAAACCTTGAACCAGTTTTATACAATGGAATTTCCTTTCCATTTTCTCGTTCCATAGTTAATTTGGGTTTGCACATAGATCACTCTATTAACTGGGGAGTGCTGGTCTCGGAAATATTCGTAAAGTTGCTGCCACTCTACGTTCCCTTTATCATTTCAAAAATTTCATATCATTCAAAACCAAGCTTTTGCAGGTTAATGCCCTTTTTAGCCTATAATACTTCTTATTATAGACTATGCAAATGTGTGCTCTCCAGACCTATCGCAAAATCTTCTTAACAAGTTGGAGCGACTTCACAACAACTGTATGAGATTTATCTTTAATTTACAAAAATACGATCACATCACTGCGTTCGTTCCTAACTTTCTAATCCGTTAAATTTATTTCTAGAATAAAAAATTATTATTCTCATTTTCATAAATATCCTTATTTAGTTTGACTTTACACATGTACTCCGTCCCTATTCGCAGCTCGCTGTTAATCTTTATAGGTCTTTAAATACAAGTTTGTAGATATTGCTTTTAAAGCATTAGATTGATATTAACACATTTTTAAACGACGTCAAAAAGGAGGAGGTTTGCATTTCGACTGGTTTTTTGTACGTAATTTATGGCAACGGGGTGGCCATATATCATGGAGAACGAGCAACCAATAGGGAAGAAATGTTTACGAGTGGCATAATCGTACCAGCGGACGAAGTGTAGGGTATCTTCCCGCAAGATGTAGTGACGACCTAGTAAGAGGTGCTGAATGTCGATGAATGCAAGTGGCCCAAGACTGTGTGCTTTCTGGTATTCCTTCTATATTAAACAGTGAACTTGTGAAGAGCTGCATTAATAATGATCATTTTACGCGATATCTTTTTCAATGTGAACGGATTTTGCTGATCCTTTTCTTTGATAATTTGATTTAGCTTCAGAAGTCTATTTAATTTACGGTAAGCGCTTGGTCCCTGTGACTACAACCCGTCACCCGCAGAGCAAAAGACAAAAGCTTGGCTGTTGCGCTATCGACATGTGTTTCGTAGAGAGAATAAGCCAATCGAGATAAGTAGATAAGTAATTGTACTATCAGTGTTTTTATTTTTAATATTTACTTTAAAGCTAAATCACGCTGGGTTATTTGTTGTTCTACCCAGTATAGAAGTTTTATTCTGATAAAGCGATAAAACCTTAATAGGACTTCGTTTCAATAGGATTTCTTGTAATCCATTCATCATCATCATATCAGCCCTTCAGAAGTCAACTACTGAGCATAAGCCTCCACCAAGAAATTCCACAAATCACAGTCCTGAGCCACCTGCATCATCTTTTCTTCGCTATCAGTTGTTAGTTCTTTAACAACAATTCTTTGCGGAAAAGGGGTGTCTGGAAGAAAACGCTTCCAGAGCAGTCCACCTGTTGTACTCTCTCTCTCTCTCTCTCTTTCCATATATATACATACTGGATGACCTTTTCTACCGTATGGGAAAAAATAGGGTAATGTAACACGTGAACGGAGAAGATGCCTATGGCTCTGATATTATACAAAAAATAAAAACAAAAATTTTTAATTAAATAAATAAATTAATTGAAATCTATCGAAATTTAAATCATATCCATCCTAATTTACGAAAGGCAATAAAGCAATAAATTTAGTAGGCATCTTTGACCTTGTCACTTCACAGGGTCACAGGCTCAAGGGCAAAGGGCAAGTAAATGTTCAAAAAATTTTCAAACAAAAATTTAAAGAAAACAAAAATTTTCAATTAAACAATTCAAAATATTTGTTTTTATTTTGGAAATACTAAAAAAGTCGGTAGGCATTCTACAGACGCTGTTATACTATCTTGATAACGGTAATCGTAAAATACTCAGACCGGTTATGAGCAAAAGCCAGGAGTACTTGTACGTAGTACTATTATTTAGTATTATATTCTGTGGTATTTGTTTCTGTGGGCAGGAGCGTCAAAGATACAAGACATTTAGTACTGTGCTAATTAATGCCCCCTGCTAAGCATGACGACAAAAAGTAATGAATGAAGCTCATGATCTTGTTTTACACCTTTTCGATATCAACAGAATTAACGCCTAAAAAAAATTAAGAACTATAGACCGAAGTCTTCGGAATTGCGTTTGCTGTTTATATAAATTCCGGATTTATAACCTTTCTGTGTCTTTGATCATTCATAACGCTGTTGCCGTTGCATTTAAGAAGTTAAACCTAAATTAAAATATCTTATATTAAAATTTGTACATTTTCTATAGTACATGGGTGATAAGGGAGCACTTGATGGTAAGTGGATGTCGTGGTCCATAGAAATACTCGATTGGGAATCAAAATACAGATGCGTTACATAAATTCTGTTAGTCACGCCTTGGTAAGACGTGTAAGTCGTCACTGCATCCAGTATAGTCGATGAAGAGGTTGAGTCAATGCAGCTTAGGATCTTGGCCTGTAGCAATCCATGGCTTGTAATGATAGTTTTTGGCTGCAACATGGCTCTACCACGTCTAGTTCAGTGCGCAGCGCTTCTTTCAGCCAGTTGCTGCGGGCGCATGGCACCAGCCACGGTCGCCGTGGCTGGTGCCATGCAACTCTCGTTATTATTCTTTAATGTAACATCGTAATAATTTTGAATAAATCTGCTAACTATATACATATTCACTACGATTCTGCAGTCTGGAATGTTATATATTTAACAATAGCGTAGCCTGGAGTCATCATTAAGGTTTGCAGGTGAGTTTCATCATTTCGTTCATTACTTACTGTAGCTCGTCGACTGTTGCTACGTATTAAATAAAATTCTTAAGAAAAATCAGCAATTATTAAACAAAAGACAGTCAAAATATATTGTATCAGTTTAAATAGCTAGTGAAGTATAAAAGTTTAAAAATGCGCACATAAAATAAGTTAAGAAAATCTATAAAATGTTCATCGAAAAACTTGATCCAATGTGTTTTATGTTGCAAGGTACTTCGTTATAACTTGTCCCTGCCCCCTCGCAAGATCTTTAGGCAAAAGGCAATTCTCCCCATCTTTCTTAACAGGATAGCCGCACCAGGATACTAGGCAGGCTTTGCTACATAGGCTTCATATCAATCTGCGCAACGGACCCCAACTAGAGTTCATAACACAGAGACTGTGGGTTAAGAAAGAAAAAGAACTAGAAAGTTTGTAATTGCAGTTGTTATAACTCGATGAAAATTTCTTTTTGTATATATAGGAAGCTTATTTACTTGTATTACTTATAATTTTAAGCCATCAGGGAATCAGGCTATTTAAGTAACAAGACCGTACTACACATATGGTATTTGTTCTTGTTGTATTATTAAAGTTACAGTAGTATACTTTAATGCTTAATACTCTATTTCAAATAACCAATGGAATTAAATGAAAAATAAGTAAGGATAAGTAAATGAGATAGGATACCATGAGACAGATAGCAAAGGATAAGTAGATGAAAAATAAGTAGTGAACACAGTCAAGTATTTAGAGATGTGCCTAGACCGGTCTTTGAAATGGAATAAACATATTACGGAGTTAACGAACAAAATTTCTAGATTTTTAAACATATTCGAAGTTTTAGTAGGACCTGGCTGGGGAGCCCAAGCATTTAAGAAGATTGTATTATATTTCCGTTGTAAGAAGTAGGCTAGATTATGGGAGTTATTTATTCGATAACAGCTGTCAAAAGTATTTAAGTAAGTTGGACAAAATACAAAATCAGGCATTACGAGTAATCGGAGGATTCATTAAAACTACTCCTATACATACAATGGAGAGTGAGCTATGCCTACCTCCACTAAATGTACGAAGAACCTTTTTGGCAGGGAAATTCATCTTAAAAGCTAAATCAATTTGAAATAACATCACACTAAAATTATTGAATGAATTAGCATATTTTAGAAACAATAAATATTGGCGTAATAAAAATAAACCTTTAATATTATCTGTTTATGATCACTTCGTTGATACCCCTTATTCACAGTAGTGAAAAATTAGAAATGTTTAATATACCAGGCGGTCCTATAATGAACTGGCCTGATATAGTTCAACGCGACATGTCGCTACATGTTGTTTTGCATTAAATAGTACGTTTATCGTGCACTTAATATAAGAAACATGCATCGACATGAAATGCTTAGTCTTAGTTTAACAGGCATTTGAATAACAAGAGTCGCGTATTTTTTCAAAATGTCGAAAACTGAGTATCGAAGTGTCATAAAGTTTCTGTTTAAAGAAGGTTTATCCCCTGCCCAAATAAAAGAACGATTGGATGGCGTGTATAAGGAGTCTGCCCCCTCTTATAGCACAGTGAAAAATTGGGTGAAAGAGTTTCGCCTCGGGAGAGAAACCGTCGAAGACTTTGGCCACGACGGTCGACCTGTGGAAGTGCTCACTCCCGAAACGATTGCTCTTATCGAAGAGGAGGTTCTGAGTGACCGCCGTTTGAAGATTAGAGAAATTGCAGCAGGGCTTGGGCTCTCTAAGAGTGCGGTTCATCGCGCGATCCATGAACATCTTCACATGAAAAAAGTGAGTGCAAGATGGGTACCGAAACTTCTTTCAGCGGTACAGAGACAGGAAATAGTGCGCTGCGCTTCGGAGTTTTTGGATCTTTGTGGCGAAAATCCAAAGACTGTGATCGAGCGGCTAGTGACTGGTGATGAAACTATGATCTTGTATTATGATCCACAAAGCAAGCGCGAGTCAATGGAATGGCGTTATAAGGGTGAAAAGCCCCCTAGAAAGGCAAAGGTGCAACAATCGACTAAAAAACTGATGTGCACAATATTTTGGGATTTTCAAGGCATTTTGATGGTGGATTTTAAAGAACGTAATACAGTCGTGAACGGCGAATATTATGCTTCTTTAATATATAAATTACGAGACAAGATAAAGGAAAAACGAAGAGGCAAGCTGTCTAAATGTGTCCTGTTGCTCCATGACAACGCCCCTGTTCATACCGCTGGTGTTTCGAAGGATGCAGTTCGTCAATGCGGGTTCACAGAAGTTCAACATCCAAATTACAGTCCAGACATGGCCGCGTCCGACTATTATTTATTTCCAAATTTAAAGCGGGACTTAAGAGGAAGAAAAAGCGATTTTCAAGCGATGAAGAGTTGCAGGCGGCCGTCTTCAGTCATTTTGAGGATAAAAATGTGATTATTTTTATAAAGGTTTAGAGATGTTGATTCACAGATGTCAGAAGTGTGTTAGTATTCATGGTGATTATATTGAAAAATAAAATTGGTTTCGTTTCATTTCCTTCATTGGTTCATAGTTAGGCCAATTCATTATGGGACCGCCTACGTAAGTACATGGGTCAGTAACATAGGTTTAAATAACATAGTTGATTTAAATATTCCGTGTATTGCACAAGCTAAACGAAATTACAACAATTTTAGTCTAAAAGTAATTTGTATAAAGTAGTTTGGACTACATTACACTACATTAATAGGCAGTATGAAAATTATTATAAAATATTTACAGACGGCTCTAAAGATTCAGGCGGAATCGGTGCAGCCTTTTTCAACCCACAATGTAATCTTAGCATACAATTTAAGATGGATAGTAGTATATGCATCATGGAGGCTGAGCTAGTAGCAATATGTGAAGCACTGTCATATGCTGCATCACTACCACAAGATAATATTGTGATATTGACAGACTCAAGAAGCGCACTCCAACACTTGGCTCCGTGCACCTTGGGTACACGAGGCACACCGATAGCATGCACCGTTCTGAATACTATACATGGGTTAACATCCAGGTCGAAATCGATAAAGTTGCAGTGGATTCCGTCTCATTGCGGCGTGGAATATAATGAGCGAGTAGATATCTTGGCTAGACAGGCTATTACGGATGGCATCGAATACAACATATTACCCCGTTACACTGATTGTATTTGTATTATAAAAAGGCTATGTTAAGAATATTTCGATTTACGTTCAAAAGAAGGGTATTTTATACAAGACGTTACAGCCACATCCGCCTAAAATACCATGGATTGATAACCATGAACTATCGCGACAAGATGCAGTAGTGATAATGAAGCTCCGTACTGAACACATTCCATCTAGTAAGTTTACATTCCTTATGAAAAAGGTCCAGTCACCGAACTGTGATCTATGCGGTGTTCCAGAGGACCTAACGCTTGTCTTGATAAATGCCACCACATTTTAAACGATTTCGCTGATTGTAATATAATTTTAGCTAAGCCACATTTTGACGATATAGTAATATTAGTCAAACTTTACAAGGTGAATTTTTTGGATCAATCACTCACTTCTCAATGTGATTGATCTGGGAACTTTTCATTTTAATTTTTGTAACTAAATCTTCTTCAACTTTCTGTGATTAATTCTTGATTTGAGAACTTTATAATGTAATAAGTTTAAGTATACCTAATGTAATTTTTTTGGTGATGAATTAATGGAGCGACATATTCATATTGTGATTAAGCTCATTAAATAAAGAAAAAAAAGTAAGGATGATAAGTGGGCACACAGTCCGCCCGATGGTAAATGGATGCTGAGGCCCATAAACATCTCCATCTATCCTCTACTAAGAATCGAAACGCCTCTATGTCCTTTAAGGACTAAGATGTAATACCTCCTTATCAGTAAAGGGGTCTACACTCAACATACGAAACAGTATTATTTTGCTGATCATGCTGGCATTCTGTGAGAATGCTATGCCTGGTCCTAATCGTTCTCGAGTCGAGAAGACCCAGTGTGCTACGACTATAATATGTAGCATGGATCTACCACGTCATTGTTAGAGCATTAACTTTTTGCTATTAAATTTATACTCAATCGTATAACAGCATTATCAAGGTGTCTATGACTCTTCATACTAAGAAAATACGATACTGCAGGATGCTGAAATACTATGAAAATGGTTATTTTCTAAACAGTTGTATTCTAAATAAAAGACAAAAGTGGTTCCAAAATAAAAGACATGTTGTATTTAAATTAATATGACAAAATGTGAACTGTTAATTACCGAAAACAACATCATACCATTTGAGTAAGTGTCTACACTTCTCTATTCCTGATATTTACAAAAGTATTCTAGTTATGATTATAAGCGAATTAAAACTGCTAAAAGCTAAGCAAACGCTTTAACAAAGCTCTCTCGTTTGTTAGTTAGATCTAGAAATTGTTTCTATTTATGTATCTTTAACTATCTATTATACATATAGCGATAGAAATGATATATAAATTATATGTATATATATATATATATATATACATATATATATATATATATATATATATATATATATATATATATATATATATATATATATATATATATATATATATATATATATATATATATATATATATTACATACGCTATATAAAATTAAATCACTAGGACAAAGTAGGGTAAAAAGAAAACACATAGAATGTTGCATATTTCACTAGGTTTATTAAATAAAAAAAATTATTCCGCGGGCACCAGTAGTATTTTACGATCCATCTTCCTCGTCTTGAAACTTGTTATTAATGTACAAGAGAGAAAGCAGATTAAAACAAAAATAGAACAAAAACAAAAAAAATTTAAAAATAAATTCATAAGCAATTATTTTAACTTACCTACAATATCTTTAACAGTGGTAGAGCCACGCGGCAGCTTTGCTGTTGCACGTATGGGCCGGCTCAAACCGGGGTGGTACCACGACCTCACAAAATACCGGCGTGAAGTGGAAGCTCTGCTTCCGCGTTTCGTCTGGTGAGTGCAGGTGGCCGGAGGCCCAAATCCCCCTCTCCCTCAACATGGTAGCGGAATTAAATAATGATAGACTACCCCAGGAGGGTACCAGCATCCCTGGAGAATACCTCGCTGAGCATCCACGACCATGTTTCTCAACTTCTGAGCGTGGGTGCTCAGGCTGCCCCGCGTATTCTGGGGGGGGGGGGGGGGCAAAATTCCGCTCAAGACTACAACTGCTCGGGGCAAACGGAGCAACAAGACCAAGGCGACCCCTGCCACGCTGTCTGTGACTTCACTCTAACCTAAACGCCGTCCACTACCATCTCGAGACGGCGAGGCCGGCTCTGCTCTTTCTGACCGAGACGCAGGTGTCCTTTCCGGCTGATGTCTCGTATCTCTCCTTCCCGGGGTACAAACTGGAACACTCCTTTGTGCCTCGGGCTGGAGTTTGCGTTTACGTCAGAGAGGACATCTGTTCTCGACGCCTCGGCAGACTTGAAGGATCGGACCTGTCCATCCTTTGGCTACGCGTAGACAGCGACGACCATCCGCGTGTCTACGGGTGCCTCTATAGGTCCCATAGCGGTAATGCCGAAACAGACCGACTCTTCGACCACGTCCAAATGGCTGCAGATTCGTTGCTACAGCAGATCCCCTCAGCAGAGATCGTGACCCTCGGCGACTTTAACGCCCATCACGCCGAATGGCTTGGTTCACGTTTAACCGATCATGCGGGGAGATCTGTTCATGATTTTGCCTTGACATATGGTCTGACACAACTGGTTACTTCGCCTACGCGGATACCAGATGTGGAGGATCATGCACCTTCCCTGTTGGACCTTCTGCTGACCTCTGACCCGGGCGGATATGAGATTTCCGTTGACGCCCCTTTAGGCTCCTCGGACCATTGTCTGGTCCGGAGTGTTGTGCCACTCACTGCTGAAATCGCGGTTTCATTCTGCAGGTTGCCGCCGTGTTTGGCACTATAGGTCAGCCGATTGGGATGGGATGCGGTCTTTCTTTGCACCCTACCCTTGGGGGCGGGTTTGCTTCTCGCCGGATGATCCCAACGTTGTTGCGGATTCTGTTACTGATGTGGTACTTCAGGGTATGGAACTTTTTATTCCTTCCTCTGTGGTGCCCATTGGAGGCAAATCTCAGCCATGGTTTGGTCGCTCCTGTAAAATAGCATCATGCTATAAGCAGGAGTGCTACCAAGCCTGGGCTGACGCATCAGCGTCCAGGGATGTAAACACCAGCGCTCTAAAAAAGAAGTATAATTCCGCCTCTAGGTCCTTCAAAAGAGTCATTGCCAAGGCAAAGTCAGACCACATAGGCAGAATTGGCGAGAAACTAGTTCGTGTTCCTTCTGGAACCCGTGCATTCTGGTCTCTCGCCAAGGCTGTCCAGGGGAATTTCTGTCAGCCGTCTCTTCCATCTCTGCACAGGGAGGACGACTCACTGGCCCATACTGCAAAGGAGAAAGCCGATCTTCTAGGCTCTTTCTTTGCGTCTAACTCGACTCTCAATGACGGGGGGAGTACGCCGCCGACCATCCCGCGGTGTGAGTGCTCCATGCCGGAAGTGCAGTTCACACAGCGCTCGGTTCGCAAAGCACTCCTCTCCCTGGACATCCACAAGTCGAGTGGGCCTGACGGAATCTCCCCAATTGTGCTGAGGACGTGTGCTCCAGAGTTGGCACCGGTTTTAACGCGTCTTTTCCGGTACTCCTACTCCCTAGGCGTAGTCCCAAAATCGTGGAAGACGGCTTTCGTCCACCCGATCCCTAAAAAAGGCGACCGCTCAGACCCGGTAAACTACCGCCAATCGCCATCACCTCCTTGTTCTCCAAAACAATGAAGTCCATTGTAAACTGCCAGCTCATGAGGTACCTTGAGCATCACCAGCTGATTAGTGACCGCCAATACGGTTTTCGCCGTGGTCGGTCAGCTGGTGATCTTCTGGTCTACCTCACTCATAGATGGGCGGAGGCAGTAGAGTTCAAGGGGGAGGCATTGGCCGTTAGTTTGGACATTGCGAAGGCCTTCGATCGGGTTTGGCACAAAGCGCTTCTTTCGAAGCTCCCTTCCTATGGGCTTCCCGAGAAATTGTGCGATTGGATCACCAGCTTTCTTGCAGATCGGAGCATCAAGGTCGTTGTAGACGGTGCAAGCTCCGATTGCAAGCCTATTAATGCTGGTGTTCCACAGGGCTGCGTGATATCGCCAACGCTGTTTCTTCTGCATATCAATGATATGTTGCATACCCGTAACATTCATTACTATGCAGATGACAGCACTGGTGATGCTCTTTACACCGGCCGAGCCAATATTTCTCGGGAAAACGTCTCTGCGTGCCGGGACAAACTTGTGTCTGAAAGTCGAGTCTCTGCTGGACAGAGTCTCGGATTGGGGGCGACTAAATCTAGTCCAGTTTAACCCCCAGAAAACACAAGTTTGCGCGTTAACCGCTAAAAAAAACCCCTTTGTCGTATCCCCTCAGTTTCAAGGCACTCCCCTTGTTGCCTCAGCCAGTATCGGAATCCTCGGCGTCGACATATCGAGTGACGTGCAGTTTCGTGGTCACTTGGAAGGGAAGGCCAAATTGGCCTCTAAAAAGCTTGGCGTGCTCAGCAGAGCGGGACAGTATTTCATGCCGGCACACCGCCTGCAACTTTACAAGGCGCAAGTTCGGCCGCACATGGAATACTGTTCCCATCTCTGGGCTGGGGCTCCCCAGTACCAGCTCCTTCCACTTGACCGCATCCAGCGCAGAGCGGCTCGAATCGTCGACGACCGAGTGCTTTCCGATCGGCTCGATTCACTGGCGCTGCGAAGAGATGTTGCATCTCTTTGCGTATTTTATCGCATCTATCACGGGGAGTGCTCTGAGGAATTGTTCGGATTAATCCCAGCCGCCAAATTTCGTGAACGCACTATACGGCAAACGTCCCGATACCATCCACACCATCTGGATGCTTGGCGGTCCACCACTGTACGTTTCACAAGGAGTTTTCTTCCACGTACAACCTCTCTGTGGAATAGTTTACCACCGGCGATTTTTCCGGACCGATACGACCTGGAGACCTTCAAGAAAAGAGCTTACTCCTTTCTAAAGGGCCGGCAACGCACCCGCAATTCTCCTGGTGTTGCGGTTGATCATGGGCGGCGGTAGTCACTTAACATCAGGTGAGCCGCATGCTCGTTTGCCCCCTCTTCTATAAAAAAAATTCTTACCGTGGTAAATGAATCCAGCCGGGCTAGCATGGGCAGGAGAGAATATATCCCAGGGGAGGGGATAAATTTTTTATCCCCTGCTCAGTTTTATCCACCCTGCGAGCATGGGCAAGAGACAAAAATTATATACCCCGATTATATCCACTGATAAGAGATAAAATTATATTATCTCTATAGTATACCCCGTTTGACATAACGAGTAGACATAATATATCTCCCCGTCCGTAGCATGGGGCCAAGGAAAGAGAAAAAATTATCCCTTTTTGACATTTGAAAGGGACAATTTTATACTCTTTCGCGGACGTGGGTTTAAGTTTATCTTCAAACCATTTTAATACAAAAAAGATGTCTCGAGCCTATTGCAAGTACATTTTAGTGTCAGAAATTGAAAAACAAGAACAATAAGAAAAAAAAGAAAACAAAAATGTGGCTTATGGAACTTATCTTAATATTTTTTCTAGGTAGGTAGTTTACATCTTTCAGTCTCTTGGCAGATGGTAGTTACCTACTAGAGAGGTACGATTCAAACCATGGCATGGCTGTTGTTCAAACAACAAATAATCAGCAAATACTTGACCTAAATTATTGGGGCCATCATTATAACGTGTGGAGCAATATACTTCAATTAGCCTCTTGTGTAGGTAAATACAAGTTTCAGTGGATCTACTTCTTTCATTTTATTTTGGACTAATACTGAAGTAAATGTCATTTCCGGGCATATAACAAGCAAGGCATAATATTATAATCTGCTTTGTGTTTTGTTATCTGTATATTTGTTTGTGGTGTACATTAAAAGTATATTCATTCATTCATTCATTCAAGGCAAAATGTAGCTAGAGGATACCTAGCAGAGCATGCTCTGCCAGATATTCTTAGGGATATTGACTGCACCCATGTTGATATATTTCACCTACCATCCCAGACGGGGGTTCGTACAAGGAAAGGGCGGTCTACAATTCTAATTTAAATTGTTCAACTGGTAATAGCAAACAAGTTATAGTTTTAAAAACCTAAAACCTAATAATCAATATAATGATTTCTTATATTTAATATAATGAGTGAAGCCGGCCACAGTCGAGCGTGTACCTGCTGTACTGCCATATGTTAGAGGAGTCACTGACAAGATTGGCTACATCTTGAAGCGCGCTTCCAACAAAACATACTTCAAGCCGCCGAAGAAGATTGGTCAGTTTTTACCATCAGTCAAGTGTAACGTCCCTATGCAAGATGCAGGAGTGTACAAGCTTGATTGTGAATGTGGTCTCTCCTACATAGGACAAACTAAAAGATCAATTAAAACCTGCGTCAAAGAACATATAGCTGATGTGAAGAATCGACGCTCCGGGAAGTCTGCAGTCTGTGAACATGTACAAGATCGCCCCCGTCACTACATCAGATTTGATAGACCACAAATCCTCGCTAAAGAACACCGATTCCTTCCAAGGATGATTCGCGAGGCTATTGAAATCAAAAAACATCCTAATTTCAATAGAGAAGATGGCTGGGTGCTACCATCTGCTTGGGATCCTATAATAAATAAAATTAAATCCCAACCGAAGCATACAACTGCAAGACTCCATGATACCATAAGTTCATACAGTGTAGATCGGAATAAAAGTTAAAATTTTAATCTATGGTAACCGCGGTTAACTATGACAGCTGGACGTTGAACATCTCAGTCCTTCCCGTGACCATGGGTGCTGTAAAGCTCTCGAAATGTCGGGTAAAAAAGTTAAATATACGCGATAAATTCCGTAAAAACTAGTATTATTTCAACCTAATAATCAAGTTTTTTTTCCAAATAAAGAATAGTAGTATTATGTTAATCTAATATTCTCCTTTCCCCAAAAAATAACTGTAATGCATGTGTGCCACAATAGTCTTACATGGGACCATGAGACTATAGTCGTCCCGGTTAAAGATTCTACAACCTTTCAGATTGTAGTCACCCCTTAAACATTGAGTTATTGAGTCTCAATAGCTCAATGCCATGATTTAATACATAGGTTGTGTCAACAATACCTAAGGCGAGTCCATGGTCAAGTCATATTTAATGATAATAGAATCGGACTATACTATATTTTAGGTAAGTATTATAACATTTTAAAATAAAGTTATCAAACTTAGTAAAGTTACAATTCAAAGGCTTAAATTAAGAAATATGTTAATTCTTTAGCAAAGCTTGCTAAATATACTATACTCATGATTATAAAATTATTTATTCCTTGTTTTGTTTGAAATCATTACATTTTTATTCTTCATGCTTCATCATTTTCAATTAAAATTAAATCTTTGTGACTTAGAGTAGACATCGATTTGATGTATTTTGTAATTTTCTTATAATGACAGTAATTGCGGGGATAACTTTTTTTTAATTTCCTCAAGAGGTTACACCACCTCCAAAGGGTCTGTATTGACCAGTTTTACAATTGGCTTAATTCTAGACACATATTTTTTAATAAATGCTATTACAAGCGAAGTAATACCTGCGATTTGATACAAGCAATGTATATTTAACTTAAATATTATACAAAAGAAAATAAAGAAAGAATTAGAATAATAGAAAAAATAAAAACAAGGCAGAAATACGCTTAAAATAAATGTAACAAATATTATAAATGACATATTGTTTAACAAAAATTATAACAGTTTAGCAATATAATAAACAAAAGGTAAAAGAAAATATAAGTTAATGTAAATCTACTTAATCTTAAAACTAGTTTATAGCTGGTATAGTTTATAGCTTTATACTATGGTATATTATCTATGCGCGGGGATAAGTTTATCTACTGTCGATATTATATCCACCATAGGCCCATGCTCGCAGGGTGGATAAAGCTTTGACATAGGGATAAGACAATTTTATCCCTTGTCAGTGGATATAATCGGTGGATAAAATTTTTATCCCCTGCCCATGCTAGACCGGCAGTGAGGATATTGTTGCGCGTCTGATGGAATGGTAGAACGGTTTAATCAGACATTGGAGAGGTACCTAGTAAAAGTTATAGACAATCCACAACGATATTGGGAAAAGCACATACAACTGTTTTTGTTGTCATATCGAAGCGATGTTCACAAAAATACATCGGTGACACCAGCAAACTTTGAACGAGAATTACGGCTGCCTGAAGACTTAATCACCGGAATACAACCTAATGCCCTACGCAGTAGAACCGATTATGCAAATGACTTGTGGAACAAAGTGAATGACATTTATGAGCACGCCAGAAAATCGGGCCAGCAAATGTCTGAAAAGATGAAAACCCGATATAACCGCAATATGAACAACAAAGGTTCGACAAAGGTTCACTAGTGTGGTTGCACAGTCAAGTCCGCAGCAAAGGGAAATCTCCTAAGCTTCAGCTAAGTGGGACGGCCCATACCGGATTGTGACCAGGATCATCGACGTAATCTACCGGATATAGAAAGGTGCAAGAGGTACTCCTAAGATCGTCCATGTGGATTGACTGGCGCGTTACTATGGAGCCGATAATGCACGAGATGAGCATGTCTTAGGAGGGGGAGTGTTGCGCGCCATAATTAATACTTGGTATATGGTGGGTGATTATTAGCGCCATTTAGGAGCGTCGAGACCTTTCTTGGAAAACCACTAGCGCCGTCTAGTATGGAGTAGCAGAACTATAAGAGCTTTCTAGAAAATTCCTTGCTAAAACTTTCGACATTCTACTCGAACATTCTATATGTTTTCAGTAGAAAAGGCCTTATATAAAGGCGTTAAGGACCGCGAACGGGGCAGTATTGAACTGGCGATACAAGCGAAGATTTATGAGCGAAATAAAGTGAACTAAAGTGTTAAGTGTGATAATTATTAGTGTATTTTAAGTTTTAATTGGTGTGAAAAAAGTGTCAATTTTGATGATTCAATCGGCAGATTTATTCTCCCGAACCCTAAGCTCGTAAAAATATGAACATTATCACGCCTATCATTACATTTAGCATTTTTGCATGCTCCAACAAAATAAAGACACTGAGTTTGAATTCTGGGCACATATCTATCCAGTCGGAACTAAGCGCTGCAAATACTAATTCCTGACTGAAAAATTCAATATAAGTAACCACATTTTATTAAACAAAGAAAACGTAATTAATAAATCCAGAGATTATTATTACTAAATGAGCAGAGGTCTGCAGTCCCAGCCGTAGGATGAATGGTGGCTGTGATTTTACATTTTACTATTCTATTGATTGTTTGAAATTTATTAACTTTAGCGTTAAGAATTTGTCGTATATTGGCGGTTTAAGAGGATCTATTACACGATATCACTCCGTGACGGAAAAGAAAATTGTGCAACTCAATAATGAAAAACAAAACTGTAGTTGTCAATTCGTCTGTCAAGCATGGCTACTATGGCAAATATTCTCTATATCGTTATTCTTATGAGGTTTTATGGGAAGACCTCATTTCAGCCGAGTTTGTGATGGGCTGTGATGAATATATAAAATCAATATGAATGTAAACTTTTAGATTCGAGTAAAACGTTTAGTGTCACGAACTTGCCTTTTTACCTCGTATATAAGTTAACTTCCTAGCCATGAGTAAAAAATGTAGCTGCACCCATGGTAATTAAGTATGTTACCATAAATATCAAATTATATGATGATAATGATATCGTAAAATAAAATAATAGTAATTAGCCTTGTGGTGACGGCGAATGAGAATCCATCACCCCGATATATTGTCTTGTTAATGTTACTCGCAAAATATACAGATCGGTTACGAGCAGACGCCAGGAGTACCAGTTTCTGTGGGCAGTAGCGTCAAATATGCGAAAAGTTTAGTACTTGGTAGTCAATCCATTTGCCAAGCATGACGACAAAAAATTAATAAACATATTCTTTCTGCACACTTTTTCAATATCAATGAAATTAATTGTTTGTCAAGTCAAGGTTTGTTAAAAATTAAGAATTATACACCAAAGTCTTTGAAATTGCTTTTGTTGCTTGTATAAATTTCAGGATGTATATTAAAGTACGTGAGTGTAATACGCTCATCCGATTAATATGGTCATTTTGTTATAACTCAAAAACTACAGCCTTGTTTGCATGGATGACTATGCAATACTAATAGCTCTTCATCAGTCAATCAAATAATATAGGGTCATAAGGGCGCCGCTTAATCAACACCATTTTGATAGTAAATATTTTAGTCGATTTTAGAAGTTTTCTTAATTATTACAAAAGCTTTTTTGCTACTTTTTCTTAAAAATATATTAGTTGTAGTATACGCCTTATTGTTTTTGTCTCTGTTGTGCTATCAGTTTTCATGTCCGATAAAATTAATTCCTTGGTTGGTCAACCAGTTTTGAGTACTTCGTACCCCATGAGCTGGTGCAAAGTACTATTGGAATATCCAATGTCTGTTTTCGAACATTGTTTAAGAAAGAGGTTCCACTATGTTTGTTAGGACGGTATTTTGGTTCATTTTGGCAACTCGGCACTGGTTTTTACACCTTTTTCACAGAAAAACACCAAAGGTAAGCCTAAATATGAGAAAATAAGAAAATTTTCCGCCTTATAGAACTGAAACTAGGAGGACCTAGTTTTAGTTCTATAGGGCGGAAAAGTCTTAGGTGAGCATATCACCCTTACTTACCTTATATAACCTGTCTGTGTCTTGGGCCATTCGTAACGCCGTAGCTTGTTATACATTTAATAAGGTGAGCCTAAATGAAACTAAGTTATAATCAAGTTTGTACGTTTTTATAGTATATGGGTGACAAGCCAGCATCCAGTACAATTGTTGGTAACTGGATGTTGTGGTCCGTAGACATACTTGATTGGGAATTAAAATGCAGATGCGTTACATGAATTCTCTCAGGGGTGTCTCGTTGGAATTGGAAAAGTCGGAATGCCTCGATACTTACAAAAAGACTAGTGTGGATACTGGATGCAGTGACGCCTTGGTAAGACGTGCAAGAATTCAATGGCATAGATCAATGAAGAGGTTGAGTCAATGCAGCTTAGGACCGTGGTTTGTGGTGTTCCGTGGTTTACGATAATAATGATTTATTTTTCGTCAAAGACAATTACAATTAATGTATAAATATTATATTTTACATAAGAATCAAAACAATTAACTAACCCAAAACGATTTTTCAAGTCAAAATAACTTAGCTTCGATAACATTGCAGGTTTGATTTGTAAGTAATAAGAACACAGATAAATAAAATTCAATTTTAAATTCGCGCTCAAGATTGTAATTCCATTAACATTTAAGTAAAGTAGCGTTAAACAAAAACGGATGACTGGTGAGCAATTAGTGAGCCTAGGCTTGCCGCATCTACAAAGGACTCTTTTTTTCACTTAATTAAAAAGAAGACGAGACGTAGTCAAGAAGAATCGCTGAACAGAATACTGTTGGCAATTTTTAATGAGTATAACATAAAGTATGATTTTATCAATACCAAAAATTAATCTAAGTTCAATGAATGTTCATTTTTTAAATTAGATAGGTTTAAATTTATAGAAATAAAGTTTATTTTTTTTAGTTAGGAGTTGAATATCACTCGTAAATTAAATACTCTGTGAACCATAATGAAAAATGTTCGTTTAGAATTTTTTTATTAGTTGAAAATACATCTCCTTTAAAAACATCGGGACGAATATTTATCTTTACTCTTTTATAACTGTAATAAAATATTTTCGCTATTACTTTTTTAATATTCTTCAATAGTAAGCAGATACTCAGTTTCCATTATAAAGTGTTAGTGTTCTTTGTTAAAAAGGACGTAGTAAAAAGAACTTATGTGTACAAATAAGAAGCTAAATCTTTGACATTATTTTGTACCTATATATATATATATATATATATATATATATATATATATATATATATATATATATATATATATATATATATATATATATATATATATATATATATATATATGTTAAGGCTTAGGAGTAGGTTATTATAATTGGGCCACTTAGCCTCACGTTCTCATAAGTTCATTTTGCATTCTACCCTTCGAGGCGGGTTTGCCTCTCGCCGGATGATCCCAGCGTTCTTGCTGATTATGTTGCGGATGTGGTGCTACAGTGAATGAAACTTTTTATTCCATCATCGGAGGCAGAACCAAGCATGGTTTGGTCGCTCTTAGAAATTTGCATTACTCAATAAGCAAGAGTGCTACCAAGCCTTAAATAAAAGATGACAGAACTGGTGACAGTCTGTACACCAGCCGTGTTAATATTTCTCAGGAAAACGTCTCCGGGTACCGGGACAAACTTGTGTCTGAAGTCGAGTCTTTGCTGAACAAAGTCTCGGTTTGGGCGCGACTAAATCTGGTTCAATTTAAGTTTCAGAAAGCCCAAGTTTGTGCCTTAACCGCTAAAAAGAACCCCTTTGTCGTATCTCCTCAGTTTCAAGACACTCCCCTTGTTGCCTCTGCCAGTACCGGAATCCTATTGACATATCGAGTGACGTGCAGTTTCGTGTTCACTTGGAAGAGAAGGCCAAATTGGACTCTAAAATGCTCGGCTTGCTCAGCAGAGTGGAACAGTATTTCATGTTGGCACTGCGCCTGCGACTTTACAAGGCGCAGGTTCGGCCGTACATGGAATACTGTTCCCATCTCTGGGCTAGGCCTCCCCAGTGCCGGATCCTTTCACTTGACCGCATCCAGCGCAGAGCGGCTCGAATCGTCGACGACAGAGTGCTTTCCGATCGGTTCCATTCACTGGCGCTGCGAAGAGCATCTCTACATTTTCTTTCGCATATACCACGGGGAGTGCTCTGAGGAATTGTTCAGATTAATCCCAGCCGCCAAATTTCATGAACGCATTACGCGGCAAACCTGCCGATATCATCCACCCCATCTGGATATTTGGCGATCCACCACTGTACGTTTCACTAGGAGTTTTCTTCCGCGTACGACCTCTCTGTGGAATAGTTTACCAACGGCAATTTTTCCGGACCGATGCGACCTAAGGACCTTCAAGAAAAGAGCTTACTCCATTTTAAAGGGCCGGCAACGCACCTGCAATTCCCCTGGTGTTGCGGTTGTTCATGGGTAGCGGTAAACACTTAAAAACATCAGGTGAACCGAATGGTCGTTTGCCCCTCTGCTATAAAAAAGTGTTATAAAATACTTTAATTTTTGTGCTAGAGTTTTCATATTCTGATTAAGAATCTTAACCGTGCTTAGATCCCATAATACGGACTTTATACAGCTTGAGCTGTATAATAACTTATAAACCACTCTTATAAGGATGTCTTGTTATGATCTTATAACAGCCTCTTTTCTACACTCCACTATACGCCTCTAAAAAAAACTAAATTAAATTTAAAATATTTATTTTTTGACGTGAAAAATAGAAGTTTCATTGATTACGGTTTCATTTATTTAAAATCTGTTACCGTTCAAAAATAACGTTCTGGAGAAGTAGTGACAAAAAAACTTGGCGGGTATCCTGTTTTTATAATTTTTTAACAATCAACATCAGAATATTATTATTTCAACAAAGTATTAAGGCTATCACTAACCAAAGCATGTTTTGTGTCCGACGATAGTTTCCTTGACCATATTAAACGGCAATGGACTACTAACCTCACGAAACCCTTACAAATTATGTTGCAGACTGATATTAATTGTTTCGTATAAAAGCTGAAGTGTGGATACACCCAGGTTTTGACGGCTATAACTAGGTGTATCCGATTGTGGTTGATGAAACTTAGGTGTGTCCTATATCTAATATCCTCTTCCCCTCGGACCTCGTCTACGAGTAGTCGTCTGTAAACCCTTACATTAATTAATTAAAATCCTTAAATTGAAATTGAATAAAATAAATACTCAAGCAATAAATAGGAGTGCATAAAACTAAGAAACCTACACATACCGTCTACGCGTGCGCTCCTGGTACATTGAGAATCAACACGCCTAATCTCCGTTCACAAGCGCAAAATTGGAAGGTACGATTTTTCATTTTTGTTGTTCAGGGTTGTTTTGGCACAGTTTTAGTGACTATTATCAAACTATTGTTTTCTTCACAAAACAGTCATTGAATTTATGATACCCTGGTACATCCCAGATAGATAGCCGGAAGAAATATAGCAGCAAATTGAGGCGCCTGTCACTTTATAAAACTGAGTATTTTCTTCAATTGTTCTGATATCACTTTCCGATTATGCTACCCTGGTATTGAGCAAATAGTACAAACAACAGTTACTCCTGAAACTATATCCTCTGGGTTTTTATTAACTTTCTATTGTTTTCTTATGCCCTAGTACTATATTAAACGATAGGCGTTTTTGAAAAGTGGCCTTGTGGCAAATACCAAGTTATACAGATCTAATAAAATGCCTCTTAAACGCAGTCCCCCACCTAAGAAAGCAACTGCAACAACGTCTATTCCTCAAGTTAATCCCTATATGGATAAATCCGTTTCGGATTCACGCATAAACGAGCTTACTGATAGCACACAATCGAGCTATATCACACAGAGATTTAAACGAGGAAGGGAAGATGACATAACTTCTGAACTGAATGATTTTAAAGAGGAAATAAAAAATTTGTTTTCATCGTTTATAACTACGCAACAGTTAGAACTCCAAGCTATCGCCAGTAAAATAAAGGAAATTCAGCAATCGAATTATAATATTGATAATTCTATCGCTATCCTGACTAGCCAAAACGAGGAGTACAAAAAGAAAATAGATCAAATGGAGATCCAAGCCAAAAAAGACCGAGAATACATAACCTTACTAGAAGAGAAAGTCGAAGACTTACAAAGAGACAATCGGAAAACTAAAATTGAAATAAAAAATGTACCAACTATAAACAGTGAAACAAAGGAAGATCTAATAAGCATGGTTCAACACTTGTCCAAACACATCGACTGTAAAATCGATAAATCCGATATAAAGGATATCTACAGAGTGCGTACAAAAACCCGAAAAAATGAAAATACTAAAAACCTTCCCGTTGTAGTAGAACTGGGATCCACTATTTTGAAACGCGATGTACTGAGGATGTCGAAATCATTTAATATTAAAAACAAGTATAAACTTCAAGCAAAACACCTCGGATTTACGACAAAAGAAGATACACCCGTTTTTGTTTCCGAACAACTAACTCCCAAAAGCGCTAGACTATTTTTTCTAGCAAGAGATCTCGCAAAATCAAAGACCTTTAAGTTTTGCTGGACGTCCTTTGGTCGAGTCTATGTGAGAAAGGACGAGAATTCTCCAGTTATTGTAATAAGAAACGAGTCACAAATACACCATCTTCTACAAGAAAGTTCACAGGCATGACTCAATGGTTTCATCCAATTCTTGTCATCTTCATTAATATTATTAGTGATAAGTTACATCGTATTATTTAAGTATATTGTCCTAACTGTAGGTACTAACATCTGTGTGGCAATTCTGTCTATTATAATTTATACTTCAATTACTGACATAAAACCTCCTACGGTATCTTCACTCACACTCATATATAACACACTTTTTAACCATACAATACACTCACACACAGCTCATACTCACGCAATCATCACCCATTTACATCTTGATTCTTATTTACAAACATTAACTCTAAGGTTGTTCCTTCCTGTTTACTTCAGACCTTTCTCGAATAAATACCATTACAGCATTACACTAAAAACAAACCTTTTGGCTAAACCATCTATACAGTCCTCTTCGCTCTGACAGCGCGCGACATGTTATACTCCCGTTCACTCGGGACCTTTTTGGCGGGAAAATTTGTATATAGAAAATTTTTTGCTATATTGCAAATTTTGCTATATTTTCACTTTGAGACAATATTTATGGATAAAACTTACAGGAATTCTTGTTGAATGTATAAACTATCGAATAAAATTATTTTTGGTTGCTAGAAATTGTAATAAAATACGTAAATTACCCTGTATAGCATAGTAGTAGTATATACTTCAATTTTAGTGACAAAATTACTACTAATTTGAATTCTACACTTTTGTTTTTGGAGAAATTTATATCAAATTGTTTGGAAATATGTATATTTTTATGTTTTATGTGTTTCCATTCGTTACTCATACCAAAATATTAAAATATTAAAAAATTAAAAATAAAAATAAAATAATATTTTATCTGTGACATTTCGAACAATATTTCTAAAATATGTTCGTGTGAATTTGAAATAAATACAACGTCATGTTATTTGAAATATATACGAAAACTATTTTTACTTACATTTTACACTAAAAATAAATGAGAATTTGATAAATAACACATTTATGAACCAACCTCCAAATTAGGCCTTCCGAAGTTTGAAGTACTTTTGGCAATTTACTTTTCACTTTTTATACCACAAATTATATATCTACGTGTTTACTATATTACAAGAAATGTAAAAAGTATAATACTTTCGTTTTTAGTCCAGACACAAATATAAAATTCTATAAAATAGACGGAGCACCTTCATCAAAGTGACACGTGGAACGCCGGAAGTTCAGAGTGATTTCTTTTTTTTTTTTCTAAGAAACATTGCCAGGTTATGGTTTAAAATAAAAGAGCATATCTTTGTCTTTGATACTAATATCTATTCCATAGTGTCTTTGGTTTTGTTTAAAACGAAAAAATAGTTTTTTCATAGGTAGACATGTTTACATAATTCTGATCGAATTAGGTCACGGTTTGGCGGACGGACGGTTGGTATTGCGCGATCCAAAGTGAGCATGGCTTGGTTTACGGGATAACTTATGTTCTCACACACCTATTGATACTAAATCGGCAAAGTACTTTATTTATTTTTATTGCAAACATGGTTATAGCTAACTCTTTAAGCACAATAACGGACTTGGATCAAGTTGATATAGCTAACCATATAAGTTGCGATATACAGGACCTAACAAAGTGCATTAGTATTGGTAAAACGGATCTTACCATATTAAGTCAAAACATTAGAAGTATATATCGTAACATTGATAACCTCCAAGCTACCCTATCACTTCTCAAATTTGAAGTGGACGTCTTAGTTTTAACAGAATGCAGATTTGATAAATCAAAGCCAATTCCACAGATCCCTAATTATACTGCTTTAGAAACAACGTACAACATTAACCAGAATGATGGTGTAGTGATTTATGCTAAATCTCACCTAAATCCTGAATTTATGGAAATTAAACTAAAACATGCCTCTTGCATACAACTAAGAATTCTCAATCTGACGATATTGGGCATTTATCGTTCACCTTCGAACTCAAACGCATCGGAATTCATTGACTCCTTGAGTGCACACCTTGGAAACATAAAATCTTATCGTAACATAGTCATCTCTGGAGACATAAACATCAACCTCATTCAGTGCAGGAACGAACAAACTAATGACCGCAATAATAGAATAGACTATCTAAATACGCTAGCTAGTCATGGCCTACTTGCTGGTCACAAACTGCCCACGAGAGAATCCAGCTGCCTTGACCACTTCATGGTAAAATTAAACAAAATAAAATTTTCCGCAAATATCGCTGTTTTAAATACCACACTTACAGATCATCTGACTATATTCATGTGCATATCAAAACTTAAAAGCAAAACAATCAATCAAAAAATCATTGAGTATGTAAATTTTGAAACTGCATATGAGAGGCTGCTCCAAAAGAACCTGGAGTCTTTGCTTCTTTGCGAAGATCCCGACTTAGTTACCAAGCGCCTTTTGCTATGGCTTGCGGAGTCATTGGAAGAGAGTAAAACAATAAAATATGTTACCAAAAACCAGCAGAATATTAAACCTTGGATCACAGATGGAATTCTTAGATGTATCAGAAATAGAAACAAAATGCAGCTGAAGCTTAGGTCCGATCCATCAAATGAAACTCTAAAAATTACTTTCAGACGATATAGAAACTACGTTAATAACCTTATAAAAAAACTAAAACGAAAATATGACAGAGAACTATTAACTACTGCTGCCAAAAGTTCCAAAGAACTCTGGAAAAGAATAAAAACGGTAACCTGTTTTAAAATTTCTAAATCACATTGCAAAGAACTACTTAATATAGGACCAACACCGTCTGACTCTGTAAATTTGGTAAATGGTTATTTTGCTAATATTGGCAAACAATTAGCTAATGATGTCATGAAAGGTATATCTCATGTCTCACAAAGTACCACTCCCATTAACACGCTAAAACGACATAACACATCTTTTGTCCTCTTGGAGACTGATCCTGGGGAAGTCAACAGTGTGATCATGAGTCTCAAAACAGATAGTGCCCCTGGTTGGGACAATATATCGATCAAATTCCTTAAGATCTGTAGCCCTATTGTTGCGCCCATAATAAGTCATCTTGCAAATCAAAGCTTTAGACTAGGTTTATTCCCTGCACCCCTAAAAAAATCTATTGTTACTCCGGTTTTTAAGGGTGGGGATAGAAGTAACATCAATAATTATCGACCCATTTCGGTCTTACCCGTGATTTCAAAAGTCATTGAGAAACTCCTTAATACTCGACTGCTTAATTATCTAGAAAAATTCAGCATTATCTCTAGCTCACAGTTTGGTTTTAGGCCTGGATTATCTACGGAGGACGCAGTATTGTCCCTCACGTCCCTTATTACAGATCAAGTCGACCGAGGAAATAAATGCATGGCTGTTTTTCTAGACTTGAAAAAGGCTTTCGATACCGTCTCCCTTCCCACCCTTTTACATAAACTAGAGTGCGTCGGTGTCCGAGGCGTACAGCTTAAATTGCTAAGTAGTTACCTACGAGAGCGCACCCAAAGAGTGAAAATTGGTACTCACGTGAGTAAAGACATGGACATAACCTTCGGTGTGCCCCAGGGGAGTGTACTTGCCCCAACTCTATTTCTAATCTATATAAATGACCTCACCAATCTAAACATTGAAGGTGGTAAAATTTACTCTTACGCCGACGATACTGCGATAGTTTTTTCTGGAACTTCGTGGAACAAGGTATACGAGACGGCCCAAAGTGGTCTTTGTAAAATTTCTGACTGGCTAAAAATGAACCTTCTAACTTTGAATATTAATAAAACAAATTATATGTGCTTCTCAATAAATAAAAGAACTCAACCAAAAAACGATTTTACATTAAAACTACATGAATGCGATAAACTAGATAACTCAATTTGCAATTGCAAAACGCTACAGAAGGTTACATCAACTAAATACTTAGGATTAATATTGGATCATCGACTATCCTGGCACCCACATATTGAATATATGACCGAAAGAGTGCGTAAACTTATTTGGATTTTCAAAACCCTGAGACATATTACTTCACACAAATTAATAAAACAGATATACATTACTTTGGTACAATCTGTCTTAGGATATTGCATTTCTGTATGGGGTGGGGCTACTAAAAGCAAATTCTTGGAGGTTGAACGTGGTCAACGCTGCCTTCTTAAAGTCATGTATTTCAAACCACGCTGGTATCCCACTACAGCATTATATAAATTTTGCGACGTGCTAACCGTGAGACAGTTATACATTTTAGTGACTGTTCTAAAAATTCGTAAAACTATACAGCTTGACTCCATTGTAGATAATAGAAGAAGAAAAAAATATGTAACCAAACCTATTCGCACGAAAACAGTGTTTGCCAAACGCCAATATACTGCAAATTCTGTGTACCTTTACAACAGCATTAATGGTTTGTTGGACATTCATACAACAACTCACCATGATTTCAAAAAATCTGTAACTACTTGGTTAAAAACACAAAATTACGAAGACCTTGAGGCACTTTTACACCATGCCTCGTAAAATGTAAATTATTTAATCAACACACATACCACACACATACATCGTTCACACAGACACACACACACACACACACACACACACACACACACACACACACACACACACACACACACACACCATTCATCACCCATACCATTTGCGTTTTCATTTAAATACGTTCAAGTAATCACATTATTAACCTTATTTAAATCACCGCTAATTTAGAACAATGTAAATCGTGTAATTTATAACAATGTAATGAAATACTTTCCTATTTATGGCTGTTATAGATAAGGAAGAGCGGGGACTCCTGACACAGGTTTTCTTTTAAACTTACTAGGAGGACCCATCTACTATATTGTTTATGTATGTTATTTTAAGGAAATAAAGCATTATTATTTATTATTTATTTATTTATCTAATATATAAAAAATAATATTTGTTTATATGAGCAGCTATACCGTTCATATGATTACGATAAATCTTTGTGAACATATTGATTACACTTCCACAAAGGTGGGAAGCCGGGGCAGATCGCTAGACTTTTATAAACATAGTTGGACCCGGTAGGTCACGCTGTTGTAGAATCCAGATACACTCGTGCGAAGCCGGGGCAGTTCGCTAGTCTTTTATAAACATAGTTGGATCCGATAGGTGGCGCTGTTGTAGAATCCAGATATCACTCGTGCGAAGCCGGGGTAGATCGCTAGTCTTTTATAAACATAGTTGGAACCGCTAGGTGGCGCTGTTGTAGAATCCAGATATCACCCGTGCGAAGCCGGGGCAGATCGCTAGTCTTTTATAAACATAGTTGGACCCGCTAGGTGACGCTGTTGTAGAATCCAGATATCACTCGTGCGAAGACGGGGCAGATCGCTAGTCTTTTATAAACATAGTTGGACCCGCTAGGTGGCGCTGTTGTAGAATCCAGATACACTCGTGCGAAGCCGGGGCAGTTCGCTAGTCTTTTATAAACTTAGTTGGACCCGATAGGTGGCGCTGTTGTAGAATCCAGATATCACTCGTGCGAAGTCGGGGTAGATCGCTAGTCTTTTATAAACATAGTTGGAACCGCTAGGTGGCGCTGTTGTAGAATCCAGATATCACCCGTGCGAAGCCGAGGCAGATCGCTAGTCTTTTATAAACATAGTTGGACCCGCTAGGTGACGCTGTTGTAGAATCCAGATATCACTCGTGCGAAGACGGGGCAGATCGCTAGTCTTTTATAAACATAGTTGGACCCGCTAGGTGGCGCTGTTGTAGAATCCAGATATCACTCGGCGAAGCCGGGGTCAGATCGCTAGTCTTTTATACACATAGTTGGACCCGCTAGGTGGCGCTGTTGTAGAATCCAGATATCACTCGTGCGAAGCAGGGGCAGACCGCTAGTCTTTTATAAACATAGTTGGACTAGCTAGGTGACGCTCTTGTAGAATCCAGATATCACTCGTGCGAAGCCGGGGTAGATCGCTAGTCTCTTATAAACATAGTTGGACCCGCTAATTGGCGTTGTTGTAGAATCCAGACATCACCCGTGCGAAGCCGAGGCAGATCGCTAGTCTTTTATAAACATAGTTGGACCCCCTAGGTGGCGTTGTTGTAGAATCCAGATATCACCCGTGCGAAGCCGGGGCAGATCGCTAATCTTTTATAAACATAGTTGGACCCGCTAGGTGGCGCTGTTGTATATATAGGAAAAAATATTTTATCTCTCAAGTTGGACCAAACTGCATACGGTGTGCAAATTTTATTAAAATCGGTCATGTAGTTATGGAGTCCATCACGGTCAAACAACGTGACACGTAATTTAGATATATTATGATTAAAATTTATAAAAAACACCTTTTTTTCCGAGTTTTTTCTAACTGTCTATGGTTTTAAGGTAGCTCAAAGGCCTTAATCAAGCCGCACTTTAACCTATTGTCGTACGCTATGTAATTGATATGTGTTTTCGAATTTTTGATAAATTTAATGATACACCTACCTAAGTTTAACCAACCGCATTTGGACGCACCTAGTTGTAGCCGGCTACAACTAGGTGTTACCGCTATTTGGCTTTTAGCTGTAACATATATACAAATAATGTAATCGATAAAACTTAACACTTTTTATGTAAAAACAATAGGTGGGTAGTTGTTATGCATAAATAATTGCAATCGCCTTCAAGTAATGTTTTCAAAGCTGTACTTAATTAAGATTAAAAATATTTGACATTCATCAAATATTGAATAAATGTTATATATACTCCTTGTATATTTAAACAAAAATAATATTATGATCCTCAAAATCAGTCGTCAGCACTAAATAAGCCCAATTAGGGACCACTCTAAATTAACATTACAACATCGGTTGGTTGTGTTGATATTTTAAGATTTTCTTATCATCAATTTTGTTCCCAAATGAAATTATTAAGTATATTTGATATTGTTTTCACTTCTTGCATAAGTAAATTACATTTTAGTCAGATTATATAGTGTTTAAAAGTTGTTGTGAGACACAAACCTTTTTAATTTCTAAAAAGGTATCACACGCAAATCTGAGCTGGATCAATGCCACCAATGGGACCAAGAGCCCTGGTAACCCAGAGGCTAGGCGTTTCTCGTAAATTTTATGGAACACGACAACGCCGAGTTTTGTTACTGCAGACACCACGAAGTTGTTAACCGCAATTTTGCGAATTTATTAGTCAAGGAAAATATTTGGAAGAAGCTTGCACATTTGATAAATAAGAAATACGTATTATAATAACATACAAATACAGCGGAGCTTCTGAAAGTGGGTGGAACACCGGTATTTAAGGTTCTTCAGAAGCTCTTCGTCATCCATGGTGGCACTACTCCGGAGGGGTATGGCAGAAGTGCGGTGGTATTGGCATCTCTGAAGTCTTTAATAAAGGCGACAACGTTCTCTTGAAGAACTACAGACCGATTTCCCTTCTGAGTCGTGTCTACGTGCTATTTTCGAGAATCGTTACGAATCATCTCGCACGTAGACCCGATGGCTTCTAGCCTTCCGAACAAGCCAGTTTCCGAAAAGGCTTCAGTATCATATCACATACACCCCTGCTGACCACATGCATACCCTGCGGTAGATTGTAGAGAATAATGAAGAGTACAATCTGCCACTTTGCCTGGCGTATGTGGACTATGAGGAAACCATTGATTCCTTCGAAATTTGGGCGGTAGTATAGTCCCCTCAACGGTGCCAAGTTGACTGTCGGTATATATATAGGAGTACCCTTAACCGACGAGCATGCATGCGTAGGTGTATGGATGTGAAGGAGGCGAGAGAGGTGTGTCAGGATCGTGCCAAATGGAAGTCTGTAGTCTCTGCCTACCCCTCTGGGTGACAGGCGTGAGTGTTTATGTTTATGTTTATGTTTATATATGAAATGCTGAAGTGCTTGTACAGTAGGGCTACGACTATCCGAGACTATCCGTGCATAGAACCAGAGTATGAAACCTATCCAACTGCAGAGAGGTGTAAGACAGGGTAACGTTATATCCCCGAAACTCTTCACCGCTGCATTGGAAGACGTTTTCAAGCTACTGGACTGGAAACGATATAGTACTAACATCAATGGCGAGTACAACACTTACTACGGATTTGCCGACGACATAGTCCTTATGAAAAAAATAAATAAATCGCTGGAGGACCTATAGCAGGGTGGGGTAGCTTACGAAAATATATTTTCTCATTTTTTCCCGTGTATCTAGTTTCATAAGAGGCAAATATGAGATAGGTCATCTTGTTTTCACCATATGAAAAAACCCAGATTGGAGACTGTAATCAGTGTCTAAGATTCGAGACTGGCACTGAAATGGAAAACCCTCCCTATAATGAAAAGCTTTTTTTTGTAGTATAAGGGTGACAAACGAGCACACAGTCCACCTGATAGTAAGTGGATTCTGTGGCCCAAAGACATCTAGACAAGCATTTAACCCGGATTAAGAATCAAAATGCAGATGCGTTGTCATCCTTGAGGACTAAGATGGAATGCCTAGATTCCAGTAAAACGGGTCTACGTTACTCTACACTTACCATACGAAATACAACAGCATTAAGCTGCTATTTTTAAAGAGCGGTCCTTCCCCGGTCGAGCCGACCTATTCATGCTACAACCATGATATAGTTGTAGCAAGGCTCTTCCTTTAATGTTAGTGACACTACATGCATACATATATAAGACTTGAATTAAGATGTCTGACAACCCAAGTACGGAAAGGATTCTTTGTCTTTACATAAAATGTTAAAAACGAATTAATTCATAATAATTGTCGTATAAAATATTTTGTAAATAATATAAGTTACATTTAAAGATAGTGACTTAAATCATTTTCTTTAATATCGTATGGGGTTGAAAGAAATATATCAAAACGGTAATGTGGAATCTTGAACGCACGTGACGGCTCGCGGAACAAAAAGATGAACGCTTCTGAATAATGGCTGTTCATTATAGTCGATAAGGGTCAGCACCAAATACAAACCAATATTGCATTATTGCAATAATGAGTTAGTCTAAAAGCTCCTCCTCTGGGAACAACTCCCGCCACTTTTACTTCTACTTCTTTTAAAAACTAAAACTAAATAAATACTGTCGTCGGACAGCACCTAATCGTCACACGGAGTTATTTACAACAAGATGATTCCTTGTCTTCATCATCATTGTTAGTGCCTACCAATGTCCACTGCTAACCAGTTGTGTCCACGTTTGCAATGCAGGTTGACAATCGCAATTTTTTATTATTTTGTTTGTTATCAGGTAGATGCTGTAGGTCATTTCCCTTTTCAGTTTTCCTCTGCCGCGTCTTACGACACCCATGGGATGATATGGGGTAATACTTTCCTTATGCCGCCTTACAAGATAATTACATTATTTATTACTGTGGACACTCAATCTTTTACGTCCATTTGTTTTACCTAGTAAATATACACATCAGCCGCTATTACCTCACCGTCCATACTTATACAACGCCAACTGAACACACGAATATGTGGACAGCACAATTATTAACTTATGATTACCAAACATAGACGAATGTCGAGAGGGGCCGTTAGATGTCCAGCGACAGTGAAGATTATATCCAATTAAGGCGGTACCCTGACCAAAACCTTGCAAAAGTGCGTTTTTCAGAGACTATTATCTCATTAGTTATGAGGAATAAGCTACATCTAAAAGCACGTTATTAATGTTCGATATTCTATAATCACATTCCACGTTCTAATTTGTTTGGAAACTCTCTAATCATTTGAGGATTAAACTAATGGATAGATAATTTAAAAATCTATATTCTACACGTTTTATTTAATTTCTCAAGTTTGCTTATCTTTTTTAATTGAAATTATTCCAAATATTCGGACGTATTTTTACGCGATATATTGTAGCGAGAGCGCGTGGATTTTATAGAACCGAACGCTCAAGGTCTTTTACAAGGGGAAACGTCTTAAGGCTCTAAAAGTATGTAGCCACAAACATTGACTAACACAACCAGGTTAATTCGAATTAAGATGATGTTTATGCGCACACGTTACGGATATGTTCTTGACTTAAGAAAGAAAGACTGAAACTTTAAAAAATTCGACGTTCCAGGCGTTTTGTGGATACCCGTGAGTCATGTTCACGGCTTGCTGATACTTACGTAAGATTAGGTGTAACTTTACTAGCCAGATACAGCATTAGAAATTCCCGATCATGGTTAGACATGGTTCGACGCGTACAATAAATTGTTTTTAGCTTAACCATCCTATGTGCGCCAAATTGGCATATGGAACCATGGTGAGATTCTTGGCTATATGATAAATCTGAGAGTCGTTTATACTACGAGTTTTAGTGTAGTACTGAAGTAACATTCTATAAAATCTACAGTTCGGCCGTGACTATAGTATTTCTTACTTACTCACTATTTATAGGTTAGCATACGGTTAATGAAATATGTTAATAAATTAAAATAAACACATTTCAGACATCATAGTACATTATAATATTTATATCTGTTTCTATTCTGTGGTATAGAGTTTAATACTAATAAATATTATAATAATATTTTACATACGTATATAAATTCTCACGTTTGCCACCCAGATGGGTACGCAGAGTTTACGGATATCCATTTGGCAAGTATAATGTATCTAGTATCCAGTCGATTAACCGAGTAGTAGCGGTGTAGGAATACCCACTACAACATATCGTCCCTTTGGTATCGTAAGATTAAACTGAAACAGGAGATGGGCAACAGCGTCCTGATAACTACTTAACATAATAAAACACTGCCGCAAACGTAGCAACTATGGAAAAATTCCGCCTATGAGGTCACCTTTTGGGGAGACCTACGTTCAGCGGTAGATTTTTATAGCTCCCAGCGAAGTGGCCTTTTTGTGTTCTATGTTAGTAAGTGTAGCAGCTTACTCCGAATACCATGTAGTCGACAATATTGGAGTTTACTATCGAGGAATTGGTAGAAGTCGCTACAACAATTACCGATTGAAAGAGCCTTGTGCGCCCGGATAGATCTGCTGTCTACGACCTAAATGAAGTCAGGAATGGTCGAGCGTTGTAATATTTAACAAGTGTCAATATCTGCTTACAGGTGGTGATAGACAGAATGTTAATGGTTTACTGCCAACCACACGAGTACGTGTGATAGTCTGAAGTGGCCATGTCGGCGCGTCTATGAAGTGCAGAGAGGTTGCATCATTTTGGAGGAGTGGTTACATTCATAGTATTAAGGTTATATCGGGAACGCAATCGTTTGTGCAGTGTGGAGTTCACTGTGGGTGTTGTGAGCAAAGGATTCCGACAAGGACATCAAACGAGTTCTGCGACTCGAAGAATAAAAGTGGTTTCGTCATTGTGGAAGAGGAGATGACCGGGGGTGAGTGGATGGAAATCATTAGGAGAGGACGATATGGGATATAGAGGGCGACTGTTCAGGATGGATTCAACTTGACTAAATAAAGTTGCCAGCTCTTTAAAAGTTAAATGTGTTGGGAACCAAGGGTTCATTTAATATGAAATTTAACGGATTTTACGCCCGCCTCCCATTGACCGCCAAAGTGCTGCGCATAAGCCGGGGAGAAATGAAATTTTATGCCTTCGTTTGAAGCAAAATCGGAAATGGAACGCGAATTCGTGTTTAAAAAATTGCCTAGTTCTTTCGAGGCTGCCACAAAATTCGTGCCGTTGTCACAATAGATATCTGCGAGATATAATCGGACGTAAAGCTAGTACAAACGCATATTTGCTGAGATCACTCACCGCTTCTAAATGAAGGCATTTATATTTCATACAAATAAATAAACACAAATAGCATTTAGTTACGATTTTGCAGCCTCTAACTTTACGATTAACTATAGAAAACGGTCCCGCAAAGTCTACACCAGTACTAATAGAAGGAAATCCAGCGTCTACGCGAACGGAAGTTAAGTTTCCCATTTTAGGGGTTACTGGTTTAGCAGCAAATCTACGGCATCTGACACACTGATGATAGACAGAACGAGCGACATCTCTGCCAGCGACGGGCACACACACACAGTGCGACGTACGGACGACAGCAGCAGCAGCGGCGCGGCATGCAGCAGGCGCAGATGCTCACGCTCGAACAACAGTCGAGTGAAGCGATGCTTGCCGTGGACTAAGATAGGATGTTGTTTTTCGAACGAGTAGGAGGATTCATCGAGGCAGCCCCCCACACGGATTAAACCATCGCGTAGAAACGGACTTAAAGGTAAAATACTATTTTTAGAGTGTAACAGCTTATTATTTTGTAATAATTTTAATTCGTCAGGAAAAGATTCACGCTGAGAGAGATATGCTAGCTTTTCAAATGATCGAGTAAGTTCCTAAGGCATCGGTAAGTTTAATTCTATTTTTACAACAGGTTATGAAACGTAAAACATAAGCGAAAATGCGTTGTAGTTTAGTAAGAGATGAGTAAGAATCGAAATTTATTAAATCTTGTCTATCATGGTTTAAAGTAGTAACATGACTTTCACTTCGGGAATATCGTCGCACGGATCTGTGCGGAATGTTGGCCAATCACAGATCGGCAGCATGAGGAAGTCTGGGCCGCGCCACCACAGGGACAGGTGCTGCAGGCGGTCGGCAGATACTCCGCGCGAGGGCAGGTCGGCGGGATTCAAAACATCACTCACATGACGCCATGAACTCGAGCCACATAAGGAACTGATGGAACCGACTCTGTTGGCTACAAAAGTTTGTAATTTGCTAAGCTCGCTGCGAAGCCAGGCCAGGACTATGGATGAGTCCGTCCAGTAATACTGTCGAGATATAGGCACACGCATAGTATTAGTGACGGCGGATGCGAGCTGAGCAGCCACAAGAGCGGCGCGGAGCTCCAAGCGCGGTATAGTGTTGGGTTTAGTAGGCACGACTCGGGCCTTAGCGCATAGCAACTGTACCTTGACATCGCCGTCATCGTTCGTAGATTTAATATAGATGCACGCGGCGTATGCGGTCTGCGATGCGTCGCAAAAACAATGGAGCTCTAAAGACGTAGTAAGATCACCCATGACATGCCTGGGAATTCGCAAGGTAAGTAAGCTAGGTAATTTTTGTACGAAGTAGAGCCACTCCTGTTTGATAGTATCAGGCACTGGGTCATCCCAGTTGACTTTGGATAACCATAATCTTTGAATTAGAATTTTAGGTTTTATAGAGAGTGGACTAAGATGACCTAGAGGGTCGAACACCTTACATGAATCGGAAAGGATTGATGTTTTAGTTGGATTTACATTTTGAATATTATAGTTAGTAGGGAAATTTATAAAATCTTCGTTAGGATTCCAACCGACACCTAAAATGTGAGAAGAACAGCTTCTCACTAAATCTTTCTGAATGTCAGCCTCATCGGGCTTAAATAAAACAGATGGAGCGTTACATCGGTACTTTCGCAAGTTAAACCCATCACTAGATAAAACGGACTCTACGGTTTCCTTAATATAACGTAATTCTTGAGGAGAATCAGAACCTGAAAGTAGAGAAGGTAAGTAAATCATCGACTAAAAAGTCGTTTTGAATTATAGTTTTAATTTTCTGATCCTGACATTCCTACCCTGGCTGCCACAGACAGCGGGTACTTAGAAAGCTTACGCTCGCGAAATCGTAGGTCACTGTATTAAGACGTAATATTCGTATGGACTCTCCGTCATTTTCGCGCCATAGAATTAACTGTAAATTACGATCTCTGGGGTCAATTAAAACTTGTCGGTATATTTTTTCTATGTCTCCGGAGAGTACATATTTATAAAGACGAAATCTGAGTATAATATTAAATAAGGAATCCTGAATAGGAGGCCCCACCATTTGGAGGTCATTAATAGAGAAGCCTGAGGTAGAGGGGGCGCTGCCGTCGAAGGCAACGCGAAGTTTTGTCGACTCGATGTCTGGTTTTATTACCGCATGGTGCGGGATGAAATAAACTGGACATGAAATAACCTCAGTAGTTTCTGAAAGATGTCCAAGATCTGAATATTGACGTATAAAATCAGAGTACCAGATCAAAATCAGAGTAACCAGAGCTAAAACTACCGTGGGATCAGCCTTCTGAGCATTGTGGGAAAATTGTATGCTAAGGTACTGATTGAAAGGGTCATGAAAGAAACTGATGGAAAAATTTGGGATGTGCAAGCGGGATTTAGAAAGGGAATGGGATGCACAGATCAAGTCTTTTCCATGCGCATGATCGTGGAGAAGTTTCTGGCCAAAAACCAAAAGGTGTTTTGTGCGTTCATGGACTTGGAAAAGGCCTACAACAGAGTGGATAGGGATTTGCTATGGCAAACACTGAACTCATTTGAGTTGAGCGCTGGCTTGATACAGGCATTGGAGTCTCTTTATAGGGACTCTAGTGCTTGTGTTAGGATCAACGGGGTCTACTCGGACTGGTTTGACATCCATAAAGGTGTCAGACAGGGCTGTGTGGCTTCCCCGTGGCTGTTCAACCTATTTATGGACAGTTGTTTGCAAAATTTAAAAGTTGAAGAATGCAGATTAAGAATGGGTGAGTTAACCGTCAAATACCTTTTGTACGCCGATGATCAAGTTATTCTTGCGTCGTCGGCGGCCGAGTTGCAAATGATGGTTACATTAATGAACGGATCATTGAAAGAAAGGGGTATGAAAGTGAACGCAAGTAAGACGAAGGTTATGGTTTTTGAAAGAGAAGAAAGTAAAACGATTTGTGAAATAAGAATAGAAGGGGAGTTGATCGAGCAATTAGATGAGTTTGTATATTTGGGCTGCGTATTTAGCAGGGATGGGAGATATGATAAGGATATAGAACCACAAGTGAATGCGGGAAATAGAGTAAATGGGGCCTTGCACTCTATTGTTAAGGGTCAAAACGTGTCGAAAAAGGCACGTATGGCAATTCACAATGCTGTGTTGGTCCCTACTTTAACGTATGGTAGTGAAAGTTGTATATGGCAGAAGAAGCACGAGAGTAGAATAAACGCAGTAGAAATGCGGTCGTTAAGGAGTATGTTAGGGCTGAATCTGAATGACAGGGTAAGAAATTTTGTAATAAGAGAAGAGTGTGGTTTGCAAGATGATGTGGTGACCAGGATTAAGAAAGGAATGCTTCGGTGGTTTGGTCATGTGGAAAGAATGAATGAGGAAAGAGTGACAAAGAAAATTTATGGTGCAGAAGTGAATGGCAGAGTCGGAAAGGGACGTCCTAGGCGAAAATTTATCGACCAAATTGGCGATTTATTGAAAACGGGCCAATATAGGCCTTAACCGACGAGCATGTATGCGTAGGTGTATGGATGTGAAGGAGGCAAGAGAGGTGTGTCAGGATCGTGCCAAATGGAAGTCTGTAGTCCCTGCCTACCCCTCTGGGTGACAGGCGTGAGTGTTTATGTATGTAAGATCAGAGTACATTAATTTTAAATCTGGTTTTTTTCTAAAACGTCTTTCTAATCCTAGGAGGCGCCTTTTAGCTAAATGATAAGAATCGCCTAAACAATCAGGTTCAGAAATAAGTGGTTATCGAACACAAAACCTACCGTCGTCCATGCGACGAGTATTTTCTAAAAAATTCTCACATTCCATATCAAAATTGGACAATATCTTATTAGATTCAGGGATATCCTCAACCTGTCAAAATTTAGTGATTTGCTCTTCAAGGGACCAATGAGTACACAAAAAGCCATGAACATTAGTCTTCCTAGCAGACTTTGAAGAAATTGGGCCAGATAGTAGCCAACCAAACCTTGTATCTGTGACTATAGGTTTGTTACTGCCTAGAGTGATCTGTTGGCCTAATATTAATTGCCAAAATACATCAGCTTCAATAAGCAGATCTGCAGGAGCAGGCTGAAAGAAGTTAGGATCGGCAAGGTTAATATTCATAGGTAAGTTTAATTGAGATATATCAAGTTGGACATGAGGTAGATCGCCAGATATTTTAGGTAGCACAAAGCAACATAAGGTAAGCGTGTAGTTAGTAGATTTAGACTTAATGCGGACGGAGCAGCGCTTGACGCCTGAGGCAAATTGTTTATGTTTGTTTGTTCAGTGGGCAAGCAAAGTTTGCGTTTCAAATTTTCAGTTAGTATGGAAGCCTGACTGCCACTGTCTAATAAGCCGCGCGCCGTCTCATTCTTGTTAGTAATGGGATTGTACATATTTACAAGGGCAGTGGATAGCAAGACGTGGTTGTTACTGGAGACGGACTGTACCGATACATTGACTGTAGTGTCAATGAACTCAGGGACTTTATTTGCTGGCTCAGTCTCATTTGCAGTCATATTTACGGATGCATTGCTTGCCTGAGGAACCTCGCGGTGTAAAAGCGTATTGTGTTGCCGCTTACAAGTAAAACAAGGACCTAACCTGCATAGCTGTGTAGGGTGTCCCTTACGTAGGCAATTTAAGCATAATTTCAACCTGGCCGCCTCGGTGATACGCTCCACGATAGATTTGGACAAGAAAGAAGAGCAGCCGTAGACGCGGTGCGGCCCGTCGCAGTATACGCATGACGCCGCCGCACCCGCCGCTCCGCTGGCAGCGCTTGCAGTAGATGACGAGACACCACACATAGACGAGCTGGGTTCCATTGAAATAGCATGGGATTTTACGGGTAATTTCTGTTGCTTAAAATTTTATTATTATTCACACCTTCGAGAATATCAGCTCGAGCCTTCAAAAATTTAAAGAAATTATCTAACGAAGGTAAATCACAATTTAATCAAGATTTATATTCTTCCCCTTTAGTCTAGAATTGCTATCAAGCTTAGGGACAATCATATGAATGATTATTGGATCCCAATTAGTAGTGGGAACACCTAAAGTGTTAAGGGCTCTAAGATTTTTTGAAACATAATCCACAGTGTTACGCAAAAACTTAGCTGTCTGAGAAATAGAAGGCATATTAAATAGTGCATTCATGTGTTGTGAGACCAGCTGTTTTTTATTGTCATATCTCTCGCAGGGGAGGGCCCAAGCCACATTGTAGTTAAATTCAGTTAATCCCAGATTACTAATAACTTGGGCTGCCTCACCTTGCAGGTAAGATGAAAGATAGTGAAATTTATATATAAAATTTATAGTTTCATTTTCATGTATTAAGGAGACATACATTTCCTTAAAATCAAGCCATTTATAATAGCTGTCATCAAAATGGGCAATTGTAATTTCTGGTAAGCGAAACCCTGGCTGAATCTTAAGATTAGGCTGGTCTGAGTCTGAAGAATGATGTCTATCTTTTTAAAAGGATGATAATAAATCCTTAGCCAATGTCATAGGCGTATAAAAGCTACGTCCTTACTTCAAACTGGGAGGTATCACGAACTTCAATTTCTGTCTGCAAGTCATTAAATATTCAAATAAACCTTCAAATTTTTCTAAACGTACAGAGAGCTCAGTAATTTGACTTTGTGTAGGATTCTTAACTTCAATTAAATCATTTACAAAAGTTTTAAATAACTTTACTCTTTGCTCAACGTTAGCCCATTTAGTCATGAGCTCATCCATATTTGTACCCTTTTTAGGCATTGTGAAGAGAAATGAATAAAACAAATTAAAAATCAAGATAGGTAAATGCTTAATCCTTAAAATTATTTGAATATTAGTAAGTTAGTATGAAAAAATGAAAATCCAACTAAAAGATCAATCCTCTCCGATTCATGTAAGGTGTTCGACCCTCTAGGTCTTCTTAGTCCACTCACTATAAAACCTAAAATTCTAATTCAAAGATTATGGTTATCCAAAGTCAACTGGGATGACCCAGTGCCTGATACTATCAAACAGGAGTGGCTCTACTTCATACAAAAATTACCTAGCTTACTTACATTGCGAATTCCCAGGCATGTCATGGGTGAATTTACTACGCCTTTAGAGCTCCATTGTTTTTGCGACGATGCACGCGGCGTATGCAGATCGGATACGCCGCGTGCATCTATATTAAATCTACGAACGCACTATCTATATTATAACTACCTTCCTACAAATATGTAAAAAATTATTACTACATCCAAAATAATAACAATCACACTTAAATATTTATTTGTTTTACTTCCTACCAGTCATTTTTTATTATGTAGTAATTATTTAAGTAAAAATATAATGATAATTATAATAGCTAATATTTCATTAAACGAGCTATGGAGATGGCAATGATGAGAGTTTCTCTGTGTGATAGTCCCTGTAACGTGGTCAGAGCTGGAGCCTTCCACTCCTGTTCGTACGGCGGTTAGGTAAATCTATGTGAAATGTAAACTGTCATATGTGAACATCGTTACATATAAGTAACATTGGGAATAGAATATAATAGAATAATTTTTTACTCAATATAGATAACAAGTAATTCTTATTGAAGGTAAATTTTTTACTTTGCCACTGGTTCGAAAAAAACCTCTGCCCTGGGAAGAACCAGCAAGAGACCCAGCGGAACTTTTTTTTAAAATAAATTTTACAGTGTCAATGGTCACAAAGTGTTTACAAAACTTATTTTAGAAAGCTTGGAAGCGACCACCTCATTCCCAGGGGCTATTATCAACCATGTATTCATTTATATCGTAATAACCCTTTTTATACAGTGTTTTTTTTTAATTAAATATTTATACTTGGTAATAGAGAGAAAAAAAAACAAAAATATTTTCTAAATCAGCCGCACTCCCCCATAGCAAAATCCCATATAACATTATGCTATGGAAATGACTGAAATAAACTAATCTAGCTGTCTCGACACTAGTGAGATCTCTAATCTTTTTTACAGCAAAAGCTGCATAGCGTAGTCTGCTTGCTAGTTTAGACATATGGGGGCTCCACTGAAGCTTAGCGTCGAGAGTGATGCCACGAAAAACAGAGGATTCAACAGGACTCAGTTCTTCTCCATTTAAAACCACTCGGATTATTTGTTGTAAATTTAATACATGCAGTTTTATCACCTTTTATTAATACTATGTCATCACCCCTTTTGACATCTGCAAGGCCGTGAGCCTAACTAAAAAGAGTGAGCAAGAAACTAAAGAGAGAGAGCACTAACATCACAGATACTAGAGTGAAAGGATATAGCTCTTTTGGATCGGCTGGACTCACTGGCACAGCGAAGAGATGTTGCATCTCTGCGTATTTTATCGCACCTACCACGGGGAGAGCTCTGAGGAATTGTTCGGACTAATTCCAGCCGTACGATTTCGCCATCACACACCGCGACAAAACACACGATACCAGCCATACTATCTGGATGACTGGTGGTTCACCACCGTGCGATTTAAAAGAAGTTATCTTCTTCGCACAACTTCCTTGTGAAATCGACTACCACCAGAGATTTTTCCAAACCGATACAACTTAGGGACCTTTAAGAAAAGAGCCTCCTCCTTTTTAAAAGGCTGGCAACGAATGTGCGATTCCTCTAGTGTTGCAGTTATTCATGGGCGTCGGTAATCACTTACCATAAGGTGAGCCGTACGCTCGTTTGCCTCTTGTTTGTAGATGGGCTACTATAAAAAAAATCCGAAATACAACGAGACTAAAAGTAACTGACATAGCCCAACGGATCAGTAAGCTCAAGTGGCAATGGCCCGACCGTATATTTCAATGAACCAACGACCGATCGGGTAGAAAGGTTTTCAAGTAACAGCATCGTACCGGAACTGAATGGAAACAGAACGGGCTTTTTTGGTGAGGCCTATCTTCAGCGGAGGATTGAGATGGGTACAGCCCATGATGATGATGATGTTAATAATAATATTCGTTTTCCGGAAGTACAAATACTTTAAAATCCACATTACAAGTATATGTGGGAAGCGGAGCATATGGAAAAATAACTCGATAGTGTGGAATTAAAATGAATAAATTATAAGCTAACTGAAAAGAATAACGTAATGGGTTACATATTTTCACAAATGATGACTTACTTGTAATACATTTCGCATTATTAGATTGCTGTAATGTTCTAGAAATGTACCAAAATTATTATTTATATTAAACATATATAATCATTAGGTGTATATATATATATATATATATATATATATATATATGTATATATATATATATATATATATATATATATATATATATATATGTATATACTGATAATACTGATAATATATTTAGTGTTATTTTTAATTAATAATAGCACTAAATAGCATTATCCTACAGTCATACTCGACGCGGTATTAATTGCTAGAATGCTGGCTGGCCCTCTTGTCACCACGCAGTGGCGGAAACAAGTCGCAGATACAGTTCCTTAAAGGTGAAAATACACGGTTTAAGCAAATTCAATCACTTTGGTTGAATGGAGCAAAAATGAAAGGAATGCTGTTTACACGGTATCTGGAAAATTAACTGTTCAACACATATACTTCGAAAGATGTCGTCGAATGAGGTCGTACGTTTAGGAGTTGCAATAATATGTGATCATTTAATAAAAGAATTATTGAAAAAGAAGCTAAGGAAACGCCGTCGTTGGTGAGTGCGATCATGAGTATTAAGAAGGCAAGCCTTAGGAGCGTCAAACCGTCTATTGAGAGAATTGGCAGAAGAGTATCCAGATGCATACCTCAATCATCTTCGCATGAATGAAGCAAAATTTGATGAACTTCTTACAATGGTTACACCGTTAATTCAGAAAGAAAATACTATGATGAGGGATGCTTTGCCCACAAGAGTGAAATTGCAAATCATTCTCAGACATCTTGCTACTGGGGATTGTTTTGGATCATTGGAAGCATTATACAGAGTACCGAGATGCTCAATATCATCGTTTTTCGAAGTAGTGTGTGAAGCGATATGGATAGTACTGCGAGATTTTATTAAGGTCATTTAAATATAGTGTAAATAAAACAAATGAATTAAGTAAATTTAGTGTATTCTTTTAATATTTCACAACATGTTTCTCATAGTTGTTTGGAGCAAGTCCGAAGTATTATATTCTTGAGTTGTGGGCAGTATCTCACTAATTTGTTGAGTGTTTATGGGTACCTCATGATGATCATAAGTATAAATAGGTGCCAATTGGAACTGAGAAATGGACGTAGGATATTGCTCATATTGATAAGTATCTGGAGACATTACATAGGTATAAGAACTATGTGACAACGATGATGAACGCGTAGAATCATGAGGGGATGTATTAATGAACTGTAGCCGTTCCTGAACCATGACTTCTTGTAATTTCTGTTGACAAATCAAAGCTCGATGTAGTGGCATTCGCTTTAACTGTACAACCAAACTTCTACAGAATAAGTCAAATTCATCTTCGGTGTTATTTTTAGCATCATCGCTAATGATTTTCAACTGCTTTATAGCCTTGTCTATTGGTGTATCACTGCATTTTTCCGGTTTCTCGGCGCATGAGATATATTCGCGAGAGGCTGTTCATCTTTTGAGGTCTGAGAATGTCCGTCATCTTTCGCTTGAGGAGTTTCGTGACTCTTCTCTGTGTTTTCATATTCTGTCACCTGTGACTGCTGCTCTGGGATGTTCTGTAAATAAAATTATGATTTTGTTACAGGTTCCACAAAGTGAAAGTGAATGGAGAAAGATAATGAATAGTTTTTACAAGATGTAGAATTTTCAACAAAACAAACTTCAACAAAAAAAAAACTGCTGTGGAGCCCTTGATGGAAAGCTAGTAAAGATAAGATAGCCCACCAAATAGAGCTTCTGAGTATTTTGATTACAAAAAAAAAATCAGTATTATTTTATTTGCTGTCGTAGACGACAATTATAATTTCATTTACGTAGATGTGGGAACTAATGGAAGAGCAACTGATGTTTGATGTTTTTGAAAAATCAACATTGAATTAAGCGATAACCGCAAATTTATTAAACATACCAAATGAAGGTGTTTTCGTAGCAGATAACAAATATTTTGAAACCATATAATACAAGAGGGGAATTCAACGAAAAACACAAAGTTTTATCTATCGGCTATCCAGAGCAAGACGCGTAGTCGAAAATGCATTTGGCATATTAGTAGCAAAATTTAGACTATTTGCAAAACCCATTCCACTCACTGTGTCAAAAGTTGAACTGTTAGTAAAAACGTGCGCTCTTTATAACTGGCTTAGAAAAACAACTCCCAATATTAACTTACAACATTCACTTGAGAGTGAGGATTAGGAAAAGGGATGTCTTATCCCAGGAGAATGGCGACAAGTACCATCCGAAACGATTGTGGGCATACCGCAAACCAGGCTAGGAAATCATACTGAAAACGCCAGCATAGTGCGAAATATGTTTGCAGAAAAATTCATCACTACTGACATTGTACCGTGGCAATTGCAAATGATGAGAAGTGTAGAATAATATTCAATCTGTTTTATGTATTTGTGTAAGATTGTTTAAAAGCTTGTAATAACTATTGTGTTTTATTTAAATATTAGCTTTTAACCGCAGCTCCGCCCGCGTGGATGTCGGCTATCGCAACAAGTATGAACACATTACCCTCCTGTTGGACTCCATAGTAGTCGATTAAAAAGTAGCCTATATTACTCAGGGTTAGTGTAGCATTCTAAAGGTGAAATTTTTTTTGAAATCAAACCAGTAGTTTCGGAGCCTATTCAATACAAACAAACAACTAATCTAATCTTTCCTTTTTATAATATTAGTGTAGACTAGCGGTTCGCTCCAGCTTCGCATGGATTTAATATATTAATTTAAATAGTAGGTACTCACAAAGTTAGATGTGCCTTCCCTTGGAACACATACAGCATTCAAAAACTCATCCGCTTGTTTAAACCAAAACAACTTTGGAACATAAATATCATCTGTGGAACAACCGCTTTTGGTCGATCGTTTTATTTTCGCTAATTCACAAGTATAACGGGTACGTATACTTTTAATTTTTAATTTTATGTCTTCTTCGGTTACACCGCTAATGTTCAAATATTCAATTAGCGATTTATTAGCATTTTCACGACAATCTCGGTTTAAATATTTTTTAAAATGTTCCAAAAACAGAGGCGTGTGTTCTTTCTTCCATTTGAAAACCATTTCGTAGGTATGTAGTAAGTAGGTACATATTGTCCAAAAATACGCCCTTCCTCGACACTGCGGCACGAACGACTGACTGTAAAAGTGAATCGTTCAATTCTTGTGTTTACACATTCATCTCTCATTCATCCGCGTTGAATATTGAACGCTAAAAGTGAAAATATTGAGCATGTTCAATTCTTTCAACGCCGTAGAACGACAACATTCAATGGCATTAAATTATTCACTTATAAGTTTACATGGATCAATTTGGTTGCTTCATCCAAATTGAAAGACAAAAGTGAACCGTGTAATTACACTTTTAGGAACTTCACCGTATGTCGGCCCACGACCCGAATACGTGTGTGTACCCTAACGTACGTACACGTTTCTACAGCTTACATACATAACATAAAAACTCGTGTCTGTCACCCAGAGGGATAGGCAGAGACTACAGACTTCCATTTGGCATGATCCTGACACACCTCTCTCGCCTCCTTCACATCCATATACCTACGCATACATCATCATCGGTTAAGGGTCCTCGTAATTTGGCCCGTTTTCAACAAACCGCCAATTTGGTCCATAAATTTTCGCCTAGGACGTCCCTTTTCGACTCTGCGATTCACTTCTGCAACATAAAGTTTCTTTGGCACTCTTTCCTCATTCATTATTTCCACATGACCAAACCACCGAAGCATTCCTTTCTTAATCCTGGACACAACATCATCTTGCAAACCACACTCTTCTCTTATCACACACTTTCTCACCCTGTCATTCAGATTCAGCCCTAACATACTCCTTAACGACCGCATTTCTACTGCATTCATTCTACTCTCGTGCTTCTTCTGCCACACCCAACTTTCACTACCATACGTTAAAGTAGGGACCAACACAGCGTTGTGAATTTTCACAATAGAGTACAGGGCCCCATTTACTCTATTTCCTGCATTCACTCGTCGTTCTATATCCTTATCACATCTCCCATCCCCGCTAAATACGCAACCCAAATCTACAGCTATTGCCAAAAATACGAATAATTTATAAAAACGTTTTGTTTATCCTATGAAGGTTAAATAACACAGCTGATGTGAAGAATCGACGCTACGGGAAGTCTGCAGTCTGTGAACACGTACAAGATCGCCCCCGTCACTACATCAGATTTGATAGACCACAAATTCTTGTTGAAGAGCACCGATTCGTTCCAAGGATGATCCATAAGGCTATTTAAATTCTGTGCTACCATCTACTTGGGATCCTATAATTATTAAAATTAAATCCCAACCCAAGCACAAAACTGCAAGACTTCAAGATACTATAACGGAAAAAAATAATAATTACGATCTGGAGGTAGCCGTGGTTAACTACGACCCCCGCCCACCGTGAACATGGGTGCTGTATGGTGCTCGAAACGATAAAATTAAGTTAATAAATCCGTAAAAACTAGTTGCATTTAAATGTGTAGTGTTCACGTAAACATAAGAAATCATTATCTTAAAATACTTATTTTTGATTTATAAACTTATTTGTGATCAAAGAAATCTTAAAATAACAAAATCTGAAAACGGTGTAAATGGAAAATAGATGCATCAATAAGATACATATAAGTAGGCAGTTGTTAAAGAAATATTATTTTTTAATATATATTTTATATCTATGTGAGTTTCGTCAAAAATTTAAGGATGTGTATGAAGTGGCTTATTAGACTTGCCCGAGTGTTGCTGTGGTGGGTAATCCAATTTTTTACGAATCGGAGAAAAATATGTTAGGACGGTAGTAAAATACGACCGAAAATAACACTAAATCTAAATTTGGAAAGAAATGTGGGAAGTAAATAATAAATACATGGGATTTTGTGCGTGACGCTCGTGCGTGACCCTTTATGTAGAATTTATTACAGGGGTGGAAAGAAAACCAATATTTCAGTGTGAAGTGCGCAATTGCATAACGATAGCTATTTCGTTGTATGATTTGAAAAGTTAAACTAACAATAATGTTTTCAAACGTAAAATTATTTATGTTGAAATATGGAAAATGCTTTCTCCTTTTATTTACAGCGTACTTATACAGCTTAAAGGGGGGAATATCGTGAGAAAAAATTATTGTATGAAGTATTTGACCTCGCCTTAGCAGACTCTTCCTGCCCTAACACACCCACTGAAAAGATGAGAGAACATTTGCACCAAGTAGTTAGACATATATGTAGCCGTTATTTTATTTATCTTATCTGTACGATATTTTTAATATTAAATTATCAAAACATAATTTCAACGCAAATAATTTTTAATTCTTCTGTGCACTATGGGTTAGAACCAACTTCAGAATGCAAATTAATATTTTACTTTCTTTAAAATTTTGAAGTCGGCTTTTACTTTTTGCTAAAAGCTATTTTTCCTTTTAGTGTCTTATTTATATTCTTATGCTTCACATAAATTTAATGCGCGTACCCTACGCTACGGGACAATACACAATACAAAATTGAAACACAAATTAGTTTTCTAAAGCAGATACGTATCTGCAGCACCAATATAATATATTCATTTTCTAATACAAATCGTACGAGTATAATCAAATACTTTTTTTTAAGACTAGCGACTATTGAACTGACTATTGAAGCGACAGTAGTCGTAGTAGACCTAATGGCAGGGCGCGGACCGCGAACTCAAAAATGTCGTTCATTCCATTCACCATTCGACTACTGGCGTGAACCACTCGTAACACAAGGAATTTAAGCTTACCACGAGTGGTTAAGGGGAATATTAGTAATGTTTATAGCATTGTTAATATTCTTTATTAAAAAAAAATTAATTTTTAAGACTAGCGTATAAAACAAGAAAAGAGGACTCCTTTTTTGTCTAGGAATTCGTCTGGTAGATACCACCCTCTTACCTATTTCTCCCGGCAAATGGCAGTACCAGCGCTGTTGTGTTGTTTCTTAAGTGGATTCTGAAGCTGTAAATTTTCATACAAAAAGTACTAACGTTCTTATCCCGTAAACATTAATTAATTTTCATAATTTTTGGGTGTGTTATAGATATAATAAAAAAAACTTTTTAGTTTAAAGAAATATTGTGTATGATATAAGTTATTCGCATCTAAGTATCTACACTTTTTGAATTAAAAACTACGTCGAGCGTTTTTTTTAAAATTAATCTAAACTAATTGATAAACTAAAAAGTAAAACATATAGATCAAGATTAAGATGTCTAATGAATCTATTGAGATCAAAATTGTCTAATTTCCAAAAGGTTTAGGGGGGTGAATAGGTTATCGCCCGAAAAAATATTTCAAAAAGAAATGTAGGCAAATTTCTTCCAAGACTTGCAACTCTCTCCATCGCCCGATACGGCGATAAAGAGTCAGAGGTATGAAACAGCATTTTTGAAAACACATATTTGCGAATATCGGCACTACGCAATCGTTTTAAGCAGCCGTCCGAAAAAAACAGAGCCAGCATAATTACCGGCTGTGAGGCTGTAAAGCTACAGATGTATTGAAATGCTTTTCAACGCACCAGTAGCCTTTTTACGTTTAAAGTTGGTTGCATGTGTCTATAGTTGCATGCAAGAGGTCCGCCTGATGGTAAGTGGATGCTGTGGCCCATAGAAATCTGCATTTATTCTGGATTAAGAATCAAAATGCAGATGCGTTGTCACCCCTTTGAACTAAAATGGAATGCCCCGTTTCCATTAAAATGGGTCTTCGGTTGGGTTGTCTACACTCACCATACAAAACACAGCAGAATTAAACTGTTATTTCACGCTAGTATTCTGTGAGAGAAATTCCCGGTTGAGCTGACCCATAATATTTAATATTACAATTCAGTTTTATTAAAGAAATGTTAACTAATAACAAAGCGTATAAATACCTGGGTGATTATTTTTTTGTCTAGAAAAAAATAGCGGTAATGCTGAAACAGACCGACTCATCGACCACGTCCATACGACTATAGATTCATTGCTACAGAAGATTTTATCCGCAGAAATCGTGATCGTTGGCAATTTTAACGCCCACAACAGTGAATCGCTCGGTTCACGTTTAACCGATCATGAACGAGATTTCTTTATGATTTTGCCTTGGCATATGGTCTTACACAGCTGGTTACCTACGTGGATTCCAGATGTGGAGGATCATACACCTTCCCTGTTGTACCTTCTGTTAACCTCTCAGACGGATATCAATTTTCCATTGACGCCCTTCTAGGCTCGTCGCACCATTGTCTTGTCCGGAGTGTGGTGCCACTCACACTAACGTCGCGGTTGCGTTCTGCAGGCTGCCGCCGTGTTTGACACTACAGGTTGGCTAATTGGGATAGAATGCGGTCTTTTTTGCATCCTACCCTTGGGGGCGGGTTCGCTTATCCAGCATTGGTTGCTGATTCAGTCGCTGATGTGGTACTTGAGGGTATTGAACCTTTGATTCCATACTTTGTGGTGCCCTTCGGAGGCACATCCCAGCCATGGTTTGGTCACTCCTGTAAAATAGTATCACGCTGTAAGCAGGAGTGCTACCGGGTCTGGGCTGACGTATTAACATCTCGGGATCTAAACACCAGAGTTCTAAAAATAAGGTTTGAGCATATGGGCAGAATTGGCGAGAAGCTAGTAGTTCACCTTCCTTCAGAAGCCCGTGCTTTTTGGTCTCTCGCCAAGACTATCCAAGAGAATTTTCTGTCAGTCATCTCTTCCATCTCTGCATGGAGAGGACGACTCACTGATCCATGGCGCAAAGGGGAAAGCTGATCTGTTAGGCTGTCTATATGTTACGCTATTTAAAATTATCATATGTATGAATACTATCATACTTCCTTTACATTTTGTGACGTTGTCTGCCTAACTTCTGTTGCAGTGTCAAAACTTTAACGCCGCTAAAGAAGTATAATTTAGGAAGATACTGACACAAAACAATAAACCAAAATAAACTAATGAGAAATACAAATATTAATATATAGTTTCATTTTCGCTTCGAACGGTGACTGCGTTAGTACCAATCGCGTACAGAGTGAGTGAGAGAGTATGTTTTGTATGTTTTATTTTAAGATGAAATTGTCGTACAATGTTTTCAACATTTAAAATTGAAAAATATCTATTATTATTTTTTTGTGACTTTTATATTGTAGGTAGCTAAGCCTACATTCCTACCTATCCAACTGCAGAGATGTGTAAGACAGGGTAACACCATATCCCCGAAACTCTTCGCCGCTGAATCGGAAGACTTTTTAAGCTACTGGACTGGAAACGTATGGTATTAACATCAATGGCGAGTACATCGCTCACCTTCAATTTGCCGACGGTATAGTCCTTATGGCAGAATTGCTGGAGGACCTAAGCACTACGCCCAATAACCTCAATAGTGTCTCCCAACGGATAGGTCTTAAGATGAACGTGGACAAAACAAAGATCATGTTTAATGTCTATGTCACACCTATGCCGGTAATTGTTGGGAGAACTAAGCTCAAATTTATTAAGGAGTATGTTTGCCTGGGACAAACAGTCCGACTAGGTCAGTCCAACTTTGACCGAGAGGTCAGTCGACGGATTCAACTCGGCTGGGCAGTGTTCGGGAAATTACGACACATCTTCTCGTTAGATATAATTCAAAACCTGAAAACTTGATTGTACAACCAGCGCCTGTTGCCAGTGATGACTTGCAGATCTGAGACGTGGTCCTTTACTGCTGGCCGTATGAGGACGCTCAAGGTTGTTCTGAGAGAGCTATGCTCGGCGATTTTCTGCGTCATAAACATAGGAATGAGGATATCTGCAGTAGAACCAGAGTGACCGATATAACCCAACGGATTAGTAAGCTGAAGTGGCAACGGGCCGGCCATATAGTTCGAAGAATCGACAACTGATGAGGAAAAAGATTCTCGAGTGGCAGCCTCGTACTGACAGGTGAAGTGTAAGTGTAGCGACTCCTCTAGATGAAGTGACGACCTGGTAAGGCATGCAGGAAGTCAATGGATGCAGGTGGCTCAAGACCGTGCTTTGTGGCATTCCTTGCGGGAAACCTATGTTCAGCAGTGGACTTGTGAAATGATGATGATGAAGCATACAATCGGCTTTCTAATTAAAACGATATTCAAGAGTAATTATCAGCGACCTGAAATTTAAACAATAAAAGATGTGCAAATGTGCTAAGTGATATTTGAACGAAGCTGGTATAAAAATGTATTATACATTGATCCAAATTACTTTTACGGATCTTATCGCGTTTAATTTTAAATGTTTTTAAGAGATAGGTTTTAGTTAAATTCACAGTATATTAAATAAAACTTATTTTATAAATAATTACAATCAGAAACTCCGTGGTCGGTGGTTGTAAAACAGAAGCCACATAATTTACACAAGTTTAATAATGCTTAAAAAATTAAATTCGCATATTTTAGAAAAAAATTGTGATTATATTGTTTCGCTAAAAATTACGTAACGTGTAAATGTACAAAGGTAGCACTGTGATCAAACTCTTCTCATTGGAAAGGGGTTGTTCAACTTAACACTGAATTTGAACAGATTATGTGATAAAGCAGTTGTTTAGGTCAGGGGAGCAGTTTTCTGCTTGGCCTGACGATCTTCAATGACTGATCTTCATTATTGTTTTCGCTACTTATAAAATAAATGTCTAATGATTTCCTATCGAATGACCTATCAAAAAGTCTTCTTAAGTTGGAGCGCCTTCTCAAAAAAACCGTATAAGATTTACCTTAATAAGATTATCTTACGAAAATACGACCACATTATTGCTTTTCATTCCAAGCTTAAATGACTTTCTTTTCATCATATGCGTTGCTCTAAAATTTTACTAACTCTTATTAATATCAAATAATCTTCTTATCTTAAAGATAACTTCCACTTTCGGTATTCCACTCTTGAACGTGAAAATCGTTCCTCTAACGTCCTTAAGATTCATATACCCCAGCATGATACTGGTTTTTTTAAATTCTTTATTAAAAGTTCTAGCAATACTTTTCCTTGCCTTGCACATTGATATAAGAAAAGCACCGAATAAGCATACGTTTAAATAAATAAATAATTAAATAAAATCTAAAACCGGCAGCAAAAAAGACAATTTAAAAATAGTGCACTTAAAAGACCGAAACAAGATTGAGAATAGAAAACAAAATGAAAATATACTATAAACAAAGTAAATACTACTTCGGTTTAACCGACTATATTATGAGCTGAAAGCCCAAGTTAAATACCCACATTAAGTTTAGTAAAAAGTCTGTTAACAACAGTTCTGTGTGGAAAAGGATTGTCTGGAAGAAATCGCTTTCAGAGCAATAAGACCGCCCGTTGTACTTTTGTCTCGTCTTAATGTGTATTGGTGTACAATAAAGAATAATATATTGATTGATTGATAATTTGAATAAATAATGTGAACGAAAATTCAGTGTGTTGGCGGCGTAAGTGATGCTGTCAGCACATTTCATCACTGGGGTGTCGTAACAGCGACTTTGGTAAATGAAAAAATTGCATAGTTTCCGATAGATGGCACTTTAGCATTTCGCTTACGCTAGACGTAAAATATTTAGACTGAACATAACAATAAAATGATAATCATGACGTCGTAAAATAAAATAATAGTAGTTCAGTCTTGTGGTGACGGCGATAGCGAATCCATCACTCCATAGGTTAGTTAGTATATTTATTATTGTAGTTGGGCTGTTTTCCGCAACTCCAGGTCTAAGCGCGTATTTTGAGTGTGGGCAGGAATTATTTGATTATTAGAGCCATGAAATCTCCCCGAAGAAGTTCAACAGTCCTTTGATGTTATAAGCAACTTCGGGAAGCGATCCCGGCGTGCCGAGATGTTTAGCCCTGTATGAAGCGACCTCCGGATATGTCAGCAACACGTGAGCTGCCGTTTCTTCCTCCCCCATGCATGCCCTGCACAGGAAGCTATCTGTAACATCCATGGTAAACAAATGTTTGTTAAAAGAGCCATATCCTGTGATAGCACTTGTTACTATCCTGAACTGTGGCTTGTTCAGTCTCAATAGAACCTTGGTTAAGCGACTGCTTATGTCAGGCGGGGCCTCCCTAGCTTGTCTACAGTCTAATAAATTTTTCCAAAGTTGAGTGTGTAAATTATTGAAGTTTCTACGTACCAGTGAAGAAACGTAGCCAAAGGAGATTGGTATTATTGGTTCGGGCCCCGTAGTGGCCAGAGCCGATCCCCTTCTGGCCAGTTCATCAACTGCGTCGTTGCCTCTAGATCCACTGTGTCGCTGTTATACTATCTTGATAACGCTATTCGTAAAATACTCATACTGGTTATGAGCTGAAGCTAGGAGTACTTTTGCGTAGTACTATTATTTAGTATTGTACCCTGTGGTGTTAGTTTCAATGGGTAGAAGCGTCAAAGATGCAAGACGCTTATTACTGTAATAGTCAATTCACCTGCTAAGCGTGACGATAAAAAGTATTGAATGAAGCTTTGATGTTAACAGAATTAACGCCCACGAAAATTAAGAATTGTAGACCAAATTCTTCGGAATTGCGTTTGTTGTTTATATAAAGTTCAGTATATATTATAACCTGCCTTTGTCTTTGGCCATTCGTAACGCCGTAACTTGTGAGGCATTTAATGAGGTAAACCTAAATTAAAATATCTTGTAATAAACTTTGTACGTTTTTTATAGTATATGAGTGAGAAGTGATAAGCGGTAGAGCTACGCTGTAACTATATTATGGTTGTAACACGAATGGGTTGGCTCGACCGGGGAACGACCACGCTCTGACGGAATACAGAGTTTCGTATGGTAGGTGTAGAGATCCGGAGACCTTTTTTAATGGAAACGAGGCATTCCATCTTAGTCATTAGGGTTACAACACATCTGCACTTTGATCCTTAATCGAACATAAATGTAGATGTCTGTAAACCATATCATCCACTTTCCATCAGGTGGACTGTGTGCTCATTCGTCACCCATAATCTTTTAAACAAGCGAGCGTACAGTCCACTTGCTGGTAAGTGGATGTTGTGGTTTATAGACATCCTTGATTAAGAATCATAATGCAGATGGGTTACATGATCATCTGTCACAATCCTCAGGGGTGTCTCGTTGGAATTGGAAAAATTCAGAATGTTACGTTAGTCATAAAAAGACTAGGCTGGATACTGGATGCAGTGACGAATTGGTAAGACGTGCAAAAATTCAACGGCATATATCGATGAAGAGGTCGAGTCAATGCAGCTTAGGACCGTGGTTTGTGGTGTTCCATGGTTTGTTATGATAATGATGATGTAAGCTCAGCAACGACTTAAGTTTTTCGTCAAAGACGTTTACAATTAATTTATAGATATAATATTTTTCATGAAAATCAAAACGATTAACTTACCCAAAACGATTTTTTGAAGTTAAAATAACTTTACTTCGTTAATACTGTAGGTTTAATTTATGAATAATAAGAACTCAGACTAAAACAATTTATTTTAAATTTGCGCTCAAGATTATATTCCATTTACAGTAAAGTGGCGCCGAAGACAAACGGATGACTGGTGAGCAATTAGTGAGCATAGGCTGGCCGCATCTACAAAGGACTCTTCTTTTCACTTAATTAAAAAGAAGACGAAACGAAGTCAAGAAGAATCGCTGTAAATACTGCTGGCAGTTTTAATGAGCTACAACACAAAGTATGATTTTAATAATACTAGAATAAATCCAAATTTTATGAATGTATATTTTTTAATTAGATAGTTTTGAATTGTTTAAATTTATAGAATAAAAGTTTATTTTTGTTACGGAGTTGAATAAATTAAATCCTCTCTGAACCTAAATGAAAAATGTTCGTCTAGAATTGTTTTTGATTAGTTGAAAATACATCTCCTTTAAATACACCAGGACGATATTTATCTTAACTCTTTTATGAGTGTAATAATGAAACCTTTTCGCTATTTTTTTAAATATTCTTCAATATTAAACAGATACTTATTTTTCATTATGAAGTGTTGGGTTTTTTCTTTGTTAAAAAGGGCGTAGTAAAAAAGGAAAAACCTTTTATGTACATATAGTTGTTTTTAAAAAATTTAAGTTTAAGAAGGTAATTGGGCCACTTGGAATAATGTTTTCAGTAAAATCAGTGAAAAATTTAAATATATTTTATGTTTAGCAGTGGTTAATTTATTGATCTTTTACTTCTATTTCTTATATAAACTTGTTTGACAATTGTCCTTTTTGTTACCATTATTGATATGTCGTTAACAATAATTTAACTTGTCATGCAATCAAATGCATAAATAAATACCTAGTTTAACGCATAGTATAATCGTTCAATAATTTAACTGTCGATATTTTAAGAGAATCACAAAAAATGTAATTTAATTTTAAAATTTAATTAAATACATGAGGTTTGCACACACGAGACCAGGAATTAAGAAAAATATTACATTAAATGGCATAAAATATTTTTTAAAAAAATATCTGATTAAATTAGACTTCTGTTCGCATTTTTTTAATAATAAGGGTATTAAACAACACAGACCTCCTGATGGTAAGTGGTGGGTTTGGCTTTCAACCACCAAACTGCTGGTTCAAATGTATTAAATAATGTTATGCGGTGCGGCTATTAATTTAATTAGAATAGTGGACTGTATATGAACGCGGTGCGAGCGGTGAATGGAATTTAATTTATTCGTGATACTGCAAATCCCCTAAATTCGGGATATAGGAAGGACGTGAAGGAATGCATATGCACCCACCTGGACTTCCGCTGATCTGCCTCGTATCTCGATGGCTGCCGGCTGTCTTCACACTTATCAACTTCACAGATAATCACGAAATATAGCGTTATTGCAAATGTCTATACTTTTCACTATATGCTTGTATAATTCAATATCCAAATTACACAAGGGCGGGAGCGATGATGCGAGATATAAGCGGTGCGGTTGGTTGCGTGTCTTCTCAACTTGTGTGTGCCCGTTAACAAGAATGCACATGCTGGGCATAGAGGGCGGTAGATAGGAAACCGGAAATGGGCTTTGCAGTAATCTTATTGGATAATAATTAACGAATCCCTTGAGCGTTAAGCGATAGTGCAAGTGGCAAGAACAGTAAGTGTATTGTATGTCTCAAAGACATCTAAATCTATCATCGATTAAACATCATAATGGAGATGCGTTGTCACCGCTGGGGACTAAGATAGAGTGCTTTATAGTCAAAAGAGTTCCCGGTTCTCTACACTCACCATACGAAACTACTCAAAATTATTCAGCAGTATCACGCTGGTATTATGTGAAAACATGGTCCCACCCTGGTCGAGCCGAGCATTCGTGCCGCAAGTATGTAGCATAGCTGCAGCATGGCTCTATCACGTAAAGTCAATTAGTTAACATACCCTTAGTAAACATAAACTCAAGCAATGTAGATAAGTCATGTCATATCATGTCATTTTTGTGACATTACTATGTGCACTAATGAATGTTTTGATGCCTTCGCAAATGATCGAGGCTGGAGGTCAACTCTAAAGTGATTTACAACTCTATGCTGCGTTGCTTGTGATTTATTAAATGTAAATGATATTCTTTATTTTTGTCTCCTACTGTACAACTGTGTAAAGATGGCGTGAATCGTGTTTGACTTTGTATTAAAGTTTACAAAAACGCATAGTTCGTTATATTGTGTAAGTTTATCAGTATCTATAATATTAATCATCATATCAGTATCTAAAATCTTATTTGAGGTTGCAACACATAAAGAATAAATACGACGCAGTTGCAGAGTGAACACCAGCAGAGTTCAACGAACTCACTTCTGAACTTGAAAAGTGAAATACGACCAGGTTAAAATTACACTTATTTATTTATTCATCCAAAAATATCACTATCATTACTGGATCTTACGATCTGATACGCTAGTATAAATTGTTTAATTATTATAACATATAAATAATGCTGACTCTTGAATTATTTATTCAGACAACTGACACTGATGGGCCCAGATCTCTTCTAACTTCTGTGAGAGACTACAGAGTTCACATGTCTGTGTGTTTGTCACATACTTGTATATAAATTAATAATTGTAAATAATATTAAAAATAAAGAAGAGTAGTATCATAGAAGCCTGGACATAGTATTTCATAAATTCACCGAACGGAATGGTATTTTTCGTGTTGGCTAAACTCACGACCCTGACCCAATGACACCAACTCGCCTAGTTGGGCAGAGCTAGCATCCGAGACTTTGTAATGCTGATCTACATCACTTGCCTGTGCTACTTGAATAGGCCATTTTGTAGGGATAATTCGGTACTGATTTTTGTCATTAATCGATCGTCAGAATCGTGCAGATGAAAATAAATTTGGATAAACTGTTTACATACATATAATTATTTCGTTATTTTTGTTTAATGTAGCATCGTAATAATTTTGAATAAATCAGGTTCGACTATGTGGCTCAGTTAACTATATACATATTCACTACGATTTTGCAGTCTGGAATGTTATGTATTTAACAATAGCGTAGCCTGGAGTCATCATTAAGGTTTGCAGGTGAGTTTCATCATTTCGTTCATTACTTACTGTAGCACGTCGACTATTGCTACGTATTAAATAAAATTCAGAACAATCAGCAACAATTAAAAGAAAGAGGATCGAAATTCATTGATCAGTTTAAATAGCTAATTAAGTACAGTTATATCGTTTAAAAAATGCGCACATAAAATTAGTAAAAAATAAATTCACAAAATTTATATCGAAAAACTCAATCTAATGTGCTATATTATGTTGCAAGGTACTTCGTCATAACTTTTCCATGCTCCCTCGCGGGATCTTTTAGCAACAGACAAATCCCCCATCTTTCTCATTAGGATAGACACACCGCACCGGTACACAGGGCAGGTTTTGCTACACGGGATTCATATTCATCTGTGCAACGAACCCCAACTTGGGTTCATAACGCAGAGGTCACAAGTCCTCCCACCAACGGTTCTAAAAGCCCCCAATCAGCGGTTGGTTCTCGTCAGAGTCGAGTTGTAGGGAATAGAGCGAGAGGCGAAACTCCTATTACCCAAGACCTAAAGTCACTCTAGGTAGTAGTAGTAGGACTCTAGTTTGAGGAAAATATTTCTTGCTGAATTTAAACATTTTGACTTCAGTCATAGAGAACACTAGAAAATTTATAATCGCAATTGTTATAACTCAGTGAAAATTCATTCTCAGTTATTCAGGATACACATTTACTTTTGTTACTTAATATAATTTTAAGTCATTTACTAAATCAACCTTACGGATTCTCCTTACAGCATCATCAGGTAATCGGGCTTTTTAAGTAGCAAGACTGTTCTACAGGTATGGTAATTATTCTTGTAGTATTATGTATTAAAGTAATATGTACAAGTACATTATACTTTAATGCTTAAGACTTTATTTTAGATGGTCGATGGAATTTAATAGAAACATGAGTAAGGGTGACAAGTGAGCTCAGAGTCCATCTGATGGTATGTGGATACTGCGACCCATAAACATCTCCATCAATCATCGACTAAGAATCAAAATGCCCCTATGTTTTTTGAGGACTAAGATGGAATGCCCCGTTACCAGTAAAAAGGATCTCCGGTTCTCTAAACTCAACATACGAAACAATATTATTCTGCTCTATCATGCTGGTATTTTGTGAGAGATTGGTCCCACCCTGGTCGAATCGACCCACTCGTGCTACGACCATAATAAGTAGCATGGCTCTAACACGTCATTGTTAGAGTATTAACTTTTTGCTATTAAATTTATAATCAATCGTATAACAGCATTGTCAAGTTGTCTATGACTACCTTCAAACTAAGAAAGTTTTTATCTAAACCATTCTGTTCCAAATAAAAGATAAAAGTGGAATAGCAAGATTAATTTAAATCAATATAATAAAATTAAAACTATTAATTACCGAAAAACAACATTATATCACTTATCATTTGATTGTCAACACTTACTTATTTGTGCTATTTACATAAGTGCATATAAGTATTTCAGTTATTGATATATTATCGAATTAAAAAAAATGGTCAAAAGCTAAGCAAACGCTATAACAAAGCTCTCTCGTTTGTTAGTTATTCCTAGAAATTATTTTTATTAGTATATCTTTAAGTATATATTAAACACATAGAGATAGAGATAATATTACAATTTTTTTTAAAATTCAATAACAATAATAAAGCAAGGTAAAAAAGCTAACACAGAAGCTGCATAATATTTCATTAGATTTATAAAATAAAAAAGTTATTCCGCGGGCACCAATAGCATTTTACGATCCATCTTCCTCATCTTGAAAACTTCTTATTAATGTTACAAGAGAGAAAGCAGTTTTTACAATCTGAAAAGTATAATAGAACACAGACAAAAAAAAATTAAAAAGAAGTTTAAGTTTAAGGAATTATTTTAACTTACTAGAATATTCTTACCGTAATAAATGTATCCAGTGATAATAAGAACATTTTCATGCCTATCATTTTCAATGGCGTATTTGCATGCTCCATTAAAATAACGATGCTGCGTTTGAATTTTTGGCAGCTATTTATCCAGTCGCAACTATACGCTGCAAATACTAATTCCTGACTCTGAAAATTCAATATATTTATATATAAGTTACTTAACCTCATTATACTAAATAAAGAAAACGTAGTTAACAAATCTCGAGATTATTATTAATAAATGAGAGAGGTCTGCAGTTTTAGCCGTGGGACGAATAGAGGTTGTAATTTTACATTTTATTATTACATATTTGCCGTATATTGGCGGCTTAACAGAATCCACTACCCCATATCATTCCTTGGGGGAAAGAAAAATTGAAACAGGTGATGAGTCACAGCATCTTCCTAATAATACCTCGAAAATAAAAATAAACTGTAGTCGCCATTTCATGCGTTAAGCACTGCAACTATTTTCAGCTGAGCTTGTAATTAGCTGTAATCGATGTACAAAAATAATGTAAACTTTTTGATACAAGTAAAACTTTTAGTGCTATGAACTCGCCATTTTACCTCGTATATAAGTTGACTTCCCAGCCATGAGTAAAAAAATGTAGGTGCACCCAATGAAATTAAGTATGTTACCATAAATATCAAATTATCCATTGTTGATGGCTTAAAAAAATGTTATCATTAGACATTTTAACTTTTTATGTTTTTTTTTCGTAATAATTAGACTTGCAACGAATATTTTTAGAATACCGAATATTCTGTCGGCTACCTGGCCGAATAGCCAAATATTAGGCAAACATTTTTATTTAACCATTTATCTATCTAGAAAAAAAAACACCTTACTCGGTATTCGGCCGAATAGTACCTAGATGATATAAATTCATCCTATATAATATACAAATTCATCTATGATTAATAGGAATATATATATCTAGATTAATAGGATGAAAGTAGCCGAATAGGCTGAATACCGAATATTCGTTGCAAGTCTAGTATTCTAGACTTGAAACGAATATTCGGTATGTTCATGTCATCAATTCAAATTTCGTATATACAAGTAATTTGATTTAATATAAATTTGATAAAAAATAACGAATGAATGATTAGTATATGTCAATAGCATTCCTTATATGTTGCATATTTTTTATTATAGAGATCAGAATGATTTCTTATAATGATTTCTTATATTTACGCGAACACTACACATGATTAAAACTACTTTTACGGATTTTATCGCGTTTATTTTTACTTTTTATTTACTTTTATTTTTAATTCCCGACGTTTCGGGCGCTTTCCAGCACCCATGGTCACGGGGGACTGAGATGACTGACGTCCCGATGTCATTGTTAAACCCGGAGTACCCTCAGCTTTTTTAATTATTGTTTATGGTCCGATCTATGCAAAATGAACTGACTATGTCCTGAGGTCTTGCAATGGTATGCTTGGGCTTAGCTTTAATTTTATTGATTATAGGATCCCAAGCAGGTGGTAGTACCCAGCCTCCTTCTCTATTGAAATTAGGATGTTTTTTAATTTCAATAGCCTCACGTATCATCCTTGGTAGGAATCAGTGTTCTTTCGCGAGGATTTGTGGTCTATCAAATCTGATGTAATGGTTGGGGCCGTCTAGGATATATATACTGCAGACTTCCCGGAACGTTGATGCTTCACATCAGCTATATGTTCTTCTACGCGGGTCCTAATTGATCTTTTTATATAGGACAAACAAAATTTCTCCAGGAGTAGCCTCTGCGTGTGGTTATTTGTCGAATTAAGAATTGTTTCGTGTTTTTACTCGGTTAAAAATATTAGTAGTAAATAGATATTAGAACTGCATAGTCATACATTATTAGAATATTGAAATATAATATACCGAACAGTAGAAAAATCTAATTGGAAAAAAGTGTGGACTTTGTTTTTTTTCATAGAATTAATAGCATAACGAGTTCGGATCCCTGAATAACGTTACAGTTCTTCTGGAGCATTGGAATTTTTTTCATACACGTAAAAGTGACTAACGGGCACACAGACTAGCATACCTTTATTAACGACAGAAAATAAAAGTCTAGATGCATAAAAAAGTTTTCCATTCTCGCCCACAATACGAAACATAGCAGCATTATACTGCTGTTTCATTAGCTAACGAGACTGATGTTCTGTTAGGGCGTGGTCCTCTTCTGGTTAAGTTGTCCATTTCGTGATGTAGCCATAATAAAGCTTTAGTGAGGGTCTAACTATGTAAAAATATTACAAAATACAGGATAAAAGTAACGTATTAAAAAGACAAATACTAAATAAAATCCACATAGAGTAACGCAGATTATCGCTGACGCCATTCCAAACACAAAGAACAATGTGATACTTGATATTTCTTGAATGTTTGCTTGAAACCTGAAAAAAAAAACAGTAAATTGCTATTTCAGTTGCTACATTATCAAATATTGGTATTAATTTAATATTACATACAAAATTATTTTATTATAATGTCCTAAGCATTGCTTAAGTTTTAACATTTGAAGATTTTCCTGAAACTCTTTACTATATCTCAGTTCATTCGCATTTATTTTCAAATTATTTAATTTGTATTTAAGTACCTTAAGTTGAGTAATCGTTAAAAATATAAGACCAGCTACAAACGTATCAACGTTGATGTTGTACATCATGTGACCATATATGAAAATACCTTGATATAAGTAACATAAAACAAAATATTTTTCCCGAACCTCATCGTTGAGTAAGTTATAGTTAGATATGGGCAACCCAAGATGAGTATCCCAAATAAAATGTATGAAAATTGGTACTACGACTCTTAACATAAACGATATATTACAAGAATAATTATATATTTTGTAACAAGTTCTGTATGTTGACAAATCTTTCTGTATTATTTCGGTAGTTATATCATCCGTTCCCTTAAATTCTTCACAGTCTAGAATTTTCAACACGTCTATAATTTGCTTTCTTTTGAATATAACCATATACACTTTTGACATAATCGTTACTTCGTTGAAATAGAAATTAACTTCTGAAATTAATTCGTCTATTCGATTATATGTATAAAATAAATTAATAGTTAAAATCACGTTATACGTAATAAGTGTAAGAATTGTATAAATGACGGAAATTAAAGCGTAATATTTGATTGAGTTTGCTTGCGGCCATATTCCGAAAAAATTCCAAACTAAAATGTTACTACGAAAACACTCAGAATTATGCTTGATTGCCATGACGCAACTTTCACGTGACTTGATAGAAGTTGCAGTTGCACGAAGCCTGTTTCAATGTCCGAGGAGTGAAATTTTATATAACCTGCTATTAAGTATTTATGTCGTGGAAAGTTAATACATTATTCATTTTAATGCTATACTGTGGGTATGAATTATTTGCTCAAGTAGTTTTTAATTTTTATGTGCTTCATTACAAAAAGATATATTAAAAGACAATAGTCAATTGTAACACCATTTTTCATAGAGAACATTATAAATGTTGGAACTAAATAAAAGAGTTATAATTAAAATAGTAATGTGAGAATGGATTTTCAACTTGTTATGCTGCTTACACTATTAGTTGTTATCTTTATATAAAAATCGATTCTTGTCGGTTAGTCTTGCCAAAACACAAAAACGGCTCGACCAATTTTGATGAAATTTTTTGTGTGTATTTGAATGGGTCCCTAGATGGTCTAGTCCCATTTAAACACGGTAGGTGCCGTGTGAAGCCAGGGCTCGGTTTTTACAGAAATAGTATTTTTAAGCCTGCCTTTTTTACATGTATATAATACAAATTAGATATAGCATGGTAGCGATCTCTTCATTCCTAGGGGTTATTACCATCCATAAATCCCTTTATATTATAATAACCCTTTTTGTATAATCTTTGTTTAGTTTAGTTTTTACATTTGGCGGATGTCAGAATTTGCATATTTTCTGGGATTATGTTGTTAAAGCGTATACATCGCCTCGAGAATGAATTACTGACTCTGTCGATTTGAGTAACCGGTACTAACACTCAAAATCATCAAGTGTAACGCCATGGACGTAATTACATAGTCACTTACTCCTCTGGTGCAGCGTGAGTCTTGGCATCGGCCTCCGACACGAGAACAGCGCACGCAGGTCAGCTTCCATCCACTAGAGCGATATTTGGGTCGGCCAACTGGACGTCGGCCAGTCGATCTCAAATATTCTCCCTTTGTACTTCGATTGTCGCTCATACGTTCTACGTGACTGAGTCACCGGAGGAGATGAGCTTTTATTTCTCCAATGATTTTTGGCTCGGCCATGAGATTTTCTATTTTGGAGTTTTTCCGGACCCTCCAGCTGCTATCCTCCTTTAGAACTGGGCTAAACATCCTTCTTCTTCCTTTCGGCTACTTCGAGATTGTTCTCTTAATATCATGTTAGTGCCCAGACCTCACAAACATGTCAAAATATTGGATTGAATTTTTGTTTTTCTTTCTGCAATATATTTTTAGTCATTCTGTACGCATAATTCAATTTCCCCTTGTCTGGTGTTAATTTCCGTAATAATGCAACGTATATACATAAACTTAACCAGTCCCTTATACTTTGTATTTGCAAAAAATAGATCTTGGCATTGAATGTGAGTGTTTTTGTAGCACTTAATTCTACCTTTAAATTGCTTTCTTTTCTTGCTTCCGCTTCCTCCATCCTGGTGGCTTCTGCAATCTCATCGCGGCTTTTATCTTACAGGGCATAATCGTCAACATACCCTATCACCTTGACTTTCTTTCAGCTCCGGTCCCAATCTATAGCAAGTACGTTTCATAAGATATGTAATTACATGATAACACCAAAATAGATTAAGTATGGAAGCCAACTGCAACACCGCCTATCTGGATGTGACACAGGGCAAGTCTCTCCACAGCAGGACCAGCTTGGCTTGTACGGTGATTTTTAAATGTAATATAATTATTATATTTAGCATAAGTTCCCCAACATCGGACGAAAAATGTGTCTTATGGCTTATGGGTGTGCTTTTGTTTATTTTCTGAAACTTATGCGTACATACATATAACACGTCCCTTTCTTGTGAAAGTTTAACGTACAACGCACATATACCGTAATGGTTGCGCACATTTGTGCTGCCCTGAAGAGCCCTCAGGACACACAGATACTGAACGTAACAATATGCACACAAACTGTTTTTATTAAACAAATCAAAACTTAGAACGTTACTGTGTGAAGAAAGACTGGTATTAAAAAAGTGGAGGTTCTGAATTCATCAGTATGACACTTTTATATATGTTTTTGGTATAACATATAGAAGTTAAATATAGTTTTAAAACCCAATTTAAATTAAAAAAATAGTTTATACTTCAGAGTTAGAAAAGTAGGTAATGAAGCTTTTGATGTGATTTTTCAAAATTAGTCCTTAGTCCACTCAAAAGGTAAAAAGGTTTTCAAGTTTTTGAATAAATTAAAAACTGAACCAAAAAGAAAAAAAAATCTACATAAAAGCTAAGCAATTCTAGCACTTTGACTCTTAAGTACATTTCACAAATCTTATCAAAGACTTCAGAAGCTACATTGTTACAAATAACTCCGCATTTCTTGAATTTCTTTTTCTTGAGGAATGTGTGAAGGAAACAAAATCTGTGTTTTGAATGAATTAATGAATTACTTCTGGTTTCTGGATAATTTAGGTACGAAATACTCTCACCACATCATCGTGGGCGATTCTAATACGGATCTGTTGGCTTCAAATAGTCGAGTCGGTCGGCCTCCATTTTCTAAATTTACAAGTCACTTAATACAATACTGACGGAGAGAACACCTGGAACGGCTTAATCCTTACATTATATCCTCTTCTCCTGCTGTTATCTGGAGCTTTCTTGGAACGGTGGGTATTGGAAAATTTTGTTTTTTAGGGGCCACTTGGTTTGTATGCATCAAATCAAACCAAGTGCCAATATAAATCCTACAATGGGTTAACCTCGTCTTAATATCACTCCTTTACACTTTTGTCCAAAAGCCACGAAGAATATCATAATTTCTCTCCTTTAAGTCATAGTCCAGTACATCAACAACCGAAATAAGATGGTTAAGGTGCAAAGAAACAAATATCATTTTTTATGTACCTAAATAAAAATAAAGATTCTGAGGAAAATGCGTTTTTCTTGTATCGAGTTCAATCTTGTATCGGCTCCGATAATTCACTACTTAACTGATAACTCTAATTTTAATTGTAATTAAAAACAAAGTAAATTTCTAAAATTTTAAATCGAAAGCTTAATTTTGTTACTCATTCTGCCATAAAATTCAACTTAATTATTTACCTGATTCACTTTATATAGAGTTTTTCAATAAGGGCTGGTAGATGTTGAAATGAAATAAAACGAGCTGTGGATAGGTATTAACAAAATTCTTTTTTTTAAAGGCCCACATGTGCCATAAGTGGCGAATATGACATCATTCAAATGTTCGCATCTGCTTCTTACGGTGGCATGGATCCTAGTGGTCCAATTTTCAATTACTCTTCTGCATAGATCCGGCTGAATTTGAGCGATGGTTATATTTACCTTTTGGATATCGGTCGATTGTGATTTGCTTACATAGACCTTTGACTTCAAGAAACCCTAGAAGAAAAGTCTAGCGGGGTCAAATTGCATGACCTTGGCGGCCAATTTACATCACCCCTGCGAGATGTAAGCTTTCTCTCAAATCGCTCGTCGAGAATGTCAATCTTGGTATCTGGTGTGTAGCGCGTAGCGTCGTCCTGCTGAAATCACATGTCGTCTAGGTAAAAACGGTTCAATTTAGGCCATAATTTACGTATTGGTTATCATCGTTCTGTAGCGCTCACCGTTGATGGTGACCGCCTTACCAGCGTTGTTTTCGAAAACGTACGGGCCAATGACAACGCCGGTTCAAAATCCACACCAAGCGGTGAGTTTTTGAGGATAGATTATCACCTGGTGGTCTTAGCGTGGGTTGGTGTCCCATATCCGGCAATTCCTCTCTCTAGAGATGATTCTTCTGCCAAAATTGGGGCCCTATTATAAACGATTCGAAGCACAGCATGAACTTTGAGCTCCTGGGTGATTTTGATTTTTTAAATTATTTTAAGTTTTTAATTAACCTTAATAACTAAGATCTTAAGCTAATGTAAGTATACCTAAGTAAGTTTGAGTCTTATATAGAATATGCAAAAAACATTGATAGGAAGACAGCTGCACGAGTATAAGAAGAATATTGCAAGCTGCAGTCATTTTACTATATTCCTGAGAGATCTATTTTCCATTACGCTGATGACCGCTTCTTGGCGGTTAATGCATACAAAATAAGTTACTTTAGTTAACAAGGAATCCCAAGTACTTACTTTTTTCATTACGTTTTTTAAAGTTTCACGATTTGTATATAAGAGAGAATTAACAATTCTTTAATTAATTATACAATATAAAAGTAATAAAGAAGTAAATTCAGCAGCAAATTAAGTAACTTGCCAAATTAAGTAACATTAAGCGCTTAGTTGTTTTACTGTTTAAAAATAATTCTGCTAAAGTTTAGGTTTTAACTCGTTAATTTTCCCAATATAAAATATTATTTTAATATGAAAACATTTTAAAATCGTTGTTATTTGAAACTCGATGAGATGAAAAAGCGACACTAAAAAGAGACAAACATATACATTTATAGGATTCAGCTTGCGACAGAATGAGACAGAATACAGTATACAGTTTATTATAAATTTATTTATACTTTTTAATTACATACATCCTTCAATTATTCTACTCCTGATACTCTGCATTCGTAAATAATGAAAAATATTTTGAAGCTATTATTAAACGCGCAGTTTTACAGCTCACTAACTTTTTCGTGACGGTAGATTATTTATTATGTTATTTTATTACCATCAACAAACGGTGTTGCAAGTTACATTTTAACCTTTATCTATTTTAATAACTATTGCATTTTAACCTTTATCTATTTTAATAGCTGTGGCTGTTTATATTCATCAAATTATAAACAGCCACAGCTAACATCAAACAGTTCAGATTTTATTTAGTTCATATTTTCGACCGATCTTTCTATCTCTGTACTACCTATACATATTATATGCATGTAAAAGTATATAACTATACTCACTTAATTAATAATATTTTCTGCTATTTGTAATACTAAACATATTATATTCGTACAATTGAAAAAAATTGTAAATATTTTAATGTACCATCTTTTAGATTACAAATATAGTACTGCGCTCGTACAATGTTTGTAACCTCGGTAATACATGTTGGCCAAGCCTCAGCAACGCGAGCGTATTCAAATTGATACAAGGCGAGTGCTACAGTCTACACGTTGGTCAAGTTCGAATGAGACCAATACCAAGGCCAATGCTCTCGAGTTTTTGTGGAGCTATCCACGTTTTGGCCGTGATTAGTTGTCGGTGAGAATTGAAACGATATGGACGACTTAGAAGTTATTGCAGCTTCTGCTATTTATTTAAGGAGTGCATTTAATTATTATGTTAGTGTACACTGCAGTAAGCTATTAAAAAGAAAAGGCAGAGAAGAAGGTAGTGGATGCTGAGTATTATAATTAAAACAATATCTCACCGGGACGGACGCCAAGATGTAACTGACGTGGCCGACTAAAGCCGGCTTTACATGTTGGCCGAGCGAAGGCGAGCACCAACGTATCGACAGCCCATTTATCCAGCCTCGCCATTGCTCGTCGACGCCTAGCTGGCCTTTTTAATCTTTAAGTTTTTTAGCTTCACTCCGGAGTACACTGACAATAATTATATGTACTTATTGAATAAATATCAGAAACTGCAATAAATTTTACGTCGTCCATATCATACCAATTCTCAATGACGACTAATTACGGCCAACATGTAGACAGCTCCACAAAACCTCGTGAACATTGGCCTTGGAATTGGTCTCTTTCGAACTTGACCAATGTGTAGACTGTAGCACTCGCCTTGTATCAACTTGCCTACGCTCGCATTGGCTGAGGCTTGGCCAACATATATTGCCGGGGTAACATGTAGACGCGACTTGCCGAATGCAGACGAGCACCTTTGATTTGTCCAGAAAAACGACATTCTTCCAAAGTGGACGAGTCGTAATGGGTGATCGCGGCAAAGCACGCCAAACGAACCGTATACACGCTGGCGCTCGCCCGCACTCGGCCAACTAGGCGAGCGTCGACTAGCAAAACCGAGAGAAATGGGTTGTCTATACGTTAATGTTTGGCTTTGTTCGGCCAACATGTATAGCCGGCTTAAGTTTAACAGGCAAATGAGAGCGTGTAAGAGAATACGTGTATACGAGAGTATGCGTATATACGAGAATGTATCAGTGTGCGTGTTCGAGTAAGTGTGTGTGTGTGTGTGTGTGTGTGTGTGTGTATAAAGAAATAATGTTTTTATTGCACGGAAAGTTGTAAATGCAGACAAAAACATTTAACATTCTGTACCTGAATTTGTCTCCGAAGTCTTTTTTTTATTTTAAACTAGCGATGAGCCCCGGATTCTCCTAGATAGATAATTTATTAATGTGGCGTTATATAGATTAAAGAGCACCAAACACCATTTATTTCGCCATTATTTTGTTTAAAAAAATACTTCAAGTTTTTCGGAAAATATAAAGCCGGAAATATATAGCAATGCTCTCTATTTTGCTCTCTGTCGTTCGTAAAGTTTCATCACAATCAGATGAGTCATTCAAAAGATTAGCCCAGACAGATAGACTGACACAAAAAAATTAAAAATGGTAGTTTATGTCTTAATAGCATGCAAATAAATGCTTTGCAAGTGACCCAGCACTTTTCCACGAAATGACATTAAATTAAACGTTTTGTCGCGATTAAATTTCCTAAGCGGGCAGGCTAAAATGAGATGTAACAATTTATTAATTACGTTGGGGCGTATGTAAAGTTCTCCTATGAACTAAATTTATGCGTAAATGAGTTTAATGCATATATGTGATCGATATTATACGATTTCGAAAGAATTTAGAAGGTGTTATTTGTAGCGCACACTAAACAAATCAAAAAAATTATTTATGCAAGAATGCACTATGTATACAAATTCATATGAATATAAATTTTGGAATAATATAAACGAATTGCGGAATCAAGAATAGTGAAGAATATGTTCTCGAATACTCGTAGCAGCCCAATAAAAAAGTGTATGGTGGCCCTCCACTAGTCGTAGTAAAGCCCTGGTAAGCGAGGCAGGAAGACGACGAATGGAGGTGGCTCTAAGTGTGTTGAAAATTGACGAAAATATCACGTAACATAATAGATCGGGGAAAAAGTTTATTCATATTATGTTTGTAAAAAACTGAAAAAAAAATCTCTGGTTGTACTGTTTGTACCTGACAGGTTGTACCCTAAAGCTTAATAGTAACTAGTCTTCTTAGTTAGATTACACAGGCCCCTCAATTTTATTTCTATGTATAGACGTAGAATAATACTTTGAAACTCATTTCGATTCTTTAACTTCCTTGACCTTATTTTTTGTCTTTTCTCAAAAAAAAACACTTTTTACTAATCGCTTTGGTACGATTGAATACAGATTTATTTTATACAATGCATTTTTCATGAAGACTCACCAATCTCGTTTCATTGATCGTCGCTTTGATATCTTTCAACGCAGGGTTCTGTTCAGGACGGAAGCCTATTTTCTTAAAATTGGAGCTTCACTAACACAGAAAAAGGTCAATACATTTTCATTAAGGATCTTTTTTAAATTAATAGACTTATATTATTTATGAAACCTGTGTGTGTAAGTATTTAATTTGTTGCAGTGATGGTGTATGGTATAAGAGAATCAACCATCCCATATTTCGTTTAATGAGCGTCGGTCTAGTCAAATCCGTGTCAGGTTTGAATCCCGCACGGAACAATCATTTGTATGGCCTAAAAATAATTGTTCAGGTCTCGATTTTTTGTCCTTGTGAAACTTGTGTTGTAAATTTGTGGAGGTAATGCTTAAAAGAAAAAAACAAAGTATGGTAGAGTAGCAGTATGGTAGAGTTATTTATGGAGAATACAGTAATTAAATAATAATTTGTACATGACAGACCTGCGACGTAGAAGAGTATCAAAAATGCTCAAGGTATATTGAACCATTTAACTATAACAAACTCGTCTTAATCCTGTAATGTGTAATGTCCTTCTCCTTCAGACTGAATTTCGGACGCAGCGGCCTGTTTCAACACAGACTAAACAGATGCTTTGTCATCTCTGAGGACTAAGATGGAATGACTCAAATCCTGACACTCAACAGCACGTAGTGCTACTTGGCAGCAGAAGTACGTAGGCGGGTGTTACCTATACAGACGGACTCCTAGGGATAAAAGGAATCATAACACTTAGACATCTATATGCAAACCTAAACCTATACACTTAAACCTAATTTTCAAAAGGAGCAAAGAAGACTGATACCATTTCATACATTCTTGGGCCCAGATTGTAAAAAGATGAATGAAAGATGACAGTGGTGTCAATTAATAGCTTATTATATTATCAAAACATCACAGAAAATTCGGCGGATTTTGGTAATCTGAGAGCATAGTTACAAGAGATTTAGTAAAAGTGAGGTTATGCAACAAATTGGCAACAACCTAAACTAAGCAGTGAGTTTATATAAAAGAATATGCAAAAACATTGATAGGAAGACGGCTGCACGAGTTTAAGAAGAAAAGTACAAGCTGCAATCATTTTACTATATTCCTGAGAGATCTATTTTCCATTACGCTGATGACCGCTTCTTGGCGGTTAATGCATACAAAATAAGTTACTTTAGTTAATTAGAAATCCCAAGTACTTACTTTTTTCATTACGTTTTTTAAAGTTTCACGGTTTGAATATAAGAGAGAATTAACAATTCTTTAATTAATTATACAATATAAAAGTAATAAAGAAGTAAAAACAACAACCTAAACTAAGCAGTGGATTTTTGAATTGTGATTGCTATTTTGTTTTATTAGAAAGCTGTTTGCTATATTAACTGTATTTATTGCATTGTATTGAGTGGTAGGATAATAGGAAACTAACAAATAGGTTGAAAAATAGGGTAGGTTAGGCGATGACTTAAACACTTTTTAATTATCTTTTATTTGTCTTCAATTATAATTAAAAATATCAACTAAGAATTGTCTTGTTACCTCGCACAACTAAGGTACCATATTATAGACATTACATGTGCGCAGCAGCCTGTTTGTTTGACTACAAAGCAGTTACAATAATGTTAAGGCCATGTATTCCTGCAAAAGTAGGCATTTAGCGCTGTCCCAGCCGCGCTAGAATTATTTCGCGCAGACTCCAAGACAGTGAACTTGCATGACCCAACCAGCAACACAGTATAGAAATAAGCAGTAGGATGACTTTTTTATTTGACTTTACAAATGCATTTTTTATGATCAAACTTTTTTTTATTATAGCGATAAATTAGAGTTACATAATAAAAAGAAAATTAACAACCAGTTCGCTTTTGATAGGTATGGAAACTGTGTGAGTAGAGAACTGTTTTTAAGTATCGTGTGAACACACACAACTCTAGGGGAGAAAGTCGAACTTACAGTGAAATTCATTATAACTATTAAAACCACAGGATTTATATTTATAGCACGCAATATTTAGTCTGTGACAACAATTATATGAACTCGTCAAGAACTGATTTATTACTGCCACCGCGCTCGCGCTTTTAGGAGGTATCTAAATATAGTAAGTAATTAACACAATACTTTTATCAAGTCAAACTCTGCGAATTTGTCTGTAAAAATTAAGTGGCTTTATTTGAGTACAAAATTTAAGTGTAAAATGTTAGTAGTTTATATCACATTACATATATATATATATATATATATATATATATATATATATATATATATATATATATATATATATATATATATATATATATATATATATATATATATATACATATGGAATTTTTTGCCACCCGATTTAAAGCAGGCCATACATAGCGTCGATCACATATTTTAAATGCAGCTGCCACGTACCTTTACTCTCCACTACTCTCGTCTGCTATGGACCAGATAAATCTACTAAATACTATGGACGGATTAGATAAGTACACTTTATTTAAGGTAGCACAAATAAAATCATTCAGTGGATTGCTGTCTGGTGGACGTGGAACTCACAAAAATGACCCCAGACAGCCATCTACTCGTATTTGGTATGCTGTGTTTAAATATGCAAGAACATGAACATGCGCTGACATTTTGAAACCATTAAGAACATTTTGCGAAAATTTCAATTAATGATGAAATGTTAAAAAAAATATTTCATTGCATTATTTCTATTATAGTTTTTTAATATCACAATTAATACGAAAGTAAAATGTGATAGTCTACCACACCTGTTTTCGAGATAATAATAGACAACAATTCCCAGTTCACTTGAACAGGTGCTAGTACCTATTAACAGCGAGCCTAGTATTGCAGTCTATGCATTTTATGTTTTCAGACACTTGGTAAAATTAAAAATTAGCTTTGTAATCATTATCATCATAACAACAGCCTTTTACAAGTCCACTACTGAAATTAATCTAAGTAATAAAAGATATAAATTCCCAGTTGACTTGTTAATGAGTCAACCTAATAGGTGCTAGCACCTATTAGCAGCGAATCTAGTATTGCGGTCTATGCACTTTATGTTTTAATATACTTGGTAAAATTCAAAATTAGTTTTAAATTTTGTAATCATTATCATCATAACAACAGCCTTTCACAAGTCCCTTTCCAAGCCCTTTGTCCAGTAGCGCGTCCTGCCGTGGAAATTTTGGCGCCTATAATACGGCAGACTGCCAGTGCGGCGCCAAAAAGAATTGAGTCCGTCTCGCAAAGGTCCCGGCTGGCTTCCAAATAGGTAACCAGCATTGGGTTCAGAGCCCTCACGACAGCCCGATTCCGCTTGCTTAGGGCTATGTGGGGAAGTCGCGGTCGATTTTCGAGAGGCGTGCTGCGCGTTTCCACAATCGCCTCTTTTGCTCTAGTTCCAGTTCCTGGGCGACTTTTCCATCATCTTTTGAATCAATCGCAACTGGGGTATTCATGGCGGCATCCACGTTTGCCGTTTGCTCAGCAAGTTGTGGCGCCGCATCGTCAGCCATAGCATTTTGACCCGATGAAGAAACATCCTCACGTCATAGCCGTTTGAGTTTGGTGACATCAAATGTATTTGAGCGCAAGATATATCAAACCCGGTCTGCCAGGTTTTGCTCGGATGGCTCCAGCTCAGCAAAAAGTCGATGCATCCTTGCCCGATACGCAAAACCTGCAGTTTCTTCCCCTTTTACCCTAAAATACGCCCGCAATACGTTGCTGTTCATCCGGGTTGTCCAACACATATGGCGTACTTCACCAGTGGCGGGACCTCCAGGCAGCGGCCCTTTGCGCGTTCTATTTAATTCCATCATCCATTTTTAGGGCGTCATTTAGCGGGAGACGCCCAGAACCGGCGCCGTTTCATGGTGAAACCATGTGCACAAGCGGGCCTTTGCACCTTCAATTTTTGCCGAGGCACGGCACTAACACCTCTCGGCAAGGTGCTGACTGACTGCGCTGACGTACCGGTTTTGTCACATAACCGTTACGTCAGCGGGCGATGGGGTCGTCACTTCCCTACGACTTTTTATTTTATTATTATTATTATTATAACCTTTTTTGGTACATTAAGTCCAAGAGTTATTGATAGTTTTTATTTATAGTATATTGTAGCAGACCGCAGAAAAGCGTATTTAATTTTACAGTGCAAGCAACTGATATTATAAGAAAACCTTTGCACGTTGTATACAAAAGTTTGATACTTAACGTTGGGCTGAAAAGTTCGTATCGTTTTATAGAAAAACACATTTTTTTGGCAAAATTCGATTTTATTATTCAACATAGTTGCCATAGAGGGCGATACACCGATTATAGCGATCTTCCAACTTTTCAATACCATTTTTGTAGTACGATTTGTGTTTAGCCTCAAAATAGGCCTCTGTTTCGACGATTACTTCCTCATCGGCTTTAAATTTCTTTCCAGCGAGCATTCTCTTGAGATCTGAGAACAGGAAAAAGTCGCTGGGGGCCAAATCTGGAGAATACGGTGGATGCGGAAGCAATTCGAAGCCCAATTCATGCAATTTTGCCATCGTTTTCATCGATTTGTGACACGGCGCATTGTCTTGATGAAACAACACTTTCTTCTTCTTCAAATGGGGCCGTTTTTTCACGATTTCGTCCTTCAAACGCTCCAATAATGCTATATAATAGTCGCTGTTGATGGTTTTTCCCTTTCCAAGATAGTCGATGAAAATTATTCCATGTGCATCCCAAAATACGGACGCCATAACCTTACCGGCCGACTGTTGAGTTTTTCCACGCTTTGGATTCGGTTCATCGTGTGCAGTCCATTCAGATGACTGCCGACTGGACTCCGGAGTGTAGTGGTAGATCCATGTTTCATCGATTGTCACATATCGACGCAAAAATTCACTTCTATTGCGGTTGAACAGCTCCAAACATTGCTCTGAAGCATCGACACGTTCTTGTATTTGGTCGATTGTGAGCTCGCGCGGCACCCACTTTGCACATAGCTTTCGCATACCCAAATATTCATGAACGATATGCCCAACACGTTCCTTTGATATCTTTAGAGTGCCAGCTATACAAATCAACCTCAATTTACGATCTTCCAAAATCATTTTGTGGATTTTTTTCATGTTTTCGTCCGTAACAGCCTCTTTTGGACGTCCACTGCGTTCAACGTCTTCGGTGCTCATATGGCCTGTACGGAATTTGGCAAACCACTTACGAATGGTTGCTTCGCCCGGCGCAGAGTCTGGATAACACTCATCAAGCCACTTTTTGGTATCAGCAGCACTTTTTTTCATCAAAAAATAGTGTTTCATTAAAACACGAAATTCCTTTTTATCCATTTTTTTCAAAATAACAAAAGTTGCTTCACTCAAAATGCTGTGTATCTCACAAACTAATAATCAGACAGCTGTCAAATTTATACACGTTTCTTTTGAAGGTTGGTACTACCTAAAAATGATATGGATTTTGTTCTAGTGGCGCCATCTCATAGAGACGATACGAACTTTTCAGCCCAACCAATTACCTTTATAACCTTATCGTTATCATAATCGTTTAAAACCACAATTGTTTAGAAATGAGTTGTTGAACTTAACTTGGGGCTTGCCGTTATCATTAACAGCGGGTTGCCTATATGCATTAACGTCATTCCCTTGTACTATTTTGTGGAAAGTCAATAAAAGCTGAATAAAAATAAATATAAAATTATTTAATAAAAAGATCAGGTATAAGCTTGAGTAGCAATGGGCTAGCTGAAAAGCTCAACGAACCTATAACCGACAGTGCAGAAAAGTTCTAGAGTGGTGTTCTCTTACCAGCAAATGGCGAGTAGGAAGACCCCAACTTGATGAATGAATGAATGTACGTGTATGTATGTGAAACGTACTTTATGGTATTACTTGGGAGAAGTCATTATTCAGAAGTGAACTTGTGAAAGGCTGTTGTTATGATGATAATGATTACAAAATTTAAAACTAATTTTTAATTTTACCAAGTATATTAAAACATTAAGTGCATAGTCCGCAATACTAGACTCGCTGCTAATAGGTGCTAATATAGTGTAATATAGTGCTGACGCGCTCCGATGTAACTTGATTGTCGCATATGAATCGAAGAGTACATTGTTCGCAGCAGAAAAATAAGTATGTGTTTATAGTGTTGAGAAGATTTTATTGTGGAGTCTTGTTTGCGTCGGGATGATTCTAGTGACGTAAATTTATTTTCCAAAAAAATTAAAAAATCTGCTAAAGTTGGTAAATCTCTAGGATTCTTTAGGGATTCGATGTAGTCTTTGTGAGTCTCGGCATCTAGTTTTTGAGACAATATATGTACCACCAAAGGATCCCATGAACTTATGTCTATGCCTAGATTTTTTATGGCATTTAGGCTTTCGTTTACGCTGTCATAAATTTTCTTAATATGTGCTGCTGATTGCTGTTGAGCGATAGGTAAATTTAAAAGAATGTTGATATGAGACCCAAAAATTAATTTGTTATTATTGTATCGATGATTCAACAAATCCCAACAAACTTGATAATTGTCCGAACTGATATGCAGATGCTGTACCATTTTTTCCGGTTCTCCTCTAAGTTTACTTTTCAAAAACTGCATTTTTGGGCATTTGACAAGATTCGATTGGTATGAACTGCTTCGCAAAACAAATCCTTGAATGATACCCACTGATGATAATTGCCAGTGAACGTAGGTATGTCCATCTGGGGTGTGAACTTTTCTCGGTGACTTTCAGACCACATCTTTGTATTGATATCTTTCTTGACTTGGCTAAATTTTCGTTCATAGAAGCTGAAGGTTTCTTCATACGCTTCATTGGAACCATCCAATTCGCTGTCCAGCTCCCAGTGTAAGGCATCGATAGCTGCCCAACGAGACTGGAGAGTGCGTAACAAGTCTTCGAATTCTCATTTCTCTGATACTAATTCCAGGTTGATATTTGATAGTGTTCGTTGATATGCTTTAAAATTGCTATTCTGTTTTCTCAACATTTCTTCTGTTTTGCTCGATGTTGATCTTGTACTTATTTGTGGCGTGATTGGATTTGTTTTAGGGACAAACGTAGGGGGCTTTAACAGTGTTGTTTCAGGTCTATCCTCTGTCAAAGGCTGATAGTTTTGGATATGCGCTCTAATGTTGTCAAATCTCTCCTTCAATCTTTCACGTTCTTGATCTATTATTTCTCTGCTTGGTACATCCATATCCAGTTGTGATAAATGCTGATAATTCTTCTCATACTCCAACCAATAGTTGTCTAGAGTATTTAATCTGCGTTTGATATAGTCTGGAGTCTTCCTATCAGACCCGTCCTTCTTGAAATTAGTATACAAATTTTCAATTGCTGTTGATAGCTGCTGCTGCGTAGTGAGAAAATCGTTGACAGACATCATGATATAGAGATAAGTAAAATGGAAAGATCTTATTTGATGTGATGCTGGTTGCTGATTGTGCAGAGGTGGTTGGCGCGTTCGTGCTGTAGTGGTGATAAGTATCCAACGAAGGCTTAGATTCTCCTGATGCGCTGCAAGCTGCTACTGTTGGGCGGTGCCCCAAGACTCGCTACGCCCACAAATGCTGCTTGATCCTTGATGCTTTGTGACACCGATGGCCGGAGCTTATTGATAATGAAATGATGCTGCACACTCATTAGTACAGACTGGAAAGCTATTGCACACGTCACTTAGTGCACTATGTCGCAATAGGTCACTGAGCGGAAACACTTTTTCCGGTCGTTAAAACCCGAATTTCAGGTCCCGCTACGGAGCTCGAAGGACGATAAAGATGTACGGAACACCTTTAAATGATAGTTGATAGGAAAAACGATTTTATTTAAAATAAATAATGATATTATATAATGATATTGATAATGATATAGAACGCGTCTATCGTGTTCTGAGCGACAACGTCAACTGTCGATTGCTCAAAAACTAAAGTGAATGACGCAAATTATGTTGACCTAAATAAATCGCTTACACACTAAAATGTACGGTTGCACTGTACACAATTAATACGAAAGTAAAATGTGATAGTCTACCACACCTGTTTTCGAGATAATAATAGACAACAATTCCCAGTTCACTTGAACAGGTGCTAGTACCAATTAACAGCGAGCCTAGTATTGCAGTCTATGCATTTTATGTTTTCAGACACTTGGTAAAATTAAAAATTAGCTTTGTAATCATTATCATCATAACAGCAGCCTTTTACAAGTCCACTACTGAAATTAATCTAAGTAATAAAAGATATAAATTCCCAGTTGACTTGTTAATGAGTTAACCTAATAGGTGCTAGCATCTATTGGCAGCGAGTCTAGTATTGCGGTCTATGCACTTAATGTTTTAATATACTTGGTAAAATTAAAAATTAGTTTTAAATTTTGTAATCACTATCATCATAACAACAGCCTTTCACAAGTCCACTTCTGAATATAGACTCCTCCCAAGTAATACCATAAAGTACGGTTTGAACCACCTGCATCCATCAACTTCCTGCATGTTTTACCAGCAAGCTTACTCTTGAATCCAATAACAATTTCAATCCAATCTCAATTTCAATCCAATGTTGATAAATTAGCGTACTCTTGAAAACAATTTTGACAACATTGGATTGACATCGGAACTGCGCTCGGATTGGCCAAAAAGTTTGTTGTACCACATGAAGTTAGCTGCTTTACTCTTAGCAACAGGCATGTTTTATTTATCGTTAAACCGGTAAAGTCATAATAAACCCTTTGTAACTTTCATAAACGAGTGTTTAAGTAGTAAAAATACTTAATAAATGGTGCAATTCGTGAAACATGAAATCTTTTCATACAGTTCTTATAAAAAGACGCTATATTTGCGAGGTTTAATTAATTATATGGCTGTATAGGAGAGTGTCTTTGCCTCATTTTTTGTTGTCAGAAAAAAATTGTAATCACAACGATCATGAAACAAAGTAAACAAATATCAACTTACAAAGAACTCTTTGGGGAAGCGCGGGAAGTTCTGAAGTAGGCGGGCGTCCTTTTTTGGCTAAACTTTTGAAAATTAAATTAAATTGATATTACAGGATCAGTTAAGTTGTAAAGTATATATATTAGTAGTTATTGTTGATTATTTATAGTTTTAGCTTGATTTCTTCATCTGGTAAGTCATTTCATTGTATTATATGTAAATAGGATTTTTCTCTTGGCGTCCATGTTGGAGCCCGAAGACCCTGGAGGGACATCCCTCCAAGTGTCTCATGTAGTCACAATCGATGCGTCGGGAATGGAAACGGAAGGTTTAATTATAGATACAGACTGTTCGGAAAACACGAAATCGGTGAAAAGAAAGAGAATTTCAGCTAGAAACCAAAAGAAGAGAGGGAATCTCAGACAAACGGGTCTATCAGATTGCCAACTTTCCCCTAACGATTTAAAGGATAATGTTATTACTAAATTGCTTGATTCTGATGATAAAAACACTGAAATTCACCATAATGATGACACTCACTCTAACAATATTACAAGTAACCCCCGCGCTGCTAGGTTGCTTTACCAGGCGTCAGATCCTGCGCCTTATGTTGTCCATGTCCAAAAAATCTTACAACCAAATCAAACTGGATCTATTCACCCAGTACAATTTGGAATATTCCTTAAAAAAATCTAATAAAAAGCATTGTAGAGGGAAGCATCAAAAAAATTGGAAGAAACAGATTGTATTTACAATTTGAAACATTTCAGGATGCTAACACATTTCTAAATCACAAATCTCTTGATGTTAATAAATACAAAGCATTTATTCCAGCCTTCACTATCACCCGCATGGGAATAGTGAGAGGTGTTCCATGTGATTGGGATGAGAAAGATATAATGGAAAATATAGACCTTCCGCAGAACTGTGGAAGTATTTTGAAAGTTCGGAAATTAAACAGAAAGGTATATGACGGCGAAACGCCCAAGTTCATTCCAACTGAGACTGTAGTTTTAACCTTTGATGGGAAGGTGCTACCTCCCAGGGTCTTTATATGTTTCAACTCCCTATCTGTAGAGCTTTATATTTACCCCACGCTGCAATGCTTTAATTGCTGTCGTTTTGGTCACACCAAAATGCAATGCAGAGGCTCTCCAAGGTGTTACAAATGTGGAGACAACCATTCAGGTATAAGCTGCGAGACTGAAAGAGATGATGCTGTGTGTATCTTATGTTCTGGTTCCCATTTCGCCACAGACAAAAAGTGTCCGGAGTACGCTAGGCAAAAAGCTATAAAAGAAACAATGGCTAGAAACTCTATATCTTATTCAGAAGCCAGTAAAATCCACCCACCAGTTTCGAAATCTTATGCTGACGTTACTGCTTCTGCTTCATTGGCCCCTTCTGGTCGAACTATTACTTATTCCAGCCCCTATAATTCAACAAGCCCTTCTAAGAGTCACACACAGTCATATAGGAAAACAGTATTCTCGAAACCCAAAGCTCGTCCCAGAAATACTAGTAAGGGATATGATCAAAAAGCGCATGCAGAGCTTATCCAAGATTACAGCAACATTCCTTCCTCTTCTACAGGTTGTCTCAAAAATTACAAAGATCTATCAGAAATAATAACAAAGGATCTCATCATTTCTATAATTCAGTACCTTTCACAATATAACCTAATTAAAATACCGTCCAACGATGCTGCTTCTTCAAAAAGTTTTTTAACTCATGGACAGTCAGGACGATCCACGAAACCAGTCTCTGGTGATTCAATGGAATTGCCGGAGTATTAATAGCAAAAAAAGTGACCTAATTTTCTTATTGAATAGTTACAAACCATTTGCAGTCTCTCTTCAAGAGACTTGGCTTCGTCCCGGATTCAACTTTAGAATTCCAGGACATATCTGTCTTAGAGAAGACAGAACAGATGGGTATGGAGGAGTTGCATTAATTCTGAAGGGCGGTGTGCCCTTTGTCCACATACCCATACCTAATATGTGGGGAAGTTCTAAGTCTGACCATTATGGGGCTAGAATGTTAGACATCTTAGATGATAATAATTTATGCCTTCTAAACTATGGTTGTCCTACTAGAAGGACTCGGCCCCATGAGGGTATTAGTGCACCAGACCTTACCCTGTGTAGTCCCTCCCTAGCTCCTACATTAAACTGGTGGCCTCTATCGTCGTCATATGGAAGCGATCACTTTCCGTTAATTATATCATTTCCTCAAAAAATTGGCGAAAAGATGTATAAGGCTCCTCCCCGGCTAAAATATAAACTTAACGATGCCAACTGGTCATTATATAGAGATAAAGTTCAACAAAATTTATCAACTATACCTTCACTAAATGACAACAATAATCATCTTTGTGCTGAAGCTTTTACACGGGCCCTACTACAGGCTGCTAAGGAAGTTTTTCCTATTAAAAATAATAGTGGCAATGGGTATATTCCATCACCTCCATGGTGGGACAGTGAGTGTTCTGCTGCGATATCTGAGAGAAAGATAGCTGAAAAAAATTACAGGAAAAATTCTACAACACAAAATTTTAATATTCTTTGTAACCTTATAACTAAAACACGTAAATTATTAAAACAAAAAAGATTTAATGGCTGGAAATCTTTTTGTGCCTCAATTTCACCACACATTTCTCCATCTGAAGTTTGGCAAAATATTCGTAGATTCAGATCCGCTTTTAAGCCTCCAAGGTTTCCTTTTATGGATAGCAGTACAGTTGATTTGTTTCTTGACAAATTAGCCCCACCATTTGTCCCATCTATAGATAATATTTTTTCTGACCTACAGTCTTCTCTCCTCTCCCAGCATGATAGTAGCGATTTATTCATTTTCTTTAGCCTTTCAGAACTCAAAGGGGTTCTTTCAAAACTTAGGGACTCAGCCCCAGGTTGTGATGGAATCCCATATTCTTTTCTTCAAAACCTGAACGACTCCTGCCTTTCTTATTTTCTTAGTTTAATTAATTCAATTTTAACAACAGGTAATATTCCTCCATCATGGAAAATTCATGAAATTATCCCAATACATAAGCCAGACAAACCGATTAATGATCCATCATCTTACAGACCAATTGCATTAGCTTCAGTTATTTCCAAAATTTCTGAACATTTAGTTAAAAATAGGTTAGAATGGTTTATTGAGAGTAAGGGGTTACTATCTCCAAACCGGTTTGGATTTAGGAAAGGTAGGAGTACAATGGATAGTCTCAGCATTTTTATGACAGACTTAAGATTGGCATTTTCGCACAATAACTCTGTGTTAGCAGCATTTTTAGATGTATCTGCAGCCTATGATAATAATGATTTCTTATATTTACGCGAACACTACACATGATTAAAACTACTTTTACGGATTTTGTCGCGTTTATTTTTACTTAACCATAAACAATAATTAAAAAAGCTGAAGGTACTCCGGGTTTAACAATGACATCGGGACGTCAGTCATCTCAGTCCCCCGTGACCATGGGTGCTGGAAAGCGCCCGAAACGTCGGGAATTAAAAATAAAAAGTAAAAATAAACGCGATAAAATCCGTAAAAGTAGTTTTAATCATGCCTATGATAATATCAACCTTTCAATTCTGAAACAAAAAATGATTAATTTGGATATCCCACAAATTTTTATAAGATTTACAATCAACCTTCTCTCTGGTAGAATGCTTAAAGTAATAACAGAAGACTCTTACCAATCCCGTATTGCCTGGAAAGGTATACCCCAGGGCTCAGTTTTAAGTCCTTTAATTTACAATATATATTCTCATGATCTGGAAGCCTCCCTTAAGGGTAAAGTTAGCACTCTCCAATATGCAGATGATTTACTCCTCTATGTCTCTGGTGATTCTGTTCACAACATGTCTGATACTATGACATATTCCCTTAAGTTACTAAAAGTTTGGCTTGACAATAACTGTCTCAGCCTTTCAGTTTCTAAAAGTAGTATAGTCTTATTTTCTCGTATGAGGATTCCACCTCCAGGGTCTGTACTTTATAATAACATTAGAGTTCCCGTTAAAAGCGAAGCAACATTTCTTGGAGTAATTTTAGACTCGAGACCTACAGGCATCCCTCATTGCTACTATATAAGTGCCAAATGTGAGAAGATTCTAAATATACTGCGCTGCCTCTCTGGAGTTTGGTGGGGAGCCCACCCTTTCTCTCTAAAGCTTCTATATAATGCCCTTATAAGGAGTATTTTAGACTATGGAACATTTATTCTTGAACCCTGTAATGCAGTAGCCCTCCATAAATTAGACATTATCCAGTCTAAGGCTCTGAGAATAATTGTTGGGACTATGCGTTCGAGCCCTATTAACGCTTTGCAGGTTGAATGTTCTGAAGCGCCCCTGCATCTCAGACGACAATTTCTTTGTGACAGGTTCCTGTTTAGAGCATTCCAAGTCTATAATCATCCTCTTTAAGTTACGGTCTCTGTTGGAATGTATGGATTATCCGTACTGGGCTCATAAATCGTCGCCATGCCTTATTGTTAGTCTCCAAAAATTCTTAGCTCTTCAAGCTCCAACACATAGATCACAATTTCTTCCTATATTTTGTGTTAACTATGATGCCTTAATTTTAAAACCATCTATTTTGTTTGATTTCGGTGTATGTAAACAAGATACTTCTGCCAACGTCAAATTTATTAATATAGTTGACAGTGACAGCCGATGGAAACATTGCCATTTAATTTTTAGTGATTCTTCCAAACCCGGTTCCGAGAAGTGTGTGGGAGTTGGTGTTTTCCATCAACAGTTTGGCATTGTACAAAAAATAAAATTGCCTCCAGAGACTTCAGTATTTACTGGAGAATGTTTTGGTCTGTTGAAGTCTCTGGAGTACATTTTAATTATGAAGTTAAAAAACTCAATAATTTTTACCGATGCTAAAAGTGCCCTCCAAGCCTTAGAAAGATTTCCTTTTAGCAATAACAGAAATAATCATCCAGTTATTATTGCATGTCGTGATTTATTGTATCAATGTTACATCAAAAATTACACAGTTTCCTTTGCTTGGGTTCCGGGGCATTCAGGTATCTTTGGCAATACCAAGGCCGATAGCCTTGCCAAAGCTGCAGTCAATGACGGAGATCTAGTTCCGTAGAAAAACTTTTGTTGTGATTTGGCTCTCCTTCCTAAATCCCAGTTATTGAATTCTTGGACACATATTTGGCGTTCTTCAAGTCAGACTATAGGTCGATATTATAGCACGATCCAGGTGGATATACCTCATAAACCGTGGTTTTCAAATTTGACGTTTGGTAAAGCTATCACTTCGACCCTTACACGTATGAGGCTGGGCCATGCATGCATTCCCTTGCATTTGGCACGACTTAAACTTTTACCTAGCGATATATGTGAGTGTGGCAATGACGTTGGGGATTTTAACCACATATTTTTTGCTTGTCCTCGACTTGACCGTTCCGCTTTTATTTCCTCGCTTTTGTCCATTAAAATTTCTTTTCCTACTTCAATTTCTGTCCTTTTATCTTATGTAAATATTGATGTATATAGAATTTTAGCCAGTTTCATTTTTCATAACAATATAAAATTATAATCATTTATGTACTCATATACTAAATTTACCTGATCCTTTTTCAAATTCCGTTCCAATTTCCAATTCAATAAAATAAATCTTATTTCCTAACCTTCTTGCATGGCTGACGCACAAACCGTGCAGGCCAAGAAAGGGAAAAAAAACTCTTTTTAAGTTTAAAGGTGAAGTGCTTTTTAAGTATGTGTACAGTGAATTACTAATAGACCTTTCAATTTGGGTATAACTATAAACGGTTTGAAATAGTTCATTACCGCATTAACACAATTTAAGCATCATATGAAACAGACGAAATGGGCACTGTTAGCTAATTAGGAGGAACTATATAAATAATAATGGTCAAAGATATGCTATAGTAAGTATAACAATGTTTTTTAAGAATTTTATAAGTTATATGTTTAATTTGGGCACAGAAAAAAAGCAATTTCTGGCCTGTTGAACAACATTAAACTGGGGATTGATAGCAGTCACAGGTGGTCAAGTGTTGCTTTTGAGGACTCAACTTACAATTAACCTTTCTCACTACTTAGTTATTACAAATAACAATGTTGATTCGTTAACTTCTCAATATTTTTTTGTGACATCTAATAATAATAATAACTATTTTTTTACTCACTTTTAAAGACAGACATTTTAATATTATTTTATTTTTCAAGGAATATCTAATGGATAGGCTAGGGCCACGGCACCAAATGGGCCAACAGCTGGTTAATTTCATGGAGAAAAGAGACTCTTTATGATGAACTTTATCTTCTAGATACGGCCACATAGAAAGTGGACTTGGTCGAGCCCCTACCTACAGTTTGATAAAAATACGGAACTTGCAATGTGTATGCCTTACACTCAAGTGGTAAAAAGGTAATCCATCATTTTTAATTGCAATAATTTACATAAATTGACGTCATATGTGTTATCTCTTAGTGTAGAGAATATAGATGTTTCAATAAATCCTAAACATCCTTTTAAATGGCTTGTGATGGATTAAAATTTCTAATTCAAATATTCCACCTTAATTTTGTCATTGATTTATAATGCATTACTCTACAGAGATGGGATGTTATCAAATATTTATTTTCATTTCAGAATCACAACTTAATTCCATACCACATTCTCCAAGCAACAACACTCTACCAACAAGAAATGATCAATATATGGACCATCTGAAACTAAAGTAATAATGAAATGCAATGTCCAAAATAGCCAGGACAATTGAGGGTTTTAATATTATTGCTTTAAATTTTCCAAACAGAATACAACAACAATAGCATTGCTGTAATTTAAAATAAGACTTTCATTTAATTTTATAAATGTTTTAATGTTATTACAAATTTATTTGTTTTCTTTTAATTACTTTTGTAAAAGAAACTGATTTTTGGTTCACTGAAGATATAATTTTAAGATTTTAATTCATAGTCTTGCCATTTGATATATAATCAATATATTTTTGATAACATATGTTAAGCCATATTATCAAATTTCAAATATGAAAAATAGATTTAATGTAGATTTAGTATGTAGGTATAATGTACTAATGGTAATAGGTTGATAAAAATATGTTTGTATTATATTAAATAAATGGTTAAATTTGTATCAGAATTTTATTAACAAATCCCTATTAATAAGCAATGAGTGAATGCAGGAAATAAAGTAAATGGGGCTCTAAACTCTATTGTGAAAAGTCAGGATGTGTCAAAAAAGGCACATATAGCTACGTTAGTCCCCATTTTAACATATGGTAGTGGAAGTTGGATGTGTCAGAAGAAACACGAAAGTAGAATAAATGCAGTAGAAATGCAGTCATTAAGGAGTATGGTAGGGCTGAGTCTGAGTAAGAGGGTGAGAAATTGTGTGATAAGAGTGTGGTTTGCGAGATGATGTCACCAGTATTAAGAAAAGAATGCTTCGGTGGTATGGTCATATGGTCAAATAATGAATGAGGAACAAGTGACAATGCAAATTTATGTTGCAGAAGTGAGCGGCAGAGTTGGAAAGGGATGTTCTAGGCGAAAGAATACATAAATTGGCGATATATTGAAAATGGGCCAAATTAAGGGTACCCTTAACCAACGAGCATGTATATGTAGGTATAATGATGTGGAGGAGGCAAGAGAGGTGTGTCAGGATTGTGCCAAATGGAAGTCTGTAGTCTTTGCCCACCCCTCTGAGTGACAGGCGTGAGTGTTTATGTTGTGTTAAGTTATATGTTATTAAAATTACGTTAGCTATATAATTTTATTTTTAATTCTTATAAAATTATACATTTATTATATTCATATTCATATTATTTACGTGTGAAATCCGCCAATAAACCTCTCAGACATGATAAGAGACCTCTGCCCAGCAGTGGGATGTTTTAGATCATACTTGAGATATCTCAACAATCCTCTTTAAACCTTTGCGCCGCCTAACTATTGAAAATATTTCTTCTACAAAACAACCACTTTAAAACGAATTAAAAATAAAGGCTGTAACAATATGATGTAAAATATATTCTCTACGGAGGATCATATTTAGGTTTTTATTCATCACTCATAGAAAAAAACTTAAGTGCTTAAAACGCATAATTTGAAGCTCATTTAGTCATTATTTTAATTGTAATGCACTATTAAGGCGTAGAATAATAGACGCAAGAGCTAAACATGTCATTATTTTATCGAAAACAATAAGATAATTGCAGAAAACAAAAGATTAATATGAACACAATTCCTAAAACGTTACTGTTTTGCTATTGCCTTAATTCCAAATCCAACGCAATATCAAACACAATACGCTGCTGTCAACTAACTGTCAAAAGTGCGTCGGGAGTACCGATTTCGCTTGGACAATTTCAATTCCAATCCCAATTAGTTCACACAATCACCACGCAATACTAAACTAATTTAGCGCTGGAGTCGCTTTCAATTTTAGGGCAAAAGGGGGAGAAACTGGAGGTTTTGCGTATCGGGCAAGGATTCATCGACCTTTTTGCTGAGCTGGAGCCATCTGTAACCGTCACCGAGCATACCTGGCAAACCGAGTTTGGTATATCTTGCGCTCAAATACATTTGATGTCACTGAACTCGAACGGCTACGATGTGAGGCTGTTCCTTCATCGGGTGAAAATGCTGTGGCTGAGGATGCGCCACCATAACTTGCTGAGCAAACGGCAAACGTGGATGCCGCCGTGAATACCCCAGTTGTGGTTGATTCAAACGATGATGGAACAGTCGCCTAGGAACTGGAACTATAGCAAATGAGGAGTACAATGGAAGAGGCGATTGTGGAAACGCGCAGTACGCCTATCAAAAATCGACCGCGACTTCCCCGCATAGTCCAAAACAAGCGGAATCGGGCTGTCGTGAGGGCTCTGAACCCAACGCTGGTTACCTATTTGGAAGCCAGCCGGGACCTTTGCGAGACGGACTCAATTCTTTTTGGCGCCGTACTGGCAGTCTGCCGTATTATAGGCGCAAAATTTTCCACGGCAGGACACGCTACTGGACAAAGTAGTGCTATCCCAGCCTGGAGAATAAGAATCGAAGAACGTATCGCAAAGGCTAGGGCCCTTATCATCAGACTGATATGCTTCAGGTCAGGTAATATCAGGCCAAGGATTGTCCGCACCGTCAGGATGGCGTTTGCTGGGGCAAATATTAGTTTGTCCCAGCCGGATATAATGCATAAACTGTCGGAGCGCATAGACAACCTGAAGCAAAGTATCGCTGCTTGGGGAAAGCGGATTTGGCGATATACCGAGAGGTCGACCGGGTTCAACCAGAATCGTCTCTTCCAGAGTGATAAGAAGAGGCTCTATAAATTATTGGAGCGACCAATGGTAAGTGGAACGGGCCCAGCACCAAATCAGGCCGACACGGTCGCATTCTGGCGCAACCTGTGGTCAGAGCCCGTAAACCACAACGAGGGCCTTGGACGGAAGTTGTGGCGAGTCAGTGTGCGGGTATTATGCCCATGGACCCCGTCATTATAACGCCGGATGACGTAGCTGAGGCGATCCGTAGGGCCCCGAGCTGGAAAAGTCCGGGGCTTGACGGGCTGCATCACTATTGGCTGACGGAGTTCATGATGTGTCACGCTGTGCTCGCCCGACAGTTTCAAGACGCTCTCAACCAGAAGTCGCTTCCAAGCCTCTTCATTACTGGGATCACTCATTTGGTTCCTGGAGATCAAGGTGCCACAGACTCGAGCAGATACCGCCTCATCACGTGTCTACCGACCATTACAGGACACTAACATCCATTTTGAGCGCGAGAATCACTCGTCATCTGGACTCAAATAAGGTGATGTCGCGCGCACAAATTGGATGTCGGGGCGGCGGTCGTGGATCCAAGGAACCACTCCGCATTGACGCAGTTATTGGCAAAGTGGTGAAACGCAACCGTCGGAACTTCTCCGCTACCTGGATAGATTACAGAAAGGCATTTGACTCGGTGCCCCATACATGGCTAAAGAGGGTTCTCGAGCTGTACAAGATTGACTGTACAGTTCGAGACTTCCTTGAGCAGTGTATGGGGCAGTGGAGTACGATGCTCTGTTATCTAGGCGAGGGGATGACGGCTGCGGAAAACCGCATAAGGATAAGAAGAGGTATATTCCAGGGCGACTGTCTGAGTCCAATCTGGTTCTGCCTCACTTTGAATCCTCTCAGTACTTTACTGGAGGGCTCCGGGAGGGGATTTCAGCTTCGGAAAGGAGGTATAAAAGTGACCCACCTTTTCTATATGGATGACCTCAAATTATTCGCCTCCAGTCGCTCCCATCTTATGGAATGGCTAAACATCACTTGTGAATTTAGCAATTCTATTAGAATAGAGCTGAGGACGGATAAGTGTGCGGTCCTCCATGTTGAAAGGGGAAGGGTTGCTAACTCTGAGGGCATAGCCCTATCTATGCCCGTCAACTTAAGGACCCTTTCCGAGGCTGAAACATACCGATACCTGGGTATGTCACAGAACATCGGTATCGATGAAACTGGTACAAAACAGTCAGTTTGCGACGTGTTTTATGCACGCTTAACCAAAGTGCTTAACAGCCTTTTGTCCGGTGTGAATAAGACACATGCATATAACGGTTGGGTCATGCCTGTCCTCATGTATACCTTTGGCATACTCAGGTGGAGTCAGACTGAACTTAAGGCCCTGGATGGAAAAGTCCGCACTACAATGACGTCCCATAGGATGCATTATCCGAGATCGTCGGTAATGAGGCTGTACTTGCCGCGAAAGCATGGTGGGCGTGGCTTTTTGAGCGCGCTCACCGTGCATAATCGTGAAGTGTGCAGCTTCCGTCATTACTTCCTGGCGAGATCGGATGATCCATTCTATAATGACGTCATTTCTGGTGATAAAGGACTTACTCCTCTATCCTTAGCCAAGGAGTAATGGCAAGACCCGGCAGTACAGAGCATTTCCGACAAGGAGACCGTATGGAAGGAGAAGGCGCTCCACGGGTGGTACTACAGGACTCTACATGATCCCCACGTAGATACAGCCACCTCCCTCAACTGGCTACGTTTCGGTGACCTCTTCGGGGCAACCGAGGGTTTTGTCTGTGCAATACAGGATCAGGTTATTAAGGCCAACAACTATCGGAGATACATCCTAAACGATGGCACTGTCACTTAGGCATGTCATCTCCGGTTGTTCGGCGCTTTCTAACTCTGAGTACTTGCACAGGCACAACCTAGTAGCCAGAATTCTACACCAGGAGCTCGCTCTGAAATACGGTCTCGTTAACCGAAAATTGCCGTATTACAAGTACTTTCCGGAAATCGTGCTCGAAAATGACCGCGCTAGGCTCTACTGGGACCGGGCCATCATCACAGACAGGACTATTCTTGCGAATAAGCCTGATATTGTGCTGATGGACCGGGCACAGTCAAGGATATTTTTGGTCGACATTACCATTCTGTATGACGAGAACCTCGTGAAAGCCGAAACAGATAAACGAACAAAGTATCTGGACCGGGCTCACGAGGTGACCGACATGTGGGGTGGTATGCCGGCCGAAATTATTCCTGTAGTCGTCTCTGCGAATGGGCTAATCCCAGTCAGCCTCTCGGGTCAGCTGAGGCGACTGGGACTCCGTGACGGACCGCTACGGGCTCAAATGCAGAAGACGGTGCTCCTCGATACCGCCCGCATCGTCCGCCGGTTTCTTTCCGTTTCCCCCTAACCCTCGGCCGTTTGGTCTCCCCTGCCGAGGGCTTCCATCTGGTTGGATCTTATTTATTTATGTATTTTTTGTATTTATTTTATTTTATTGATGTTCATGTATATTTATCTTTTCATTTTAATTTATAATGATATATTTATAGAACCCAACCAGATGAGAAAATCATATAGATACAAACAAAAATAATAATAAATGATTTATTTTCTCACCACAATATTACAGAATTATTGTACACTATATTAAAATATTACACCTTAATGTTATACTGTGGGAGACTGGTGCCTAAGCTAGACTTTACGCCTGTATTTCAGGACGCCAAGTCTCCGCCCTATGGTTGTAATTACAATAATTTTATCATGTACATGTACCATATTTGTAATTTACATAATGTACCTACTTGTACCTAACTAGTATGTTAAATATATTGAAATCTGGCGCTATTATTAGTCTGTGTGTGTGCGTGCGTGCGCGCGCGCGCGCGCGAGTGTTTGTGTATGTGTGTGTATGTGTGTGTGTGTGTGTGTGTGTGTGTGTGTGTGTGTGTGTGTGTGTGTGTGTGTGTGTGTGTGTGTATGTGTGTATGTGTGTTTGTGTGTGTGTGTGTGTGTGTGTGTGTGTGTGTGTGTGTGTATGTGTGTTTGTGTGTGTGTGTTTGTGTGTGTGTGTGTGTGTGTGTGTGTGTGTGTGTGTGTGTGTGTGTGTGTGCGTGCTTTTGTTTGTTAGTTTGTAACTGTGTTAGAAATTAACTTTAGGATTGGGTTAGTATTTAACTTTGATACGGTTAGTAATTACTTAGGATTAGTGAGTTGCTTTTCAGTGTCATCATTATTTAATTCTTGGAGCCTGATTGTTATTTTCTTTTTACATGTAGTCTTATTGATGTTAAATTAGGAATAATTTTATTGATTTTATTGTATAGAAAACCTCCAACCTTTAGATAGTTTGGTGGATAGTGTTATATGAATGGTTATATTTTCTATTAAACTACAAAATTACAGTAACTGCGTTCATTAACTCCTAACTTCTCATATCACGTGACGCTCGTTAACGATATATTTTGCTAACAGTTCTAATTATCGTCGTCAATTCCTGCTCCACTCTTAATGAGTCAGTTGAGCAGGTGCTACCGCAATTAACTGCAAACGTTTGAAATCTATGAATGTTGTGATTAGTATTTACCACGCGATTTTCTCGCATAAAACAGTTGAAGTAACCGTTTGCAAAGCAATTGTTAGTGTCACAACAAAGAAAGTGCCATAAGTAGTGGAACAATGGGGTATGGGGAATAAAGGGAATCATTTAAATTTTTGTCCTCGGTCTTTGAAGTTATGGTTTTTTTAAATATTAAAATGAAATCGTCGAAAAATGTACTTAAAATTTAAAATTTTACAAAATCTATTACTATTTTTTTGTTATTTTTTGTTTCATTAAACATTGGGCTTCCTAATCAAAATAATATTCAAAAGTAATTATCAGCAACATGAAAGTTAAACAATAAGACATGTGCAAGTAATATTTGAATGAAACTGGTAATAAAAATGTATTATACCCTTGTTATACATTATTTTAAAAACATCCAAATCTCATACTAATTTCAAAAGATATAACCCTGTTGTTTAAAATTAGTTTTTTTTCTTTTTTATCAATATCAATAGCAAAGGACATTTTTGTAAGAAAATAAAATAAAAATATTTATGGAAAAGCTTTTATTATATTATTTTATTTAATTTTTACTACAGTAAATGCTCAAAATGTTTTCCTCTAGCTCTTATCTATAACCGAAGAGTATAAAGTTTCTTTGCAAGCTTCTTCGAGCCCGTTAATTATTTTTTATTACTTCAACCAAATGATTTAATTTTTATTGTAACTCTCTTTCATCTGAAATATTATTCTCATAAACTAACGTAACGCTATAAAAAAATCCAAAGGATTTAAGTCGCGTGATCGTGGTAGCCATGAAATAGCATCTCCGCGTCCAATCAGTTTAGGTACGAGTATGCCTCGATCAAAAATTCAGTCACTTGTCGTGAGTAGCGAACGGGTGTACCGTCGCGCTGCAACCACATTCTCTGGCGGACTTCTTGTGGTATGTCTGCTAATAAATTTACATGATAGTGTCTCAAAAGCGCTTGTACTCGTTGTACGTGATACGGATGTATCCGTGTCATATGTTCCGTTTCAATATGCGGTGTACTGTAATTTTATCTATACCAGTACGTCTAGAAATTCGGCGAGTACCAGTAGTAGGATCTTCTTCTACTTCTGACAGTATCTGAAATTCATCCACTGTTCTAGACAATCCTTCAGAATTTCCAACTCCAAGAATACGGTTTTCTAAGTAGGCATTATTGACCCGAAGAAAACTTATGTGATAGGGATAAAGATTCTGATTAGGATAGCACTTACGATATGTACGTGCAGCTTGTCAAACATTCTAAAAAATGAGTCCGTAAATAAAAAAAATTTCAACATATTCACGGGGAACGCAGGCATTAGGAGTTTTGGTTTATAAGCTGCGGCCAACAAATCTAAATCACACTCAGAAACGGGGTCCGATTCAAGCGCACTTCAACAAAGAATGATAATCGTAATAGGATCGAGAGAATCACCTGTGTAGTTCCGAGCTATAAGCAAATCATGAAGTCACTGAAGGAGTCCTGCGTTAAAAAAAAATAGGGGGGTTCGAATATCGTCTATGTATTAGTCGAAAACTATACAAAAGAATTCCTGCGTCCACGTGCAAACTAATTCTCGAAATCACACAATAGGTTGACTATCTGAAGTTTTGTAGGTTTTGAAACCGTACGCGAATTTAACCATTTTTTAAAGAATTTCAACCATTTTTTAAAGAATTTCAACAATTTTTTAAAGAATTTTAACCACCTTTCTTAAGTAATTTGTGTGAAATTGGTATAAAATATTGATGTTTTTTAAAATAGTGTTCCTCAAAGCTATAATACATTTTTTACACCAGCTTCGTTCAAATATCACTTAGCACATTTGCACATATTTTATTATTTAAACTTCATGTTGCTGGTAATTACTCTTTAAAGTCATTTTAATTAGAAAGTCGAATGTGTGCTTAGCTATCTTCAATAAAAAAATATCAAAAAAATATTTATGTGTACATATGATAATTTTAAATATATATATATATATAAAAGTTAAAGTTACAGCCCATATACATCCCACTGCTGCGCTCAGGCCTCCCCTCATTTCTGAGAGGCTTTAGGGCAAGGAATGCGTGTTGACGAACTTCATATGTCTTCGAAATATTTTTTTTCTTATTCCTCAGACATGCAGGTTTCCTCACGATGTTTTCCTTCACCGCCGAGCACGTGGTAAATCAGCACTTAAAATGGCAATTAACAATTTTATTGGTGCCGGCGGGGACCCGGGTTACTCGCGTTCTGCTATATTTACAGCGAGCGTTAACCACTGAGCTACCACGGCTCACATATATATATATATATATATATATATATATATATATATATATCGCTCCCAATCCGAGACATTGTTCAGTAAAAGCCTCGACTTCAGACACAAGTTTGTCCCAGTTCTCGGTGACGTTTTCCCTCAAAATTGGCAAGGTCGTTGTATAAGGCATCACCAGTGAGTCGTCTGAATAGCAATGAATGTTACCAGTTTGCAACTTGTCATTGATATGCAGAAGAAATAGCGTTGGTAATAGCACGCAACCTTGTGTAAGACTAGCGTTAGTAGGCCTGTAATCAGAGCATGAACCGTCTACTACGACCTTGATGCTCCGATCAGTAAGGAAACTGGTGAACTAATTTCACAATTTCTCGGGAAGTCCATAGGAAAGGAGCTTCGAAAGAAGCGCTTTGTGCCAGACCCGATCGAAGGCCTTCACTATGTCCAAACTAATGCTAATGCCACCCCTTTGGACTCTACTGCCTCCGCCGATCTATGAGTCAGGTAGATCAGAAGATCACCAGCTGATCGACCACGACGAAAACCATATTGGTGGTCACTAATCAGCAAGTGATCCTCGCTGGCAGTTTATAATGGACTCCATTATTTTGAAGCACAAAGAGGCCTGTGGTTTGAACGGGTCTGAGCAGGTGCCTTTTTAGGGATCGGGTGGACCAAAGCTCTCCTCCATGAATTTGGGACTACGCCGGAAAAGACGTGTTAAAACCAGTGCCAACTCCAGATCACCAGTCTTCACCAAAATGAAAGGGACTCAATCAGGCCCGTCAACTTGCTGACGTCTAGGGACAGGGGTACATAGCGAACCGAGTGCTGTGTAAACCGCACATCTATGCCAGATGTGCGGTTTACACAGCACTCACACCGCAAAATCACAAATTTAATATTAAAAATATTGTACAAATAAGATAAAGTTTGGTAACGGCTACGTATATGTCTAACTAATAGTTGCAAATGTTCTCTCATCTTTTCTGTGGCTGTGTCAGGGCAGAAGGAGTCTGCTAAGGCGCAGTCACATACTTTATACAATAATTTTTTAGTACACTGTACTGGAGTACACTGTAAATAAAAGAAGAAAAGAGTGTTCTTGTTTTAAAATAAATAATTTTATATTTGAAAACATTATTGTTAGCTTAGCTTTTCAAATCATACAGGGAAATAGCTATCGTTATGCAATTGCTCACTTCACACTGAAATATGTGTTTTCCTTTCACCCCAGTAATAAATTCTATATAAAGGGTCACGCACAAAATCTCATGTATTTATTATTTATTCCCCACATTTCTTTCCAAATTTAGATTTAGTGTTATTTTCGGTCGTATTTTACTACAGCCCTAACATTTTTTTTCTCCGATTCGTAAAAAATCGGATTACTTCATACAGATCCTTAAATTTTTGACGAAACTCACTTAAAATAAAATTAAATAAAATATATACCTATTGAAAAATAATATTTTCTTTAACAACTGTCTACGTATAAAGATGCATCTATTTTCTATTTGTACAGTTTTTATAATTTTGTTTGATCACTAATAATGTTATTAGTCTAAAATAAGTGTATTATTATAATGATTTCTTATGTTTACGAGAACACTACACATTTAAATGAAACTAATTTCTAATGATAAAATTGCGTATATTAACTCATTTTATTAAGTACTCGAAACGTTGGGAATATAAAATACATAAGTTAACATACACGATGTTATCAGTAAAAGCTAGTTTCATTTGAAAATATATTAAGATGTTAATTTTTTTAATAATTAAAATTATAATATTTACGATTAAAACTACTTATATACAATATAAAAGAAGAAACTATAATATAGAAAATCTAAAACTAAAAATTTTAATAGTCAAAAATACCTGCTCCCCGTGGTATAGTGCCAAGAACGCTGGCTGCGTTTCCTCGCTGAATAGCTATACTTAGCCTTTGAGCGAGGAAAGAACCAGCCCTCTTATCACCAGCAGCGACGACCAGTCGTGGATACAGTTCCTTTAGAAATTTCACTGCACGCGGACCCCACGGACCGATAGTCTCTACTGATGTCAAAATATAAATATCATACTACACTTTCACTCTTAAGAAATTTATCTAAAATAACATAAACACTCACCGCCTCTTATGTAATGAAGAGCCTTATCTAATGAAGAGAAGTTAAAATAAAATTGATTTAGTCACATTCCGTGTATAAAGTGTTTAGTTATTGAAATAACTAAATACTAATACGTGAAAAACTTTGTTTTAAAATTGTGCAATTTGAATACGGCATTTTGTAGGGATAATTACGTATTGATTTTTGTCATTAGTCGATCGTCGGAGTAGTACAGATAAAATTAAGTTTGGAGAACATATTTACATACATATAGTTCTTTTGTTTGATATAGCATCGTATTAATTTTGAATAAATCAAGCTCGGCTATGTGGCTTAGTTAACTATGTACATTTTGCAGTCTGGAATGTTATGTATTTAACAATAGCGTAGCCCGCAGTCATCATTAAGGTTTGCAGGTGAGTTTCATCATTTCGTTCATTACTTACTATAGCACGCCGACTGTTGCTACGTTCGAAAGGACAATCAGCAACAATTAAAAGAAAGGGGATCAAAACTCATTGTATCACTTTACATAGCTAATTAAGTACAGTTATATTGTTTAAAAATGCGCACATAAGATAAGTAAAAAAATAAATCTATAAAATGTATATCGAAAAACTCAATCCCAAATGTCATATGTTGCAAGGTACTTCGTTATAGCTTGTCCCTGCCCTCTCGCTGGTATTTCGGCAGAAGACAATGTCCCTCATTTTCCACATGAGGATACAGACACAGGCTCCATACCCATCTGCGCAACGGACCCCCATTTGAATCCATAACGCAGAGACCATGGTTTAAGAAAGACCGTGTCTCCCATAGATAGAGCCCGTGGATGGAGTTTAAGGAGATTGATGCATCGTTATACTAACAGGTCCTTACCCACCGGCTCTAAAAGCCCCCTATCACTCCTATTCCCCAAGACCACGAAGTGGGTTGCTAAAGCCCACTCAGAGTGGCCATCGCTAGCAAGAATTAAAAAAAATATTTCTCGCTGAATTTAAAAATTTTGACTTCAGTCATAGAGACCCTAGAAAGTTCATAATTGCAATTGTTACAACTTGGTGAAAATTCATTTTCATTTTAGTATACTCATTTCACTCACTCATTGCCGTGTAGTGGCGGTTAAGAATATCCACTACCCCATATCTTCCCGTGGGTGTCGTAAGAGGCGACAGAGGGAGACAGGCAGGAGATGGGCAGCAGCATCTTCCTGATGACAACTGTGACGTAATAAAAAACTGCGGTTGCCAACCCGCTCGCCAAGCGTGGCAACTACGGCAAATACCCCCCAATGAACAAATACACAAAAAGACGGCCCCCAGTCCCCGGCGGCCCCGCTATTCCTGGCTACGGTGGCGACCATGGTAACGGCGGGGCAGGGGGTGCTAAGAATCTCCGGTGGAGGTTCGGTTGCCACCTACGACGACTCGACCTGGCAACATATAACGCACGCACCCTGAGGACTGACGAGAAGATACTGGAGCTGGAAGAAGAGGTAGACAAGTTGCGCTGGCATATTATTGGATTATCCGAGGTCCGAAGAGAGGGGGAGGACACGGCAATCCTCGAGTCCGGCAACTTGTTCTATCACCGGGAGGGCGACCATCTGTTCCAAGGAGGTGTCGGATTTATCGTCCACAAGTCTCTCGTCAACAACGTTGTAAAGATTGGGAGTGTGTCGACGAGGGTCGCGTACCTGATACTCAGAATCACCAAACGGTATTCGCTGAAGGTCATTCAGGTTTACGCACCAACCTCGGCACACCCCGATGAGGAGGTGGAGGAAATGTATGAGGATATTTCCAGAGCCATACATTCCTCCAAAACCCACTACACGGTGTTGATGGGAGACTTCAACGCAAAACTAGGCACAAGAGAAAGCGGTGAGCTGAAGGTAGGGAAATTTGGAGTAGGGCAACGGAACCGAAGGGGCCAGCAGCTGGCCGACTTTATGGAGAAAGAGGGACTCTTTATGATGAACTCTTTCTTCCAGAAGCGGCCCCACAGGAAGTGGACCTGGTCGAGCCCCGACGGTTCGACAAAAAATGAGATTGACTTCATTATGACGACCAGACGCCAACTGTTCAGTGATGTCTCAGTGATCGCAAGGGTGAAAACTGGCAGCGATCACCGAATGGTTAGAGGCACACTGAACCTAAACGTTAAGTTGGAGAGGTCTCGTCTAATGAAGTCAACGCTCCGTCCCCCTCGTGCTCTAATCCAGAATCCCGAAACCTTTCAGCTCGAGTTACGTAACCGCTTCCAGTGCCTAGAAGATTGCAATGCAGTGGACGATATGAACGACAAGCTCGTGGAAACTGTCCATGCGGTCGGAGCTAAGTTCTGCAAGACCCGCCGCAGAAGAACACAAAAACTCTCCGATCACACTCTTAATCTCATGGCTGTTAGACGGGAGATGAGGCTGCAATCGTCAACAGATTTGACAGCATACAGGCAACTGAACAGACAGATCTCCAAATGCATGCGGCGAGACTTACGCAACTTTAATACTTCTCGTATTAAAGAAGCGATCGAGCGGAACCAGGGCTCCAAAGTCTTTGCCAGAGATCTGTCTGCCAGAAAGAGCCAACTGTCAAAGCTGAAGACTGAGTGTGGCAACATCGTTTCCGGGACACCTGAGATTTTGAGTGAGATTGAGAGGTTCTATGGGCAGCTGTACACATCATCGTTGGAGCCACACGCAAGTGTGAGTAACGATCCAAGAGCAAGTCTTATCCGACACTATTCCGATGATATCCCTGACGTCAGTCTAAGCGAGATTAGAATGGCTCTCCAGCACCTTAAAAACGGCAGGGCCCCAGGCGAGGATGGAATTACAGCGGAGCTTCTGAAAGCGGGTGGAACACCGGTACTTGTAGTCCTTCAGAAGCTCTTCAATTCCGTCCTCCATGGTGGCACTACTCCAGAGGCGTGGAGCAGAAGTGCGGTGGTCTTGTTCTTTAAGAAAGGCGACAACGCTCTCTTAAAGAACTACAGACCGATTTCCCTTCTGAGCCGCGTCTACGTGCTGTTTTCGAGAGTCATTACGAATCGTCTCGCACGCAGACTTGACGACTTCCAGCCTCCCGAACAAGCCGGTTTCCGAAAAGGCTTCAGTACCATAGACCACATACATACCCTGCGGCAGATTGTACAGAAGACTGAAGAGTACAATCTGCCACTTTGCCTGGCGTATGTGGACTATGAGAAAGCCTTTGATTCCGTCGAAATTTGGGCGGTGCTACAGTCCCTTCAGCGGTGCCAAGTTGACTGTCGGTATATCGAAGTGCTGAAGTGTTTGTACAGTAGGGCTACGATGGCTATCCGAGTACAGAACCAGAGCTCGAAACCTATCCAACTGCAGAGAGGTGTAAGACAGGGTGACGTTATATCCCCGAAACTCTTCACCGCTGCATTGGAAGACGTTTTCAAGCTACTGGACTGGAAAGGATACGGTATTGACATCAATGGCGAGTACATCACTCACCTTCGATTTGCCGACGATATAGTCCTTATGGCAGAATCGCTGGAGGACTTAAGCACTATGCTCAATGACCTCAATAGTGCCTCCCAACGGATAGGTCTTAAGATGAACATGGACAAAACAAAGATCATGTTCAATGTCCATGTCACACCTATGCCGGTAGTTGTTGGGAGCACTATGCTCGAAGTTGTTGACGAGTACGTTTACCTGGGACAAATAGTCCGACTAGGTAAGTCCAACTTCGACCGAGAGGTCAATCGACGGATTCAACTCGGCTGGGCAGCGTTCGGGAAATTACGACATATCTTTTCGTCAGGTATACCTCAATCTCTAAAAACTAGATTGTACAACCAGTGCGTGTTGCCAGTGATGACTTATGGATCTGAGACGTGGTCCTTCACTGCTGGCCGTATGAGGACGCTTAAGGTCGCTCAGCGAGCTATGGAGAGGGCTATGCTCGGAGTTTCTCTGCGTGATAGACTCAGAAATGAGGATATCCGCAGTAAAACCAGAGTGACCGACATAGCCCAACGGATTAGTAAGCTGAAGTGGCAATGGGCCGGCCATATAGCTCGAAGAACCGATAACCGATGGGGAAGAAAGGTTCTCGAGTGGCAGCCTCGTACCGGTAGGCGTAGTGTAGGGCGACCCCCCACTAGATGGAGTGACGACCTGGTAAGACATGCAGGAAGTCGATGGATGCAGGTGGCTCAGGACCGTGCTTTGTGGCATTACTTGGGGGAGGCCTATGTTCAGCAGTGGACTTGTGAAAGGCTGTAATGATGATGATGATGATGATACTCATTTACTTGTATTACTCATAATCATAATTTTAATTCATTACTACGGATTCTCCTTACGGCATCATCACGGAATCAAGCTATCTAAGTAATGAAACCTTACTACAGGTATGATATTTGTTCTTGTTGCATTATTATAATATGTATAATATGTACAAGTACATTATATTTTATTGCTTAAGACATAAATTTAAATGGTCAATGGAATTTAATGAAGAATGAATGAGATGAAAAATGTGATAATCAATCGTATAGTAGCAATGTCAAGATATCAATGACTCTTCAAACTAAGAATATTCTGTGAATTTTTTTTATTAAAGGGTTGTGTTCTGAATAAAAGACAAAAGTGGAATAGCAAGATTTAGTTAAATTATTATAATAAAATGTGAACTATTAATAACCGAAAAGAACATCACACTATTTAGCATTTAATTAAGTAACAGTAGTAATTAGCTATTTCTGCTATTTACAGAAGTGCGAATAAGTTTTCCAGTTATGAATATATTATCGAATTAAAAAAAATTTTACGTGGTAGAGCCATGCTGCAACTATATTGATTGTTTAGTTGTAGCAGGAATGGGTCGGCTCGACCGGGGAAGGACCACGCTCTCACAGAATACCAGCGTCAAATAGCAGCTTAATGCTGCTGTGTTTCGTATGGTGAGAGTAGAGAGCCGGAGACCCTTTTACTGGAAAAGAGGCATTCCATCTTAGTCCTCAAGGTTGACAACGCATCTTCATTTTGATTCGCAAACGAGGATAGATGTAGACGTCTATGGGCCACAGAAACCACTTACCATCAGGTGGACTGTGTGCTCACTTGTCAGCCTTTTCCTATAAAAAAAGCTAAGCAAACGCTATAACAAAGCTCTCTCGTTTGTTAGTTAGTCCTAGAAATTGTTTTCATTTATATATCTAACTATAAAGAGATAGAGATTGTATAACATACATTTTTTTAATTAAATTACAAGAACGAAGAATAGTAGTAAAAGCTAACACAGAATGCTGCATATTTCATTAGATTTATAAAATAAAAAATATTCAGCGGGAATCCTGTATTTTACGATCCATCTTCCAAATCTTGTAAACTCCTTATTAACGTTACAAGAGACAAACCAGATTTTACAATCTGAAAACAAAAATAGAACACAAACAATTTTTTATAAAAGTGGTCTAGGTGCGACCGAATGGTCCTTGACTATGAACGTGACTAACTTCCCAGTGGAAAGAATAAAAAAATCATATGTTTTAATATTTTACGCAATTTTTCATTCGGCACAAAAAACAACTTGACCAATGTCGCTCAGAATTAGGTCTAAGTTACATAATTACGCGTTCAATGAAACCGGTCCCATGTCAATATCACTCTGTCCTCGAGACACACGAGACGAAAATTGAATCCAAACATACATAGATATGTACATGTGCACACACGAACATCTTCTTAAAAACCATACTATTCGACTTTAAAGACCTTGATACGTGGAGATATATAAAAATTGCCAATTTGCATAATCGAACCCAAACTTCCGATTGGGAAGTTAAAAAGAATACAATATTCTTACCGTAATAAATGTATTCAGTGATAATATGAACATTTTCATGCCTATCATCATAAATGGCATTTTTGTATGCTCCATTAAAATTACGATACTGCGTTCGAATTCTGGGCACCTTTCTATCCAGTCGCAACTATTCGCTGCAAATACTAATTATATAATAGTAGCCGAATATTCGTTGCAAGTTTAGTAACAATGCATTTTCACGCAATTAAAACAAATGTCTTATATTCAATGGAATATAAGAAATTTGATTTAATATATACTTGATAAGTATGAATTTGAAACACAACGATAAACTTAAAAGTTTCTTGCTAAAAATAACGAATGAATGATTAGTATATGTCAATAGGATTCCCTGCATGTTGCATATTTCTTAAATTATACAATTCGGGATTGAATTCTTTAAAATTTGGAATTTAATCGCGTATTACAAATGTAGGGTAATCTGGAAGTTTCTTATTTCAATTTCTCAAGAAGCAACATCTGCGAGTGCTTATTTGTCGAATTAAGAATTGTTTCGTGTTTTTACTCGGTTAAAAATAATAGTAATAAATAAATATTGGAACTACATAATCATACATTATTAGAATATTAAAATCTATGATACTAAACAGTAGATAAATCTAATTAGAAAAAAGTGTCAATTTCGTTTTTTCGTAGAATTTATAGCATAACGAGTTCGAATCCCTGAATAACGTTACAGTTCTTCTGGGGCATTGGGAATTTTTTCATATAAGTAAGAGCGACTCACGGGCACGCAGACTACCATACCTTTATTTACGACAAAAAATTAAATTCTAAACGCATAAAAAGGTTTTCCATTCTCGCCAACAATATGAAACATAGCAGCATTATACTGCTGTTTTATCAGCTACAAGAGACTGAGGTTCTGTTAGGGCATGGTCCTCTTCTGGTTAAGTTGTCCATTTCGTGATGTAGCCATAATAAAGCTGTAGCGAGGGTCTAATCATGTAAAAATATTACAAAATACAGGATAAAAGTAATGTTTTAAAAAAGCAAGTACTAAATAAATCCACATAGAATAATGCAGATTTTTGCTGATGCCATTCCAAACACCACGAACAACGTGATACTTGATATTTCTTGAATGCTTGCTTGAAACCTGAAAAAAAACAGAAAAATGGGTTGACAGTTACTACGTTTCAAATATTGATATAAATTAAATATTACATACATTATTATTTTATCATAATGTCCTAAGCATTGCTTAAGTTTAATCATTTCAAGATTTTCTTGAAACTCTTTACTATATCTCAGTTCATTCGAATTTACTTTCAAATTATTTAATTTGTATTTTAGTACCTTAATATGAGTAATCGTTAAAAATATAAGACCAGCTATAAACGTATCAACGTTGATGTTATACATCATGTGGACATACTTGCAAAGACCTTGATATAAGTAACATAAAACAAAGTATTTTCCCGAACCTCATCGTTGGGTAAGCTATAGTTAGAAATGGGCAACCCAAGATGAGTACCCCAAATAAAATCTGTGAAAATTGGTACTACGACTTTGAACATAAACGTTATATTACAAAAATAATTGTATGTTTTGTAACAAGTTCTGTATGTTGACAAATCTTTCTGTATTATTTCGGTAGTTATATCATCAGTACCCTTAAATTCTTTACAATCTTGAATTTTCAATAAGTCTTTAATTTGCTTTCTCTTGAATATAACCATATACACTTTTGACGTAATCGTTACTTCGTTGAAATAGACAACAACTTCTGAAATTAATTCGTCTATTCGATTATATATAAAATAAATTAAGAGTTAAAATCACGTTATACGTAATAAGTGTAAGAATCGTATAAACGACGGAGAATAAAGTGTGATATTTTATTGAGTTCCGAGAGCCATATTCCGAAAAAATTCCAAACTAAAATGTTATTACGAAAACACTCAGAATTATGCTTGAATGCCATGTTTTACAATGTATCGTCACTTTCACGTAACTGGATAGAAATTGCAGTTGCACGAAGCCTGTATCAATGTCTGAGGAGTAAAATTTTATATAACCTACTATTAAGTATTTATGTAGTGGAAAGTTAATAGATTATTCATTTTAATGCTGTACTGTGGGTATTAATTATTTGCTCAGGTAGTTTTTTTTCATTTTTATACGCTTTAATACGAAAAAAAAATTAAAAAACAATAGTAAAATGTAACACCATTTTTCATAGAGACCATTAATGTCGGAACTACATTAAAGAGCTATAATTAACTAATAGTGTGAGAATGGATGTTCAAGTTTTTATACTGTTTACACAATTAGTTCTTATCTTTATACAAAAATCAATTCTTGCCAAAACTCAAAAATGGCTCGACCTATTTTGATGAAATTTTTTGTGTGTGTTTGAATAGGTCCCTAGATAGTACAGGTTCACATTTGAACCCGGTAGGTGCGAACCCGCGAACCCAGCTAGGGCGGATCGCTAGTCAGCAGTAAAACATCGTACTCCAGCCAGTCTTTTTTAAGCCTGTTTTTTTAAAAGAACAGTTCATAATCATTAAAGTTACGCAATAATTAATAACACAAAACAAATTAGAAACAGCATGGTAACGATTACCTCATTCCCAGGGGTTATCATCGTCCATAAAACCCTTAATATTATAATAACGCCTATTATACAATCTTTGTTTAATAAAGTTTTCACATTTGGCGGAAGTCAGATTTTGTACGAGTTTTCTGGGATTTTGTTGTAAAAGCATATACATCGCCCCAAGAACGAATTACTGACTCTTTCGAATTGTTTTGTGTCAGTATCTTCCAAAATTATACTCCTTTAGTGGCATTAAAGTTTTGACAATGCAACAGAAGTTACGCACGAAACGTCACAGAATGTAAAGGAAGTACGATAGTATTTATGCATATGATAATTTGAAATAGCGTTACATATAGACAGCCTAACAGATCGAATTTACCCTTTGCGCCATGGACCAGTGAGTCGTCCTCTTCGTGTAGAGATGGAAGAGATGGCTTACAAAAATTCTCTTGGACCAGAAAGCATGGATTCCCGAAGGAAGGCGAACCAGTTTCTAGCAAATTCTGCCTCTGCTCTCTGACTTTGCCTTGGCAATGACTCTTTTGAAGGACCTGGAGGCAGTAATATATTTTTTTAAGAGCTCTGGTGCTTAATTCCCAAGAGGTTGATACGTCAGCCCAGACCCGGTAGCACTCCTGCTTGCAGCGTGATACTTTTTTACAGGAGTGACCAAACCATGGCTGGGATATGCCTCCGATGAGCACCACAGAGTATGGAATAAAAGGTTCAATACCCTTAGGGACCACATTAGTGACGGAATCAGCAACCAATGCAGGAGAAGCAAACTCGCCCTCAAGGGTAGGATTCAAAAAAGGACCGCATTCTATCCCAATCAGTCGACCTATAGTGTCAAACACAGCGAGGCCTGCAAATGCAACTGCGAAGTTAGTGTGAGTTGCACCACATTCCTGACAAGGGTAGGTGTATGATCCTCCATATCTGGAATCCGCGTAGGTAAACACAGCTGTGTAAGACCATATGACAAGGCAAAGTCATAAAGAAACCTCTCCACATGATCGGTTTGACGTGAACCAAGCGATTCGGTGTGGTGAGCGTTAAAATTGCCAACGATCAGGATTTCTGCGGATGCAATCTGCTGTAGAAATGAATCTGTAGTCATTTAGGGCTTCTTTTTTTATAGAAGAGGGGGCAAACGAGCATGCGGCTCACCCGATGTTAAGTGATTACCGCCGCCCATGATCAACCGCAACACCAGGGGAATTGCAGGTGCGTTGCCGGCCCTTTAGAAAGGAGTAAGCTTTTTTCTTGAAGGTCCCCAGGTCGTATCGGTCCGCAAAAATCGCCGGTGGTAAACTATTCCACAGAGAGGTTGTACGCGGAAGAAAACTCCTTTTGAAACGTACAGTGGTGGACCGCCAAGCATCCAGATGGTGGGGATGGTATCGGGACTTTTGCCGCGTAGTGCGTTCACGAAATTTGGCAGCTGGGATTAATCCGAACAATTCCTCAGAGCACTCTCCATGGTATATGCGAAAGAAAATGCAAAGGGATGCAACATCTCTTCGCAATGCCAGTGAATCGAGCCGATCGGAAAGCACTCGGTCGTCGGCGATTCGAGCCGCTCTGCGCTGGATGCGATTAAGTGGAAGGAGCTGGTACTGGGGAGCCCCAGCCCAGAGATGGGAACAGTATTCCATGTGCGGCCGAACCTGCGCCTTGTAAAGTTGCAGGCGGTGTGCCGGCATGAAATACTGTCCCGCTCTGCTGAGCACGCCAAGCTTTTTATAGGCCAATTTGGCCTTCCCTTCCAAATGACCACGAAACTGCACGTCACTCGATATGTCGACGCCGAGGATTCTGATACCGGCTGAGGCAACAAGGGGAGTGCCTTGAAACTGAGGGGATACGACAAAGGGGTTCTTTTTAGCGGTTAACGCGCAAACTTGTGTCTTCTGGGGGTTAAACTGGACTAGATTTAGTCGCCCCCAATCCGAGACTCTGTTCAGCAAAGACTCGACTTCAGACACAAGTTTGTTCCGGCACTCGGAGACGTTTTCCCGAGAAATATTGGCTCGACCGGTGTAAAGAGCATCACCAGTGCTGTCATCTGAATAGCAATGAATGTTATGGGTTTGCAACATATCATTGGTATGCAGAAGAAACAGCGTTGGCGATAGCACGCGGTCCTGTGGAACACCAGCATTAATAGGCTTGCAATCGGAGCTTACACCGTCAACAACGACCTTGATGCTCCGATCTGCAAGAAAGCTGGTGATCCAATCGCAAAATTTCTTGGGAAGCCCATAGGAAGGGAGCTTCGAAAGAACCGCTTTGTGCCAAACCCGATCGAAGGACTTCGCAATGTCTAAACTAACGGCCAATGCCTCCCCCTTGGACTCTACTGCCTCCGCCCATCTGTGTGTCTTCGTCGATGAGTCAGTCGGTTTCAGCATTAAAGTAAAAAGTAATGTAAAGTTACAGCCTATATACGTCCCACTACTGGGCACAGGCCTCCCCTCATTTCTGAGAGGGTTTCAGGGCAAGGAAGTGTCCGCCGTGCTGCCCCAATGCGTGTTGGCGAACTTCACATGTCTTCGAAATATTTTTTCTTATTCCTCAGACATGCAGGTTTCCTCACGATGTTTTCCTTCACCGCCGAGCACGTGGTAAATCGGCACTTAAAATTGCAATTAACAATTTCATTGGTGCCGGCGGGGATCGAACCTTGGTTACTCGCATTCTGTTATATTTACAGCGAGCGTTAACCATCTGAGCTACCACGTCTCAGATTTCAGCATTACCGCCATTTTTTTCAGACGGCAAAACATCACCCAGTATTTATACGCTTTGTTATTACTTATTAGTATACATTTCTTTAATAAAACTGAATTGTAATATTAAATATTATGGGTTAGTTCAATCGGGGATTGCTCTCACAGAATACTAGCGTAAAGTAGGAGCTTAATGCTCCTGTGTTTCGTATTGTGAGTGTAGACAACCCAACCAGCGACCCATTTGAATGGAAACGGGCCATTCTCTCAGGCTGGACCAATTTTGTTGGAACTTATCTGCAAGTTCCATCTTTTCAGCTGATGTTATAAGAAGTAATTAAAGCTACTTTTATTTTCGAGAAAGAATTAGCATACCGCGCAAAAAATAAATCAAAAACTAAATTACGCGGAGGCGAAATCGCGGGGAAAAGCTTGTAAATTGCTTTCATAACGAATTTTCAATACCTACCAATACCTGTGAAAATGTACATATTACAAAAAATTTCTAAAATTTCGAAAATCACAGACAGATACGTAATAAATAAACCTCCTAAAATACAGATTATCAATAGTTGTTTTTTTTAAATCACAATAATTGCAAAATCATATTGACTAAAAAGGAAATCGAATGTGGTAGAAAATTATTAATGTGCAAAATTTTCCGTAGTTTTTCTAAAAAAATTTGCAACTAAGATTGAATACCTGGCTTTCAGTAAAAAAGGGTTTATGGTTCTCTACATTTACCATACGAAACATATTAAACTGCTATTTCACGCTGATATTCTGTGAGAGCGTGTACGCTGCGTATTCGGGCCGTGGGGCGACATATGGTGAAGTTCCTGAAGGAACTGTTTCTGCGACTTGTTTCCCGACACCGCGTCGAGTTACACTGTATGATAATTCTATTTAGTGTTATTATTCAATTATTATTGGTGATTGATACACACACATATATCTTAATATATATAAATTACGTGTTACGATATTTGTCCGTGATGAACTCCTAAACTACTTAACAGATTTTAATTAAATTTGCACACCACGTGCAGTTTGGTCCAACTTGAGAGATAGGATAGTTTTTTGCCCATGAGTGACCCACAATTATTTTTTTTTTGCGAATTTACGGATTTTAAATAGGACATGACAAAGGGTCGTCAAAAAGGGCGGAACAACGTCAGCCTGGCAATTTCGGTACAATTCTAGAACATTACATCAATCTAATAATGCAAAATGTATTACATGTAAGACATCAATTGTGAAAAATATGTAACCTGTTGTGTTATTCCACTCAGTTAGCTTATAATTTATTCATTTTAATTCCACACTATTGTGTTATTATTCCATATGCTTCACTTCCCACATAGACTTATAATGTGGTGGGTATTTAAAGTATGTGTACTTCCGGAAAATGAATGTCCTTAATAACATAATCATCATCATCATCATCACAGCTCATCTAAAATCCCCTGCTGAGCATAGGCCTTAACCAAACTAACGCCACAAAGCACATTTCTATTTCTATTACCAGGTCGTCACACTAGTAGGAGTAGCCCCATTCGTCGCTTACCGGTACGATGCTGTTACTCGTGAATATTTCTACCCAATGGGTTGTCGGTTCATTGAACTATACGGCAAAGCCATTGCCACTTGAGTTTACTGATCTGTTGGGCTATGCCGGCCACTTTTGGTCTGGTTCTATCGCGGATATCCTCTCTCTAGTGTTTGTGAATTTGTGATGTAAGTGCTGTTAGCCTTTTTAGTTAGACTCTCGGCCTTGCAGGTCTGTTATAAGGGGTCATGACATAGTATTATTCCCAACGTTACTTACATAATGATTTAACCTATGAGAGTTTACAGTGCACATAGAGTAACCTAACCGCCGCACCGTTCGTACAGGTGTGGCGGGCTCCAGCTCTGACCACGTTACAGGGTCTATCACACAGAGAAACTCTCATCATTGCCATCTCCATAGCTCGTTTAACGAACTTTTAGCTGTTATAGTTATCATCATATTTTTACTTAAATAATTGCTACATAATAAAAAATAACTGGTAGGAATTAAAACAAATAAATATTTAAGTGTTATTGTTATTATTTTGGATCTTTTAATGATTTTCTTTACATATATATTAAATATATTATCAAAATACGCAAACAAAACACTATTACGTACAATAGTGAGCCAGGTCGATTGGATCCATTACAAGCTATGTAAATCTACTGCTTAACGTAGGCCTCCCCAATAGGTGACCTCATAGGCGGAATGTTTCCATAGTTGCCACGCTTGCGGCAGTGTTTTATTATGTTGAGTTGTGATCAGGACGCTACTGCCTATCTCCTGTTTCAGTTTAATCTTACGACACTAAAGGGACGATATGTTGTAGTGGATATTCCTACACCGCTACTACTCGGTTGATCGATTGGATACTAGATACATTATACTTGTCAAAGGGATATCCGTAATCTCTGCGTACCCATCTGGGTGACAAACCTGAGAACATAATTTATATATTATGTATGTAAAATATTATTATAATATTTATTAGTATTAAACTCTATACCATAGAATAGAAACAGATTTAAATATTATAATGTACTGTAATGTCTGAAATGTGTTTATTTTAATTTATTAACATATTTCATTAACAGTATGCTAACCAATAAATAGTGAGGCATTTACTCAGTATTATTACTGTTGTATTTGATTAATTTTAGCATACTCACTGTTGGACAAACCCTCTCAGAAATGAGGGGGGCTTGTGCCCAGCAGTGGGACATATATAGACTGTACTTTAACTGTAACTTTACTTTTTGACTTTACTGTTGAACAGACAAATAAAATAAATAAATTAAGAAATAATATAGTCACGACCATTTAAATGAACTATAGATTTCACAAAATGTTACTTCCGTCCGAAAAAGATCTGAGTTACCCTCGAGTTTCGACTAAAGAAGTATTAATAAAATGATTTCTTTATATTTTCAACCATTTATAAAGTTAAGGGTACAAGTGATATTATGTATAATATTATAAGTATTTAGTTCTAGTGTGCCTGCGATTTGATACGCGCAAACATGTATTTTAGACATGCTACTATTTACAAAAATAATTTTCTGTTGCGTATTGTGAAAAATAGCTTCTTAACCACTGAACTACCACGGCTCTCATAGTTATATTTGATATAGCATAGTTGAACATTAAAAAAATATATTCTATGCTAAATAAAATGAAATGAAAACTTTTTATTTTTCATCATAAGAAATTTATATTTCGTTTATCATCATATTTTTTTAATTCACTACCGTTTGAAAACAAGGTCCAAGGTTTTTTTAATAAAATTACACAAAAAAACAAAAATTTGCGAAAATTACAGCCATTATACGTGTTGCAAGTCCGAGCGACACCACCACCAGCACAACCATAACCTACTGTCAAGTAGGTATGACGCATGTGACAACCATCGCCCTTGAGATATTGAATAATTATATAATGTGGCATTCAAATTATATTTTAATGTTTTCGTTATAAGGGTAAGCACACCCTAAAAGCAAGAGCATGTGTATGTACATATTGTAGGCACAGAACTACTCTCAATTCTGACAGGATTATGGAGCAATTTTGCCGCCGCTCTGGTCTTGGGTGTGTAATTTATTGAACGTTATAAAAAAAACATTAATTCATTACAGCTTATCAAGGGTCCACTATTGAACATAGGTTGCCTCATATTTGTGATTATTAACGCTCGCTGTAAATATAACAGAACGCGAGTAACTCGGGTTCGATCCCCGCCGGCACCAATGAAATTGTTAATTGCAATTTTAAGTGCTAATTTACCACGTGCTCGGTGGTGAAGGAAAACATCGTGAGGAAACCTGCAAGTCTGAGGAATAAGAAAAAAAATATTTCGAAGACATATGAAGTTCGTCAACACGCATTTGGGCAGCGCGGCGGACACTTCCTTGCCCTAAACCCTCTCAGAAATGAGGGGAGGCCTGGCCCAGCAGTGGGACGTATATAGGCTGTAACTTTACTTTACTTTTTTAATGTTCAACAGTAATAATAAAGGTTTGTTAACGAGTTACAAAAGACAAAGAAGTATGAGTTTGTATAGTTCATCAACTGAATCACGAACACAAATACAAGGGTATTATATATAGACTACAACTACTGTAGGTAACTCTGCGGTCTGATGACCATACGTACGTTGACGTTGTGCCACAATCTTTTATTTTGAAGAAGCCAATGAATTAATAATAAACGCACAAAATATTATTTACTCTATCTATTTTATTTTATCCAAGTTAGTTAATAATATTTATCAATGTTATTATGAATATTAACAAATCATTTATTTAATTCCCTTTAGCCTATTAATCGCTTCCCTCAAAGCATTCACCATTCCGTCAGGTCATGAATCCATTTTAATGCGAATCGTTCTACACTGCTGTTACAGATACAATGTTGCCAAATAAACATTGTATGTTCAGCTTACTACCGTTCCTTGGACTTTGTCGGTTACTCTGCTTAGTCTCGTTACAGATTACATACAGTGAAACACGAAGTATAAACGCCTCTCATTTTTATGATATGACCCATAATTTCCATGGTTCCATATACCAATTTGGCGCACATATGATGGTTACGCTAACAACAAACTATTGGATGCGTCTAACAGCCATGATCGGGGATATCTAATGCTGTATCTGGCCAGTAAAGTTACACCTAATCTTAGGTAAGCATCAGCAATCAGCAACAAGTCGTGAAAACGTGATCGTAAAAACGCCGGGAACTTCGGTTTTTGGGACGTCTCTTAAGTCACGAACGTATCAGTGGCGTGTGTTCATAAACATCATCTTAATTCTAATTGACCTTGTTGTGTTGGTCAATGTTTTGTGGCTACATAATTTTAGAGCTTTAATTAGGATATAATCTTCACTGCCGCTAGACATCTAACGGCGCCTCTTAACATTCGACTATGTTTGACAAGCATACGATTATAATTATGTTATCCACATATTCGTAAGTATGGACGGTGAGATAATAGCGGCTGATGCGATATATTTACTGAGTGCGTACAACCATTCTTCGTACAATTAACTTCGTAAAGAAACGACGGAGCTTCGTATAATTATAGTTGAACTTCACTTAAAGTAAGTTCGTTTAACCATTTAATAAATAATGTAATTATCTTGTAAGGCGGCATACGGAAGCTATTACCCCATATCATCCCATGGGTGTCGTAAGAGGCAACTGAGGCTAACTGAAACGGGAAATGACCTACAGCATCTACCTGATAAAAACCCAAAATAATAAAAAAAATTGCGGTTGTCAACCTGCATTGCAAGCGTGGATACTGCTGTTTAGCAGTGGACCTTGGTGGGCACTAATAGTGACGATGAAGACAAGGAATCATCTTGTAAATTACTCCGTGTGACGATTAGGTGCTGTCAGACGATAGTATTTATATATTTAGTTTTAGTTTTTAAAACAAGGAGAGGTAAAAGTAGGTGGAGTTGTTCTCTCTAGAGGAGGGGCTTTTATACTAACTCACTATTGCATTTATGCAACATGGGTGCAATTTTTATTTCGTGCTAACCGTTATCGATTTTCATGAACAACCATTACTCAGAAGCGTTCATCTTTTTGTCCCGTGAACCGTCACGTGCGTCCAAGATTTCACATTACCTTTTTGATATATTTCTTTCAACCCCATACGATATTAAAGAAAATGATTTAAGTCACCATCATATCTTGTGTAACAAAATGTGTTATACCACAATTATTACGAATTAAATCGATTTTAACGTTTTACGAAAAGACAAAAATACTCAATATTACTAACATATTATAAGTATGAACTTCGATGAAAAATTTTTTTGAATAACTTGTTTCAAAACTACAATGCACAATCACTTTAAAAGCAGAGGTTTTGGAATAAACGAAAAAAAAAACTCGAAACCAAAAAGATTGACAGCATATTTACTCGTATACTTAACCTTTAATGCATTGAATTGATTAAAGCGCAAAAAACAACAATATAAAAAAAACTCTTAATAATAATCAAACATAAATATAATAAAATCAAAAAATTGTATAATACAATTTGATTATTTTTAAATTTCCTTATTCAGATCTAAAATATAATAATAAACAATAATTATTAAAGAAAGTAAAGAACAAAAATAGTAACAATACAGTCGTATACCCTGCGGTACATTGCCGAGAACGCTGGCTGCGTTTTCCCAATTAATTTACAAATAAATTCCCAAAAAAATAAAATAAAATACCTTTAGGAAACTTAATGTCGCGTGGGCCTCACACACACACACACACACACATATACATATACATATATATATATATATATATATATATATATATATATATATATATATATATATATATATATATATATATATATATATATATATATATATAGAATCTCTACAGAAAATGATACAAATATATAGTCATCTCTCTGTGACTTATTATTTTGAGAATATTTTTACGATTTACTCAGATCAGCTTATGACGCTTATGATGTCGCCCCGACTATGCACAAGGTACCATCTTAATTATCTATTTTTATTATATGTTATTCTGTTAGTATCTTCTTAAATGCTTATCTTTTATTGTGACTGATCCTGCATACAGTAGAGACCTCGCGCTTTGTGATATCCTTACTTTCCTAAAAAGACATTTAATTATTCAAAAAAGGCCGTAATAGCTTTCAACCAACACGTGAAAAACATTCCCTGAGATCAATGATCTTTATGTCTTTAAATGTATGAATGAAGAAGAGTTTAAAATTTAATGGATTCTCCTGTAATGGATAAACTGTTTTATATATAAGTTACGCAAAACTTTCAGTTTACTCCACGTATTGATATAATTTTGCACGTATTATGTTATTTCAATTACTGAAGTGATCGTAAATTTGTGTTACTATAGTGAATTTGGCTTAACAAATGCGATTTTGGCTGGTAAGACTATGCTTTTAGTTTCTGTTTAGTGTATAAAACAAATATATAATATGTCGTAGATTAATTAAGAGTAAAGAAACATATTATATCCAAATTTGTGTACGCAAAGACGTACTTTGATTTAATTTAGTATTTCAATTACTTACAAGTTGAACTCAAATTCTCTATAATTTTACTTTCCTTTTTTGGTTTATTAAATAATGTGCTAGTCTTATATTTGCATGTAGTTTCACTAACATTAGCTTAATCGACGACAATTCTCAGATCGCTTGTACGATATGAACAGGTGTTACCATCTATTAGTTACAATACGAGGAGCTTAAACGTTTCTTAACGTTAGGTAAGATTGTAAAATCATATGCATCTTAAATGTGCTTATGTATTTACTTCGATAAAATATATTATATATAATAAGAAATAAAACCTGTTTAATATCTACATGGAATTAAGTATTTACTAAGAAAGTAATTCTTTTACTTTACCAGCCCGTGAAATTCAACAGATGGTCATGAATCTCTCCCATTATATAGAGGGTTTTCCATTTTAGTGCCAGAGGTCTCGAATTTTAGACACTACTCTCAGTCTCTAGTCTGGGTATTTTACATATGACTTGAACAAAATGGTTACTGCATTACACAAGTTCAATTTGACCTGTATGAGGAGATGGATTCCCTCAGTCCCCGAGCGGTCGCATGCGGCCGTACCCACCCACAGCACTTTAAACCTTAAAACTTATATTTAGAGACTACTTTTCTTTACCGCCTGCTCGGGCCTCGGTGGCTGAGGGAAGCCGCCAGCCCCTCCCCCTTCCCAACCAGAATGAAATACTTGTCAGTACCTAATAGTAAAAGTTGTCACAATAGTATCAGTCCTTCGTTCAAGTACACTCATCGCATGTCTAAACTTCTTCCAAAAATTTTCCTTGACGGCTGAGCACGTGGTAAATTCGTCAAATTCCGGGTAATACAATTTCAGTAGTGTCTGCAGTAATCGAAATAGGGGTTGTCGCGTTATATAAAATTTACGGCAAACGCCAGCCGATGAGTTACTACGAGTCTCGGTCCCCACATTGATCGGGCTCGGATTTCTATGTAATACCTCCGCAGAATTTAAAAAGGGATTTGTGTCTAACAAAAACTTTTAAACAATACATTGTGACTAAAACGTAACTTACCTTATGCAAGAAGTTAAAACATTATCAAATATACTTTATTATTTCTATTAGGGACAAAAATTAATGATAAGAAAATCCTAAAATATTAGCACAACAAACCGCTAATGTAATGTTATTTTAGAGTGGTCCCTAATTTGGCTTATTTGGAGCTGACGAATGATTTCGAGGATAGTAATATTATATCTGTTTGAATGTTAAAGGATAATATTAATACAACATTGGATGAATGTCAAATATTTTTAATCTAAATAAAGTACATCTTGAAAAAAGTAAATCTTCGAAAACATTACTTGAAGGCGATTACAATTATTTATATATAACAACTACCTACCAATTGTTTTTATATAATACACATAATTTTTTTGATTACATTATTTGTATACATTACGGCTAAGAGCAAAAGTGCGGACACACCTAGTTCTAGCCGGCTACTACTAGGTGTGTCCGAATGCCGTTGTTTAAACTTAGGTATACCATTAAACTTATCAAAAATGCGAAAACACGTATCAAGTAATAACAGCGACAGTAGGTTAAAGAGCGGCTGGTTTAAGGCCTTTTGGCCACCTTAAAACCACCGATAATTAAAAAAAAAGTTTTGTCCTATAAATTTCAATTAATTTATGAATTTTATAGAATACAAATAAGATTAACCAACCACAATCGAATGTACCTCGTTATAGCCAGCTAAATCGAGATGTATCCACACTTCGATTTTTATCTGTAACATATTTAATAATAATAATAAACATTTATTTCGGACCATGATCCATATGGCTTAGTAAGTAATTTATAAATTAAAATATGTTAGTAACAACATTAACAAATTATAAATTATTAATTCATATATCTCTGCCCTCTTTCCACTGCACCAGACCCGCAGCAGCACAGTAGTTACGTATATGTAACCAGTGCAGCAGTAATTGGCAATCTGGTTTCCCCACAATAACTCTCAGGATGCTGTTGTTGATCCCCCTTAGCCTGCGTATCAGGGATGCTGTTCTTATTCGCAGAATAGCTTGAAAGCTATCACTTACCGCGTCAACATACATGTCTAATGAACTGCATAATCATTGAAGCCCCAACAAAACTTTAAAAGCATTATTGTATTGCACAAGAAGAAAGTTGTTGGCCCGCTGCGTATAAGTATCCCACAGGCTGCACTTGTAGAATGATAGTGAAAACGCCTTAAAAAGAGTATTTTCACTTGTCACACGCATGTTGCACCGGACCGACAACGCTCTTCGCTCCCTCTCTTTATCATCCTAACTATGTGGCCAGGGTATTTAAGATGAGACACTCTCTTGGGTACTATACCATAAAGGTACACCGAAGGAACTGTTTTAGGCTTTTTAGTACCCACTCGAAACACCATAACCTCACTCCTCTTTATATTATATAGGATGGCATGAAACATGGCGTATTTTTAACACACTCCTAGCAGATGTCTGAGTGCATCAATCAAGGGATTCAGTACCACCATATCATCTGCATAATTTATGTTATTTATAAGCTCTTCGATCAAGTGATATATAGATTAAAGAGCACCTGGGAGATCAGACCACCCTGTCTTACCTGGTTAATTTGATGATCGTACCAGAATTGGAAAAGGTTGATCAGCTCTTTAAGTACCACCTTTCTCACATAATTTTGGCCATAATATTTTGTAATTAATCAAGTCGCGCAATCAACTCGCAAGAAAAATGCAGCGTACATGGCTGTATTTCTATCGGTATAGTACCAGATTGTGCGCTTGATCGCCAAAATAGTAGTTTCAGTAGACAGCCCAACTATAAAACCGAATTGAGCATCATGTAAATAGAGCTGTCTAGTCACTCCACGCTCAATAACACCGTCAAGAACTTTAGTTGGTACAGTAGTTAAGGAAATTGGCCTATAATTTATGGCGGTAATGTCTGTGGTGGTAATGCTGGTCGTTTTCGCGATGTTATTGGTGGCCGTGTTGGTGGTTGGTGGTGGACAAGCACCACCACCATCACTAACACTGTTAGCAACACCACTGTCTACCAGTACCAATACCAGCACCAACAAAAGGACTACGCTTTACCTAAGTCCTTTATACCTACGAGTATAAGCCTATCTTCATTTCTTCTTATGACATTGGAAAAGGTTATAGATAGCTATATTAGGGATGTGGCTCTAGCTACGAGGCCCATACATCACAACCAGTCCCTTTCTGAAGTATCACCGATCTTATTCTTAACTAAGGGTACAACTATCGGCCTCATCGGTTCAGTAGGCTTAGTAGTAGTTTTCCATATTTAACACGGTCAAGGAAGACTGCCATATTTGTCAAACGTGTGGACAAGTTGTGGTGGCCAGTTTGCTCGAAGTCTATACACTAAATATGAGTTAATATTATTGTTATCATAAAACATGCTTTGGCTAGCGATTGATTTAAAACTTTGTTTAAATTTTGATATCTTAATGTTGATTGTTAAGAAATTACATAAAGAGGATACCCGCGGAGTCTCTTTTGTCACTACATCTCCGGAACGTCATTTCGGAACAGTTGTAGATTTTAAATAACTGATAATTATAATCAGTGAAACTTCTATTTATATGTCAAAAATAAATATTTTTAATTTCATGTCATATATTATTATGTATTATGAAATTAACATAAGTTTATTTTATCACGTGGGCGTTGTGAGAGGCAACTATGGGTTCTTTAAAACAATCTTATGTCTTGCGATAAATGGTGATATAATTATCTCGACCACGCTAGACATAAAACATCCAGGCCGAGGATAGAAAGCAGCGTCTAATGTCTGCTTGGTTTTTTTATATATATAAAATAAGAGTAGCAAACGAGCACACAGTCCATCTAATGGTAAGTGGATGCTATGGCCCATAAATATCTACAATAAACCTCGAATAAGAATCAAAATGCAGAAGCTTTGTCCCCCTGAGGACTAAGATGGAATGCCTCATTTTACCAGTAAAAAGGCTCTCCGGTTATCTACACTCACCATACGAAACACAGTAGCATTAAGCTGCTATTTTACGCTGGTATTATACGAGACCGTGGTCCTACCAAGGCCGCGCCGTGCCATTCGTGCTACAACGATAATATAGCTGCGACATGGTTCTACCACGTACAAACAGTGATCTTTAATCCACTTACTCATTAACTGACATAGAATGACATCAGTCATACTGTGTATAGAAGATAGATCCATACTTACCGATATTTAAACGTAATGATTTCTTAAATTTACGCGAACACTACACATTGAATAAAACTATTAATTATAGGATCCCAAGCAGATGGTAGCACCCAACCATCTTCTCTATTGAAATTTGGATGTTTTTTAATTTCAATAGCCTCGCGTATCATCCTTGGTAGGAATCGGTGTTCTTTTGCGAGAATTTGTGGTTTATCAAATCTAATGTAATGGTGGGGACGATCTTGAACATGTTCGCAGACTGCAGACTTCCCAGAGCGTCGGTGCTTCACATCAGCTATATGTTCCTTCACGCGGGTTTTTATAGATCTCTTTGTTTGACCTATGTAAGAGAGACCACATTCACAATCTAGCTTATACACACCTGCATCTTGTAGAGGAATATTACATTTGATGGATGGTAAAAATTGACTAATCTTCTTCAGCGGCTTGTAGTATGTCTTAATGGACGCTCGCTTCAAGATGTAGCCAATCTTGTCCGTGACTCCTCTAACATATGGTAGTAGAGCAGGCGCGCGCTCGACTGTGGCCGGCTTCACTCGTTCACTGTGACGTAGGCGCGGGACCCGAAGCTTGTTGTCTTGCAATACTTGCTCGACGTGCTGAAGCTCCGCGGCCAGATGTTTTCTGTCACAGATCCGGATATGTTATCCTGATAACACTATTGGTCACACTGTGTATAGGAAAAAGACCCATACCAACCGATATCTAAATGGTGAATCTCACCATCATCCTTCACAGTTAGCTACCGTGGGTAAATCTTTGTTTCAGAGAGCACGAGGGATCTGTGACAGAAAACATCTGGCCGCGGAGCTTCAGCACGTCGAGCAAGTATTGCAAGACAACAAGCTTCGGGTCCCGCGCCTACGTCACAGTGAACGAGTGAAGCCGGCCACAGTCGAGCGCGCGCCTGCTCTACTACCATATGTTAGAGGAGTCACGGACAAGATTGGCTACATCTTGAAGCGAGCGTCCATTAAGACATACTACAAGCCGCTGAAGAAGATTAGTCAATTTTTACCATCCATCAAATGTAATATTCCTCTACAAGATGCAGGTGTGTATAAGCTAGATTGTGAATGTGGTCTCTCTTACATAGGTCAAACAAAGAGATCTATAAAAACCCGCGTGAAGGAACATATAGCTGATGTGAAGCACCGACGCTCTGGGAAGTCTGCAGTCTGCGAACATGTTCAAGATCGTCCCCACCATTACATTAGATTTGATAAACCACAAATTCTCGCAAAAGAACACCGATTCCTACCAAGGATGATACGCGAGGCTATTGAAATTAAAAAACATCCAAATTTCAATAGAGAAGATGGTTGGGTGCTACCATCTGCTTGGGATCCTATAATTAACAAAATTAAACCCAAACCCAAGCATACCACTGCAAGACTTCATGATACTATAAGCTCGTTTTGCGTAAATCGGACCAAAAATTAATATTAAAAAACTGAAGGTAGCCGGACTAACTATGACGTTGGGACGTCAAACATCTCAGTCCCCCCCGTGACCATGGGCGCTGTAAAGCACCCGAAACGTCGGGATAATAATAAAAATAAATTAAAAGTAATTAAACGCGATAAAATCCGTAAATAATAGTTTTATTCGATATTTAAACGGTTAATCTCACCACCATCCTACACAGTTAGCTACCTTGGGAATTTTTTGTTGCAGAGAGCACAAGGGATTTGTGTCAAGCAAGTTTTGCACGACAACAAGCTTCGGGTTGTCATAGTGGCCGAGGGAATCCAGCCAAAGACGAGCTACATCCTCACAGATTGGCTACATTTTGAAGCGGCCCCCCATAAGAACATACTACAAGCCGCCGAAGAAAATAATTCAGTTCATATCATCCGTCAATTGTAATATCCCTCTGGAAGATGCAGGAGTGTACAAACTTGATTGTGTATGTGGTGCCTCTTACATAGGTTAAACGTATCGCTGATGTGAAGAATAGACGCTCCGGGAAGTCTGCATTATGTCAACACGTTCAGGTTCGTCCCAACCATTATATCAGATTTGATAGACCACAAATCCTTGCAAAAATACACCGTTTTTTACCACGGATGACACGCGAGGCTATTGAAATTAAAAAGTATCCTAATTTCAATAGAGAGGATTGATGGGTGCTGCCATCTGATTGGGATCCTATAATTAACAAAATTAATCCCAAACCCATGCATACCGTTGCAAGACTTCAAGGTACTGTAACCTCGTTCTGCATAGATCAGATCAAAAATTAATAATTAAAAGTTGAAGGTTAACTATGACATCGGGACATCAAACACCTCAGTCCCTCCCGTGACCATGGGTGCTGGAAAGTGCTCGAACGTCAGGAATGAAAAAAGTTAAAATTATACGCGATTAAATCCGTAAAATTAATATATAAAGTTTTATCCAATAAAATCCATTAAAACATCTTCTGCTAATCTATTTAAATTTGATATTTGTTTTGTGCAAAGTTTCTAGTGTTAGAAATAAAATATATTTTGCTAGACTATGATTATAGCTTTTAAGATAGCAGTCAGGAATATACGTAGGTATAAAGTACATTTAGTGGTATAAGCACATTCTCACGTTCTATTTTATTGACTCATGAAAATAAAACCGCCAATGTGGAGTAAGTCCTTAGACAAAAAGTTTTCAATAGCAGTTCAAACTTCCGTTATACGACATATAGCGCTCTCCTTTTAGTCTGGAAATCGACGCCAACTCTTGTTCTTCAAGTACTAAATTGTCGTCTTTAAAATTTAGGTTCCCATGTCATAAAAATATGTTTTATTAAATTATATAACGAGCTTAGGTTAATAGAAGCATATTTTTATAAAAAAGAAGGATAAGTTTTATGCGATAGCATAACATTACATGTTTATTTTATTAACAAAAAAAAACTTCCCTCAGAACTTTGTAGAAGTGAATAATCATTCTTGATTTGTAGAAAATATTGTTAATAGTTTTATTGGCTTAGAACCCCTATATTTTATTTTTTTATTTTTTTTTATTTTACAACTAAAATACATACTAAACAAAGTTCATAAATACAGTGCAACATAAACCTATATAAGATTTTTCTGCACACTGCGGTTCGCCGTCTTTCGAGCGCAAACATTTTAATATTATTTAGAGTAAGAAGGTAGTTCGCTCATTTCTATACAAATAACATGAGGATGAGTTGTAGTGGCTATTTAGTATATGGTATGCAATTCTGCGGTTTTATTCTGTCACTTGGCAACAACTAATGATTAACCCATTTCCGTGTAGTGGTGGTGCAAGAGAGTTCACTATGCCATATCCTGTAGTCTGGTAAGTGTCGTATAGTACGAGTAATAGTTGATAAATAGCAATTAAACAGGTCGTCTTCCTGATTACAATTAAAAATAAAAATAAACCTACCTGTTGCCGATTAGCATGTCAGGCGTGACAAAGAAAAAGGTTGAAATACATTATAACAAATATCCACCTAGAAGAAGGTCCGTGTTAAGGAGTGGACTTTGAATGAGCTGTTATGATGATGATGAAGATAACGACGATGATAAATAGTTATGTTGAAATTAGATGTTTTTTCGTAGAATAAGGGTGACAAATGAGCACACAGTCCGCGTGATAGTGAGTGCTGTGGCCCATAGACATCAGTATCTATTCTCGATTAATAATTAAAATTCAGATGCGTTGTCATCCCTGAAGACTAAGATGGAATGCATAATTATTTCTAGTAAAAAGGGTAACCGGTTCTCTTTACCGACCTGCCTGACCTGCTTTTTTACGCTGGTATTATATATAAGGTTAAGCAATGCGATCGTAAACGATATTAATATGTACCTCCATAGTATCTCTTTGGTACGTAATTAAAAGAATGTTATCACAAATCGTTTGCAATATTATGCTGGGTAATTTTTTTTTCATTTGAAAAAAAGTATGTAAGAGGTAAATGAAATAGAAACCTATGGCACTGATATTTTACATTTTACTTTTATTTTACATTAACTTATAATGAAATTGATGAAATCAATAAATATGAATCAATAAATACTACTAATTTGAAATAAGCTTTTAGTATTAAAAAAACAACAAAATTTTTGAACTAAATTAAAACATTAACTAAAAACTATCGAAACTAAAATAATGCGTACCCAATTAGTAATATTTATTGATAGATCAATTTCATATTATGTTAATGTAAAATAAAATAAAAAACTGTAAAATATGTATTCTATTCCATTCACCAAATACACTCTATTTATTCCAGACGGTAAAAAGTCATCCAGTATATATTTTGTTACACTTTTTGTTGTTTCTTATACTTCCATAGAGACTTATTTAGAAAGATTAGTTGAAATGGTTTCTGCATTAGTGCTTTTGAGAATTGTTTGGGTATCTAGACTGTTGAAGCCTCTTCTAACAGGATGCTCCATCAGGTGTGAGTGGTTATTCAGCCACAGGTCGTGGCGACCGAGCCTCGTCCCTTGTCTAGGTACCTGCGTGCAGGTGATGCTGATATTTGAGGCCAGTAAAATGTTATTGTCGGTCTCTCCCTTACCCCTTGTTGCACCAACGTCTCTATGATCCATGAACTCTTCAATTAAGAACATCTGTCAGTGTTAGTACATTGATGGTTGCGATAGTACAGTAGCATATTGAAGTTACTTGTTAACGTATCCAAGCGCAAGAGCGTCTCCATCGCGTCCCTTGCACAAGTTAAAGTGGAGCGCAACGGAGGGCGAGGAAGATCGCACATGCGATGGACTGACCAAATTAAGACTGCTGTGCGCGATCGAGTGCACAATCGTACAAGGCGGTCAGCCGGGGAGAGTACGGCGATTAACACTAAAATATGTCTTTTGGTAATGAACACGATCGTTCTGTTAAGAGTGTTCCATCGAAGAAAAACTTTTGTATTTGTTAGTATAACATGAATTTGTGAACTAAGCATATTATAAACTTTATTGTAATTAAATTTCTGTTAAGCTTTTTAAATAGATTATTTTTAACTGCAATATATTTTATTTGGTATTGTACAATGTTGATAATACTTTTTTCCTATACAAAGTTTTGTAATCCATACTTTCATGTATGGTAGAAGAAGCATAGGGGTTTAATTATTGTTGTAGAAATTTGGTTCTTAAATGATCATATTCTTAATGCGTTTAGAAATTGTGTGATAAGATAAAAGTGTGGTTTCCAAGAAGATGTTGAGATCAAGATTTAGAAAGGAATACCTCAGTGGTTTGGACACTAAGAATTATTATATGAGGGACAAAGCAAATTCATGCTGCTGCAGTGAGTGCAGAGTTGGCAAGGGACGGCCTAGGCGGAATTTTATCAACCAAATTGGACAAGCTGAATTAACACCTTTAAGCGACGAGCATGTATGCGTAGGTATATATATATATATATATATATATATATATATATATATATATATATATATACATCTACGCATCGCAAGCGAGATTGGTATGTAAGGACCTTCTGGGTGACGGACGTAAGAGACTATGATGATGATGGTTTTACAATATTAATAGGTAATTAATTAATTCATTTATATTCTTACATTTTGAGCTTCGATTCCTCACTGACTTCCACATATAAGTATGTATTATTTTTTATTATTTTATTGGTCAGAGGTGTAGTGGTGGTGCAGGAATATATGCGGGACGATTCCCGTAGGTGCCTTATGAGGCGATAAAGAAAACTAACCAGAGTATTGGGCAGCGCCTTCCTAACAAGAACAAATTAATAAAAACCACTCTTGTCAATCCGACTACCTAGCCTGACAGCTATAGCAAATATCCCTCCCTCCACCAACACGATTGGGTTATTTCGTTCATCCACCCTAAGAAATCTACCCTGAGATGTATACTACCTTATTTCACTTATAATAAAGTATAAATTTAACTTATTTTACCTTAGACTGCTGCTTCAGAATGGATAAACGGAATAGCTCAAACAATTTTGATAAATTGTTACGGTAATGGAATTTACCGGTGTACTGTAGTAATTATAGAAGAATGATATCCTATTTAAGCACACACAAACAGACTTGCGCCTGATTACCACCCCAACGTTAAACTCTTCACTTTGAATCTCCTTACTATACGAGTATGACCTATGTATATATTAATGAATGTTAATTTTTTTTTCTTTATGAACTATATTTTAATCTATTATGACGTGAAAAATATTTAATTATGACATGAAAAGTATTAAATGTATATAAGTATATAGAATGATTGTCAAATGATATTTAAATTTTATTGGATTTTTGTTTTATTTAAGTCCATGGCATGTAAACGTACTTCTTGATTTTGTGTAATTAATTTTCCAATACAATGTAATATTGTTCTATGGAATAAATTACTATGACTATGACTATGACCATAATTTGCAATACACACTAGTTGTTTTTCACTATTTGATAAGAAAAATTTAAATTAAACGCCATAGTTCATTTTTATTCCAAACGTTAAATCGCCCTTTAGCACAGACTTTGAAACTCTCATACATACATACTATAACTACACAGAAAATGTTGGTACATAATATTATGGTATTTCACTCTCTATTAACTCTAACACTTTTGTTATTTTCTAACTCATACCGTACAAAATATATTTAGAAATTTTGAAAGATATTCAACAACCGCTGGTATCCTTGTAATATGGAATACAGACATAAAGAAAAAAAGTTTTTATTCTATAATTTCTCATTTTCTTTAAACAGGAACGAAAAATACGATGCAAATCAAGAATTTTCATTTAGTCAAGAAATATCCTGGCTGTAGATTAATCGTCCGTTGCCAGCTTCTTAAAATTTAAATTATCTGTGGCTACACCCTTGCTGCAGTAAGAAAGTGGGAATTAATATTTAATTTATGAAGGAAGTCTTCTAGTTTACATTAACGAGGGAGTACTTCTGCTGTTGCCTATAAGGTATTAATGAAATGGTTGCAAGGTGTACATCGAAATATATCATAACCACGTAAATAATTATTTATTGTTTGTTGGACTTACACTTGTACTTGTTTCACATAATTAACTTTAAATTATTAATTCACTAACTATAAAAACCGACTGGTTTCGCATCAGAGCATCCAAAAAAAAAATTATTAATTCTTAGAGCTTAAATCTTAGTTTGTAAATATTGTCGAGTTTATGACCCAAATTCAATCTTTTTTAGATCTATTGTAATAGGAAGTAAAAAAATGGTGAGGGATTGCTCATTATGATATATGAAATTTGTTGGTATTGTGGTTGTTAACATCACTGCTGCTCAAGTGGTTCTAGGTTCAAATCTCGAGACGGGTCAAAATCAAATTATTGGGTTTTCTGTCAAGGAATCCTTAGTAGCGTATAATGTATTCCGGAAGTTGGAGATTTTTGAACCCCTTACCTTTGAAATTACGTAAAGATTTTGGTTCTGCGTTTGATCTCCCTCCGGTACAATTACCGTTCTATCGGACTTTGAGAGTGCACCTGTGCTGGCGCATGTACTCGGGCACTATAAACCTTTCCTACACAGATGTCAAGTCTTCGTAGTTTTGCCGCTATGACCGCAATTCGGTCTGGTGGAAAAATAAAAGATTCAAACTTTGTTTTTAATCATCAAGGATAAAATACTATTTTTTTGCCGTATTTATGTATCCAAATCATTTCAAAATGGAGGTAGAATACTTTTTGAGGTTATGACTATCACGTTAGTTATATATTATGTAATAAATACAAGATTAAAAATTCCTTTCCAAAAGACAAATCAAAATGTCTCAAAACTAACAACGTAAGTAATGATACATTCAGTGAAAGTAAATAATATGATGATAAAGCTATCGCAAAAGCAAATGTCAGAGGCAAACACGATAATGTAAGTATGAAACCGATTTGTTGGCACTATTACAAGGTATTTTTGATACGTAAGAAAACAATGGTTTTCACGTGGCCAGATAAATAACCTGTCCAAAAATGATGAGGGTCACAGTATATCTTTTTCAAGAACTCTTTTAGTTTATATTATATTACGAAAAGAACTACTTGTTGAGCTACATATTTTGTTATAACACACGTATGTAAGTGCTACCTATATTGTATACCTCCTTGGCGCACGTGTGTTTAATGTGGAAGTAATAGTAATGAAAATGTTAGTATATATATATACATATATATATATATATATATATATATATATATATATATATATATATGTAATATTATAATTTATTTAGTTCCAAACATACACGCAAATTAACATAACATAATAATTTAATGGAATACAACTAAAAGGGCGTCTATTGAGGAAAAATGTTATAGAAACCACATAGTGTAAAAAGTAATTAAAGTCACTGCCATAAATGGGGCTATTATTTATCTTAAGTTAAAGAATATATGTATCAAAAAAAATCAACTTATTAACGACGCAGAAAAACATAACAACGAAGAATAAATAATAAAACAAAACCGGCCAAGAGCGTGTCGGGCCACGCTCAGTGTAGGGTTTCGTAGTTTCCCACCGTCACAATAAGTGTTCCCACTTATGAGTTTAAAGGTGGGTATCCATTATGTTCGCGCTCCTGAAAGTGCTCCCGGTAGTGGGTATTGTTGTTTCCATCCAAGTTCAAAATGATTTTTCTAGAAAGTCCTTATAAAGTTCTACTTTTCAGATTTTTTCATATTTTCTAAACTTATGGTTCAAAAGTTAGAGGGGGGGGGGACACACATTGTTTTTTACTTTTGGAGCGATTATTTCCGAAATTATTGACATTATCAAAAAATGATTTCAGTAAACCCCTATTCATTTTTAAATACCTTTCCAACAATATATCACACGTTAGGGTTGAAATTAAAAAAAATCACTTCGCACAAAAATTCGAGGAACCCCGACTACGAAGCTCCTTTCGTTATTCGTAAATGATTTTGCTCGCAAATTATGAACCTCTGTGAGGCGCACAGACCACCCCTGGGTTGTCTGTGCACTTCAAAGTGAGTGGTGAGGTTAGAGGTCGGGGAGATGAGAGCCGGGGTATAACATGTGTAATAATAATGCTACCTAATATAATAAATAAAGATATCATTCAGACGTGTGTGTTTGTGTGTGCGTGAATGTGACCGCGCGTCTACCTACAGACGCGCGTAAAGCCTCATTTACATTCAGCCACTGCCACTGCTCCTCGCGCTGCCGGCAATACTTCCTTAAATACTGCCGTAGCAGGATCGCGGGAAGTGTGTATTTACACTCTGCCCTACCACTCACATCACTTTCGGCTTTCGCCTATGGCGGACGTCGAAATAATTACAGCGTCCGCGCTGTGTCTTCTTGCAATACAAAATTATGTTAATAATTTAAAAAGATATCAAGTTCAAAAGAAGATAGATAGATAGATAGAAAATTTATTTGCTTAAAAACATGGTACCTACATAAGATCATCAATGACGTGGAAATGACATGTTTTGCCATAATTGGCATGCAAAAATTATACGAAATACAGCAATTACATAAACCCAATGTTAAACTATTGCATTGCTTAAAAGTTAGGTACAAACATTCTTTTTGAATTCAAATATTATGTAAAATTAAATACTTATACAGATCAACTCTATTTGAATTCATATACAGTAAATTGTTCATAAATCATTAATTTAATTATTACATTATTGTTACATAAATAATATTAAATATTATATGAGATTAGTTAGGCTATTATTATTTTAATAATTACACTACAGTATAAATTAATTCATAATTTTAATTACAATAAAATTATAATTTAAAAATCTCAGTCTATTGTGCAAATATAACCATTCAACTTATTTTACATTTTAATAAATAAATAATCAATATGAGTTACTAATCGTTTTTAGAAATAAAATGTCAATGTTCATTAATTCCTTAAACTAAATTTTATATTAATATAATAAATTTGACAAATTTATAATTAATTATGTACATAGTGTAATACCTATAAATGATAAAATAATTTCAACACATAAGAGGCAATAATGTTAATATTATCTGCAGATAACACCTACTAATTAACAGTAGACGGGGCGGGCTATGGTGGCTGATGATTGAACCATTCCGTTATAGTTACAGTCAATTGAAGTCCACTGGTGAACATAGGCCTCTCCCATAGATTGACTGGCAAGCTGGTTTACAAACGTAGTTTTTTTAATTTTAGTCGCTATTAGGAAGACGCTACTGCCTATCTTCTGATTTGTTTGCCACCCACGTGATGATATGAGGAAGTGGATATTTTTACACCATCACAGCACATTAAACATTCATTCAAATTTTTCTTAACCAACGTGAAAGCTTTATCTCTGCCCTCATAACTCGGCTTATTAATGTGGTATGTGTGGGCAAATTTTGAAGAAATGAATCACTTCTAACATTGTCTTATCTGCAGGACTGGACTTCAAAAGCTGTATCAAAAGAAGAACAACTTAACATACTAAAAACCAAAACGAAAAACAAGTCTAATTTCAACCGACTTCAAAAAAAGAAGGAGGTTCTCAACTCGATTTTCAAAATGGATTATTTTGATGATTCTTTTTTTATTTGTAAGCTGGCGCATGTTACGTAGTCGCATATGAATTTGATCAAGATCAGACCAGTAGTTTTGTGTTATCTTTAATAAAGCGTATTTAATTGACTTCGTCTACGTTATTGATGTTCTCATTTTATATATATTAAAGCCGGTTGTACAAAATTTTTAATTTTACTACTTGTTCATTTAATTGTTCAGATATGCGTAATTTTTTATTCCTGTGTTGGCATTAGGGTAGCCTAAAGTACCTATATAAACATATATCATTAATTTGTGCTATTTTAGTAGCATTTATTTTGATTCGTACTGTTATGAACCGATGTACAAGGTAGCAATTGTTGTTGTAAGCATTATGTAAAGTATATAAAAGTGATTTTTTCATATAATTTATGCAGTCAAACTCTAACCTCTGTTCGGTACACAACTTTGTTATAGTTTATAATATTCCGAAGTGTAAATTAAATTAAATTAGTTTTGCAGCAGTAAAGGTGTCTTTTTTAAAAAGGACCCCAGGCGAGCCATCCTAACAATTTTGGTATCAGAAATGGGATATCCTGGGAAAGCAATTAAAGTACTGGGATTCCCAGGTGTTAGGCGCGTCGCGACAAAGAATTCCCGCCCTAATACTTATTTGGCTCCGTGAACCTCAGCGTTCATCACCACGGTCCTTGGGTAAGGTACCAGCTGTCGACGGTAAGTCTTGGGTACATGTGCCTAAGCCCGCACAGTTGCACCTGTGGTCGACGATAAGACTCTGCTACTAAGCGCGAGCTCGCACCGCATCATTCAGAAACTCCTGCTGCTCCATCGTGGTCGACGATAAGTCTGCACTTTCGAGTGTGAGCTCTCATCACAACCAATTGCACTATCGGATCACCGGACAGTTTGACTCCCCACCAACATCAGACCTTGCATCATCACCACCATCACCACGTGTAAGGTTTCTTCACGGACAACGCAACGTGACTTCGAGGTATCGTCGTAATTTAAGACTTCCTGAGTCGTCGAATAGGTACTCAAGCCACCGCTGCAATTGACGTCATCGCTGCAGTGTCGAATTAACTGACACGCTTTGGAAAACCAAGATGTTCGTGAGAATCTACATTTTGTGAGAAATTTTTATATAATATAAAATTAAAGTTTCTAAAGTTATTAATCAAAGTGAAACAAGTGAAAGTGATTTAATCTAAAAAGTAATCAATTATAAGAGATTTATTTTAACGTTAAGTCATTGTATTTTAATACCTATTTGTTTAACATATTTTGTTGTGTTCTGATGATCTGTACTGTATTTTAAAAATATTACCTATTAATTAATGTTCTCTAAAAAGGTAAAAGCAGAAGAAGTTAAAATTTCGAACTCTGACTCCTCAGATAGTGCACTCTGCGTCTGCGTCTGTATCAAATCCAACACGGAAAAATATTAAATTAAAAATGTCCGAAAAAATCACCCTTTCAGTCCTTATCAAATTCTTTAAGCCCTACAATGGGGATCGCGAGTCTTTACCAGCATTTCTTACGAATTGCGAAAATGCAATTTCATTGGCAAGTACAGACCAACAGAATGTTTTGTTTATTTTGTCCCAACTTGAAGGAAAAGAACAATTAGCTTGTTGCTTAAAGAAATTTAGTAGTTGGCCCGAATTAAAACAATTTCTTAAATCGACATTCGGAGAGAAAAAACATTCAACGCATTTACTTGTAGACCTACGAAATTGTAAACAGTTTCCTTCTGAAGATGTGACACAGTATTCATTAAGGATTGAATCATGCCTTACGCGGATCCAATCCGACATTCACTACAGCTGTGAGGATGAAAAAGAACTTTTAGGTAGACTTGCAGCAATGGAAGACTTAGCTTTAAATACTTTCTTATTGGGTATGAATTCTAGTTATTCGCATATTGTACGCTGTAGGAACCCTCGAACTTTATCCGATTACGCATGCTATCGAGGAAGAAAAGTTATTTAAATTAAGTAAATTATCGCTGCGCTCATCTAAATCGTGCTCAATTTGCCACAAACTCGGACACACTTCTTCCGAGTGCTACAAAAATAAATCAAAGGTTTCCTATCCTAACCTCCATCATCTTAACTCTAATTCTAATTCATTGCATAATAAAAATTCAAATAATCACAATAATAAACCTCCTTCTAATTTTAATCCCAATAAAATATGTGCATATTGCAAAAAGAAAGGCCATTTAATAAGTGAGTGTTGCAAGCTCAAGTTTAAAACCAATAATATGCGCCCCGATGAGTGTACTGCACTATCAAGTACACGAGTACCGAACACTAGTAATGTGCCGGACAATGATCGCTCTAATGTACATGTTGTTTGCGCCTCTGAAAATAACAATGATAATTTAAACTAAACAGGGTTTCGGTGCCGTGTCTGCCGGAACGTATCATTAATTTAAATGACACGAAAACTATTAATCTCTCTAAATCCCGTGTTCCTAAATTATCTTATAGAACACGGATGCCAAAAAATATTAATGAACTTATTTTAGATTCTACGTTCAACGAGTCTTCAATGGAGTCTCAAGGTTGCACCTGTGATCAATTCTCGGTTGCACAGGATTCTAATTTTAATGCACCTTCGTCTGAATTAACATGCTCCACTTCAAATAAAAGACTCGTGTCCACTTCAAATAAAAGACTCCTGTGTTCTTAAGTTATTTTTAACACAGAGTAATAAAAAATCACGCAAGAAAACGTATACAATAAATAATATTAATAATAATATTTCTCTGCCTCATGATACGTTAAAGACTAATTTTAATGAAAAGCCCCTATGTTTTCTTATCGATACTGGTTCTTCGATTTCTATTGTGAAATATTCTAGTTTATTAAATCAACCAGTTCTAGGGACTGATATAATTACAATGAAAGGTCTCAGTGATAATGACTCCACATGCTCATCTCTTGGGTCTATTAAGATTGATTTTGAATACCAGATTTCTTCTAAGAGTAAGATAGTATTTAGTTTTTGTTTCATGCAATTGACGACACAATTAGTTTACATTACGATGGTAATATAGGTAGCGATTTTATACAACATTTTAACGTAGACATACAATACTCTATTAGTTCTCTTAATTTACAAGGTCATGCAATACCCTTTTATTTTAGTAAACCACTATATGTTATACCTCCACGGTCGGAGATGGTAATTGAGTGCCAAGTAGCCAATTTATTAGAAGTAGGTGATTGTAAAGAAGCCTTAGTATTAGATCAGAAAGTTTGCGAAGGCGTATTTTTAGCTAATTGTATTGTAATGTTAAAGCCGAATAATAGAGTTAACGTTACCATCTTAAACACTATGGAAAACGAAATCGAAATTAAAAACTTTCGGGTTCAATTGACTCCATACCAACCTATGTCGTCAAAATTAGATAACACTCATAAAGAAATTATTCATAACTTAAATTCTTTAAATATTGATCGTTCTCAAAAAGTGCTTGAACAAATACGATGCTCTCATTCAAATTCCCAAGAAAGAAAAGCATTAATGACGTGTATCTCAAAATACACGGATATATTTCATCTTGATGGTGAATTGTTAACCCCATACAAACAGTGTTCGACATTCTATTAATACCGGGAATGCACCTCCTATACATGTAAAGTCATACCGTTTTCCCGAGATACATAAAGATGAAGTCGAGAAGCAAATTAAGAAAATGCTTGACCAAAATATTATCAGAGCCTCCACTTCGCCTTGCAATGCCCCAGTTTGGGTTGTCCCAAAAAAATTAGATGCTTCTGGTAAGCAAAAGTGGCGAATTGTTATTGACTATCGCCGATTAAATGATGTCACTGTTTCTGAAGTTTATCCTCTTTCCCTCATAACAGATATTCTCGATCAATTAGGTCATTCCAAATATTTTAGTACACTAGACTTAGCCACTGGATTTCATCAAATTCTTAGATCCTAAAGATACTGAAAAAAAGGGCTTCAGTGTTACCACTAATGATGTTTCTGGGCATTTTGAATTCACACGTATGCCTTTTGGCCTCAAAAACGCCCCATCAACCTTCCAAAGACTGATGAATTCTGTTCTTTCTGGACTACAAGGTCTTCATTGCTATATATATTTAGATGACCGTATTGTGTACTCTCATGATCTTGACTCGCACGTGAAAAAACTTGAACTAATCTTCTGTAAATTCAGAGAGGCTAATTTAAATTTACAACCTGACAAATGTGAGTTCTTGCGGCGAGAAGTCGCTTATCTCGGGCATGTAATTACAGATCAAGGTGTTTCGCCTAACCCTGATAAGGTAAAGGCTATTACTCAGTTTCCCACACCTAAGACTCCTAAAGACGTAAAGTCATTTCTTGGATTAACAGGTTACTATCGTCGTTTCATAGAAAACTTTTCTCATATCACAAAACCTCTTACTTCCTTACTTAAAAAAGACACAACCTTTCACTGCTCTTATGAGCAAGAACATGCTTTCAATCAACTTAAACAAAAGTTGGTTACAGCTCCTTTACTACAATATCCTGACTTCTCTCAACCTTTTGTCGTAACTACCGACGCTTCTAATTACGCTATTGGCGCAGTTTTGTCTCAGGGCGAGATTGGTAAAGATAAACCTATAGCCTATGCATCTCGTACCTTAAATAAACAAGAAGGAAACTATTCGACTACAAAAAAGGAATTATTAGCAATACTCTTCGGTATTAATACTTTTCGACCGTATCTTTATGAGTATAAATTTAAGATTGTAACAGAACATCGCCCTCTTACACGGCTATTCAATGCCAAAAATCCAGGTGGACGTTTTCTCAAATAGCGATTAAAATTAGAGGAATACGGTTTTGAAGTCGTTTACAAGCCAGGTAGAATTAATTCAAATGCGGATGCATTATCTCGTAATCCAGTAAACGCTATCACGCATTCTAAATTAAAGAAGACTACATATGAACAATTTTTTAAGAAACAATTTACAAAAACAATTTCTAATGATACACAAATTGAAGAGCACAATCAAAGTTTATATACTGCAAAACAAAAAATAATTGCTTGTCCAGTCTCTCTGGACTTTGATTGCTCTATGCCGAACTGTGAACAGCTATTGTCAATGATAAATAATACTGCCGAGTTGTTATCAGCGGAACGCGAACCTGAAACCGTACACTCGGTCGACTCTAACAATAAAACATTTTACATTCTTTACACTAAAGTTCATCATTATGACGAGACAAGTTATAAGACAATTTATAATTTATTACGTAAGTTTAGGGACGTTTAAATATTTCTAAAGATAATTACGATACTGAGATAGCATTATCTGACTTTTCGGAACCATTTACAAAGTTAGTGGACTTAAAAATTTACAATATATCTTATATTTTCCATGGAACAAATATTAAGGTTCACATATACAAGAATCGAATACAATACCCTTCTCCAGCCGAGATTCCAACCATTTTAAAAGAAAACCACGGGACTACCGCAGCTGGTCACTCAGGTACAAAACGCATTTATAGTAGAATTAAATCTTTGTTTTACTGGAAAAATATGCGCGCAGACATAGAACGCTTCGTTAAAGATTGTACTCTATGTCAAATTAATAAGCCGTTGCGCGCTTGTAATAAGGCACCCATGGTCATAACGTCGTCAAGCACCAAGCCGTTTGAAAGATTAGCGCTAGATATTGCCGGTGTCCTACCTAAAGCGGGTCTTCAAAAATTTAAATACATACTAACGCTCCAGGATGACTTAAAATAAAAAAATATATTCTCGAGTCCACACCATCCCCAAACAAATGGCGCATTGGAACGTAGTCACGCCACCCTTAAAGAATATTTAAAATCATTTGTAAATGAGAACCAGGACGACTGGCACTGTTATCTTGCTACTGCAATTTTATCTTACAATACCACTCCATATTGTACTACTGAATTTACTCCTTTTGAATTATTGTACGGACATAAGCCATTTATTCCTAGTAGCATACACAACTCTGATGAAAATACAACCTATCACGAGTACATTCGCGCTCTACAATATAGAATGAAATACTCCCGCGAAAAAGCTTTAGAAAATATAAATAAAAGCAAGGAATCTTCAAAAAGATACTATGACGCCTCTTCGCGAGAAATATCTTATAAAGTAGGTGATTTAGTATATATTAAACAGCACCATAGATTGCGCAAGGCCCTGTCTCCTATTTGGAAGGGGCCTTTTAAAATTATTAAGGTTAACAGCAAAAATAATGTTACTGTATGCATAAATAGGAAACACGTAAAATACCACATTAATGAAATAAAACCAGCGTAAATTATGTAATAATTGTTTCAGATTTCTCCTCCGATCGAGTTATTCAGAACCGATTGAACAAATTGTACATAGTCCAGGATTATACTTCGATCCGACTTCTATGGCATACTTCTACAACGATTATTGGAATGTAGTAACCTATGTGGAAATAATACCTATAAAGCCTTATTTAAAGAAAATTGATCAATCTTTATCAAGCATGTCTAGTTTTTGTGAGAAGGCTCAAAATACCGCGATTATTACTATAGATTGCAAGGATATAATAAACCCGTTAGAAATTTTAATTAACGCTAATTATATCTATCTAATTTTTTAAATTATATCCAATTATATATATCTATGTATATATATATATATATATATATATATATATATATATATATATATATATATATACATATATATTTTATACCGAAAACCCTATTAATCGCTTTAAAAGATGTCTTGAATTTGGCGGTCAAAGTCTTAAGTTTTTCTTCGGTACATTAGATGCCGATGACGCCAGAAAATACGATGAAGCTATTTCTACTTGTCAGCATAATGAAAACGAGATATATTCGCTAATGAAAGACAACATACACATTGTTCAATCAACCATAAATAATTTAAATGTTTCTATTCGTCAATTAAATAATAACGAAATTAGATTAAATAAACAAATAGAAATATTAAATTACATATTTTCTGAAAATTCTAAAATTACTACAGACTTAATTAGTTCAGCAAAAATAAATTCTATTTTTAATGTGATTGAAGGTTTACTGCTATCGGTTTCAAACATACTAGATACAATTTTAAACTCTATTTTATTTGCAAAATCAAACATCCTCCATCCCTATGTCTTAACTCCCACTAAGTTATTTAAAGAGCTCTCTAATAGCAAAATGAGCAAAATTAATGTGGAATTTCCCATTTCCTTATCATTAGAGAATATACATACAATTATTGATTTAGCCGAATTAACTTCGTATTACTATAATAATAAGATAGTATTTGTTATAAGAATTCCTTTAATTAACCCTATAAAGTTTAGTGTTTATAAGATTTTACCATTACCTACACAACTACACAAAATTTACAAACTTATGTTCTCATTCATCCTTCCAAGCTGTATGTAGCCCTTACGGATTATAGATTAAATTACTCATTGTTTGATAGCTTAAGTGAGTGTAAAAACGTAAACAATAAGTTTATGATATGTTTGTCACCTTCAGTTTTATCCACAATTAATAATACAACCTGTGAAACTCAACTCTTGACTGAAGTAATCATGTCACTTCCAGAAACATGCGATTCGAAAATAATATATGGTAATATTAATTTATGGCAAAAACTTATGTTCTACTAATTATGTTCAGTCTAAACCAAATAAATTGACTGTTAAATGTACAAATGATAATAAGATTTCTGATTATACCGTACAAGGCACTGGAATATTATCTTTAAAAAATGATTGCGTTGCATATTACCAAACATTGCAATTTCACCCATCGCATAATTATAAGGCTGTGCTGCCTAGCCAAATATCAATCGATTTTAACATAGTTGAAGATAATTGTTGCAAATACAATTTATTAAACCACAGTTCTAATGTCCTAAACCCAATTACGCTAACAGACATTGATTTAGAATCATTAAAATTAGCGTCATATAAATTAGATAGCTTAAAGAATCAAATTCATCAAGCCGAGAATCAACCTCATATTGTTAAATACGGGCATTATTATTCAACGCTTACTTATATTGTAATTGCCAGTATTTTTAGTTATATACTGTATAAGATATATAATAAATGCTTTTCAAATTGTTGTAAAAATACATCTTGTTGCATCCAAATATATAATCAGTGTTATAATAAAAAATGTAATAAAAACGATACTAATGTTAACACTTCTATTGAACTAACGGATATTTCAGATGAATCAATTGAATGCGACAAGAAATCGATTAGCAGTCTCCCAGAAATAGAGATAAGTAAAAACAAGGACAAGGTTCAATTTAGGAAATTTAGCAGAGCTTCTTATAACCGAAATTTAAGCAATTATTAAAAAATTAAAATTTATTAATTACTTTTCTTAACATGTTTCTTGTTATAAATTAAATAATATTGCTAATATACTTAATAAGAATAAAATGTATAAATTTCTTCTTAAAGTTATTTTAATATTTCTAATCATGTTTTAAGTTTCAATTGATAATTATTATTAATATTGTTAAATAACAATTAAAATTGTAAAATTCTTTTCAAAACTATTTTTTTAATTTTTAAACAAGTTTCTTAGTTATTAATCGATTAATATTTGTATTACTTTACTTTATAATTTAGCGATTAAAATTCAATCATTTCTTTTTAAGTTTTATATTCATTATTATTATGTTTCTTAGTTGTTAATTGAATAAGATTGTCAATTAAAATAAAGCATTAGCTATTGCAATTGTATCAGTTAAAATTTTTATAATTATTGAATGATTTTACTGTATTTCAATATTTTATTGTATTAACTTAGGATATTGACTTAATTGTATCCTACGTTTATCTTAAAGGATAAGCCTCCGTCTTAAGGGGGGAGATGTTATGAACCGATGTACACGGTAGCAATTGTTGTTGTAAGCATTATGTAAAGTATATAAAAGTGATTTTTCATATAATTTATGCAGTCAAACTCTAACATCTGTTCGGTACACAACTTTGTTATAGTTTATAATATTCCGAAGTGTAAATTAAATTAAATTAGTTTTGCAGCAGTAAAGGTGTCTTTTTTTAAAAAGGACCCCAGGCGAGCCATTCTAACAGTACTGCATTTGTTTTATTTTTATGCTGCCTAATATATATAATTCAATTATATCGCGTAGTATGATTCATAAAAAATACTAGTTAGCAAGAATTATGAAATATGATGAGCACGGTTACCAGCTAATTTAAAAATAAAGACAATAAAATAAATTTAGATAAAAACTGTTGTTTCAAAATATTTTTACCGTAACGTAAAGCAAGGGTCAATTTTTAAGGATTTAGAACGCGTTTAATTTACTTATGATTGAGTACACTGCGCGACTATGGGTTCTCGTCGCAGAAGTCGTTGTGAACGGATTAAATTAGAAATCAAGCAAAGATATAAGTATCTTAATTATTGTATTTTATAAATAAAAGACAAACCAAGACGTAGATAACTTGAAAAGCAACACTTTATGGTTTTAAATCACTACATATTGGCCTCACTTCATTCACTTTGCTTTATGACGTCATTTGGAAATGAATAAGAGTTAATTAATTTAATGCATTTTTGACAAAATAAAGCAAAAAAAGATTTAGATTAAATGAAACGATTTTAATACAAACATGGCTTATAATGGTCTTTACAATGCGATATGGTACATTCTTGAAAAGCCTCATATTCAACAGTGAAGTTCAAAAAACGGTTGATGTGATTAGAGGGATTACATTGAAACCTTAAGCGTTTTAAATCTTTATCAAGGATTTTCAACGTATTCTATAGCGTATTCATTACCCAAATATAGGTAGTACTTTTGAGGTAATATCATCATCAGGTGATCATTTCCTGAAAGAGTTGCAACGACGCAAGGCGGACGGATTGGTGAGAAGGTACAGATCCAAACCTGTAGACTAGTAGTACTACATATCTATATGGCCGCGTGTTGCATTTGGATAAATGATTCGCATATTATTCCCACTCAGACATCTCTCAAAGAAATCGGAAAATCAACACTACTATATAGCAGTAACTAATGTTTCGGTAGGGAATTATTAAGAGCGCGTAAAAGCCCATGTCTGTACGTATATAAAAATTACGATATTTAGAATGATAATGACTTATTTTTAGACATAATTGTTTTCAGTTTTGAACTTGATCTATTATCGCCTTCATTATCACCATAGTGCATCACAAGTAGGTCTTCTTCAATCTCCCTAAGGGATGCCATAAACACGGTCTTGAGCCACCTGTATCGGTTGATTTTCGTGACATTTTTTTTATAGAAGAGGGGGCAAACGAGCATGCGGCTCACCTGATGTTAAGTGACTACCGCCGCCCATGATCAACCGCAACACCAGGGGAATTGCAGGTGCGTTGCCGGCCCTTTAGAAAGGAGTAAGTTCTTTTCTTGAAGGTCCCCAAGTCGTATCGGTCCGGAAAAATCGCTGGTGGGAGAGGTTGTACGCGGAAGAAAACTCCTCTTGAAACGTACAGTAGTGGACCGCCAAGCATCCAGATGGTGTGGATGGTATCAGGACGTTTGCCGCGTAGTGCGTTCACGAAATTTGGCGGCTGGGATTAATCCGAACAATTCCTCAGAGCACTCCCCGGGATAGATGCGATAAAATACGCAAAGAGATGCAACATCTCTTCGCAGTGCCAGTGAATCGAGCCGATCGGAAAGCACTCGGTCGTCGACGATTCGAGCCGCTCTGCGCTGGATGCGGTCAAGTGGAAGGAGCTGGTACTGGGGAGCCCCAGTCTAGAGATGGGAACAGAATTCCATGTGCGGCCGAACCAGCGCCTTATAAAGTTGCAGGCGGTGTGCATTTACATTTCTTACCAAGTCGTCACTTCATATACTTGGGGTAGCTCTGCATTGCGTTTAATGGTACAGTGCAGCCGCTGGAGAACATTTCTTCTCCACGAGTTGTCGGTTTCACGAACTATATGGCCTGACCATTGTCACTTCAGTCCTTTACATTTTTCTTATAGTAGAGGGTTCAAACGAGCATGCTTTGCACACATTCACTAGAATGTTTTAATAGATTCAGGCACGCTAAATAATTATTTACCGGCTAAAGCGTTGCAATTACCTTGCATTGCAGACCGACGCCGGAGCCTTAATAAAACTGGGGTCCGAGCGTATTCATTTTCAGCTCGTCTGCTCATATGAGTTTAAAGTCATTTGGGCGAAATTTTTCAAAGCCGAGTATTTTTTCCGCGGAACGAGCTGTTCTCGCCAGTTAAATAACACTCGTTAACTTTGAGCGCAGCATCCCCCCAGGCAATTATTTTTAAACATAACATTCCATTTATGCCGTGTAGTGGCGGTTAAGAATATCCACTACCCCATATCTTCCCGTGGGTGTCGTAAGAGGCGACAGAGGGAGACAGGCAGGAGATGGGCAGCAGCATCTTCCTGATGACAACTGTGACGTAATAAAAAAACTGCGGTTGCCAACCCGCTCGCCAAGCGTGGCAACTACGGCAAATACCCCCCAATGAACAAATACACAAAAAGACGGCCCCCAGTCCCCGGCGGCCCCGCTATTCCTGGCTACGGTGGCGACCATGGTAACGGCGGGGCAGGGGGTGCTAAGAATCTCCGGTGGAGGTTCGGTTGCCACCTACGACGACTCGACCTGGCAACATATAACGCACGCACCCTGAGGACTGACGAGAAGATACTGGAGCTGGAAGAAGAGGTAGACAAGTTGCGCTGGCATATTATTGGATTATCCGAGGTCCGAAGAGAGGGGGAGGACACGGCAATCCTCGAGTCCGGCAACTTGTTCTATCACCGGGAGGGCGACCATCTGTCCCAAGGAGGTGTCGGATTTATCGTCCACAAGTCTCTCGTCAACAACGTTGTAAAGATTGGGAGTGTGTCGACGAGGTTTATGGAGCTTCTGAAAGCGGGTGGAACACCGGTACTTGTAGTCCTTCAGAAGCTCTTCAATTCCGTCCTCCATGGTGGCACTACTCCAGAGGCGTGGAGCAGAAGTGCGGTGGTCTTGTTCTTTAAGAAAGGCGACAACGCTCTCTTAAAGAACTACAGACCGATTTCCCTTCTGAGCCGCGTCTACGTGCTGTTTTCGAGAGTCATTACGAATCGTCTCGCACGCAGACTTGACGACTTCCAGCCTCCCGAACAAGCCGGTTTCCGAAAAGGCTTCAGTACCATAGACCACATACATACCCTGCGGCAGATTGTACAGAAGACTGAAGAGTACAATCTGCCACTTTGCCTGGCGTATGTGGACTATGAGAAAGCCTTTGATTCCGTCGAAATTTGGGCGGTGCTACAGTCCCTTCAGCGGTGCCAAGTTGACTGTCGGTATATCGAAGTGCTGAAGTGTTTGTACAGTAGGGCTACGATGGCTATCCGAGTACAGAACCAGAGCTCGAAACCTATCCAATTGCAGAGAGGTGTAAGACAGGGTGACGTTATATCCCCGAAACTCTTCACCGCTGCATTGGAAGACGTTTTCAAGCTACTGGACTGGAAAGGATACGGTATTGACATCAATGGCGAGTACATCACTCACCTTCGATTTGCCGACGATATAGTCCTTATGGCAGAATCGCTGGAGGACTTAAGCACTATGCTCAATGACCTCAATAGTGCCTCCCAACGGATAGGTCTTAAGATGAACATGGACAAAACAAAGATCATGTTCAATGTCCATGTCACACCTATGCCGGTAGTTGTTGGGAGCACTATGCTCGAAGTTGTTGACGAGTACGTTTACCTGGGACAAATAATCCGACTAGGTAAGTCCAACTTCGACCGAGAGGTCAATCGACGGATTCAACTCGGCTGGGCAGCGTTCGGGAAATTACGACATATCTTTTCGTCAGGTATACCTCAATCTCTAAAAACTAGATTGTACAACCAGTGCGTGTTGCCAGTGATGACTTATGGATCTGAGACGTGGTCCTTCACTGCTGGCCGTATGAGGACGCTTAAGGTCGCTCAGCGAGCTATGGAGAGGGCTATGCTCGGAGTTTCTCTGCGTGATAGACTCAGAAATGAGGATATCCGCAGTAAAACCAGAGTGACCGACATAGCCCAACGGATTAGTAAGCTGAAGTGGCAATGGGCCGGCCATATAGCTCGAAGAACCGATAACCGATGGGGAAGAAAGGTTCTCGAGTGGCAGCCTCGTACCGGTAGGCGTAGTGTAGGGCGACCCCCCACTAGATGGAGTGACGACCTGGTAAGACATGCAGGAAGTCGATGGATGCAGGTGGCTCAGGACCGTGCTTTGTGGCATTACTTGGGGGAGGCCTATGTTCAGCAGTGGACTTGTGAAAGGCTGTAATGATGATGATGATGATGATGATTCCATTTATACTTTCGGAATCATTACGGATTTAATGTATATAAAACCGGCCAAGAGCGTGTCGGGCCACGCTCAGTGTAGGGTTCCGTAGTTTCCCCATCCGTCATAATAAGTGTTCCCTATGAGTTTAAAGATGGGTATCCATTATGTTCGCGCTCCAGCAGCGCCCCGCGCTCCTGTAACTGCTCCCGGTAGTGGGTACTGTTGTTTCCATCCAAGTTCAAAATGATTTTCCTAGAAAGTCCTTATAAAGTTCTACTTTTCAGATTTTTTTCATATTTTCTAAACTTATGGTTCAAAAGTTAGAGGGGAGGGGGGACACATTGTTTTTTACTTTTGGAGCGATTATTTCCGAAATTATTGACATTACCAAAAATGATTTTAGTAAACCCCTATTCATTTTTAAATACCTTTCCAACAATATATCACACGTTAGGGTTGAAATTAAAAAAAAATCAGTTCCCACTTTACATATAGGGGGCTACCCCAATAAAACATTTTTTTCCAATTTTTATTTTACCACTTTGTTGGCGTGATTGATACACATATTGGTACCAAATTTCAGCTTTCTAGTGCTAACGGTCACAGAGATTAACCGAGGACGGACAGACGGACAGACAGACATGGCGAAACTATAAGGGTTCCTAGTTGACTACGGAACCCTAAAAAAGCAAGAATAGTTTTTAGATGTAAGTATAATGTCAGTTCTAAGACGCTTTCTCTCTCTTCCGTTACTAAAAGGCAATGAAAAAAGACAGATATAAAAATAATTAGAACTTAAGTAGGGAACAAAATCAATGATTATATGGCCGAATACATCTATGTTATTTAGGCGCCGTTGACCGTAACAAGAATGGGTGGTTCGACCAGGGAAGGAAACTAAATTCGCAGAGGATACCACAGTAAAATAGCAGTATTGTGCTGCTGTATTTCGTATGGTAAGTGATGAGAACTAATCCTTTTCTACTCTTAACATTCTACCTAACCCATCAGTAGTGATTTGAGCATTTGCATTTGAATTATAATCAAGATTTGACTGCTGTAGGTATCTGTATGAGCCATAGCAACCACTTACACCATTAGGTAGACTGTGTGGAACCCCCTCCCCCCTAATGGGCTCCCACCTTGTCGTGGTGGAGAGGGAGGGTGACCTAGTAGCAGTAGCTTGGTCGTTTGCGGTGAATTAAGAGGACCTTCATGCGGAGGCCCGAATGGCGACTCCGAGTGGGCTTGGCAATCCCATTTAATGTAAGTTGGTGGACGACAGCAAGAGGGGTACCCTCTCCCACTACCATCAAAGCCAAGGTGTAGTCGTGAGGGAAGAGTAGTGTTGGTATGGCGATGCGTCTCCCTATTCTCTGCGAATCTACCGGGGCTGCACCGTTGATGCAGCGGTAGTGGGTCTGCGGGGGGACGGGAGTAGCGGTATTGCGAAGCGTCACTCTCCCTACACTCCGCAATCAAAACTTGATTTGTGACGGAGCCATCGACCACATCTACAGCCGGAGTCTGGAAAGCAGGTGCTTCTAAGTGCTCCTTTTTTCTGGCCCCATGGCCTCCGCGTATCGGGTTTGGCCACGGTCCTTTGAGTAGGAGCTGCCCTAGGGCGGCCGGCGTTGGTGTTGTTACTAACTGTACTCAATAGACTTACATACTGTGAAAAACTTAAGAACGTCTAGAAAATGTCGACTTGGCGGCCTTCGGATCATATTGATAACTTCGTAACCTACGACCTACTAAAACATATAACTTATTGATGAACTTGGCATCTACCTATGGAAAAACTTTTAAAAAAGCAACAATATTGCTTCGAGAACGTCAAGCGACCAGTAGTGACCAACTATCGTAAGGACAGCGAGACGAGGAAGACATTTTAAGACATCTGTCGACGCGTCTCGAGGCCCTGGAAGCTTTTTGGGTTTCAAAGCAAAGCAACACCAAGGTTCTTATTAAAACTGAGTCCAGTGACGATAAGTACTTTAAAGAAAACATGAGCGGACAAAACCTATGTGCGACTCTGCTAAGCACGACATAACAACTTTACGGCTTATACTACCAATGAAGCCTAGCACGTCTGAATTGTGTAAATAATCTGTGTGGGTTATGAAACAGTATATCGCGCTATTCTTATGCGACATTTGTAATGTCCACGAAATATAGAATTTTTTAAAATTTTATATTAGTGATAACACCAATATTCAAGTTTTAATTTACAAGAAAATTTAATAATAAAAATCATTTGATTACTAACGTTGAAAAATAAATATACGTGTTCACTTAAAATTTTATGATATGTTTAAAAACTTAATGTTTGTATCCAAATTTCCTAATCTAATAATACATTATACTTCTGAATAATAAAAAAGCGTTAACTTCTACGAATAGAGCGAATTTTTGTGCAGTTTTTGAGATACAGGGACGGTCACAACATATTCAAAAACAAATAATTCCTATAATGATTTCTTAAATTTACGCGAACACTACACATTGAATAAAATTATTATTTACGGATTTTATCGCGTTTAATTACTTTAATTTTTTTATTTTTTTTTATTATTACGACGTTTCCCCCCATGACCATGAGTGCTGTAAAGCACCCGAAACGTCGGGATAATAAAAAATAAATTAAAGTAATTAAACGTGATAAAATCCGTAAATAATAGTTTTATTCAAATAATTCCTGTTTTAGCATACGTATTGACTCCAAATTAGTTTCGAGCCCAGGATTTAAAAGTCATAAGATACGTTAATCAATTTGCTACGGCAATACCAAGTAATGGATTCCATATTTAATTTTTAATATACCAGTTTATAGTAATGCAATCTGCCGCAATCTACACGCTTTTTATGTGAATTAATGAACGGAGTACTAGAAAATTATTGGGACTATCCATTGTTACAAAACAAGTAACATTTTATTTTTATATATTTACAATAACAGCCTATTAAGATCCACTGCTGAACAGACGCTTCCCCAATGGATTGCCTCATAGAAGAGATAGTTGCTGTAGTTGCCACGCATGGCAGGTGGGTTAGCAATCACAGTTTCTCATTTTTTTTTGTTGTTATAAGGACGGCACTGCCAATCTTCTGCTTTGTTTCCATCTGTCGCCTCTTACGATACCGACGGTACGACATTGGGTAGTGGATACTCTTACACTGTCACAACATTTATATTACAATCAAGAAAATAATATCAAAAATCTTAAAAAAGGTTTTTCATTTATGAAACGAAGACTTGCAAAGGAAACTTTATTATAATGACTTGTTCGAAAGCTACCTTTTGTCTTATCTGAGCTAAAATTCGGCTTAAACGAAATTCTTACTTGAATGAAATTCGAAATTCTGTGAAAAGTGTTTCCTGCACATCGAGTAATAAAAACAAAATATGGGACATACACGTACTAGCGCGGTGCAATAATTTTCCTATAACGAGAAAATAAATTAAATTTTAGCGTACCGTTCAGTTAATTTATTAATTAAAGGATTATATAAAAAATAAAATAAAGTCTTACTTACTACTAATTTCAAACCCATACCTAATATTTAATATTCCGTCGACTGTGGGGCTGTTTAGAGAATTATCATCTACAAGGATTATGGAGTCAAACGTAATTAAATTATTGGCAAAGGAAGGTGTAAAATGCGGATAGATGCTGTGTATTGAGAGTGCGCCGACATATGCGACAGTAAACACTTGGACTAACCTATTTCATTAGGGACGGGTCTCCTTCCCTTCCCCGTGAAGAATGTTGTACAATTAATCAGAGTGAGATTTTTAAATATTATTATTTAAATTCATTAGTAATCTCACGTCGATATAAGTGTGAGGTGGTTTTATTTGTGCGTCAAATCTTAAGTATACACCACTCACCGACATCCTTCACAGGTAGCTACCGTGGGCAAATCTTTGTTACAGAGAACACGAGGGACCTGTGACAGCAAACACCTGGCCGCCGAGCTTCAGCACGTCAAGCAAGTTCTGCACGACAACAAGCTTCGGGTCCCGCGCCTACGTCACAGTGACCGAGTGAAACCGGCCACAGTCGAGCGTGTGCCTGCTGTGCTACCATATGTCAGAGGTGTCACAGACAAGATTGGCTATATCTTGAAGCGAGCTTCTATAAGAACATTCTACAAGCCGCCGAAGAAGATTAGTCAGTTCCTACCATCCGTCAAATGTCATATTCCTCTACAAGATGCAGGAGTGTACAAGCTTGATTGTGAATGTGGTCTCTCTTATATAGGATAAAATAAAAGATCAATTAGGACCCGCGTAAAAGAACATATAGCTGATGTGAAGCATCAACGTTCCGGGAAGTCTGCAGTTTGTGATCATATCCTAGACGGCCCCTACCATTACATCAGATTTGATAGACCACAAATCCTCGCGAAACAACACCGATTCCTACCAAGGATGATACGTGAGGCTATTGAAATTAAAAAACATCCTAATTTCAATAGAGAAGGAGGCTGGGTACTACCACCTGCTTGGGATCCTATAATCAATAAAATTAAAACTAAACCCAAGCATACCACTGCAAGACCTCAGGACATAGTCAGTTCATTTTGTATAGATCGGACCATAAACAATAATTAAAAAAGCTGAAGGTACTACGGGTTTAACAATGACATCGGGACGTCAGTCATCTCAGTCCCCCGTGACCATGGGTGCTGGAAAGCACCCGAAACGTCGGGAATTAAAAATAAAAAGTAAAAATAAACGCGATAAAATCCGTAAAAGTAGTTTTAATCATGTGTAGTGTTCGCGTAAATATAAGAAATCATTATGTTAACCAGTACGGACTGGAAATATCAAATAAAATACGCCGATTAGAATATCTAAAGACCAAGCGCGCAAGATACATAACAGCTTTAAATTTCTTGAAGAGATGCAGATATCATAATCTCATTCCTACGTGTGTCAAGATATCCACTAAAAAAGACATTCGAGGAAGCGCTAAGATCTAAAATCAGGCTAGTAAAAAGTTGTTAATAACGGTGATTCAGCAAAAACGTACCGATCTATATTTCATAAACAAAACCATAGACAATTCGTCCAGTGAATTAAAGACAGTTTTATTGACATTTGATTATAAAAATTGCATGGAAACTTTAGATAAACGCGAAACAACTCAATACAATGAATGCAAAAATAAACACATTGATAAATACCATAAATTAACAACTAAATCAAATGTTCAACATACGAAATCGTTGACCACAGACACGAATCATAAACAACGCGCTGTCTACAACTTATCAAAACAAACACTGGACGACGCCACAATAAAAGTTTTAGAAAAAGGTATTAATTTCGCAATAACACCGCGAAAAATACCGTATGAGGACATTATCTGTAGTGTTGAGGACTGTCTGTATAAAAATAATATTGGTAATGAAGATTTAGAGGCCATACGTCAAGACATCTCGTCTATGTTACGTCGAAGTTCAGCGCCGAAATTGAATCTTCCCAAAAATGCATTTAACGCATTGAAAAACTTACGCAACAGACCAGAGCTTACGATTCTCCGCGCAGATAAAGGTAATTCTACGGTTATAATGGATACGTCAGATTACAATTTTAAAATACAACAACTTTTGTCGGATGAAACTACTTATCGAAAGGTCAAAATAGACCCTACAAATAATACGCTTAAAATAACTAGCGATCTAATTAAGAAATACTCCGAAAAATTGAATCTGGACGTTAATTCGATAATACCTTCATGTGCCAAACCACCGAAGTTGTATGGGTTACCAAAGATACACAAACCGAATGCTCCATTACGTCCAATAGTGAGTCAGATTGATTCGCCACCTTACAGATTGGCTAAATACTTAGCTAAAATATTATCACCACTCAGAGGACACACAAGAGCACACACTAAGGATTCATACCATTTTGTCAGTGAGATAAAAGACCTACATCTTACTGACAATGAAATCATGGTCAGTTTTGATGTTCAGTCTCTATTTACATGCCTACCCGTTGAATACTGCATCTCAACTATAACTAGAAAACTAGAGGAAAATAACATGCCAGCAGAATATGCAGTATTACTGTTACAAGCTTGAGGTTCGTGACAATAAAAATTGCCGATAAAATTACCTAAATTAACACTTTAATTTACTTTACACAAATTAAAACCTTAAACACTAATAATTAAACACACTAATTCACTTTATTCCGCTCCGAAGTCTCGCTTGTCTCGCCAAATCCAATACTGCCCCGATCGCATCTTGCAGCACCTATATATACAAATTAGCAATGAAGCATCCGGAATATTCAAGTAAATGCGCGCAAAGCGACGAGTGTTCGAGTGTAGATTTTCTAGAAACTTAGTTCTTCGAATGGCGCTGTCGGTTGAAAGATTTGTGACGTCATTTTCTGCAAAGCTCCCCTCGCTCTCGTTACTGACACTAGATGGCGCTAGTTGACTTATTCACGCAACACTGCCCCCTCCTAAAAAATGCTCGTCCCGAGCATTATCGGCCCCAAAATAACGCGTCAGGCGATCCACATGGACGATCTTAGGAGTCCCTCTTGCGCCTTTCTGTATCCGGTCGGTTACATCGTTGATCCTGGTCACAATCCGGTACGGGTCGTCCCATTTAGCTTGAAGCTTAGGAGATTTCCCTTTGCTGCGGGCTGGATTATGCAACCACTCTAGTGAACCTTCGTTGAACCCTTTATTGTTCATTTTGCGGTCGTACCGGGTTTTCATTTTCTCAGACATTTGCTGGCCCGATTGTCTGACGTGCTCATAAATGTCATTCATATTGTTCCGCAAGTCATTTGCATAATCGGTTATACTGCGTGGAGCATCAGGTGGTATCCCGGTGATCAGGTCCCGCTGGCAGCCGTAATTTTCTCCCAAAGTTTGCGAAAGCTGGTGTCACTGATGTACTTTCGTGAACAGCGCTTCGATGTGACAAAAAAAACGGTTGTATGTGCTTGTCCCAATCTCGTTGCCGATTGTCTACAACTTTTGCTAGGTATCTCTCCAATGTCTGATTAAATCGTTCCACCATTCCATCAGATTGCGGATGATAAGAAGTCGTTCTTGTTTTATGAGTACCCATAACTCGGCAAGTTTCCTGGAATATTTGAGACTCAAAATTCCTTCCTTGATCGCTGTGAATCTCTAAAGGTACTCCAAAACGACAGAAGACTTCATGAACTAGTTTATCTGCAACTGTTGAAGCTTCTTGATTTGGAATGGCGAAAACTTCTGGCCACTTAGTGAAGTAATCCATCACAACCATGAAATACTTGTTACCGCTTTCACTCTCCGGAAACGGCCCCGCCACGTCAATGGCTATTCTCTCCCATGGTGCACCAACATTGTACAACTTCAATGCACCTCTACTCCGAGTCTGAGGTCCCTTTACAGCCACACAACTTGTACATTTGCGACGCCAGTCCTCGATATCGTTTCGACAGTGGACCAAATAAAACCGTTCTCGGATCTTCAGTAGAGTTCGTTTAACTCCCAGATGGCCTCCGGAACAATCGTCATGGTACAGCTGTAGAACATCCGGTACTTTAGCTTTAGGGACAACCATTTGCAAATGAAAGCTGTCTCCCCTAACATTTTCCCATTTACGGTACAGAACTCCATCGTGAAGCAGCAAGCTGTCCCACTGGGCCCAATAGCTTTAAGTGGTCGAACTCATTGCTGAGACGTCGCCCCACTTAGGCTTGGGAGCACTGGCCTTTATTCATTCCAGAATCGGCTTGATGTCCGGATCTTCCTGCTGTGCATGTTGTAAGCTGTCCTTCCATTCATTGCTGAGGTAGTCCGTCCTGAGCATCCTCACGGATACGTCTTCCTTACTCTCTTGCCTAGTACAATGGTTGCAATCTTCAGGACAAGGTCTTCTTGACAATGCATCTGCGTTGCCATGAGATTTTCCGCTGCGTTGTTCGATCTCAAAGTCGTATTCCTGCAGTAGTTCAATCCACCTCGCAACTTGTCCTTCTGGATTTTTAAACTGCAATAGCCATTTTAGAGCAGCATGGTCAGTTCGTAAGTGAAATTTTCGTCCCAGAAGATATTTGCTAAAATGCTGCAACGACTTTACCACAGCGAGCAATTCGCGTCTTGTGACACAATAGTTCCTTTCTGGTTTTGACAACGACTTGCTGAAGTACGCTATCACGACCTCTTGGTCACCATTCCGTTGAGATAACACACCGCCAAGTCCTATATCACTTGCGTCTGTGTCAACTATAAATTCTTTGCTTGCATCAGGGTATCCCAAAATAGGTGTTTTGCACAGACGATCCTTGAGCTCCTGGAATGCGATATTGCAACTTTCGTCCCAGCAGAAATGTCGCTTCTCCTCGGTTAGCTTGTGCAGAGGTTTGGCTATATCTGCAAAGTTCTTCACAAATCGCCGGTAATAGGAGCACAACCCAAAAACGCTCTAACTTGCGTCTTGTCTTTTGGAACCGGCCAATCCTTGACAGCGGCGATTTTCTCTGGATCTGTGCGGATACCTTCTTCCGATACTACAAACCCCAAAAAGTTAACTTGCCGTTGGAATAGTGAACATTTCTTCGGGCTCAACTTGAGGTTGGCACTCTGAATCTTCATGAGCACGCGTTCCAGGTTTTGAAGGTGTTCCTCAAACGTCCGGCCTACGATGGTGATGACATCCAAGTAGACCAGACAGGCATCGCCAATTAGCCCGGTAAGTACAAGTTCCATCAGCCTTTCAAACGTTGCTGGAGCATTGCACAACCCAAACGGCATTACTTTAAATTGCCACAGACCCTTTCCCGTCGAGAACGCAGTTTTTTCCTTGTACTTAGGGTCAATTTCAACTTGCCAGTAGCCACTTTTAGATCTACTCTATCACTTTTAGATCCAGCGTGCTAAACCACTTTACTCCTGTAAGCATGTCCAGCGTGTCATCAATTCTTGGCAAGGGATAGCTGTCCTTCTTCGTAACGTCGTTCATATGGCGGTAGTCAACACAAACCGCATGCTGCCATCCTTCTTCTTCACCAGCACCACTGGTGACCACCATGGACTAGACGAAGGTTCAATAACACCATCCTTCACCATTCCTTCAATCATGGTTTCCACTTCCTTTTCACGTGCTACCGGTAATCTTCTTGGCCGCTGACGAATAGGTAATTCTTCTCCTGTGTTTATTTTGTGTTGAACTAAGCCAGTCTTTCCTATGTCAGCATCGTTTGATGAGAATACATCGGCGTACTTGAGTAACAACTTCTTCGCCTTGTCCAATTCGTTCGGGGAGAGAACACTGCGACAGTCTTCCAAAAGTGTGGTCACTCTCGTTTCTGCATCCTTGCTTGTGGTCCCACTCGATATATATTGGCACCGACGTAACCAATCCACTTCCTCACAAGTACCAATCAGTGTGCCTTTTTCTATAATCTTTTCCCGGTCGCAAAGGTTCAGCACACGTACTCCTAAGGTGTCAGTGGTCCTGACCAAGGTTTGGGCTACTTTCCATGGAAGGTCATTGTTTACCCTTTCCACAAGTACACAACGGTGAACTTGCCCAGCGTTTCGAGGAAGACTAACCGGAACAATCGTTTCCGATCTCGGCGGAAGAACAATCTTCTTAATGCTGTACACTTTTCCTGGTAACGCACCTTCCATAAAAAGTATGTGTTTGGTATACGCTGACCGGTGGCTGTTACCAAATTAATGCGTTCTCGGTTTGCGTTCTCGGTTGTATGCGGAGTCCCCAAGGAACTGACTTATAAATTGGGAACTAACAACCGTACGAGAGGCTCCAGTGTCTATGGTCAGTTTACACGGCATTCCGTTGACCTTGCCCTTGATGATTAGACTGTTCCCATCATGGGTTTGTGAGATCGAGATCCTTGGGGCTCTTTTAACATCAGCCAGCACCCGCCCCGCAGTTCTGGCTTTTACTCGTTTCCCTGTTGCTGCTGGGCGGTGCTGTTGGCCGCACTACCCTCCTGAGATCGTTCACCATCCCTTTCTAGGGTTCGATTAGGGCAGCTGGATCGAAGATGGCCCTTTTCCCCACAGCCATAGCACCTTGGGCTGTATCCTTTGTTGCGGTCGCGAACTGTAGCTGCTGCAACCTCCCTGACGTGATGGGAACGATGATCCTGCCGCACGGCTTCCACTTTCAGTGCATGGGCCAAGGCGTCCTTAAGCATCTCGTGGTGCCCGAGCCTCACAGCAGCTCTGACTTTCAGGTCGCGGATGCTGTCGATGAATGTCTGCACCAGGTTCCCTTCAATGAGCGCAGGTACAGACCGGTATGCTTTTCGCACCAGCTTCTCCACTTCTAGAGCCCACTGCTGCAGGTTTTCGTTGATGCACTGCACACGAACTTTAAGCTGCGCACGAAAGACGTGTTCCAGGTGAGCGTCGCCATATCTCGCCTCCAATGCCTCAAGGAGTTGCTCATAAGTCACTTCCTCACCGAGAGCTTCCAGAACTGTTAAGGCCTGGTCACGCAGGCCTAGTGTGAGAGCAGTCATGGCCTGACTTTTATTCCAGCCGTTCGCCTTTATAACAGCCTCGAACTGGATTTTGTAGGCTGACCAGGAAGAAGTCCCGTCGAACGGTGGCACTTTGAACCAATGTAGCGAAGGTGTAGTAGCTACTACGGGAGCTGTAGTTCCATCACCCAGTTTGAGGTCGTCCAGCGTTTTCTTCACGTCAGCCACCACGTAATCAACCCGATTGTTCACTTGGTCGATTTGTGTTTTAGCTTCCTTGATTTGGGTTTCAGCTTCCGACAGGCGGTTGTCATGTTGAGCAACCCTATCCTTCACCTCCTTTATCTCTTTCCCAAAGGTAGCATGAAGGTCCTTAATGAGGAGCATCTATTCTTCCGACCAACGGGCCTGTTCCTCTTGTAGGCGGGTCAGTTCATCCTGTCCGCCCCGCAGCTGCTCTTCCAACCGACGGACCTGTTCCTCCTGTTGGCGAGCCTGCTCCTGCAGCATCACTATCAGAGCACCTAAGTCAGGTGCTGCAGATGTAGGAGCTACTGACGGGCCTGCAGCCGGCGGCTGTCCCTCCGAAGTCTGCGACGTTGCACCACCATATCTTCTTTGGTCCGTCTCCTGCTGGCGTTGACTTCGGGTACGGACACCCTCCGTTTCCTCCTTAGGTAATATCGGCATGATTTTATCCCACTTCTGACACCAATTGTTACGAGCTTGAGGCAATAAAGGCCGATAAATTTACCTAAATTAACACTTTAATTTACACAAATTAAAACTTAAAACTAATAATTAAACACACTAATTCACTTTATTCCGCTCCGAAGTCTCGCTTGTCTCGCCAAATCCAATACTGCCCCGATCGCATCTTGCAGCGCCTATATATACAAATTAGCAATGAAGCATCCGGAATATTCAAGTAAATGCGCGCAAAGCGACGAGTGTTCGAGTGTAGATTTTATAGAAACTTAGTTCTTCGGATGGCGCTGTCGGTTGAAAGATTTGTGATGTCATTTTCTGCAAAGCTCCCCTCGCTCTCGTTCCTGACACTAGATGGCGCTAGTTGACTTATTTACTCAACATTACTAAGACATTGCCTTACATCTGGCTATCTATTGTGGAAGGAAGAGTTTTACAAGCAAGTAGATTGCGTGGCGATGGGCTCACCTGTATCTCCCATTGTCGCTGATATATTCATGGAAGACTTTGATGAGAAAGCCCTCCTTACTGCACCTGTTACACAAAGGATCTACAAGCGGTACGTAGACGATACTTTCACAATTTTACCATCAGACAAAGTAACTGCATTTTTAGAACATCTTAATTCCATAAACTCTAAAATTAAATTTACTATGGAGTTAGAAGCAAATAATTCCTTACCTTTCCTAGATGTGTTAGTCATCCGAAATCCTAACAACACCATTGATCACACTGTGTATAGGAAAAGACCCAAACAAACCGATATTTAAACGGTGAATCTCACCACCATCCTTCACAGTTAGCTACCGTGGGCAAATCTTTGTTACAGAGAGCACGAGGGATCTGTGACAGCAAACACCTGGCCGCCGAGCTTCAGCACGTCAAGGAAGTTCTGCACGACAACAAGCTTTGGGTCCCGCGCCTACGTCACAGTGACCGAGTGAAACCGGCCACAGTCGAGCGTGTGCCTGCTGTACTACCATATGTCAGAGGTGTCATAGACAAGATTGGCTATATCCTGAAGCGAGCTTCTATAAGAACATTCTACAAGCCGCCGAAGAAGATTAGTCAGTTCCTACCATCCGTCAAATGTCATATTCCTCTACAAGATGCAGGAGTGTACAAGCTTGATTGTGAATGTGGTCTCTCTTATATAGGACAAACTAAAAGATAAACTAGGACCCGCGTAAAAGTACATATAGCTGATGTGAAGCATCAACGTTCCGGGAAGTCTGCAGTTTGTGTTCATATCCTAGACGGCCCCTACCATTACATCAGATTTGATAGACCACAAATCCTCGCGAAAGAACACCGATTCCTACCAAGGATGATACGTGAGGCTATTGAAATCAAAAAACATCCTAATTTCAATAGAGAAGGAGGCTGGGTACTACCACCTGCTTGGGATCCTATAATCAATAAAATTAAAACTAAACCCAAGCATACCACTGCAAGATCTCAGGACATAGTCAGTTCATTTTGCATAGATCGGACCATAAACAATAATTAAAAAAGCTGAAGGTACTCCGGGTTTAACAATGACATCGGGACGTCAGTCATCTCAGTCCCCCGTGACCATGGGTGCTGGAAAGCGCCCGAAACGTCGGGAGTTAAAAATAAAAAGTAAAAATAAACGCGATAAAATCCGTAAAAGTAGTTTTAATCATGTATACACCAATCTTAAAATTCCGGCATCACAAACATTAATTAAGCCAAGAAGCACATATTCTACATATGATCTCATTTGTATTACCATTTACCAATAATATATATGCACAAAAGAACCTAGAGCTTTAATAGTTCAAGAGACACAAAACAGTCGTATTATAAATATTGATCAAAATTTGTTTAAAAGCCGGGAGAAAAACCGGCGACGAGGTTCGCCACCCGTCACGTTCTGTCTCCCGGAGGGGCGAAAAGTGGATTGCGGAAACCCTCCTGTCTGGCTACGCTGAATGTATGTGGAGGAATGAAAGATAAGATGGATGAAGTATGCGAAATGATGAATGACAGAGGATTAGATGTGTTATGTGTGAATGAGACGAAACGAAAGGGAAAGGATGCCACTGCACATGGCACGTATACCGCGTATTGGTCTGGTGTAGGCGAGACCGAACGGGCATGCCAGGGAGTCGGTTTCATCCTTTCAGAAAGAATGGGTCAATGTGTGAAAGAGTATGAATGTGTAAACCCGAGACTGCTATGGATACGAATGAAAGTGGGATTAAAGAAGCTGTTCCTGCTAGGGGTGTACGCCCCAGACATGTCTAAGCCCACTTACATCCGAGAGCAGTTTTGGGACATGGTAAGGATGGTGTTGACAAAATGTAAGGAAAATGAAAATATTATTATGTTAGGAGACTTTAATGGAAGGGTTGGGGTGAAGAGGTCTGGTTATGAAAGGATATTGGGAACGTTTGGTGATGAAAGTATAAATGAGAATGGTGAAGACCTCCTCACCGTATGTGCGGAAAAGAATCTTTTTGTGACGAATACTTTATTTCGTCATAAGAAGATTCACATGTATACATGGGAAAGAGGTGATGGTAGGAGCATGATAGATTTTGTAATTGTGGATGAAAGAATAAGGAGCGCAGTCGTAGATACAAGGGTTTACCGGGGGTCCAACGTAGGGACGGATCATTACTTGGTCTTATGTTGAATTAATGGTCTTTTCAAGCGTTGGCGGCGACATCTGTGTCTACCACTGCGTTACAGCGTATAAGAATAGAGAAGTTACAAGATGAAGATTTGATAGAGAAGTATAAATGTAGACTGAGAGAAAATATTAGATGTTTGAATGAGTTGTGTATGAATGATTTAGACTTGAATACTGTGTGGGATAATATTAAGAAAGGTTTGATGGATACTGCCACCGAAGTATGTGGTGTAAGTAAGAGAACAAATAAAAGGAAAAATAAAAACAATAAATAATACGAGACAGGTGTCAACTATGTTTATTTTGTCTAAATATTTTAATAAAAATAACTATACATTTTAATTGTAAAATTTTAGTGCACAAAGGAAATTTTTATTGTTGTCATAGATTTAAATAGTATAACAGTGGTTTATATAATATCTGAAATTAACTACGAGACATAAAAATTTTTCATGATTGTGACATAATATGCCAAATGTAACAAAACAATTCGCAACAAAGGATTTCTGAAATACTATATATTTGATTGACTGATGAAGAGCTATCGTACCGCAAAGCCACATAAGAGTTTGTCGGGATATTTTTCATATTTGCGCATGGGGATTTTGTTTTTGTTCCCACTACAGTACCTGTTCAGTATTTGAAAAGTTCTAGTCCGCGTATGATAACTTCAAGACACGGTTGCTAAGGCCGCCATCGTTTGTTCTAGCGACGCCATACGTTCGTGGATCTCTTACACTGCAGCTTCCAATTGCAGAACCGTCCTGTGACGCACCTACGTAACGACGCATGCGTCTTGTTACCAAGACAAGCAGCCTTCATATTTTGACTTTGACTTTTTTATATCTTCAGTGTAATTGTTAAGTTACTTTATTGTGTTTTTTTTAATTTGTTTTAAGTTATTCTTTTTTGTTATTGTATTTAACTGTTGTGAATGCAGTCCGTAACCCAATCTAGTGATGACACGGCAAACGCAACACTTATATGTACACAGTGCAACAAGTCATTCAAATCTTTAAAAGGCCTCAACATACACACTACAAAAACACACAGGAAATGTATTAGCCAAAACAGTTCACCTTTAGACATACACCCTTTTATTCCAAATACGCCTACTTTTGCAGCCAACTTTCCAACTCCTTTCCACACATATCTTAGCCATTTGAAAAATAGTATACAGACAGTTAAAAGAATCCCTCGAGGAGCTCGAATAACCGTTGCTACACATTTGTCACAATTAATCCAGAAATGTTACATAAGCAATTGTACTCAAGACTGGCAGAACCTATTTTTATTTTCATACAGCACACTACATATAACAAAAACTGATAAACCAAATTTATCCTTGACACAAAAGATTAAAAATAACTGTACTGTCAGCTCCTCACCTTCTCCCGCACCTCTAATCAAACATGATGCCCCTCGTAATCGCAACAAACTAATCGAAAACAAAATCTGTGACGGAGATCTCAAAGGTGCCGCTCGCCTTTTGTTCTCAAACGAGGTACTTTCACCAGATACCCCTGACACCCTTCAGGCCTTACGGTCAAAACATCCTCTAGCTCCAGTAAACCCATATTTTTTCGACCGACCAACAGTAGGGCAAGCATGCCTTCAAATTCAAAACAAAGATGTAACGGATGCCATTTTATCTTTTAAACCAGGTTCGGCTGCAGGTTTGGATGGAATCTCACCGCAACATTTGAAAGACTTAACATCGCATTCTGTGGGTGATGCGGGTGAGCAACTTGTAAATTCAATCACTAAATTAATTAACTTTATGTATTCCGGTAATGTCAATCCAGAAATTGTTCCAATTCTTTTCGGCGCGAACCTCATTGCTCTCACCAAAAAGGACGGAGGGGTGAGACCAATTGCTGTTGGATCAACACTACGACGCCTGGCCTCCAAAATTGCTGTTCGACATATTTTACAGAAATTAAATTCGGAATTTGAACCCGTACAGTTAGGCTTCGGTGTAAAAGGAGGGTGTGAGGCAGCCGTCCATGCCCTACGTTCTTTCCTAACATATGGACATCCTGACGTGTTGCTCAAAATTGATGTCAAAAATGCTTTCAATTCGGTAAATAGGGGGACCCTACTGACTGAAATAAATCAACATATACCCGAAATATACAATTATCTTCTTCTCAGTTACGCTGACCCAACAAAATTGTTATATCGATCTAATGAATTATCCTCGGAAGTAGGTTGTCAACAAGGTGATCCCCTTGGACCAGCAATTTTTAGTTTGGCTATAAATCCCATAATCAAAAGTTTAAATTCTAAATTCAATATTTGGTATCTGGATGACGGAACCTTAGGAGGTGATATGGAAACTGTATTTTCTGACCTTTTTTCAATCAAAAATAAATTTGAAGCCATTGGTTTGGAGCTTAACTTTAGCAAATGCGAACTTTTTATAAATAACTGCAACTTAAATTTAAATGACGTAAAACACAAATTTAATACTTTGGCACCAAATATTAAAATAGTTAACAGTAATTCCCTTTACCTTTTAGGTTCTCCAATTTTTAACGAATCTATTTCTGAATATATTAATAATTCAATTGCTAAATTTCAAAATTCTGCTGACCGTCTCCTTGAAATTAGTCCACATTATGCACTTTGCATTTTAAAATCTTGCCTTTTTGTCCCGAAATTTACGTATGTGCTCCGTTGCTGCTCCTTTTGGAATCACCCAGACCTTTTGACACAAGTGGACAACTTAATCAAAATAAGTTTAGAATCGATTCTTAATATACACATGAACGAACAATCTTGGACCCAAGCATCCCTACCCATCCGTTATGGTGGTTTAGGAATTCGCAAAATTTCCAGTGTCTCTTTACCAGCCTTCCTATCTTCTGTCCACAGTTCAGCAAATCTCATAAGTAAAATTTTAAGGGCATCCCCTTCAAACTTTGAGATTGCTGGCCTGGAAGAAGCTAGAAACGCTTTCTTAATTACATGCCCTGGTCAAAATTTTCAATTTCCTCTAAATTCACAGAGGAGCTGGGACGACATAAACTGCAAATTGACTTATGACAATCTTTTGAGCTTTAGTACAGGTTCGGCGCGTGCTAGGCTTTTGGCCGTGGGTACGCATGAGGCCGGCTACTGGCTTCACGCGTATCCTTCGTCAAATACAGGAACATTTCTTGAGCCTGACACGCTCCGAATCGCAACCTGTCTACGGCTTGGGGTTCCGGTCTGCGCTCCTCATAAATGTCCGTGTGGCAGTGACGTCGACAAGCTAGGATATCACGGGCTATCATGCCAAAAAAGTGCAGGTCGCTTCTCGAGACATGCAGCACTTAACGATATCATACGCCGGTCTCTTGCCACCGTCAACGTGCCAAGTCTACTTGAGCCGTCTGGTATTGCAAGAGACGATGGCAAGAGACCGGACGGTATGAGTTTGATTCCATGGAGGATGGGCCGGGTGCTGGTATGGGATGCAACCTGTTCAGACACGCTGGCCCCTTCCCATCTACGTGGAACCAACAACAGAGCTGGTGCGGCTTGTGAAGCGGCAGAAAAGGCTAAAGTTTGCAAATACAGGGGTCTAGGCTCCGAATATATTTTTGTCCCTTTCGGTGTCGAGACCCTTGGTCCGTGGGGTCCTAGCGCTATAAGCCTTTTTAAGGAAATAGCAAAAAGGTTAATCGACGTCACAGGAGACCGAAGAGCTGGCAGTTACCTCGGACAAAGAATTAGTCTAGCTATTCAACGGGGAAACGCTGCCAGTATCTTCGGAACCTTGCCTAAAGGACCTCTTTTTTAATAATTTAATTTAGTAATTATAATATATATTTTTAAGGTTTTTAGTATTAGAAATAATGTTTATAAATTTATGGGTTAGATTTAATTTAAAGTATATTTATCATATTTCATTATATTTTATGCTTAATTTTTTATTATATATTTCCATGACATCTGATAAATACGACTTAATTAAAAGGAAAAGTAATACGTTATGGTGGGATGATGAGGTACGAATGGAAGTCGAATCAAAGAAGAAAGCATGGTTAGATTTACTAGCAACCAAAGCTGGTAATTCTTCTGGTATGAATGATGATATTGAAAGAAAAAAGGCAATCTTTAGACGTCTAAATAAGAGAGTAAAAGAAGTTGTTGAAAGGAAAAAGAAAGAAAGAACGGATAAGAATGATAGAAGGATATCTGATAATTTCCAGGCTAACATAAAAATGTTCTGGAAAGTCGTAAGAACTGCCAGGGGAAATACAAAGCAGCCTATAATAAATGCTATAAGAGACGAGAATGGATGTATTCTGAATGATGAAGTTTCGAATTTAAACAGATGGAAGGAATACTTTCAAAGCGTGTTTATGAGTGAAAAGTCGTCTGAATTAAATGAACTAGAAATTCCGAAAGAAGTGGAAAGGGGTATAGAGATAAGTGTAGATGAAATAATGAAAGCAATAAAAAGCATGAAAGCAGGTAAGGCAACTGGATATGATAGAGTATCACTCGAGATGCTAAGGGCTGGAGAGGGAGTGGTGGCAGGCCTGCTGTACACCTTGTTTAATTTATGTTGGGAATTAGAACGGGTACCGGATGACTGGTGTAAAGCAGTTATAGTACCAATATATAAAGGAAAAGGTATCAACTTGCTTAGTATTGTGGGTAAACTGTATGCTAAGGTGTTAATTGAAAGAGTTATGAAAGAAACTGATGGAAAAATTTGGGATGTGCAAGCGGGTTTTAGAAAGGGAATGGGGTGTACAAATCAAGTCTTTTCCATGCGCATGATTGCGGAGAAGTTATGTGAAATAAGAATAGAAGGAGAGTTAATTGAGCAAGTGGATGAGTTTGTGTATTTAGGATGTGTATTTAGCAGGGATGGTAGATATGATAGGGATATAGAACGACGAGTAAATGCAGGGAATAGAGTGAATGGGGCACTACACTCTATTATGAAGAACCAGAATGTGTCAAAACCGGCACGTATAATGCTGTGTTAGTCCCTACTTTAATGTACGGTAGTGAAAGCTGGGTGTGGCAGAAGAAGCACGAAAGTAGAATAAATGCTGTAGAAATACGGCCTTTAAGGAATATGCTAGGGTTGAATCTGAATGACAGGGTGAGAAATTGCGTGATAAGAAATAAATGTAGTATGCAAGATGATGTTGTGACCAGGATTAAGAAAGAAATGCTTCGGTGGTTTGGTCACGTAGAAAGAATGAATGAGGAAAGAGTGACAAAGCAAATTTATATGGCAGAGATAGATAGATAGCATAGAGAGAGAAAGAAATTTAACGGCCGAGTCGGGAAGGGACGCCCTAGAAAAAAGTTTATCGACCAAATTGGCGATATTTTGAAAATAGGCCACGTTAGAAGTACCCTTAACCGACGATCATGTATGCGTAGATATATGGATGTAACGTATGTCGGGATCGTGCCAAATGGAAGTCCGTAGTCTCTGCCTACCCCTCTGGGTGACAGGCGTGAGTGTTTATGTATTATGTATGTATGTAGTCTGTGATAATAATGAATTGTATAGCACGCATGGTAGCAGGATAAAATAACTGATCACCTCATTTAAAATAAACCGTCCCAAAATCAGTGTCATAAGAAGCGACTTATATTAGAAAGGTCAAAAAGACATGTTGTACAAATGGCGTAAAACGACCGTACCAACGTAGTGGCATCTAGGGCGCAATCGTCAATTCGGCTGTTATACGTGATGTTAACGGCAAATTGTTGCAAATTGTTTGCGTGAGTGTTTATGTTTTTTTATGTATAAATTAATGGTTTGAACTAAAAAAATAATTTTACTATTTTCCTTAACTTTATGACAGTATAATATAATTATAGTAATTTTATTAAGTACTAAATTATTATGACGTTAGTAACACGAATAAGAATACGTTATGTTAAGGGGTTATTATAATTTTCAATCAAAATTATGTAAAAATGTCTTGTATTTAATTTTTTGCATTGAAAAGTATAGGAATATGGCTGTGTTTCATTCAATACTTGAGAACTATTTATTATAAACCATATTTTGCAAACGAAAAAATTAATTTGATTGAATTTAAATTTAAAAGGTCCCTTATCTCTCCGCGGTCACTGAAAAATATCACAATACTAAAAAAATGGTACGTGATAGGCACTATAAATTAAAAGAAATTGCAGCACATTCATTAGATGACATTTCCATTTCCATTTTAGATTTTATAGTAAGCGTTGTATCATTTGCGAATAATATGGACTCCTTACCAATTGCCGTTGGTAGGTCGTTTATGTAAAGAGTAATGTAGCAAGAACCGATCCTTATGGCGTACAGCAATTAGTTTATTTTTTGACTCAGATTTAAAAGTAACTTTCATGAATTATATTATTTTATATTTTTTGTACGTTGTTTGCGATTTGATAAATAGCTCTTCTGTACCTCTGCTCTGTATATGTTTTCTCTCTTAACCGTTTTCAAGTATTTTGATTAAAAATTTGTGGCGTCAAATGCTTTTCTCGTGTCTTAAAATATAAACGCCACTGACATTTTGTTATTTAGTGATGCAACGATATTTTTTACTAAAAGAAAAGACGCTAATATCGTTGAGCTGTTCTTATGAAAGCCAAATTTATAATATATTATAGTTACCTAAAATGTTAGTAATTTTAATTACTATCTCAAAAACCTTGTAAAGTATCGGTAGTAGCGTTATCGGTCTATATTTACCTATATTAGTACGATCACCTTATAACGGTTCTAAGATAAATAATTTTAAGCGTTCCGGGAAAACACCTTGCTTAAACGATCTATTTAAATGTGTAGAAAGGGGTGCTGCTATGTAGGGAGCGTTTATTTTAATTAATTTTATATTCATCTCATCATATCAAGTAGAGTTTGTATATTTCAAGGATTCAATGTTGATTATCACATCACTTTCATTAACTGCCGTAAGAGATATACTCTTTGCTTCATTCTTAATGTATTTTAAGTGAGTCATGTATCCATAGTCAGTGTCTTTTTTTGGTATTGTCAAATTAGTAAAAGAATTGTTAAATAGCTCACAGAAATGTCAATAGGAAAAAAAAATTATTATAAATAGGTGTCTTTATTTTTTATTTCTTCAATTTCTTTTGGGTCCTTACCTAAGTTTATACATTTGTTTTTTTATTTCTTTAAGAATTTATTATTTTTTTTGAGTCTTTCATATGCATTTTTTTAGCATTGGGTGACAAACGAGCACACAGTCCACCTGATAGTAAGTGGATGCTTTGGCCCATAGACATCCATTTATCCTCAATTAAGAATCAAAATGCAAATGCGTTACCGTTACGTTAACCCTGAGGGCTAAGATGGAATACCTCGATTTCAGTAAAAAGGATCTCCGGTTCTCCACACTCACCATACGAAACACAGCAGTATTACGCTAGTATTCTGAGTGAGTGTGGTCCTGCCCCGGTTGAGTCGACCCATTCGTGCTACTACTACAGTATAGCTGCAGCGTGACTCTACCACGTACAAAATTTAATAATTTGCAATAAGTAGTTATTTATATTTTCCGGATATTTTTCCTTGTGCAATTTATGTATGCAAACTGCCTCCATGAAACACGAGAAAATCTAAGTGTTGGGGTAACTTATTTTTTTTAAGAAAGAGAAAGAACACTTACCATTTGGAAGAAAATATGCCGGTTTGTGGATATATATATATATATATATATATATATATATATATATATATATATATATATATATATATATATATATATATATAATATTATATCTAAGGATATAACTATAAATGGACATATGTAAAAAAGTCTAATAACGCTTATTAAACAATGTTATAACGGTAATTTAATTTAGTTTAAGTATTAAAAGTATGATTAAGCTAACATTTCGGAATTCTGAACACAATAACAATACATGCAGCACTTGCGATATTTATTATTTTCATTAACTTCTTGTTCGAAGCGTATATCCAGTTAAATAAAAATAGCTGGAGCTTTAGGCGTACTGTATTAAAAGTTAAATATATTGTGTACCTAATTTATTTAAAGCGTTGTTGCTGATTCTGTCGTGGATACTTTAGGGTATGGGGCGTTTTATTTTATCTTCTGTGATGCACATCGGAGGCAGATCCCAGCCATGGTTTGGTCGCTCCTGCAAAATAGCATCACGCTACAAGCAGAAGTGCTATCGGGCCTAGGCTGATGTATCGACGTCCCAGGATGTAAGCACGTGCTCTTAAAAATAAGTATAATTCCGCCTCCAGGTCCTTCAAAAATGTCACGGCAATATCAGAGCACATCGGCAGAATTGGCGAGAAACTAGTTCCCCTTCCTTTGGAAAGGGCAAGAGACCAGAATTCACAGGTTTCTGGTCTCTCGGCAAGGCTAGCAAAGGAAATTTTGTAAGCCATCACTTCCATCTCTGCACAGGGAGCACGATTCACTGACCTATGCCGAATAAGCGAAAGCCGATCTTTTAGTTTCTATTTTCACGTATCAACTCGACTCTCGATGACGGGCAGAACACACCGCCAACTACGCTGCGGTGTCAGTATTCTATGCCTGATGTGCTATTCACACAGTCCTCAGTACGCAAAGAACTCCTCTCTGTGGACATTCCAAAGTCGAGTGGGCCTGACTTAATCCCACACAATTGTGCTTAGGACGTGTGCTCTTTAAATGACACTGGTTCTAACGCGTTATTTCCGGTACTCCTACTCCCTGGGCGTAGTCCCAAACTTGCGGAAGGCAGCGTTCGTGCATATGATCCCTGAAAAAGGTAACCGCTCTGATTCATCCTATTACAGGGCTATCGCCATCTCTTTCTTGTTTTCGAAAATAATGAAGGCCGTTATTAACTACTAGCTGATGCGGTATCTTGAAGAGCACCAGCTGACTAGTAACCGCCAGCATAGTTTCTGTCAGGGTCGCACAGCTGGTGATCTTCTAGTTCACCTAACACATCAATGGGTGCAGGCAGGTGGCTTGGCCTTGGCGGTTAGTTTGGACAAAGCGAAGGTCTCCGATTTATCCGATTGATCCGATTCGGGTTTGCCCCAAAACGTTTCTTTCGAGGCATCCATCTTATGAGCTTCCCGAGAAATTGTGTAATGGGATAACCAGTTTTCTCGCTGGTATGATCATAAAGGTCGTAGTAGACGGTGCATGTTCCGATTATAAGCCTACCAATGCTGATGTTAAACAAGGTTGTGTGCTATCACTAACGCTGTTCCTTTTGCATATCAATGATATGCTGCAAACAAGTAGTATTCATTGCTTTGCGGACAACAGCACTGGTGATGCTTTTTATACCGGCCATGCCAATAGTACACGTCATCAAGTACTGGAAAAAATTTGTGTCCAAAATCGAGTCATTGTTAAACAAAGTCTCGGATTGGGGCAGACTAAATCTAGTTCAGTTTATATAGTATTAGTAATTTTAGTATTAATACGAATTTAATAATTTAGTTACAAAATTGAAGTTTGTTTGCATAATTATGTAGCTACCAATATATAAACATTTCAACATTTTTGTCTGGCACCTCAAATAATAGATATAGTTTTTATTTTAAATATTTGATTAATGAACTCTTTTGTAGCATGTGTTATTGGTATTTATAATGTTTCCTATATATTTATAAATTTTCCGTTAATTAAATCTCCTTTTTGTTGAAATCTATATATTTTTTTTTATAATTGCACTAAATGATTTGAAACATAAATATATTATGTGTTACTACTTCGGAAAACCAACATTTCCTTAGCTTGTAATAAGCTCATAAATCTGCCATGTAGTATCATATTTTTCTAGTTATAAGGAAAATGTGATTTAATACATACAGGAAGATGTCAGAGACTAAGCTTTGAATAGTTTATTGCTACGAAATAAATACATTCATAAACCTTTGCGTTAGTATACATTTCTTTGTTTGTCTTCGGTCTTCTAGGTTTATTCCAAATATTTGAAAACGTGGTAGAGTTTGATGCAGTGCAGAGTTGAAATTCAGGTAACTCGATTTTCAACTCGAGTTACGCAATTCAAATCAGATGAAGGAAACTGTGTCAATTTATCACATATTATTTTTCTAATTGTTCTTCCATCCAACACAATTATCATTACTTAATATATTTTTGGATTGCGTATCGACAATCTTCATAAAATATTATCACTAATGTTATGACGTAAGTCTTATTGTTATTAATAATTTGACTATCAGAAAGCATACTTAATGTAAATTGATGTAAATTGATATCACACAGTAAACATATTACGTAATAGCAATTTATCGTAATATTATATAATATAATCAATAATCACTAAATTGTAGACAGATCAGCCCTGCATTAGCCGTAAGATGCGACTCGAGTAGAACTTTGTGACTAGAGCCAATCGGGTTAATTTAAGTATGTATGTATGTCATTCTAGTTGTACACGAGTTTTCGAGTAAATCAACTATTTACAGTCCTTGCATCGAGTAAAAGTTATTACTAGAGTTGAAAAGTAGCGATTATTTTAGTTTAACCATTTTTAAATATGTACCTTTATTAAATAAGTAATATGTGACAATATAAATTTAAATGAAAATATTAAATATTTATTTTTTGTAGTATGTCCATGTTCTTTTTCATGTTTTTAGTACTTTAAAACATATAAACTGCTTTTTACATAACTTACAAACCACTTTCCTAACGATATTTTTTTTTTTCAAAATAAAGCCACATTGACGGTTTTTGCTTTGTTGTTTCATTTTTATCACTCATACTTTAAACAAACAAGTATATGTCAATCATCTTTTATGTTATGCACTAATTATACGAAGTAAAAAATAAATAATCAGCAACGATAGTACAATCACGATATTATAAATCAAACTAAGCTTACATTTTTTACAACATGCCAGATGTAGCACCACCATGTGTATTAGTTGTAGCACGAATGGGTCGGCTTGGTTGAGGTAAGACCACGATCTCACAGAATAACAGCGTAAAGTAGCAGCGTATAGCGTTTCGTAAGGTGTTTCCTATGCTGAGTGTGGATAATTTGAAAACCTTTTTCTGTAAACAAGACATTCGATCTTAGTCTTAGGACCTAAGGAAAGACATATTTGGAAGCGACAACTCACTGGCCCACGACGGTTCCCTTTTAGCATCCAACTCGACTCTCGACGCTGGGAACACACCGCCGACCATCCCGCAGTGCGAGTGATCAATGCCTGATATGCGATTCACACAGCCTTCAGTACGCACAGAACTCCTCTCCCTAGACATCCACAAGTCGAGTGGCCTGACGGAATCCCCTAATTGTGCTGAGGACGTGTGCTCCGGAGTTGGCACCGGTTCTAACGCGTCTTTTTCTTCCTCTTTCTCCCTAGGCGTAGTCTCAAATCCGTGGAAGACAGCGTTCATGCACCCGATCCTTAAAAAATCCGTTCATCAAAATTTGATCCGTTCATTTTACAGGCCTATCGCCATCACCTCCTTGTTCTCTAAAATAATGGAGTCCATTATTGACTTTTCGTCATTAAGTTTCCGTCGGGGTCACTCAGCTCAGCTGGTGATCTTCATGTTTATCTAACACACCAATGGGCACAGGCGGTCGAGTTCAAGGGGAGGCGTTGGTGGTTAGTTTCATCATAGCGAATGTCTTCGATCGGGTTTGACACCCCTGATATGAAAGACTAGCAAAGTGTCTACGCTAGTATCACTATAAACCAGAGCTTTACCTCTTTCCCAAGGGACCAAAGACATACCGTCACGTCTCCAGCCATCTTCATCTTCATCTATTTCACAAGGCTCTAAAACCAAGGAAACATATATAGAGGCACGAGCTTTTTGGATGAAATCGTTCAAACAACCGTGACGGGAAACCTACCAGAATTTTTCTTACATGAAAGTCTGATTTTTTTGACGCTGCTACTATAAGGGTACTGATATTTACTTACTTACTACTACCTAACTGATTCTTTGAAATTATTTTACATATACGAGGAAGTCACTAACACTGTGCACGGAGGCACGTAAAGCAAGCAACGCAAACCTAAGAAAGATTTCTTACACCGATACTACCAAATTTTAAAAGTAAAGCAACTTGAGGCCAGACTGCTGTATTTAAAATTAAATTTAGTTTTTTTATTATCAATTTAAATATCAGTTTAAAATATACGAGCATTTCCAGATTAGACTCGATATTTTAATACAGTTAGAGCTAGGTCGGGGTTTAAGATAATATGCAATTTATTAATTAAAAACTGATCAAATATTGTTTTTAAAATCGGTTTTTCCCTGGGGCTATCCTGCAATTGGGAGGATTTCCTGTTGTCTCACGTTTGGCAGGTGTATTGGTGATTGTACTATAATATTATGTCTGCCACCTTTGATGCTGCAACCCGTCGCAAGTATTTTCTTTAGGACTTCATAAACTACATATTCCATCAAGTACAGTTACAGTTAAAGAAACAGTTTAAAAAGGAACATTTATTACACAGTTATATTTTTTTGTATAATTGCGATTTTTTTTACTTAGTGAAACTTCATCCACGTTTGATTAATACATGTACTCGTTTCATTTATATTTTGATTTGCATTAAAAGTGCATCTCATGCATGGGTCGATCCTATGCAAATAAAATTACATAAAATTACACATAAAATTTAAAGGATAATATTACTTAATATTTCAAGTAAAACTATTAAAACTTTTACAAGACTTCGCTCGCAACAAGTGAACGAAGAGAGCCAACTTTAAGTATGCTGTTATTTTTCTTATCGTTAAAGTTTGGAAAGTACAACCTTTCGATGCTATCTTTTAAAGACGTATAGTTTGTAACTTTATTAAATATTTAACTCTGTACCTCTTGACTATTTATTAGACTTGCAACAATTAGGATATTCGGCCACTCGCCGAATACCGAATATTCTGTGGGCTTCCTGGCCGAAAAGTCGAATACTACGCAAAAGTATTCGGCCGGGAAGAAAGTAGTATTTAGTCAGAGCATCTTTTTTCTGAAGCTGGGATTGTCTACAAGAAGAAAAGTACGAAAATTCTGACTACAAATGTAGAAAACATTGTCTTTCTGCACCATAATCTTCTAAATTTTAGTTACGTTAATTCAAGTGCATAGAAATTTTTTTTAGGTTTTTTTTTATAATACAGAAGTTGATGATGTACCTATGACTTCTTTAATGATTACAAGACAAAAACGTTATTATAAAATAAATGAATATTAAGAAACATTTTATCAATTATCAGACTACAACAAAATATTTTACTCAAGTATTCGGTATAGGTACCGCCAAAAAGTACATACCTATTATCATAACTTAGTATAAGGGTACTCGACCGAATAGAATAAAAGTAGCCGAACAGGCCGACTACTGAATAATAGCCGAATATTCGTTGCAATTCTAGTATATAAGCTATTTATTTATTTTAACTTTGTTGCACAAAAAGTACAAAGGATGACTTAAGGCTTTACCTCCAGCGAACGACCTTGATCGTTTGGTCTGTCGACGCTCGCTACAATATATCGCGTAAGAAATCTTCAAGACGCCACCTACTGCTACAAACGTAGTATTATTTTTTCAATGTCAATGAACTATTCTATGGAAATAGACACGGCGTACAATGATAAATGTATTTTAATTTTCTTTATTCGGTATATTAGTTGTATTATATTAGAATTATGTATTTTAATATATTATCTTATTAATAAAAATTACTATTTTGATTATTTTTAACTATATACTATACTGCTAATATTGAATTATTATTACTAATGTCGAAATATTAATTATGGATTCGAACTTTACATGCTAAAGGTGCTTCATTTTTGTTATTTTCATATACTTACATATTGAAAATATACTTGAATAGTAGGTATTATTAATTTATTTAGCTACTGAATTTTAGGATATGTTTTACCTTGAGGTCAAGTATAATTTTGAGGAGCAATAGTTATTACCTACTAATCTTTTATCTGCTATTAGGAACAATATTAGTAAATTGAGTTTGAGGGAGATTTACTGTTTATAATGCTACATTTATTATTTTAATATTTATCTACTGGGTAGGTAATTGTTAAAATAATAAATATAGCATTAGTAACTAAATAGATATTTTTTTTAAATTTTTAAAATTAAAATTTTCGTATTTTTAAAAATTACTAAAAAAGGGTTTGAAATAATAGATTTTCTCACAAAAGAAGGGAACTTGAAAAAAAAGGAGAAAATGTGGGACCAAAGCCAAGACGCGAACCACGGAACTCCGATATCACGCCCGGCCGACATACCACCTGAGCTATAACGACCGTTAGTGATTTGTCGAAATTTACCTTGTTATATTGTAGCAGTTTTTTATTGCCTGAAAACATGGACAAAAGGACATTTTCTAAAAATAAATCTAAAAACAAAGCGTTCGTCGCTAAAATCGTTGGAGCCGTATAATTTTTTCATCTGGTTCGGTTCTATAAATATTTAAATATATAAAAATTATAAATTAAAATGAAAAGATAAATATACATAAATATCAATAAAATAAAATAAATACAAAATAATATTATATTATTACTGTTATTATTATTATTATTATAAGTTGTGGTTCGGTGAAGCTGCAACCTAATGGACCATGATCGGAATTTTTTATGAAAAGAAGTGGCCGACGTCAATTATTATTATTCTTATTATTTTTTCATTACTGCCTTTTTCAACCTCACAAGATATTTGTAATTGCAAAAAAGAAAACTACGTATAAGTAAGTAAATCAGTAATATAATGTTATCTATGATTCAGACTAAATAAAGGGTCCTAAAAATAGACGTAGATAAAGAAATTGCATAAAAAAATTACTCAAATAAAAATGCAATAAACTTGTTAATTTTATAGGTACTTAGTAAAATATTAAAATAATAAGTTTTTTAGGATATTTATGTAAAACATAAAGGTTATATTATGTTATAACTACGTTCACGCTTGCGCATATAAAACCGCGGAATTTCAACAGTTTTATTATCAAAGTAATAATTGACAACCCTACCCTAAGTTTGCCTTGATTTTACCAACACTGTATTTTTTGTATTTATTTTATTTTATTGATATTTATGTATATTTATCTTTTCATTTTAATTTATAGTTATATATTTATAAAACCAACCAGATGAGAAAACTATACAGATACCCCAACAATAATAATATTATAATAATAATATTCCACAACTATCACACAACGCCATCTAGTCCCAAGCTAAGCAGAGCTTGTGTTATGGGTACTAGACAACTGATAAACATACTTATATATTTCTAAATACATAAACATTATAGATAAATTACACCCAGACACAGAACAAATGATCGTGCTCATCACACAAACATTTGTCCTGGGTGGGAATCGAACCCACGACCTGCGGCATAGCAGTCAGGGTCACTAACCACTAGACCAACAGGCCTGACGATAAATAAAATAAAGTCTCTAGCTCGAGAGGAGAGGAGCCGTGGTAGCTCAGATGGTTAGCGCTTGCTAAAATTTTCACAGTGTGCGAGCAAACCGGGTTCAATCCCCGCCGGCACCAATAATATTGTAATTGCAATTTTAAGTGTTGATTTACCACGTGCTCAGTGGTGAAGGAAAACATTGTGAGGAAACCTGCATGTCTGAGAAATAAGAAAAAATATTTCGAAGACATGCAAAGTTCGCCAACACGCAGTGGGGCAGCGCGGTGGATAATTCCTTTCCTAGGACCCTTTCAGAAAATAGAATAGAAATAAAAAAATAATAAATCCAAACTTCATTTAAAACCAAACATATAAATTGTAAAGTAGCTGCAGGTATCTATAACCAAGTAAAAGATATTCCTTTACTCCAACCTGTCCATGTTTCCCAAAACAATTTTAAATTAAGCTTTATATTATAATGCGGATTTTTTATATTTAAAATTTCGTACGTCTCAGCCGAGGCGCAAATATTTTTCGGCCGCAAATTTATAAGACCGATTTGTTATTCAAACATAAACATGGTTTTTTAATTAAATCTACCAATCATAAAACGACACGCATTTTTATTGAACACTTCCTATTCAATTCACAAAGTACCTATTATATATTTGTTTATATAAAAAAGTATATTTAAGTACAATCATAAAACTAAATGGAAACACAAAGTAGGAAAACGCATTGAGTTATAAAACACATAAATCAATGGGCAAATGTAAAAATGCTGGAGGCAGACAGCCCTATCGCATGTTTACGTACCGCACGGCTGTAAGATTTATTTCTAAGATACGGCCGAGTTACAATATACCGTGACGTAAGTGCATCGGTTGGTAGGGTACTCAAACAATATTATGTTTGCGGCGAAATACGGACGCGGCGACCAGCGACGCGGCCACCTCCTACGAACGTGTATACGTGGTAGAGCCATGCTGCAGTTATATTAGTAGTATAGTTGTAGCACGAATGGGTCGGCTCGACCGGGGAAGGACCACGCTCTCACAGAATACCAGCGTGAAATAGTAGCTTAATGCTGCTGTATTTCGTATGGTGAGTGTAGAGAACCGGAGACCCTTTTTACTGGAAACGAGGCATTCCATCTTAGTCCTCACGGGTGACAACGCATCTGCATTTTGATTCGTAATCGAGGATAGATGTAGATGTCTATGGACCACAGCAACCACTTACCATCAGGTGGACTGTGTGCTCGTTTGTCACCCTATCCTATAAAAAATAAAAAAAAACGCATGCAGCGTAATGCCGCCCGCACTCTACGCACGCCCCTTTAACATAGAAGTCACACAATTTTCGGAATTATTTTAATTAAAAGAGAAAAACGAACTTAAAAATTTAAATAAAACGTGGAGAATATAGATTTTTTAATTATCTATCCATTAGTGTTATCCTCAAATGATTAGAGTGTTGCGTTTAGCAACAGATGCATGTAATCAAGAATTTTAGTCATTTTTTAAAAGTTGATTTTAAATGTATTTATAGCACATAAAAATAAATTAGAACGTGGAATGCGATGATAAGATATCGAACATTAATAATGTACTTTTAGATATAGTTTATTTTTCATAACAAATGAGATAATAGAGTCTGAAAAACGCACTTTCGCAACATTTTGGTCAGGGATTCACCTTAACGCCATAATGCGTACATTACCATTTAACATAGTAAAAAAAAGCTCTATTAGCGCGTGCAATATACTTTTTATAAGAACCGATCAACGGAATAAATGTAAGTAATAAGTTAAACAACTTTGTATAACATATATTATACAAAGTATAATTATCGAAACGGCTTGTATGTATGTAGTCCACAGAAGTGATAATGCGTCAGAATTTTAATTTTTATTCAAGGAAAGATGTGGATTTCCATAGAGCACAGTATCCACAATACCGTCTGTGTGCTCTTTTGTCATCTTCGTACTATAAAAAACATCATCGACTTACTATCAGGTACGATGCATGCTTATGTTTTTGTACATAGAAAAATAATTTTATGTTTTTATAAATTCATAATAGGTTTCGAGTATACGCAAACATATCGGAAAATTGGCAAAATAAATCTCTAAGGTAACTCAGATATAGTGATTAAACGTACAAGCAGATAAGGAGGGTCAAAAATAGAAGAGGATTAAGAGCTATTGGCTCACTGCCCATCCAATTTTCTTTGTTGACACCTCGTAGGAGCCACGCTAAGATAATCTTAACAAAGCGAAGATGCCGAATCTACTCCGTTCACACAACTTACGAAACAATATAATCGTACTTCTGATCTTATTAACTAACAATTACTACTTTGTGAAATTAACACAGAGTCTTAGGCAATAATTGTACTCTTGTAATTATATAATTTATGTTTTATTTTTAAAATGTTAAATCATAAAAAGGATAGTACCTATTCACTACATATATAAAACGTTCAATCTGCAGGCCAGCATAGGCCCCCTTATTTCCGAGAGAGTTTTGGATGACTCTGTTTTACTAATACGCGTTGGCGGACTTCATAATATGTAAATTCCGAGCTCGAAATATTTTAAAATTCTCAAACATACATGTTCTCGCTCGATGACTTCCTTCATCACAAAGTACGTGGTAAATCAGCACTAAAAGAGACGATAAAACATATTCCTCTATATTTTTATATATATTTTTCCAATTGCGGTCAGTAATAAGAATTCATTTAAACAATGTTCCTTTATTATCGAAATTAGATATTTTATCTTGTTCTAGTGTATTATGATTACGATGAAAATGATGTTATAAGCTTCATAAAAAATAAAATCGAATTTGCCGTTTCGTTTTCTTTTAGACGTTTTTATTTCGTTATATTGCTAACCTATACGGTCATTCGAATTCCCTCCGTACCGCGCCCGTCCCCTAACGACCGGCTGGCAATTCCAATATAACGCTTCTGGAATCGTCCCACTATCTACAGCGATTTGTCAACGGAGCTGTTAAATTACGTATTACGTTTAAACGCTAGCAAGAGCTCGAACTTAAAACAAGTTCTCGGTAAAGTTTAATTAATAGGTAGTAACCGAAATGGAAGGAAACCGATTTTTCACTTAATGTATACTTCACCGTTAAATAGATAAGCGGTTAACTAACAGTAAGCAAGCATTTTAATGAATCTAAAGTAAAACAAAGTAACGAGGCGTCCAGTGTTTGTGTAAGAATATCTACTGCCCCATATCATCTCGTGGGTATCGTAAGTGACGACAGTGGAAATGACACAAGAGATGGGCAGAAGCATCTTTTTGACAATTACCCAAATTAATAAAAAGCTACGGTTGCCGCCTGCCCAGCTTGATAACCATATCAATTATGTATCCCATGAGGCAGTCCATGGGGAGGCCTATGTTCAGCAGCTGACTTTTAATAGGTTGTAATGATGATGATGAAAATGAAGTAAAAGCATATATTTGTCCCACAGCTGTGTGTGCCCAGCTTTATCTAATTTCTTAGGGATTTAAATAAAACGTTCATCGTGCTGACACAGTGCTTACTGGCGGGTTTAACATGTTCGTGTCACACAATTTCTTTCTTTATATCAGTTAAAATTGTAATTAACAGTCTCACTTCACTTCAGCAAGCTGAAGTATCAATGGGCCAACCATACAGCTTGAAGAACCGACAAGCAGTTGGGATAAAAGGTTATGGTATGTCTCTACCTCTTACCGGTAAGTGAAGTGTAGGGTGGCCTCCTACTAGATGGAGTGGATAGAACTACTAGAAGGAAGAAAGCTGGGTGCAGGAAGTCAATGGATGCAGATGGCTCAGGACCGTGCTTTGTGGCATACCCTGGATAAGGCCTATATTCAGCAGTGTATTTGTGGAGGATTGTAATGAATGAATGAATAAAAATGGCGAGGTCGCTACTTCATGAGGTGAGTTCTTCAAGGGTCACTTCTGACGCGTCATGTGAGTGAAAATATATTTGATTTAAATGTATGATTGTAATGAAAGTTGTGTTTGTGAACAGTATACAGTAAAGAGTTCTTTTAACAAAGTCTAGTTGGGTAAAGTTCCTCACTAAACTTCAAACATTTTGCGACCAATGTACAGCATTTCCCTTTTAGAATAGAACCACTTCGTAAGTCTGTCTCTTTTACGTTATATTATATAACTTTCAAACATTGTTTTTAAAGTATTTAATTTAAACATAAAACCAAAGTTTTGATACCTTTTTCGGATTGTGAAACATGTCGCACCAATCTAATGCAGTGTTTCTGATATCCACTAAATATTTTTTTTAATTTTTGCACTAGTCATAACTCCAATATTTTACAACTCGTCAATCGTTTTGATTCACACGAAAATTAACAAGAAAAACATTTAATTTGAAAAATAAATATATATTCCTTTTAATTTTATTTCAAGTTTAAAAAGTAATTTTTTGTATATAAAGGAGACAATCATTTTTGTGCCCACTAGAAATTTTAGAGTTTCACAATAGTATCACACACAAAAAGACACCAATTTATTATTATATATAGCCTAAAGATTTTTTTAAATCCTAAACGGAATCAAGAAATGTGAAGAAAATTGTTGTTTTGATATTCGTGTTCAGATATCATTGGTTCTGGTAATGTAATATTTAAAAAATAATTGTCTTAGAGATGTGTCAGTCGGAAAAAAATCGATTAGAGTTAACTCGAGTTGAAATTCAGGTAACTCGATTTTCAACTCGAGTTACGCAATTCAAATTAGCTGAACGAAGCTGTGTCAATTTATCACATATTATTTTTCTAATTGTTCTTCCATCCAACACAATTATCATTACTTAATATATTTTTGGATTGCGTATCGACAATCTTCATAAAATATTATCACTAATGTTATGACGTAAGTCTTATTGTTATTAATAATTTGACTATCAGAAAGCATACTTAATGTAAATTGTTATTACATAGTAAACATATTACGTAATAGAAATTTACCGTAATATTACATAATATAATCAAAAATTGCTTAAATTAGTATGTCGATTTCATCACTAAATTGTAGACAGACACTGCATTGGCCATAAGATGCGACTTGAGTACAATTTTGTGTCTCGAGCCAATCGGGTTAATTTATGTATGTATGTCATTCTAGTTGTACACGAGTTTTCGAGTAAATCAACTATTTACAGTCCTTGCATCGAGTAAAAGTTTATTACTAGAGTTGAAAAGTAGCGATTATTTTAGTTTAACCATTTTTAAATATGTACCTTTATTAAATAAGTAATATGTGACAATATGAAATTAAATGAAAATATTAAATATTTATTTTTTGTAGTATTTCCATGTTCTTTTTCATGTTTTTAGTATTTTTAAATCTATAAACTGCTTTTTACATAACTTACAAACTTTTTTAGCGATATTTTTTTTTCAAAATAAAGTTACATTGACGGTTTTTGTTTTGTTGTTTCATTTTTATCACTCATACTTTAAACAAACAAGTATATGTCAATCACCTTATATGTTATGCACTAATTATACGAAGTAAAAAATAAATAATCAGCAACGATGGTACAATCACGATATTATAAATCAAACTAAGCTTACATTTTTTTACAACATGCCAGATGTAGCACCACCATGTGTATTAGTTGTAGCACGAATGGGTCGGCTTGGTTGAGGTAAGACCACGCTCTTACAGAATAACAGCGTAAAGTAGCAGCTTATAGCGTTTTGTAAGGTGTTTCCTATGGTGAGTGTGGATAATTTGAAAACCTTTTTCTGTAAACAAGACATTCGATCTTAGTCTTAGGACCTGAGTAAAGACGTCTTTGGAAGCGACAACTCACTGGCCCACGCCACAAAAGAGAAAGCAGATTTTTTAGGTTCCCTTTTAGCTTCCAACTGAACTCTCGATGCTAGGGGGAACACACCGCCGACCATCCCGCTTTGCGAGTGATCAATGCCTGATATGCGATTCACACAGCCTTCAGTACGCACAGAACTCCTCTCCCTAGACAGGAGTCGAGTGAGCCTGACGGAATCCCCTAACTGTGCTGAGGACGTGTGCTCCGGAGTGTGCACCGGTTCTAACGCGTCTTTTTCTTCCTCCTTCTCCCTAGGCGTAGTCTCAATCTCAAATTCGTGGAAGACAGCTTTCATGCACCCGTTCCCTAAAAAATCCGTTCATCAAAATTTGATCCGTTCATTTTACAGGCATATCGCCATCAACTCCTTGTTCTCGAAAATAATGGAGTCCATTATTAACTTTTCGTCATTAAGTTTCCGTCGGGGTCACTAAGCTTGTGATCTTGTTTATCTAACACACCAATGGGCACTGGCGGTCGAGTCCAAGGTGGTTAGTTTCGACATAGCGAATGTCTTCGATCGGGTTTGACACCCCTGATATGAAAGACTAGCAAAGTGTCTACGCAAGTATCACTACAAACCAGAGCTTTACCTCTTTCCCAAGGCACCAAAGACATTCCGTCAGATCTCCAGTCATCTTCTCTAAATATTTCACAAGACTCTAAAACCGAGGAAACATATATAGAGACACGAGCTCTTTGGATGAAATCGTTCAAACAACCATGACGGGAAACCTATCATATATACAGTTAGAGCTAGGTCGGGGTTTAAGATATGCAATTTATTAATTAAAAACTGACCAAATATTGTTTTTAAAATCGGTTTTTCCCTGGGGCTATCCTGCAGTTGGGAGGATTTCCTGTTCTCTCACGTTTGGCAGGTGTATTGGTGATTGTACTATAATATTATGTCTGCCACCTTTGATGCTGCAACCCGTCGCAAGTATTTTCTTTAGGACTTCATAAACTACATATTCCATAAAGTACAGTTACAGTTAAAGAAACAGTTTAAAGACATTTATTGCATAATTATGTTTTTTTGTATAATTGCGATATTTTACTTAGTGAAACTTCATCCACGTTTGATTAATACATGTACTCGTTTCATTTATATTTTGATTTGCATTAAAAGTGCATCTCATGCATGGGTCAATCCTATGCAAATGAAATTACATAAAATTACACATAAAATTTAAAGGATAATATTACTTAATATTTCTAGTAAAACTATTAAAACTTTTACAAGACTTCACTCGCAACAAGTGAACGAAAAGAGCCAACTTTAAGTATGCTGTTATTTTTCTTATCGTTAAAGTTTGGAAAGTACAACCTTTCGATGCTATCTTTTAAAGACGTATACTTTGTAATTTTTATTAAATATTTAACTCTGTATCTCTTGTCTATTTATTAGACTTGCAACGAATAGGATATTCGGCCACTCGCCGAATACCGAATATTCTGTGGGCTTCCTGGCCGAAAAGTCGAATACTACGCAAAAGTATTCGGCCGGGAAGAAAGTAGTATTTAGTCAGAGCGTCTTTTTTCTGAAGCTGGGATTGTCAACAAGAAGAAAAGTATGAAAATACTGACTACAAATGTAGAGAACATTGTCTTTCTGCACCATAATCTTCTAAATTTTAGTTAGGTTAATTCAAGTGCATAGACATTTTTTGTTAGGTTTATTTTATTATACAGAAGTTGATTATGTACCTATGACTTCTTTAATGATTACGAGACAAAAACGTTATTATAAAATAAATGAATATTATGATACATTTTATCAATTATCAGACTGCAACAAAATATTTTACTCAAGTATTCGGTTTAGGTACCGCCAAAAAGTACATACCTATTATCATAACCTAGTATCAGGGGTATTCGACCGAATAGGATAAAAGTAGCTGAATAGGCCGACTACTGATTAATAGCCGAATATTATAAGCTATTTATTTATTTTAACTTTGTTGCACAAAAAGTACAAAGGAGGACTTAACGCCATAGTGCGTTCATTACCACTTAACATAGTAAAAAAAGCTCTATTAGCGCGTGCAATATATTTTTTATAAGAATCGATCAACGGAGTAAACAAAATTTGTAAGTAATAAGTTAAACAACTTTGTATAACATGTATTATACAAAGTATAATTATCGAAACGGCTTGTATTATTATTGACCGCACAGTGTCGCAGTGGCTTAGCAATGAGTTGCAGCGATAAGGGCGGCGGGTTCGAAGCCCGCACGTAACAAGTAATTGTATGGCCTACAAATAATTGTTTCGGTTCCGAATGTTTGTATTTTTGAAATTCACGCATGTAATCGCATAAATTACGCATTTACTCCTGTATCGTGTGGGCAGTCCCCACGATATATAGTATATCTTAAAGTCGAGGAAACGTTTAAAAAAAGGAAAGTGAAAGAAAATAGAGAAAGAAAAAATCTGAATTTCTTTACATAAAACCTTTTGTTATTGCATTCAAACTGTCTCTTTTGTCTACTGGTTACCTGCCGATCGGCTTTTGATCACCTGGTTCAGGTTCTGAATCTCTGAAAATCACTGATCGGACTTTTCTGTCAAGAAATTCTCAAGAGAAGTGTGGAGTAAGAAAGTTGGCGGTGTCCCTGTGCTTCGGAAAGCACAAAACCAACGGTTTTGGTCCTGGGCTTTAACTTTTTTAGGTCTTGTCGCTTGTGGAGGTTCTCGCCTTATCGAACTATAAGAGTGAGGGAATAGAGAGTGCACTTGTGCTTGCGCACAAACTCTGGCACTATAATCTTGTATTTTAGTGCACAAGGGTGTGCGCAAGCAAATAACAAGATGACAATCATGTCTTTCACATATGGTTAGAGGAGAGGTTAGATTGCGTTGAGACTCTCCGCTGTCATCGAAATGTGGTCTGAAGATGGAGAACATTCATGTTTGTTTAACAACTAACTATAATTTGGTATTTAAAGTTAAGAAACATTTTATTCAATATAGAATATATAAATATTTTACTTATAATTACAATACTTATAATACTCAATATTTATATAACAAAATAATAATTTAAGTTATTTCAAAAGGACGTATAAAGCATGTCGCATGCAATGCGGTCGAGGAAAAAGTCCTCCTATAGTTCTGTCACGACGTTCCATGTGTTAGATTATTAAGTATTGTTAGATTGTTAAGTATAAATATTTCTTTTTATGTCAAGTTTCTAAACGATTAATCGTAATTTTAGGATGTTCTTTTATTATCTACATTATGCTATATCCTATACAAAAATAGTTGAGATTCAATTTTAATTTCTAACGTTTAAGAATTATAAAAATATCTTCTTACTAATAATCAATATTTTACAAATAATCCTTCTTATAAAATTCACATTCACAGAATCGAGCGTATTAAACAAAACTTCACTCGGTTCATTGCATATAAAGTTCAAAACTGTCCATACTATAAAAATTATAACTCTAGACTTTCTCATCTTGGAATGAGTTCACTGGCTGACCGACGAAAACTTTTAGACTTAATGACGCTACATAAACTTCTACACGGTAAGTTAATTTCGCCAAGTTTACTGCAGCAAGTGTGCTTTAAAATCCCTTATCATATTCCTAGACACCCAATTACTAATTTGCTCAATATTCCCATCAGTAGAACCAATTTAGGCAAGTTTTCTCCGTTAAGCAGATGTATGCGAACTTACAACAGCTTAAACAATCATGACATCGACAACTTTAGCGACCCCGAAAATGAATTCAAAAGAAAATGTAAAGACTTATTGTTACCTGCCTTACCAGACTAATGACTCAAAATTCTAATTTATTGTAATTATTACTGGATGTGATGCTTTTACTTTGATTGATTAGTTTAATTCCTTTTTGTTTTAGAGTTTATATGTTGTTTAGGTTTTTTTTCTCTTACATTGATGTGTACACCTGTAAAGACATATCCTTTATCTAAAAATGTAGTATTTTGTTTGTAACAATGTTTACTGATATTGTCGATGGTGTATCTATTTAAATAAATAAATAAATTATATTCACATAAATAATCACACAAATAAAAAAGGACTTATTTTTCATTATTGTAACTAGGGTACAAGCGAGCCAAGATGGCGGCATTAGACTAAGTGACGAAGACTGATTCGTTAAAATTGATTAAATAATTAAAAAGACATCCAGACTTATTAATTTTTATTTGATACAATTAATTGCAAACGAACAGTTTTCGGATACTTTTCTTTACATATGGTGTGAGATCTTGCTTATTGGCAAACTATATGATTCTTGGTCTACACGAAGTGGCCTATAGATTTTCATTATGAGTTTGCGAGGACCAAAATATGTGACGTATATGGCCGCATTTTTGATTGTGTTGCATTAGATGGCGGTTCACTACTATACGTTTTACTAGTAGTTTTCATCCTCGTATAACTTCTCTGAGGAATTGTTTACCACCGGCGACTTTTCCGGACCGATACGACTTAGGGACCTTCAAGAAAAGAGCTTACTCCTATCTAAAAGGCCTGCAATACCCCTGGTGTTGCGGTTGTTCATGGGCGGCGGTGGCTACTTACCATCAGATGAGTCGCATGCTCTTTTGCTTCTAATTTTTTTTAAAGAAGAGGGGTTCTTTAAAAAGAATAGAAGCTGGAATGTTTTACACCAGCGTAGTAGTTGACATTCATTTCAATTTGGTATTGATACCTCAATCCGTCCTTGAGATAAAAGGTCTTGACGGATGTAACGCAGTTGAAATCCACTTGTAACGCAGTTGTAACGCAGTGTCATCAACCTCGAGGCCTAAGACCAAAGCACAGATTAATAAATAGTTTACCAAACCAAAGGTAGTCAGAAGACCCACCCCGGTAAAAACTTTCCTATATACAATTAATGAGCTGTATTTTCGTCCTTTATTGTGTCTTTTTTCCTGGTAGCTCATGTTTTGTTCCTGTATAAAGGAACCGGCTAAATAGAGTAAATTGAGTCGTAGCAAGTGCTTTGTCCAAACCCAGCCACGTACTACGTTCGCCATTTTGTTTTAGTTATAACTAACTACGCATATACAGTCCACCGTTTTGATTCAATCTAGAACTATCATTAATCTCGCATACAAATCTTGTTTTCATTATTCCCGGAATCGAGCCCGGGACTCTATAGCCAACCATTTTGAGGTTTCTTCTCTCTGGATACGAAGGGCATCCTAGTCACACTTACCATTTAATGACCATCCGTTTCTGGATTCGAACCCGGGAACTATTAGCGTCACCACTTACAAAAATGAATAAATTGATCACCAACATTCTTTGAAGATAAAGGGACAAATAATACAAATTTATACTATGTTATTTATATTAAATATCTCAGACGCTATAATAGTTGATGATACAATACATAACGAACAAGACATACCTATAGATCCAGTTTCGTGGGAGTATCAGATTTTGGATTGCATTCACAAAAGAGCTACCAGTAAGAATTACTGAATACAAATAACTTAATTCAATTTGTGAACTATGACATGACATTAGTACGATTTTAGAAATTTGAACAACACCGTGAGCAAAAGGATAAGTGAGCATTATATTTACCTATTTGTAGACGGAAAGGTCATTGTAGTGGTAATTAATATAAAATCTACATTTTTTCGTAATGGGTTATTTTAATTACCATATCATTTATTTGAAAAAAATAAAGAAAGCGACCTTCATAGCCCCTGTAATTATCGACGACTTGAGGAAAAGCCTGAAAAATCTAATAGTAATGCCCAGGAAGCAAGCTTAGTGTCAAAGCTTATTGCGCGTCGCTGTTTACCTCCAGAGGAGAAAAGTGGCCTCTGGAAAACTGATTGGCTACACGTGAAAATTGGTAATTCGTGCTCTTTGGCAACCGAGTGGTAAGCACGACTACTGCATGTTGTAGATTACACAACATAATTTTTAGTTTTATTATAGACTATAATTACTTGCACGCTACTGATAGAACCAGATTGGATTCTCCATATAGTATTTTATTTGCTTTTAAAATTTTAATTTCCATACCCCCATTAAATTTCTGTGCTTTACTACTACACAAAATAGTTATATGGCCATCTATAATGAAGTTAAGATTTTCTGGAATTCGCCGTGGGTCAATGAACTTTCTAACACAGCCACCTCACAGCAGATGCTATGGTATTAGAGGATCTTCTCTTAACGTTTATTCATATGAATTATCATATATAAAGATATAACAATGTGGAAATTTCAATTACTAAATTTCGAACTGTATACACAAATAACAGTGTTAATAAGTTTTAAACTCAGAAGCCGTAATTAAGTAGAAAGCCCTTAGAAACTAATTACAAAGCACTAATTCTTTTATTACTCATAAGTGCAAAATTAATAAGGCCTTTAATATAATACGCTTTGTGATTTCAAATAAAATATCACATTAATATTTTATTATGACGTAAATTTTTATAATTGCACGAAATTATTTGCAACACACTCGTAAATATATTTCCTTACCTTGTAATAAGCTCATAAATCTGCTATGTGGTATCACGTATGGTATGTATAAAAAATGTGATTTGATACGTACAGGAGGATGTCAGATACTAAGCTTTGCATAGTTTATTGCTACGAAATAAATAAATTCATAAATTCCTTTGCGTTAGTATACATTTCATGGATTCTCTATGATATTCTATGTTAATTCCGAGGATTTCAAAACGTGGTAGATTTTGATGCAGTGGAGTGGTATTGTGTGTCTGTAGACGTATACCACTCTACTGTCACCAATTTATCGTCTTAAACAGGGGAGGACCACGCTATCACATAATACTCGCGTTAAATTTACCATCAAAGTAATGCTGCGGTGTTTCGAATGTACTTGTAACGAAGCGTTTCATCTTAGTCCTCAAAACATTGTGAAAACTTATCACCATAATTTTTAATATAAATTAAAATATCGGTGTCTTTGCAGGGATATAAAGATCATAGAAGAACCGAAAGCATTGTCTAGAATAACAGCATAAAATAGCAGGTTTATCATTCTTTGTTTTGTATGGCGAATGCTGAGATCCTCAGACTCATTTTCTGGAAATAAAGCATTCCATCATAGTCCACAGAAGAGATAATGCGTCAGAATTTAAATTTTTATTCAAGGAAAGATGTGGATGTCCATGGAGCACAGTATCCACAATACCGTCTGTGTGCTCTTTTGTCATCTTCATACTATAAAAAACATCATCCACTTACTATCAGGTACGATGCATGCTTATGTTTTTGTACATAGAAAAATAATTTTATGTTTTTATTTTTAAAAGTTTTCGAGTATACGCAAATATATCGGAAAATTGGAAAAATAAAGCTCTAAGGTGACTCAGATTAAACGTACAAGCAGATAAGGAGGGTCAAATATAGAAGAGGATTAAGAGCTATTGGCTCACTGCCCATGCAATTTTCTTTGTTGACACCTCGTGGGAGCCACGCTAAGATAATCTTAACAAAGCGAAGATGCCGAATCTACTCCGTTCACACAACTTACGAAACAATATAATCGTACTTCTGATCTTATTAACTAACAATTACTACTTTGTTAAATTAACACAGAGTTCTTAGGCAATAATTGTATTCTTGCAATTAAATAATTTATTTTTTATTTTTAAAATGTTAAACCATAAAAAGGATGGTACCTATTCACTACATATATAAAACATTCAATCTGCAGGTCAGCATAGGCCCCCCTTATTTCCGAGAGAGTTTTGGATGACAATGTAAATTCTGTGCTCGAAATATTTTAAATTTCTCAAACATACATGTTCTCGCTCGATATCTTCCTTCATCGCAAAGTACGTAGTAAATCAGCACAAAAAGAAACGATTAAACATATTACATTATATAAACATTATATAAGAGTCTGGTTGCCGCGATAATACGTGTTTAACGTGAAAGAGTTGTGTGGCGTTCTACACAATGTCTGTGAATGTAGTAAAATGTAATATCTATAACATTGTCATTAGTGAAGTTCTGACATTTATTCAGAATCAAGTAGATGTGATGAATGAAGAAAGCATAGTTCGCTTGTGTGCAACTGCGTTCTCTCTTGAAGAGATTGCGGCTGCAAAAGACTTACTCTATCAATCTGTGCAAACTTCAGGGAAAAGGATAAAGAGAAAGGGCAAAGCAGACGGAAAAATACAGCGGGATCTCGAGGACATTATATCCCTTATCAAGTGTACATCAGCAGAACTAATTCCCATATTCGTAGCCCGAGAGCTACAAAAACTACCACCGGTTACATTTGACGATGTCGATGTCACGAGATTACTGAAAGACATAATTATCCTAAAAGATCAGGTTCAAGTTATATCAGAGCAGTACGCTACAGTTGAGCAAATTAACAAATTAAAAATGGAGATCGATAACATGAAGCAAGGTTCACTGTTAAATAATTACCAATTTAAACATTCCTTAAATAAGAAAAGAGGCATGAGTAATTTAGTACATTACGATAAACTTGAATCGGATAGCGGGCCATTTGGTTTTATAAACTTGGAGGTAGAAAAGACGGCTACTTCAAATCAAACAGCATTTAAAATAGCTGAGAATAATACAGTTACTCAGTGTGACTCACAATGTCGGCTGGATGCGTCGCACACGATGAGTCAGCATGCACTTACGATTGCACCTGTCCCTGCCGGGCAATCAACAGCGACTGAAGCAAACATAATAGATAAGGGCATGCGCTTGGAGGCCTCTACGAGTACCGCGGTTTCCGCACAGACGCAGTCCGAAAATAATGCGTGCGCGCAGACTCTGGTGGCCTCAACTACAGGTGTAGCGGAACGAGCGAGCGGTACTCTGCCAGTGAGTAAGCTTAACGAACGGAGTACATTCTCACAAGTAGTACGGGGAGGGGGCGAATTTATAAATAAAAGGGATGAAGAATGGATCACGGTGCAGAGGAAAAGACTTAGGAACAGATTTATTGGGTTACAGGGGCAGTCGAAGGATCCTACGGGTAAATTTAAGGCAGCAAATATAAGAATACCGTTGTTTATAAACAATGTTGATAAAGAAACTTCAACCCAGGACATTGCCGATTATATTTTAGGCAAAACGAATGTTGCTGTACAGTTGGTGGAAATTAAAATGAAACGTCAAAAAGATTATAAGTCTTATAAAGTGTTTGTTCCTAGGCATATGACGGAAATGTTCCTGGACAAGAATCTTTGGCCTGAAGGTATATCGTTTCGGCGATTTATTAATTTTAATGACAGGAAATTACCTGCTACGGGCTTGAGTGAGGCTGGTAGTAAAAGTTAATAAAATGTATAGTATGGACATAAATGATGATCACAGTATAAAACTTATTAGTTTTAATTGCAAGTCAGTAACGAGATCAGTGGACGGGGTGAGGGAATTATGCAAGACGGCACACGTAATAGCTCTTCAGGAGACATGGTTATTACCGCATGACATTGCGTATATAGGGAATATTGACAGTGACTTTGAATTCACGAGCAAGTCAGCGGTGGACACATCAACCAGCATGCTCCGTGGTCGACCCTATGGTGGGGTGGCGATAATGTGGAAGAAAAGTGTGTTTTCATCAGTTACAATCGTTCCGTGTAATAGTGTTAGACTGACAGCTATTAAAATATGTGCGAATAACCGTTTGTTCCTGGTTTTTTCGGTGTATATGCCTACAGACAATCAAGATAATTTAATTGAGTTTACAGAGGTGTTAAGTGAAATAGACGCTGTAATCGAGAGTTGTGAAATTGAATCTGCAATTATTCTCGGTGATCTTAATGCGCATCCCGGAGAATTATTCTATAATGAGTTATCCGATTTCTGTGAGGAGCGGAGGTGGCTCTGTGCAGACGTGGTCCATTTAAAAATGACATCAGACACATACACTTATATAAGTGACATTAAAAAGGACTGCCGAAGATGGCTTGATCACTGTCTGGTAACAGAGGCAGCTCGGCGATGTGTATTAAATTGTAAGGTATGCCTTGATGTTTATTGGTCAGATCATTTTCCACTGGAAGTAGATTTTAAGATAGGTAATCTGTCATTTAAAACGCAATATAAAGAAAAATGTTGTAACAAGGTGAAGTGGGGTGAGAGGGGCGTTGATCAGATTAACATATACAGTAAAATATGTCATAATAAATTAAGAAATATTGATTTTCCGATAGAATTTAGCTTTTGTGCCGATAAAGTGTGTAAAAATGTAGATCATAGAACTGTAATTGATAGGTTGTATAATAATATTGTTTACATCTTAAGAGAAGCTGCTGAAACTAGCTATGAGATAAGAAAGCGTAGTAAACACAAACAGGTTGTTGGGTGGAATAGGTACTTACGGGAGGTCCATCAGGAGGCACGATGCAGTTTCCAAATGTGGTTGCTGTATGGTAAGCCCAGTGCGGGTTATGTTTATGACAGAATGCGAGAAGCTAGGAGGTGTTTTAAGTCAAAGCTTAAGTGGTGTCAAGACAATGAGTACCAAATAAAAATGGATATTTTGGCTACTCACCACAAAGAAAAAGATTTTAAGAGTTTTTGGAAACAAACAAAGAAGCTGGAAACTGCATCATGCTTACCTGCGAGTATCGATGGCAAGAGTGAGCCCCACCATATCGCAGAAGTTTTTAGGGAACACTTCAAAGTGGAATCTCCATTGGGACCGGTGCAGCGGGTGTTCGATATTGAGGAGAAATCATGCAGTGAATTTGCCAGATTTACTGCGAAAGAAGTCGCAAATGTCATAAGTAATATGACACGTGGTAAATCACCTGGACATGACGACCTCAGTATTGAGCACCTGCAGTATGCGGGAGTTCATCTGCCTAGGGTATTGACTATGCTCTATAATGTATGTATAGGGCATGAATACTTACCTCAGGAACTTATGAAGACCATAGTGGTACCAGTTCTAAAGAATAAGACCGAGGATGCTGCCGACGAGAACAATTATAGACCGATCTCGCTGGCTACTGTGATAGCCAAAGTATTGGATGGTTTGCTTGATCGTCGAATAAGTAAACATATACAGGTACATGAGGCACAGTTTGGGTTTATACCTGAACTGTCCACTGAAACTGCAATCTTGCGACTCAAGCATACCGTCCAGTATTATGTTACGAGAAAAACGCCTGTCTACGCCTGTTTTTTGGACTTGTCGAAGGCATTTGACCTTGTCTCGTACAACCTATTATGGGATAAGCTTCGGAGGGAAACGAGTACTCGTAGAGAGATAGTCGATATATTAAGGTATTGGTACCACAACCAATCAAATAATGTAAGGTGGGCATGTTCATACTCAAGTGGATATAGGTTGGAATGTGGAGTGAGACAGGGGGGCTTAACTTCACCGAGGCTCTTTAATCTATATATAAATGGATTGATCGATGAGCTTAGCAGAACTGGCGTTGGATGCTCAATAGATGGTAACTTCGTAAACAGCATCAGTTACGCGGACGACATGGTGCTGCTGAGCCCTTCGATCAGAGCACTTGAAACTTTAATAAATTTATGTGAGAGATATGCTGAAGCCCATGGCCTCAGGTATAACTCCAAAAAGAGTGAACTACTTGTTTTCAAGGCAGGGAATAAAAAACCCAAGGATATCCCACTGGTCACGCTTGGAGGAGTACCTTTAACTAGGGTCACCAAATTTAAATACCTGGGGCACTGGGTTACAGATGACCTCTCTGATGACTTGGATATTGAACGAGAACGTAGAGCGTTAGCAGTGAGGTGCAACATGCTTGCTCGCAGGTTTGCAAGGTGTACAAAAGCTGTCAAGATAACCCTTTTTAAGGCGTACTGCCAAACATTTTACACCTGCAGCCTGTGGGTCAAGTATACTCGCAGAACCGTAAATGCTCTATGTGTTCAATATAATAATGGCTTTAGGATGCTAATGGGGCTGTCTCGATATTGCAGCGCATCAGGTATGTTTGTTGAGGCTAACACGGACAGCTTTGATGCAATAATGCGGAAGAGAGTGGCCTCCCTGATGCGACGCGTGCGAGACAGTGCCAACGGACTCCTATGTACTGTATTAGGTAGGTTTGATTGTCCGGTAGTGCGGCACTGGAACACTGTGCATATGGGGTCCAGAGCTGTTATATTTAATATAAAATAATCATTGTTGTTTTTTTTTAGTTGTATATTGTTAACATTAATTTTAAGTTTATATTATTTATTACTAACAAATTATGGAGCTTGTATCTGAAATAAAATTATTATTATTATTATTATTATTATTATTATTATTACTCTATATCTTTATATATATTTTTCCAATTGCGGTCAATAACAAGAAATTAGATATTTTATCTTGTTCTAGTGTATGACAAAAAAACAAAATTGAATTTTCCGTTGTGTTATCTATTTAGAAGTTTTTATTTCATTATATTGCTAACCTATACGGTCATTCGAATTCCCTCGATCGCTTCTAGAATTGTCTCACTATCTAATGCGATTTGTCAACGGAGCTGTTAAATTACGTATCATGTTTAAACGCTAGCAAGAGCTCGAACTTAAAACAAGTTATCGGTAAGGTTTAATTAATAGGTTGTAAATGAAATGGAAGGAAACCGGTTTTTCACTTAATGTATACTTCATCGTAAAACATATAAGTGGTTAACTAACAGTAAGCCAGCATTTTAATGAATCTAAAGTAAAACAAAGTAACGAGGCCGTCCAGTGTTTGTGTAAGAATATCTACTGCCCCATATCATCTCGTAGGTATCGTAAGTGACGACAGTGGAAATGACACAAGAGATGGGCAGAAGCATCTTTGTGACAATTACCCAAAATAATAACAAGCTACGGTTTCCGCCTGCCCAGCTTGATAACCATATCAATTATGTATCCCATGAGGCAGTCCATGGGGAGGCCTATGTTCAGCAGCTGACTTTTAATAGGTTGTAATGATGATGATGAAAATAAAGTAATAGCATATATACACCCCACAGCTGGGTGTGCCCAGCTTTCTCCAATTCCTTAGGTGTTTAAATAAAGACTGAAAATGAACTGTCTCATGGACAAATAACTGCCTCTTTTTCACATCATGATTTAATCTACCTCTCTTATCGTCTCTGTCCACCTAAAAAGAAATCCCAATACTTGTTCCTTCGTAATTACAAGGGAATAGATCTGGAGTCTTTTCAGCGTGATATAAGTAATGTAGATTGGACACCTATTGTTGACAATACTAATATTAATGATAAGGTTTGTAACTTTAATGATATAATTTTGAAGGTATACAATAACCATGCCCCGCTCAAACGCGTAAAAATAAAGCGTAATCCTGCACCATGGATTACACAAGATATAAGAGAACTTATGGGCCAGAGGGACAAAGCTAAGCAAAGGTTTAAACGCCTCCCATCTGAAAATAACTTAAATCGTTTTAAATTTTTACGCAACCGCTGCAGTCGCTTGTGTCGGTATGCTAAAAGACGCTACTTTTACAACTCTCTACATAATAAAAATTCTACTGAGATGTGGAAGTTCCTTCGTTCTGTTGGTGTGGGCAGGTCTCCGATCCTAGAATACAATGACGTTAATGTAAAGGATCTAAACAATCACTTTGCTACTCCTCCTATGACTTTAGATCCTTACATCAAATCCACCACACTACTCGCATTGGCGGGTATACCGAAACCGCGCGTTTGCCCTTTTAATCTTTCCCTTGTAACGGAGGAAGATGTAAAAAAATCCATCCTAGCCATCTCTTCAAATGCTGTTGGTATTGATGGTCTATGTGCGAAGATGATTTTGCTGGTTCTACCTTTGCTTCTACCAATTCTTACTCACATATTTAATTTTTCTATATCGTCATCATCTTTTCCTTCAGTTTGGAAACAAGCATATATAATTCCTCTGCCTAAGGTTTCTAATCTTTCTTCTTTGTCCCACTTTCGTCCCATATCTATTTTACCCTTTCTTTCTAAAGTTTTGGAACACATCATCCATAGTCAACTCTCTCTCTTCTTATCGTCTAACTCCTTGCTCTCCACTTATCAGTCGGGCTTTCGTCGTGGACACAGCACTGTCACTGCTTTACTTAAAGTAACCGATGATATCCGTTGGGCCATGGACAATAAATCTCTTACACTTTTAGTTTTGCTTGACTTTAGTAGTGCTTTTACCTCAGAAGACTTTGATATTCCTCTCCGGATCCTGGAATCTATAAACATTTCCCCATCTGCCATTGCATGGTTTGATTCATATCTTCGTGGTCGATCACATTGTGTCCGTGTTAATGACACTCTATACGATTGGTCTGGTATCACTACGGGTGTACCTCAAGGTGGCGTTCTTTCCCCCCTTTTATTTTCCATATTTATTAACTCTATTACGAGTGTTATTACATCTAATTACCATCTCTACGCGGATGACTTACAGCTTTATCGTCATTTTCCGGTGGGTGATACAAATAATGCAATTGCAGCTATGAATGCGGATCTGAGCCGTATCTGTGAATGGTCTGCATCCTTCGGACTATTAGTTAATCCCACGAATTCTCAGGCCATCATAATAGGCAGTAGGCATTTGCGTAATAGATTAGAATTTATATCACTACCTTTTGTTTGTTTTAATGGCGTTCCTATACCCTTTGCCAACACTGTCAAAAACTTAGGCGTCATATTTGATCACCATTTAACATGGACCACGCATATTGCTGAAGTTAGTCGCAAGGTCTACTTTACTTTGCATTCGCTTAAATGTTTACAAAATTTCTTACCCCTTAAAGCTAAAATTTCACTCGTGCTTACTCTTATCCTACCTCTCCTTGATTATGCGGATGCCTGTTATTTGGATGCTACAGAGGAGCTTCTTAATAAACTTGAGCGCTTGCAAAATCAGTGTATCCGTTTCATATTTGGGCTCAAGAAATTTGACCGTATATCTCAGTTTCGACTTCGAAGGAACACTCGATTGTTATGTCTCCTCTATAACATTTTGCACAACCCTTCCTCTCCCACATACCTCAGAAGCCGATTTTCCTTCACCCATCCTCCGGACAAACCATGCAGATCCCTTGTTAAAAATCTTCTTGACTTTTCCGTCTTTAATTCCGGTTTTTACTCCCACTCCTTTTCAGTTCACGCGGTAAGATTATGGAACTCACTACCGTCAAATATAAGAAATTCCGAAACTTTGTTGGTATTCAAGAAACGTCTTAGAGATGATTACTTTGCATCCTGTTAATTTATATATATATATATATATATATATATATATATATATATATATATATATATATATATATATATCATATGTAACTATCGTTTTTATTATTATTATTATTTATTGATTTATTTTATTTTTATTTATTGTTTTATTTTATATAATTTTCGTAAAATTGTGTATATTGTTACGACCTCGAGGTTCGTGACAATAAAAATTGCCGATAAAATTACCTAAATTAACACTTTAATTTACTTTATACAAATTAAAGTTAAAAAACACTAATAATTATACACACTAATTCACTTAATTTCGCTCCGAAGCTTCGCTTGTGTCGCCGAGTTAAACTCTGTCTCGATCGCATCTTGCGCCACCTATTTATCTAAATTAGCAAAATATCCGGAATGTTCAAGTAAACACGCGTAAGGTACCGAGAGTTCGAGTATAGATTTTCTAGAAACTTAGTTCTTCGGGTGGCGCTGTCGGTCGAGAGATCGGTGATGTCATTCTCTGCAAAGCTCCCCTCGCTCTCGTTCCTGACACTAGATGGCGCTAGTTGACTTATTCACACAACACTGCCCCCTCCTAAGACATGCTCGTCCCGAGCATTATCGGTCCCATAATAACGCGCCAAGCGATCCACATGGACGATCTTAGGAGTCCCTCTTGCGCCTTTCTGTATCCGGTAGGTCACATCGTTGAGACAGCACACCGCCAAGTCCTATATCACTTGCGTCTGTGTCAACTATAAATTCTTTGCTTGCGTCAGGGTATCCCAAAATAGGTGTTTTGCACAGACGGTCCTTGAGCTCCTGGAATGCGATATTGCAACTTTCATCCCAGCAGAAATGTCGCTTCTCCTCGGTTAGTTTGTGCAGAGGTTTGGCTATATCTGCAAAGTTCTTCACGAATCGCCGGTAATAGGAGCACAAACCCAAAAATGCTCTAACCTGCGTCTTGTCCCTTGGAACCGGCCAATCCTTGACAGCGGCGATTTTATCTGGATCTGTGCGGATACCTTCTTCCGATACTACAAACCCCAAAAAGTTAACTTGCCGTTGGAATAGTGAACATTTCTTCGGGTTCAACTTGAGGTTGGCACTCTGAATCTTCATAAGCACGCGTTCCAGGTTTTGAAGGTGTTCCTCAAACGTACGGCCCACGATGATGATGTCATCCAAGTAGACCAGACAGGCATCGCCAATTAGCCCGGTAAGTACAAGTTCCATCAGCCTTTCAAACGTTGCAGGAGCATTGCACAACCCAAACGGCATTACTTTGAATTGCCACAGACCCTTTCCCGTCGAGAACGCAGTTTTCTCCTTGTCCTTAGGGTCAATTTCAACTTGCCAGTAGCCACTTTTTAGATCCAGCGTGCTAAATCATTTTACTCCTGCAAGCATGTCCAGCGTGTCATCAATTCTTGGCAAGGGATAGCTGTACTTCTTTGTAACGTCGTTCAGACGGCGGTAATCAACACAGAACCGCATGCTGCCATCCTTCTTTTTCACCAGCACCACTGGCGAACACCATGGACTAGAGGAAGGTTCAATAACACCATCCTTCACCATTCCTTCAATCATGGTTTCCACTTCCTTTTCACGTGCTACCGGCAATCGTCTTGGCCGCTGACGGATAGGCAACTCTTCACCTGTGTTTATTTTGTGTTGAACCAAACCAGTCTTTCCTATGTCAGCATCGTTTGATGAGAACACATCGGCGTACTTGAGTAACAACTTCTTCGCCTTGACCAATTCGTTCGGGGAGAGAACACTGCGACAGTCTTCCAAAAGTGTGGTCACTCTCGTTTCTGCATCCTTGCTGGGGGTCCCAGTCGATAGATATTGGCACCGACGTAACCAATCCACTTCCTCACAAGTACCAATCAGTGTGCCTTTTCCTATAATCTGTTCCCGGTCGCAAAGGTTCAGCACACGTACTCCTGAGATGTCAGTGGTCCTGACCAAGGTTCGAGCTACTTTCCATGGAAGGTCATTGTTTACCCTTTCCACAAGTACACAACGGTGAGCTTGCCCAGTGTTTCGAGGAAGACTAACCGGAATAATCGTTTCCGATCTAGGCGGAAGAACAATCTTCTTGATGCTGTACACGTTCCCTGATAACGCACCTTCCATAAAAAGTTCCTCCTGTCCACATTTCAAAACACCTTGCTTAACGTCGATCTCGCAACAATTATTCCTCATAAAGTCTAAGCCTAGGATGCAGTCGTCCATTATATCAGCCACGATGACATTATGCAGGTAGATCACGTTGCCTAGCTTCAACTCCATCTCCTTCTCTCCACGGACGGGTATACGCTGACCGGTGGCTGTTACCAAATTAATGCGTTCTCGGTTGTATGCGGAGTCCCCGAGGAACTGACTTATAAGTTGGGAACTAACAACCGTACGAGAGGCTCCAGTGTCTATGGTCAGTTTACACGGCATTCCGTTGACCTCACCCTTGATGATTAGACTGTTCCCATCATGGGTTTGTGAGATCGAGATCCTTGGGGCTCTTTTAACATCAGCCAGCACCCGCCCCGCAGTTCTGGCTTTTACTCGTTTCCCTGCTGCTGCTGGGCGGTGCGGTTGGCCGCACTACCCTCCTGAGATCATTCACCGTCCCTTTCTAGGGTTCGCTTAGGGCAGCTGGATCGAAGGTGGCCCTTTTCCCCACAGCCATAGCACCTTGGGCTGTATTCTTTGTTGCGGTCGCGAACTGTAGCTGCTGCAACCTCCCTGACGCGATGGGAACGATGATCCTGCCGCACGGCTTCCACTTCCAGTGCATGGGTCAAGGCGTCTTTAGGCGTCTCGTGGTGCCCGAGCCTCACAGCAGCTCTGACTTCCAGGTCGCGGATGCCGTCGATGAATGTCTGCACCAGGTTCCCTTCAATGAGCGCAGGTACAGACCGGTATGCTTTTCGCACCAGCTTCTCCACTTCTAGAGCCCACTGCTGCAGGTTTTCGTTGCTGCGCTGCACACGATCTTTAAGCTGTGCACGAAAGACGTGTTCCAGGTGAGCGTCGCCATATCTCGCCTCCAATGCCTCAAGGAGTTGCTCATAAGTCACTTCCTCACCGAGAGCTTCCAGAACTGTTAAGGCCTGGTCGCGCAGGCCTAGTGTGAGAGCAGTCATGGCCTGGCTTTTATTCCAGCCGTTCGCCTTCATAACAGCCTCGAACTGGATCTTGTAGGCTGACCAGGAAGAGGTACCGTCGAACGGCGGCACTTTGAATCCACGTAGCGAAGGTGTTGTAACTACTACGGGAGCTGTTGTTCCATCACCCAGTTTGAGGTCGTCCAGTGTTTTCTTCACATCAGCCACCACGTAATCAACCCGATTGTTCACTTGGTCGATTTGGGTTTTAGCTTCCTTGATTTGGGTTTCAGCTTCCGACAGGCGGTTGTCATGTTGAGCAACCCTATCCTTCACCTCCTTTATCTCTTTCCCAAAGGTAGCATGAAGGTCCTTAATGAGGAGCATCTGCTCTTCCGACCGACGGGCCTGTTCCTCCTGTCCGCTCTGCAGCTGCTCTTTCAACTGACGGACCTGTTCCTCCTGTCCGCTCTGCAGCTGCTCTTTCAACTGACGGACCTGTTCCTCCTGTCGGCGAGCCTGCTCCTGCAGCATCACCATCAGAGCACCTAAGTCAGGTGCCCCAGACGTAGAAGCTGCTGACGGGCCGGCTTCCGTGGCCGGCGGCTGGCCCTCAGACATCTGCGGCGTTGCACCACCAAATCTCCTCTGGTCCGTCTCCTGCTGGCGTTGACTTCGGGTACGGACACCCTCCGTTTCCTCCTTAGGTAAAATCGGCATTATTTTATCCCACTTCTGACACCAATTGTTACGAGCTCGAGGTTCGTGACAATAAAAATTGCCGATAAAATTACCTAAATTAACACTTTAATTTACTTTATACAAATTAAAGTTAAAAAACACTAATAATTATACACACTAATTCACTTAATTTCGCTCCGAAGCTTCGCTTGTGTCGCCGAGTTAAACTCTGTCTCGATCGCATCTTGCGCCACCTATTTATCTAAATTAGCAAAATATCCGGAATGTTCAAGTAAACACGCGTAAGGTACCGAGAGTTCGAGTATAGATTTTCTAGAAACTTAGTTCTTCGGGTGGCGCTGTCGGTCGAGAGATCGGTGATGTCATTCTCTGCAAAGCTCCCCTCGCTCTCGTTCCTGACACTAGATGGCGCTAGTTGACTTATTCACACAACAATATTATTTATTTTTTAGTAGTACTAATGTATGCACTAAGTTTGCAATTTAAATATAATTTCCTTTATGGGTCTACTGGAAGATATTTCAGCGAATTTGGAATAAGTAGAACCTTTGTACGTAATTACTATAAGACTGCTTCCGTACCTTAATGTGTGTACATAAAATAAAATAAAAAGAGTTCGCCGTGCTGACACAGTGCTTATTGGCGGGCTTCATATATCCTTGTCACATAATTTCTTTCTATATACTCGTATCAGTTAAAATTGCAGTTAACAGTTTCCCTTCAGCAAGCTGAAGTCAAACATAATAGCCATAAGCATTATCAACCATATAGCTTGAAGAACCGACAAGCAATGGGGATGAAAGGTTATCGTGTGTCTCTATCTCTTACCGGTAAGCGAAGTGTAGGGTGGCCTCCTACTAGAACTACTAGAAGGAAGAAAGCTGGGTGCAGGAAGTCGATGGATGGAGATGGCTCAAGACCGTGCTTTGTGGCATACCCTGGATAAGGCCTATGTTCAGCAGTGTATTTGTGGAGGATAGTAATGAGTGAATGAATAAAAAAGGTGAGGTCGCCTATTCGTGAGGCGAGTTCTTCAAGGGTCATTTCTGACACGTCATGTGAGAGAAAATATATTTGATTTAAATGTATGACTGTAATAAGAGTTGTGTTTGTGAACAGTATACAACAAAGAGTTCTTTTAACAAAGTCTAGTTGGGTAAAGTTCTTTACTAAACTTCAAACATTTTGCGACCAATGTACAGCATTTCCCTTTTAGAGTAGAACCACTTCGTAAGTCTGTACCTTTTACGTTATATATAACTTTAAAACATTGTTTTTAAAGCATTTAATTTAAACATAAAACCAAAGTTTTGATACCTTTTTCGGATTGTGAAACCACCAATTTTATGCAGTGTTTCTCATGTCCACAAAATATTAACTGTTTTAATTTTTGGCTTTGTGATAACTCCAATATTTGACAACTCGTCAATCGTTTTTTCGATTTACACGGAAATTAACAAGAAAAAACTATATTCCTTTCAATTTTATTTCAAGTTTAAAAAATAAATTTTTGTATATGAATTTCATTGTCAAAAATACATTAAAACTTCTAGATAAGTAAATGCAGTCAATTTTGAATTTTTTTACCGTTTCTGACCACGATGATAATTTATAAATCAGTTGGTTGTTAATTACCATGGAAAACTTAATCAGCGGTAGAAGTTCACGAGCAAACTCTGTTTCCACGCTATAGTGAAGGAGTTTTTTTTTAAATTCGCAGGTAGACCTGGACGCTGTGCCACAGATACAGGGACAGTCACAACGGATTCAAAAATAAATATTTTCTGTTTTTGCATAAGTATTGACTCCGGCTTAGTTTCGAGCCCGGGATTTAAAAGTCAGAAGATACTTTAAACAATTTGTTACCGTAATACCGAGTAATAGCCTCCCGTTTTATTTAATTTTTAATATACCCGTTTATAGTAGTGCAGTATTCCGCAATCTACACGCTTAGTATATGAAATAATGAACGGAGTACTAGAAAATTATTGGGATTATCCATTGTGACAAAATAGATAATATTTAATTGTTATATATTTACGGGAACAGCCTATCAAGATACACTGCTGAACAGAGGCTTCCCCAACAGATTGCCTTATAGAAGAGATATTTGCCACAGTTGTCATACGTGGCAGGTGAGTAGTTACGTTGTACCAGTTCTGGCGCACTTGTAGAAAGGTTGTACTAGTTCTGGCGCACTGAGTCACAAGTACGACGTTCGTCGACTCACGATCCTAAAAAAAAAAAATGGCATGCTCTGATCACGAATCTGCGGTCCATTTTTGCGTAGGATGCACGGTTCCGGAGATGTGCAGATCAATTAACTCTTATCTAATTGATATCCGCTTCGAGCCTCCACCGTCATTAGCGCTCCATTGTTCTTATCTACTTATCTATTGTTCATTCAATACCGTCATTATCTATTCTTCCTCAGCGTGGTGATATTGTTATATACTCCTTTGTTCCTATCTACACTAATCTGACTCATTAATAAAACACATTACCCAATTTTGTTAAAATTTTTATTTATAAAATACAAAATCTTATTACTTATTATCTATAAAATAGGAGCGAAACATCTCATCCACTAAAATATCGTTGTACAATGTGTTCCCTGTAAATATACTCGTAAAACTATGCATTGAACATCCCTGAAACTTATATAGCAAATACATTAAGCAATATTCGCCACAAACTGAAGTCCACTCATTCTGAATCCTATCAACATTCCAGTTCCATCTTTTACAATTTCTTTAAAAAAAACTCTAGATGATATCGTACAGGTGCCCGTCCGAATGAATCAAAATATTGACCGACGTCATTCGTATCGATATATAAAGCTACCCAATGTGACCCTGGTTTATCATCTGTATCCAAATTGCATATTATATACGTTGGTACGTGGGTGTACATGGGTAGTTTATTGGCAGCATAAACATTATTTTCTAGAGTGGGGTGAATCTTTTTCAGATGTTGTTGTACATCTAGTGTATCCATAATATTACTGCTATTAGTAGATTATTACAGTACCAATCTACTCAATGACTAATATAGGAATGATCAATTATAGTGATATCTAAATATTAAATTACATTCTTTGTGTTATACAAATCGTATTTGAGTCACCAATACACTGAACAAGACACGACAGGAAGGACGTAGGAATGTAGAGATAAGCAACAGAATGTAAGGTAAGCTTGTTGACGCATAAAGATACTATCAATTCTACTGCAGAAATTCTTTAGATTAGAATTATTACTCACTGGTACTATATAAGACCAAGCAACTGCAGTCATGGAGTTAGTGTATGGTCGTTTGACCGCAGTGGATCTATCAATACTACGTTTGTGTTACTTCAACGCATCAAAGGCCATGGATGTAAGTGTTTATTCTATTGACAAACTTACTTTTCTTTCTGTTATTTTCTTACGTGTGTATGATTTAGTGTTAACAAATTATATTTAAATATTATGTGTGTGTATATGGTTAAGCCGTGGTAGCTCAGATGGTTAGCGCAAAATGTAAAATTCACAGTACGCGACCCGGGTTCGATTCCCGCCGGCACCAATTAAATTGTTAATTACAATTTTAAGTGTTAATTTACCACGTGCTCAGCGGTGAAGGAAAACATCGTGAGGAATGCATGTCTGAGATAATTTCGAAGGCATGTGAAGTTTGCCAACACGCATTGAGGTATCGCAGCGAACATTTCCTAGCCCTAAAACCCTCTCAGAAATGAGAGGAGGCCTATGTTCAGCAGTGTACTTTAATAGGTTGTAACTTTAGCTTTTTTAACTTTCATGATTAAGTGTTACCAAATTGATATTAACATGATAACTGTGTTGTTGCAGAAATCATTGAGCTTCGATGAAAATACATATAAACAGTATTACTACTCGCCACTCTCCCCTCAAGAAGAGAGTGATGACATCGTCATTAATAATAACACATGCGATGGTGGAAAAAGAAAATCGCAATCGATTGATCATTTTTTTGAAGCTGAATCAAAAATAAAAAAGAGGAAGCTGTTATCATCAACCGTAGCACGAGCCGCTAGAGATGGTGTATCATACATTTCTACTAATTCTGACGATGGAGACCAAGCGACGCATCTCATCAAAATTGAAATGTACGATATGAAGAAGCTATCCAAGATTCCAACTACTGATCATTGGAAACATGCTTCCACGAGGATTAAATATTACGTAAAAACTAATAAGGATAGCATCTACGACAACACAAACGCCCTCGTATACAATATTACAAAGACAATAGCAGAAAGTGAAAAAGTTAAAAAATACTTTTTTAACAATGACAGTCATTAGCTGATCATTAGTGAATGTGATTCTGTTTACTTAAATTACTTCCGTGTACTCATTATATTCTATTTCTAATCCTTTGTTAGACTTAAATATCGGACATTATTTGAAATTTGGGTATCAGTTGGTCTACCAACACTGAACTGTTACTTACTCTGCTACCTAATTTCTTCTTTACTATAAGGATGGCAAACTTCAGTGAAGTGTGCACCAGTGCTTTCTTTTCCACAACCATGGAAGAGAATACGGAACTATTCAACAGTTTTTAATAAATTTAAACATTTTAGTAGTCAACCACTACAACTTGGAAGAGGAACGAAGCGAACGAGCAGCAAAGAACCCAAGATCATCAAAAAACCAACAACGGAAGCAGAAGCGCCTACCTCTGCAGGGAACAGTATCAGTAACGATGATCAAGTGGAATGTCTAACGTGTCATATATTTATCAAGAAACGGTATTTAGCTAATCATTTTAAAAGTAATGTTCACAAAAATAATCTTTTAAATTCACATAATTCTTTATCAAACGTTAGTGTTATTGAATCTGCTTTTGGAAATAGGATTTTAACTTATAAAATCAAGAGTAGAGTAGATAGTTCGACATTGGTAAATTTTGAAACTCCTGAACTATTTTTAAATTCTATTAAAGATGATATTTTATTTTTAATACAAGAGTGTATTCATCAACACATAATTTTTAAAGTAAACTTCATATTGCATGCTGATTTTGTTCAACAAACTAAAGATATTCATGATACGTTCGATTTTCAAACGATTAACTATATTATTTGTCAAGGAGATGACTTAAATATTTTTTTTTCATCTTTAAATGATACAATTACTACTAAAATTAGTGCATTTGAAAAAAAAAGATAGTGGATGGAGTCTAAAAAACATAAAATCTATAGACATGAATGTTAATAAATTTAACCCCCTACGCGGTACTTCATACATAGATCTTCCTCGTGACATAAAATTAAAAAAGGCTGTTATAAATGTAAAAAGCAAGGATTATTTTTGTTTTAAATGGGCGTTACTCTCGGCGTTATATCCCGTAAACAAAGACGCGGATCGTGTATCATCGTACGTTAAACATGCAAATAAACTTAAATTTGATGGTATTTCCTTTCCAGTTAAAATTTCTGACATAGAAAAAGTAGAGAAATTAAATGATATTAGTATTAATGTTTTTGGGTTAGAATATAATAAAGAAAAACGATGTAATTCTATAGTAGGTCCATTATTTTTAACAAAGTGTCGTAAAGATAGACATATCAATTTATTATTTTTTTCCAAGGATACAAAAAATCATTATTGTTACATAAAAAATTTATCGCGGTTAGTTAGTAAACAAATTTCAAAGGACGGTCACATCATGTACATTTGCGAAGCATGTCTACTTCACTTTCCATCTAAGGAAAGTTTAAATAACCATGAACAATACGATTGTGCCCACATTTGTACAGAATTACCAAACAGGGAAACTTTAAAAAAAAAGAATTGGTTTGGTCAACCTATTTCAAATGATAAAATTAAATTTGATAGTTATGAAAAAAAGTTGAAGATACCATTCGTAGTTTATGCTGATTTTGAAGCATTTTTAAAACCAATAGAATCATGTTCTAACGATCCTTCCAAACCTTTCACACACAATATTCAGAAACATGAAGTACATAGTTTTGGTTATTATATAAAATGTTCATATGATGATAAATTATCATGTAACGTATTGCGGACCCAACTGTGCACAAGTGTTTATGGAAAGTTTATCTAACAATCTCAAAGAAATGAATAGAATTCAAAAATATCCTCCACTTCCGCTAACAAATGAAGACAAAAACCAAATTTCAAATGCAACCATTTGTCATATTTGTGAAACAGAGTTAGCAGAACATTTTTATGATTTTGATTGGTACACCGGTAGTTTTATAGGTGTTGCTCACGGATCATGTAGCTCGAAGTTCAGAAAACCTCGTTATATACCAATATTTTTACACAACCTTAGTCGCTATGATGCTCATTTTATTGTTCACGCGTTAAACTTTTGTGATGGTGAAGTCGAAGTTATCCCTCAAAATAAAGAAAAATATATATCCTTTTCCAAAAAATTAAAAATGAATAACCACGAAATTATATTAAGATTCATAGATTCATTTAAGTTTTTATCATGTAAATTAGAAGAATTGGCCAAAAATCTCAGTAATGATCAATTTCAAGAATTACGTAGAAATTATCCTAATGATGAAGATTTCTTTCGTTTAAAACGGAAAGGCGTTTATCCATATGAACTTATGACTAATTATGATAGTTTAAGCCTAACATCGCTCCCCGAACAAAAATTTTTTTATAGCTCGCTCACAGATTCCCATATTTCAAATGATGATTACAATCATGCTAAAGATGTTTGGGAACACTTTGGGTGTTGTAATATGCTAGATTATTCAAACCTGTATTTAAAAACAGACGTTTTACTTTTAACCGATGTATTTGAAAACTTTAGAAAGTTATGTATTAATACTTATGATTTAGACCCTGCCCATTATTACACAGCACCCGGTTTAAGTTGGGATGCAATGTTAAAATATACAAAAATAGAATTAGAACTTTTAACAGATTATGAGAAAATTGCATTTATTAGATCAGGTATCAGGGGTGGTGTATCTCAATGTAGTAATCGTTATGCTAGAGCTAATAACAAATATATGGGGGATTATGATGCAGGGAAACCAAATTCATATATCACATATTTTGATGCCAACAATTTATATGGTTGGGCTATGTCTCAATGTCTTCCTACTGGTGGATTCGAATGGGTAAATCCGAATACAGAATTTAATGTGTCTGAGACATCGAACTTCGGTTTTATTTTAGAAGTTGATTTGGAATATCCAGATGAACTTCATGATTTACATTTGGACTTTCCTTTATGCCCCGAAAACATTTGTGCAGGCAATATTAATGAAAATAAACTAGTCCCAAATTTAAATAATAAAGATAAATATGTAATTCATTACAGAAATTTAAAACAGTGCATAGAAATGGGGGTTAAATTAACTAAAATTCATAGAGTTTTAAAATTTAAACAGTCTCGCTGGTTGAAGATGTACATAGATCTAAACACAAAATTAAGAACGTTAGCAAAATCAGATTTCGAAAAAGATTTTTATAAATTAATGAATAATTCAGTCTTCGGAAAGACTATGGAGAATATTGAAAAAAGGGTTAACATAAAATTAGTTACACACTGGGAGAACCAGGGCAAAGCTTTAGGTGTTCAAGATCTAATCGCTAAACCACAATTTCATAGTCTTTCAGTATTATCGGAAAACCCAGTTGCGGTTTAGTTGCGAAAAACAAAGTTAATATATAACAAACCAATTTATTTAGGGTTTTGCATTTTAGATATTTCAAAAACATTAATGTATGATTTTCATTATAACTATATGGTTAAAAAGTTTAGTAAAATCAAATTATTGTATACAGATACGGATAGTTTAATATATCATATATTTACAGATGATTTTTACTCTGATATAAAACCTGACCTTTCATCATACTTTGATACCTCAGCTTATGATGCAAATAATATTTTTGAATATCCAAAATTAAATAAAAAGAAATTAGGTTTTTTTAAAGATGAAAATAATGGTAAAATCATGAAAGAATTTGTGGGTTTACGATCCAAAATGTACGCTTTTAACTTAGAGAATAAGACTATAGCCAAGGCAAAAGGGGTAAATAAATGTATCACTAAAAAGATGACCATGGATAATTATAAGTCTTCTCTATTTAATAAAAAAGTGCAATATTATAGTATGCTTAGATTTAAATCAATTAAACACACAATTTTTACACAAAAATTAAATAAGATTGGTTTATCATATAATGACACAAAGAGGCATATTTTAGATAATAATATTGAAACATTAGCTTGGGGTCATTATAAACTGCGTTAAGTGTTGATAGTTTTTAATTTTATGTCTGCATGTAAATAAAATTTGTATTGATTGTAAAATAATGATAATAGTATAATATGACGTAGAGTTTATTACATATTTAATCGTTGTTTTATTGTAAATAATTTAAGTTAATTGTTGTTTATATTTGCGTGTGTGTGCATTTATTTGAGGTTGAGTTGATTGTAAAATTATGATGTACTAATTGTGTTAGAAATAGTATACAGTTCATTCTGTTTTATATAATGTTTGCAATATATATTAATTGTTAACACCAACACTTTCATTTTTTATTTCACCCCTTAGTACTTTAGACGTGTGTAATGTTTCACTTTATCCATCCGTTTACTGCTATTGTGGCGGGGCCAAGTGGATGTGGGAAGTCAAATTTTGTAACAAATTTCATAAAATCAGTTACAGAAATATGTAATTGTGATTTTAATCAGATCACATGGTGCTTTGATGAAATGCAACCTTTATATAATTTACCAAATGTTAACTACCATCAAGGAATTCCAAATGTTAATATGTTTGACGGTGAAAACCCACATCTTGTTATTATTGATGATCTAATGAGAGAGTCCGATGGAAGAATTGTGGATATATTTACAAAAGGTAGTCATCACAGGAATCTTAGTGTATTTTATTTAACACAAAATTTATTTCATCAGGGTAAAGGGCAAAGAGACATATCCTTAAACTCAAGTTATGTAATATATTTTAAAAACCCTCGAGATAAAACTCAAATAAGATATTTAGCACGACAAGTGTCACCAGATAACCCAAAATTTATTGAAGATGCCTACAGGGATGCAACTCTAGAGGCGCATGGATATTTAATGGTAGATTTAAAACAGAATACCAATGATTTTTGTCGTATCAAGACAAATGTCTTCCAATTTAATGGTTTCTGCACAGTCTACGTTCCCACAAAAGAGTTTAAATACACCAAGAATCAAACATTTCAAATCATTGCTAAATGATGCATCGTCGACTCACAACGCATAAACATTTGCTAAACGCTTTGCATACGCTTAAACCAAAATATCAAAGAGCATTACTTAAAACGTGTGATGAAGAAGAAATTAACTGTATTTGTGAGTGTATTCATAACGTTTTACAGGGAAAAGTACCTCTTAAAGATCAAGATAAACAAAAATTGAATAAACACAAAAATATACTCCGTCAAATAGTGCGTAAGTGTAAACATAAACTAAGAAAAAATATAATTATACAAAAAGGAGGGGCTTTCTTACCAATAATATTAGGTGCAATATTGAGTGGATTAGTGAGTGGACTAGCCAGTTAACATGGAAAATGCAAAGAAAATGATACTTATCGAACCTGGATTGATTGAAAAATTAAAACAAGAAAATAAGGTTAATACGAGTAGTAGTTTATCTCGATTAGATATTGAAATGCAAAATATTATGAATAGTAAGACGGAAGACCGAAAGAAATGGATGTTATATTTACAAACACTGCAAAGATACCTTCATTTTACCGAAGAGGATCGTCAACCACTCAGATTACCAATTTATTCTGATACATCTAATGAAGATTCAAACGAGTCTAAAATTGGTTTTAAAAATAAAGATAGAGATCTAAAAACTTCAGTTGATGCTGAATCTTTGTTGGAGGAGAATCGATCCATAAAAAGTAAAGAAAATGTTGAAAATCCACTTTACACACCAGCTCAAATACTCAGTTTAATACCAAAAACTTATAATAAAAAAGGACAGTTATTATTAAACTTAGTTGAAACAAGTAAAGGTAAAATACATTGGGATAATGAAGGTACAGTCATAATTGATAATGAAAAAATTCCTGGAAGTAATATTGTTGATTTAATAAATGATTCACTAAGACCCTTAAAAAGAAGTGATCCAGTAGGGTGGGATAGATTTGCTGAAGCATTAAAAGATATTAAAGTACCACTTACTTATATTGGAAATCCAAAGAGATGTGAGTTTATTAACCAACTTCAAGCAAAAGATCTGAACAAACCCTCTGAGATTGAATTTCAAGAGTTTTCTACACCGAGCAGTAGAGATAAAAAGTCTACAATTAAAATACGTAAAAGGCTTGAGTGGGAAAAATGGACCCCGTACTAGAAGAAATTAACAGGATTTATTATGATCCATCTAATCCCGCTGGTTTTGGTAGTATTGATAAATTATCAAAAGCCATGAAGGGTAAAATGAATAAAAAGCAAGTAAAGGAATGGTTAAAATCACAAGAAACATACACATTACATAAACCCATTCGAAAAAAATTCCCGCGTAATAGGTACATTCTATCAAATATTAATGAACTGTGGCAAGCTGATTTAAGTGATATGCGAACTTATTCTCAATATAATGATGGTTTCAAGTATATACTTTGTGTTATTGATGTATTTAGTAAATATGCTTTTGCAAGAACAATGAAAAAGAAAAACTCAGAAACAACTAAAGAATGTTTTGAAAGTATATTTACTGAAAGTAATTTAACACCTACTCACAAACAATCTGATAAAGGTACAGAATTTGTTTCAAAAGATGTACAAAAATACTTTAAATCCAAAAAGATTAATTACTATACCACTAACAATCCTGACATTAAGGCCAGTATTGTTGAACGATTTCAAAGAACACTAAAAATGAAAATGTGGCGTTATTTCACTCATAATAATACTTATAGATATATAGATGTTTTACAAGATTTAATATACTCTTACAATCACAGCTTTCACTCTAGTATTAAGATGTGCCCATGTGATGTAAATTCCAACAATATTATGACAGTTTGGACTAATCTTTATGATAGACGGTCAAACAAACTTTCTTTAGAAAATCCTAAACCAAATTTCAATGTGGGTGATTATGTTCGAATAACTAAATATAAACATGCTTTCCAAAAAGGATATGAATCAAATTGGAGTGATGAAATATTTATTATATCTTCAATAATTGATAGATCTCCATGGGTTGTTTATACAATAACAGATTTACAAAATGAACCAATAGTTGGTACTTTTTATGAAAGAGAATTACAGAAAATCACTTACAACCCCACCTCACAATATAAAATAGATAAAATAATTGACACTCGTTACTCAGGTAACAGAAAAGAAGTATTAGTGAAGTGGAAAGGTTATCCAGATAAATTTAACAGTTGGATTTTAGCTTCTAGTTTAAAAGAAATATGAATAAAAAAAGTTTTTATTTAACTTTGCTCAGCAATAGTTCAATGGAATACTTTCCTGATAACAAGACCACAAATTTTTCAACGAAATCACCGAAAGCTATTAAATTAGAAGGTGAATGGTCGGTTGGAGTTGTCGAGTTTCAATATCCATGTACCATGTTTACTGTTCAAGATCATGAAAATGTTATATACATTACAAAATCTATGTTAATGCCTAATGAAGATAAACCATCCACAGTGTACTACAAAACACATATTCCAGCTACCAACTATGATAACGTTGAGCATATTTTAAGAGTGTTAAATGGTATCGGAGAGAACTTGAAATTTCGCTATGATGAAATAACAAAATTTGTGTCTATTTCTGTTTTGGATAAAAATATAACATCCGTAACATTATCACCCAAATTAAGTTTACAACTAGGTTATGAACCAAATAAAAATCTCCTAGAGAGAAATTTTGGAAAGTGTCCTGCTAATTTACACTTAGGGTTACCATCTCAACTATTTCTATATTGTGACATTATCGATCCTCAGATTGTGGGTGATGTTATGACTCCTTTACTAAGAGTCATTTCATTAGATCCTACAAAATACATTTATGGTGCAAATAAAATGCACGTTTTCTCTCAACCTCATTACTTACCTGTTATGCGAAGAGAGTTCGATACGCTGGAAATAGTTATAAGATCGAGCAGAGGACAAAAAATACCATTCCAGTTTGGAACCGTGTGTATTAAACTACATTTCCGAAAATTATTATAATGAATTCTCTTCGTGATCATCATAAATGTCCATATGAAAATTATTATACACATCAAGCTGGGTCAGGAGTTGGAGTAATTTATAAGGGTGCACCATACCAACGCGGTCATGGTATTGGGAGCTTCTTAGGGGGGTTATTTAGATCAGTTTTACCTTTACTTTCAAGTGGTGCTCGAGTGATTGGTAAGGAGGCATTAAACGCTGGAGTAGGACTTTTATCGGATATGGTTCAAGCGCGTCCTATGGAAGCCTCAATAAAAGATCGTCTAAAGCAAGTTAGTACGAATTTAAAACGAAAGGCTGATGAGAAAATTGATCAATTTAACATGACAGGATCTGGGTATAAAACTAAAAGAAAACGATTGACCTCGTTCATTCCACCATTAACTGCTAAAGTGAAAGCTGCGAAAAAACTTGGTCTAAAACCAAAAAATAACAAAGATATATTTTCAAATTAAATATGTCTTTCCTTCATAATCATTCTTGCGAGTGCGTTAAGTCAGAATTGGATTTGTTTGCACTACCGTCTACACAAACTAGCATTGAAAATGGATTGTGGATTCATTATAAACCAATTTCATCTCTTGGTGATGATGGACCTATCGAGTTTCAAGTTCCTGGGACAGGCGATGACTACATAGATTTGTCTCATACATTACTCCACATAAAGGCAAAAGTATTAAATCAAGATTCAACTAACTTGATATCTACTACAATAGTAGCACCTGTAAATAATTGGCTGCATTCACTTTTTAGTCAACTTGATGTTTATTTAAACCAAAAAATTGTATCACCACCTAATAATACCTATGCATATCGAGCATACATGGAAACCCTTTTAAACTATGCTCCTGCTGCTAAACAATCTCATCTTACTTGTAGTCTTTGGTATGATGATACAGCAGGAAAAATGGATTCTACGGATGGTAAAAACATGGGATTTGTTAAAAGACAGGAATTGATTAGTGAAAGTAAGGAAATAGAAATGATTGGTCATCTTCACGGTGACATTTTCAACCAAGATAAATTTTTAATTAATGGTGTTGAAATGAGTGTTAAATTGGTTCGATCGAGAGAGAGCTTTAATTTAATTGCTGGGTCAAACGATGTAAAGTTTAAAGTTTGCATTACGGACGCAACTCTTATTGTTCGACGAGCACGAATTAATCCAAGCGTATTACTCGCACATCAAAAAGTTTTAGCTTCTACCACTGCTAAATATCCTATTACTCGACCTGAAGTAAAAGTTTTAACAATTCCATCGGGTGTTCAAGGAAAAACTCTTGATAATATATTTTTAGGGCAGGTACCCAAAAGATGTATAATTGGATTTGTGAACAATTCTGCATTTAATGGTTCCCTTACTAAAAATCCATTTAACTTTGAAAACTATGGTATTAATTCTTTCAGCTTATATATTGATGGTCAACAAATACCTTCAAAAGCTTTGCAACCATCTTTTAATAATAGCATATTTACATCAGCATATCATACTCTATTCTCGGGAACTGGTATTCACTTTCTTAATGAAGGAAATGGAATCTCTTGTGAACAGTATGCCAGAGGTTACTGTCTATAAGCATTTGACTTAACTCCTGATTTATCAGCCAACTCATCAGCTCATTGGAATCTCATAAAGCATGGTAGTGTAAGATTAGAAGTACGATTTGAATCCTCACTAATACAAACAATTAACTGTATAGTTTATGCTGAGTTTGATAATATTATTGAGATAGATAAAAACAGAAATGTTACTGTAGACTATAGTAGTTAAGGTTATAATATGTGTTGTGTGTTAGATTTTATGAGTTATGTGTAATGCATTTTGTGTGTATGTAACTATGTGAAACATTATAAAATTAAATAAAACAAATTGTATGCAATATATTATTTTTTATTTCTTTATAAATATTCTATTTAATCTAATACAAAACTCTGTTCGAGTTTAAATTTTACATAAGCACACTGACTAAACCACTGAACATGCTGCTGCCAAGAATCATCATCATCTTCCCAATCTTTTAAGCCACCACCACAATGGAAACACTTGGTCCTGTCTGCATGGCCAGTATAAAAGAAACCGGCTTCTGCAAGATCTTCAGGTTTCTGTCGCATAACGAGAGGCCAGTTTTCGAAACTGAGCAACCGGCTAGATTTTGAACTGAAGAATGGATATTCAGCTCTTGAGTACTGCATATTCTTCTCGTTTTCATCTCCACTCAGTGTTGTAGTTTTGTTCTTCAATGATGTGTTCTGTACACGTATGCCACACTCATCTCTTTCTTCTGCTCTTGTCTTCCTGTAATTTAAGTAAACAGAATCACATTCACTAATGATCAGCTAATGACTGTCATTGTTAAAAAAGTATTTTTTAACTTTTTCACTTTCTGCTATTGTCTTTGTAATATTGTATACGAGGGCGTTTGTGTTGTCGTAGATGCTATCCTTATTAGTCTTTACGTAATATTTAATCCTCGTGGAAGCATGTTTCCAATGATCAGTAGTTGGAATCTTGGATAGCTTCTTCATATCGTACATTTCAATTTTGATGAGATGCGTCGCTTGGTCTCCATCGTCAGAATTAGTAGAAATGTATGATACACCATCTCTAGCGGCTCGTGCTACGGTTGATGATAACAGCTTCCTCTTTTTTATTTTTGATTCAGCTTCAAAAAAATGATCAATCGATTGCGATTTTCTTTTTCCACCATCGCATGTGTTATTATTAATGACGATGTCATCACTCTCTTCTTGAGGGGAGAGTGGCGAGTAGTAATACTGTTTATATGTATTTTCATCGAAGCTCAATGATTTCTGCAACAACACAGTTATCATGTTAATATCAATTTGGTAACACTTAATCATAAAAGTTAAAAAAGCTAAAGTTACAACCTATTAAAGTCCACTGCTGAACATAGGCCTCCTCTCATTTCTGAGAGGGTTTTAGGGCTAGGAAATGTTCGCTGCGATACCTCAATGCGTGTTGGCAAACTTCACATGCCTTCGAAATTATCTCAGACATGCATTCCTCACGATGTTTTCCTTCACCGCTGAGCACGTGGTAAATTAACACTTAAAATTGTAATTAACAATTTAATTGGTGCCGGCGGGGATCGAACCCGGGTCGCGTACTGTGAATTTTACATTTTGCGCTAACCATCTGAGCTACCACGGCTTAACCATATACACACACATAATATTTAAATATAATTTGTTAACACTAAATCATACACACGTAAGAAAATAACAGAAAGAAAAGTAAGTTTGTCAATAGAATAAACACTTACATCCATGGCCTTTGATGCGTTGAAGTAACACAAACGTAGTATTGATAGATCCACTGCGGTCAAACGACCATACACTAACTCCATGACTGCAGTTGCTTGGTCTTATATAGTACCAGTGAGTAATAATTCTAATCTAAAGAATTTCTGCAGTAGAATTGATAGTATCTTTATGCGTCAACAAGCTTACCTTACATTCTGTTGCTTATCTCTACATTCCTACGTCCTTCCTGTCGTGTCTTGTTCAGTGTACTGGTGACTCAAATACGATTTGTATAACACAAAGAATGTAATTTAATATTTAGATATCACTATAATTGATCATTCCTATATTAGTCATTTAACAGTGGTAGAGCCATGCGGCAGCTTTGCTGTTGCACGTATGGGCCGGCTCAAACCGGGGTGGTACCACGACCTCACAGAATACCGGCGTGAAGTGGAAGTTCTGCTTCCGCGTTTCGTCTGGTGAGTGCAGGTGGCCGGAGGCCCAAATCCCCCCCCCCCACCAACATGGTAGCGGAATTAAATAAAGATAGACTACCCCAGGAGGGTACCAGCACCCCTGGAGAATCCCTCGCTGAGCATCCACGACCATGTTTCTCCACTTCTGAGCGTGGGTGCTCAGGCTGCCCCGCGTATTCTGGGGGGGGGGGGGGGGCGAAATTCCGCTCAAGACTACAACTGCTCGGGGCAAACGGAGCAACAAGACCAAGGCGACCCCTGCCACGCTGTCCGTGAATTTCTGCAATATCAGGGGACTTCACTCTAACCTAAACGCCGTCCACTACCATCTCGAGACGGCGAGGCCGGCTCTGCTCTTTCTGACCGAGACGCAGGTGTCCTCTCCGGCTGATGTTTCGTATCTCTCCTACCCGGGGTACAAACTGGAACACTCCTTCGTGCCTCGGGCTGGAGTTTGCGTTTACGTCAGAGAGGACATCTGTTCTCGACGCCTCGGCAGACTTGAAGGTTCGGACCTGTCCATCCTTTGGCTACGCGTAGACAGCGACGACCATCCGCGCGTCTACGGGTGCCTCTATAGGTCCCACAGCGGTAATGCCGAAACAGACCGACTCTTCGACCACGTCCAAATGGCTGCGGATTCGTTGCTACAGCAGATCCCCTCCGCAGAGATCGTGATACTCGGCGACTTTAACGCCCATCACGCCGAATGGCTCGGTTCACGTTTAACCGATCATGCGGGGAGATCTGTTCATGATTTTGCCTTGGCATATGGTCTGACACAACTGGTTACTTCGCCTACGCGGATTCCAGATGTGGAGGATCATGCACCTTCCCTGTTGGACCTTCTGCTGACCTCTCACCCGGACGGATATCAGATTTCCGTCGACGCCCCTTTAGGCTCCTCGGACCATTGTCTGGTCCGGAGTGTTGTGCCACTCACGCTGAAATCGCGGTTGCATTCTGCAGGCTGCCGCCGTGTTTGGCACTATAGGTCAGCCGATTGGGATGGGATGCGGTCTTTCTTTGCATCCTACCCTTGGGGGCGGGTTTGCTTCTCGCCGGATGATCCCAACGTTGTTGCGGATTCTGTTACTGATGTGGTACTTCAGGGTATGGAACTTTTTATTCCTTCCTCTGTGGTGCCCATTGGAGGCAAATCTCAGCCATGGTTTGGTCGCTCCTGTAAAATAGCATCATGCTATAAGCAGGAGTGCTACCAAGCCTGGGTTGATGCATCAGCGTCCCGGGATGTAAACACCAGCGCTCTAAAAAAGAAGTATAATTCCGCCTCTAGGTCCTTCAAAAGAGTCATTGCCAAGGCAAAGTCAGAGCACATAGGCAGAATTGGCGAGAAACTAGTTCGCCTTCCTTCTGGAACCCGTGCATTCTGGTCTCTCGCCAAGGCTGTCCAGGGGAATTTCTGTCAGCCATCTCTTCCATCTCTGCACAGGGAGGACGACTCACTGGCCCATACTGCAAAGGAGAAAGCCGATCTTCTAGGCTCCTTCTTTGCGTCTAACTCGACTCTCGATGACGGGGGGAGTACGCCGCCGACCATCCCGCGGTGTGAGTGCTCCATGCCGGAAGTGCAGTTCACACAGCGCTCGATTCGCAAAGCACTCCTCTCCCTGGACATCCACAAGTCGAGTGGGCCTGACGGAATCCCCCCAATTGTGCTGAGGACGTGTGCTCCAGAGTTGGCACCGGTTTTAACGCGTCTTTTCCGGTACTCCTACTCCCTAGGCGTAGTCCCAAAATCATGGAAGACGGCTTTCGTCCACCCGATCCCTAAAAAAGGCGACCGCTCTGACCCGTTCAACTACCGGCCAATCGCCATCACCTCCTTGTTCTCCAAAACAATGGAGTCCATTGTAAACTGCCAGCTCATGAGGTACCTTGAGGATCACCAGCTGATTAGTGACCGCCAATACGGTTTTCGCCGTGGTCGGTCAGCTGGTGATCTTCTGGTCTACCTCACTCACAGATGGGCGGAGGCAGTAGAGTTCAAGGGGGAGGCATTGGCCGTTAGTTTGGACATTGCGAAGGCCTTCGATCGGGTTTGGCACAAAGCGCTTCTTTCGAAGCTCCCTTCCTATGGGCTTCCCGAGAAATTGTGCGATTGGATCACCAGCTTTCTTGCAGATCGGAGCATCAAGGTCGTTGTAGACGGTGCAAGCTCCGATTGCAAGCCTATTAATGCTGGTGTTCCACAGGGCTGCGTGCTATCGCCAACGCTGTTTCTTCTGCATATCAATGATATGTCGCATACCCGTAGCATTCATTGCTATGCAGATGACAGCACTGGTGATGCTCTTTACACCGGCCGAGCCAATATTTCTCGGGAAAACGTCTCCGAGTGCCGGGACAAACTTGTGTCTGAAGTCGAGTCTTTGCTGAACAGAGTCTCGGATTGGGGACGACTAAATCTAGTCCAGTTTAACCCCCAGAAGACACAAGTTTGCGCGTTAACCGCTAAAAAGAACCCCTTTGTCATATCCCCTCAGTTTCAAGGCACTCCCCTTGTTGCCTCAGCCAGTATCGGAATCCTCGGCGTCGACATATCGAGTGACGTGCAGTTTCGTGGTCACTTGGAAGGGAAGGCCAAATTGGCCTCTAAAAAGCTTGGCGTGCTCAGCAGAGCGGGACAGTATTTCATGCCGGCACACCGCCTGCAACTTCACAAGGCGCAGGTTCGACCGCACATGGAATACTGTTCCCATCTCTGGGCTGGGGCACCCCAGTACCAGCTCCTTCCACTTGACCGCATCCAGCGCAGAGCGGCTCGAATCGTCGACGACCGAGTGCTTTCCGATCGGCTCGATTCACTGGTACTGCGAAGAGATGTTGCATCCCTATGTATTTTCTTTCGCATACACCATGGAGAGTGCTCTGAGGAATTGTTCGGATTAATCCCAGCCGCCAAATTTCGTGAACGCACGACACGGCAAACGTCCCGATACCATCCACACCATCTGGATGCTTGGCGGTCCACCACTGTACGTTTCACAAGGAGTTTTCTTCCACGTACAACCTCTCTGTGGAATAGTTTATCACCGGCGATTTTTCCGGACCGATACGACCTGGGGACCTTCAAGAAAAGAGCTTACTCCTTTCTAAAGGGCCGGCAACGCACCCGCAATTCTCCTGGTGTTGCGGTTGATCATGGGCGGCGGTAGTCACTTAACATCAGGTGAGCCGCATGCTCGTTTGCCCCCTCTTCTATAAAAAAAAAAGTCATTGAGTAGATTGGTACTGTAATAATCTACTAATAGCTGTAATATTATAGATACACTAGATGTACAACAACATCTGAAAAAGATTCACCCCACTCTAGAAAATAATGTTTATGCTGCCAATAAACTACCCATGTACACCCACGTACCAACGTATATAATATGCAATTTGGATACAGATGATAAACCAGGGTCACATTGGGTAGCTTTATATATCGATACGAATGACGTCGGTCAATATTTTGATTCATTCGGACGGGCACCTGTACGATATCATCTAGAGTTTTTTTTAAAGAAATTGTAAAAGATGGAACTGGAATGTTGATAGGATTCAGAATGAGTGGACTTCAGTTTGTGGCGAATATTGCTTAATGTATTTGCTATATAAGTTTCAGGGATGTTCAATGCATAGTTTTACGAGTATATTTACAGGGAACACATTGTACAACGATATTTTAGTGGATGAGATGTTTCGCTCCTATTTTATAGATAATAAGTAATAAGATTTTGTATTTTATAAATAAAAATTTTAACAAAATTGGGTAATGTGTTTTATTAATGAGTCAGATTAGTGTAGATAGGAACAAAGGAGTATATAACAATATCACCACGCTGAGGAAGAATAGATAATGACGGTATTGAATGAACAATAGATAAGTAGATAAGAACAATGGAGCGCTAATGACGGTGGAGGCTCGAAGCGGATATCAATTAGATAAGAGTTAATTGATCTGCACATCTCCGGAACCGTGCATCCTACGCAAAAATGGACCGCAGATTCGTGATCAGAGCATGCCATTTTTTTTTTAGGATCGTGAGTCGACGAACGTCGTACTTGTGACTCAGTGCGCCAGAACTGGTACAACCTTTCTACAAGTGCGCCAGAACTGGTACAACGTAACTACTCAGGTGGGTTAGCAATCACAGTTTCCCATTTTTTGTTGTTGTTATTAAGACGACACTGCTGTTCTGGTTTTTTCCCCTCGGCTGCCTCTTACGACACCCACGGGACAACACGGGGCAGTGGATATTCTTACCCTGCCAGTACATTTATATTAGAATCAAGAAAATTATATCTAAAATCTTAAAAAATGTTTTTCATTTATGAAAAGAAATATTGCAAACAAAAATTTATATCATAATGACTTCGTCGAAAAGATATCTTTTGTCTTATCAGAGCTAAAATTCGGGGCGACTGAAATGAAATTCGAAATTCTGAAAATTGTTTCTTGCACATCCAGTAATAAATATAAAATATGGGACATATACGTACTAGCGCAGTACAATAATTTTACTCTGACGAGAAAATAAACAAAATTTTAGCGTACCGTTCGTTTAATTGATATAATAAATTATTATATATAAAATAAAATAAAAACCTTCTTTTAATCGCATACCTAATATTAAATATAAGGTCGATTGGGGTTTGGAAAATTATTATTGACAAGGATTAGGGAGTCGTAATGTATTTAAATCCTATACTATTAAACGAGCAATTCTTGTATATATGTATATATATATATAATCGGGATCTCGGAAACGGCTCCAACGATTTTCATAAAATTTAGTGTCCAGGGAGTTTCGGGGATAATAAATCGATCTAGCTAAGATTTATTTTTAGAAAATGTCTTTTTGTCCGTGTTTTTAGGCAATTAAAAACTGCTACAATATAGTTAGAATAAGAAGGTAAATTTTGACAGTTTGGTAATGATTATAAATAGCTTATTGGTATAATGGGCGGTCACAAAATCGTAAAACCTGGGTTCGAGCCCAGACCGACCGACCGACTTTTTTATTTTTTTTTTCAAGTTTCTTTCTTTTTTAAGAAAATATATTTTTTTCGAGCCCTTTTTTTAGTATTTTTAAAAACACGAAAATTTAAATAAAAATAATTGCACTCATGATTTTTTATTCAAATAACCAGTTCAGTTTTTTCTGTTATGTCGCTAAGATCAAAAAATATTATTTATAATTCATCAGTATGTAATTTGTATCTAAATATAATTTCCAAAACACACGAATTAAAAAAATCGAGCGAAAAATACCGAGCAAAGCTCGGTCAACCGGGTACTATACTATTAAACGAGCAATTCTTGTATATATGTATATATATATATAATCGGGATCTCGGAAACGGCTCCAACGATTTTCATAAAATTTAGTGTCCAGGGAGTTTCGGGGATAATAAATCGATCTAGCTAAGATTTATTTTTAGAAAATGTCTTTTTGTCCGTGTTTTTAGGCAATTAAAAACTGCTACAATATAGTTAGAATAAGAAGGTACATTTTGACAGTTTGGTAATGATTATAAATAGCTTATTGGTATAATGGGCGGTCACAAAATCGTAAAACCCCGGTTCGAGCCCAGACCGACCGACCGACTTTTTTATTTTTTTTTTCAAGTTTCTTTCTTTTTTGAGAAAATATATTTTTTTCGAGCTCTTTTTTTAGTATTTTTTAAAAACACGAAAATTTAAATAAAAATAATTGCACTCATGATTTTTTATTCAAATAACCAGTTCCGTTTTTTCTGTTATGTCGCTAAGATCAAAAAATATTATTTATAATTCATCAGTATGTAATTTGTATCTAAATATAATTTCCAAAACACACGAATTAAAAAAATCGAGCGAAAAATACCGAGCAAAGCTCGGTCAACCGGGTACTATATATATTTAAATTATTAACAAAAGAAGGTGCAACGTCGCAGTCGATTAAAAAGTGACTGGATACTGTGTGCCGTGAGTGCGCATTCATATACGACAGTAAAAACTTGGACTAGCCTATTTTGTCGTGGACGGGCCTTGAAGATGTTCCCCGTGAAGAAAGTTGTATTGAAAATACAACTTTCACTACTACTCAAAATACGAAATTATACAGAGTGAAAGTTTTAAATATTGTTATTTTAAATTATTAACAATGCCATGTCGATATATATATGAGGTGTTCTTATTTATGCGTCAAACCTTAAGTCTACAAACATCTAAAAACCCAGCGTCACAGAAATTTATTCAGCCAAATAAAATATATTCCGCATAGGTTCTCGTTTGTAAAACCATTTACCAATAATATATATGTATAAAAGAATCTAGATCTTTAATATTATTTCAAAGGCCACAAAAAAGGTGTATTGTAAATATTGACAAAAATTTGATTAATAATAATTTTATAGTTCAATATAATTTATTGAATTGAACTAAAAAAATTAATTTTACCACTTTATTTAATTGTGTGACATTTAAATTTATTTATAGTTGTTTTACTAAGTATTATATTTTTATGATGTTAGTAATACATATAAGAATATGTTATGGTAACGAATTATTGTAATTTTCTATTAAATTTATTAACAAAATGTCTTGTATTTAATTATTTGCATTATTACCGAAAGCTATAGATATGTATGTATGGTATGTATATACACGCTGTAACTTGAGGAGTGGATCATCGGTGGCTGGGGGGTGAAGGACCTCAGTACTTATCGATTTAAGCCCCTTATATGTAATACGATATTCAATGGTTCAAAGTTATTTAGACTGGTTTTTGACTTAACATTTTGTTAAAATCTGATTTTAGCCTAAACTTCACTACTGCAGACAAACTTTTCTGCGACAGAGATTTAAAAAAAGTAAACAGAGGGTCTCTTGTACCTTTAAACCAAACATAGGTTTAGTACCTTTTAAAGAGTTATAAAAATCCAAATAAATATGTTTTTTTTCTTACAAAATCTAATGTTGGTATTAACTTCCTAATATGGCTCTTAAACAAATATTTCACATATTATTTTTTCTACAACTTATCCTAAATACTAAACTTCATCCTTAAACATTTCGTTTGGGTAGTGCTGTGCTTAAATAGTTCAGGTACCAAAAACCCCTGAAACTATTTTAAAAACTTATTTACCGAAAAAGTTAGAAGCACAGGTGCCTGCGCTTCTTATCAAGTAACATCTGGTTTAAGTTAAGAAGAGGATTGCTAAATTATGTCTCTACATTATGTCTCGCTCTTGAACTGCTGTGGTTGACTGATTAGGCCAATGTTATCTATGAAGGACTTGTTGTTTTTTTTGAGAAAGGGCTATTGTAAGAGTTAGTCGTTTATCGTCTGCTCCTCTGCCCTTACTTATGCTACGTTGCCGGAGTGGAATGTTTAATAGGTACAATTAACTACCACTCCTGGAGTTTTGAAACCCACATGACATTCGTTGACACAATTTTTAACATCGGTTTAGTGTTAATTTATGGAAAGGAGTATTCAACAAACAGCCAACCGGACCGTTCGAGTTACCAGCCAGATGAAATGGCGACACACAATAGCAAATTTTACAAAATAATTAGGCTGAAATTTTATACAAAGATGTAAGATATGTATCTCCAATAATGAAGCTCATTTTGAACATTTTAAAAAAGCGTGTGAAAAATAATAAATAATATTTAACGATAGGTACATATTCGTGTGTTATATAGAGATTTTTTCAGATTTAGGTTCTGAGAGAGGATGTCTTTATTCCAATATATTGCTACACTTTTCACGTCGAACTTGCGGCGGTGCACGCGACTCACAGCCGAGATCAACCATTTTGAACTTGTCATTACAAACGATAGCATGTTTTCATAATTTCATTTAATACAGAAGAGTTTTTCAGTGCTGTTTAGGCTAGAACTCCAATTTGGCAAAGCAAACACCATAACATTACGAAAAGAAACTTTGTTAAAAAGCTATGGAAGAATTTGTTGAACTGTTGCTTGATATGGAGGGTGAGTAAATAACATTTAGTCATATTTATATTGCATTTTAAATATTTTTCATTTTTAACAGACTTCAAAAAAAGATGAGTTTCGGATTTTCTTATGTATGTTCGGGCATACTCGTAACTCCGTCATATATGGACGGATTCGCACAATGTTTACTACCTCTGGACAACATGTCACACACGCACAAACACCTTTTTATGACAAATGCAAAACGTTCAAGCTTTTGTAAAACCGATATGTTCCTTCCAGTTAACGTCCGTGTCAGTATATATCCCTAAAATTTTAAAGTTACTACCTCGTCTAATTGTTCGTTATTATACTGGATATTTAATGAGTGTTTAGTAGTATTATATGATCGAATTTGCGTGATTTTTGTTTTGCTTACATTTAAACTCAAATCATTGGTACTTAACCAACGTATAATATTTCGAAACGTATATTATATCGAGTCATTAGTATTGCCTTGTCTTTATTACAACTATAGTGCCGTCTGCAAAAAGTGTGCACTTATGTGAGGTTGTATACGGGAGGTCATATATGTATAACAAAAAGAGCGTGGTCTCAGAATGCTACCTTGATGTACACCCGGCTTATTAATTCTTAATTGAAATCACCTTAACTAGATTTTAATTATGACAGTTAAATAGATGGTTAATGCGCTCCACCCCTGACACCATATGTTTTCAATTTACGTAAATAAATTGCAAACGAATTAATAAATACGAATTAACTTAAATTTATAAATAAAAATGTTACTGAGTAATAGGCTCTTAAATTAAAACAAGTTACAGCACAGTTTTGGCTACAGATAACATAAATTTGTATCATCATTTTTGACCATCGCTCTACGAAAATATTAGTGCAAGGTGGTTGCTGAAATTCTCAACGCTGTTTATTAATGAAGATGGATGTAATACGATAAAGGAAGGTATTTACTCCACTGTTAGGGATGAAATCAACAGGAGATGAAAAAACATAAGCGAATGAAGGAGATGAAAAATGTAACACACTATATCATGACCCTGCTATGAAATGGGAGTAAATGGAAGGGTGATGGTGATTTGGTGCTAAAAACACACATGATATATTATGGAATACTATTAATTTATTTATAGGGACGTAACACTGTAGCTAATGCAGAATATTATGCTAGCTGGATTGCTTTGAGGCAAATTTGTCAAGAAATGAGGCAAATTTGTCAAGAAATGAGGCAAATTTGACAAGAAATGAGGCAAATTTGTCAAGAAATTATCAAAAAACTACAACGCGTCCGTCCGCATCACTGCAGTTACAAATGCAATTCTCATTCATGTTATAGTTCTGACCTAGCCCGTGAAGAGCCGTGGTAGCTCAGTGGTTAACGCTCGCTGTAAATATAACAGAACGCGAGTAACCCGGGTTCGAACCCCTCCGGCACCAATGAAATTGTCAATTGCAATTTTAAGTGCTGATTTACCACGTGCTCGGCGGTGAAGGAAAACACCGTGAGGAAACCTGCATGTCTGAGGAATAAGAAAAAAAAATATTTCGAAGACATGTGAAGTTCGTCAACACGCATTTGGGCAGCGCGGCGGACACTTCCTTGCCCTAAAACCCTCTCAGAAGTGAGGGGAGGCCTGAGCCCAGCAGTGGGACGTATATAGGCTGTAACTTTACTTTACTTTACTAGCCCCTATTGACTACTTTCTACACCGCTAAATAATAGTGAAAGACTGAAATTCTGGGACTAAATTTCAACACCGACGAGAAAGTGCAGTCTGCAGTTATAGGGCATTACAACTTCAATCTATTTTTAATGGATTTGAAACTTTAATAAAGGTAAAAACAAATAGGCTAAGAATACACGGAAACGAAATGGTATATATACGATATAATTTAATAAGTGATAATATGAGGAATACTTTTAGTTTTCTCACTAATGTAACATTGAATTAGTTTTAGATATAAGGCATAAATTCATATAGTGCCAAAAAGTTTTAAAAACCTACTGTTTGTAGATTTAAAGGGAGAGTATATAGCAATAATTATATTTTTATACCATTGGATCCTGTAACTGTTGAAGAAGTCACATAAACCATTAAAAACCTTAAGATCAGATCAGCCCCTGGGCCAGATAACATCAGCAACAAGGTGATCAAATTTCTTCCGGCACCATTCTTTTCTTTTCACTATTTTATTGCCTTTCAGGCCGCAAGCCCTGAGTCAAATGAAGCTGTAAGGGGCATATAGGGTAACAGTACCAACATTACGGAAAATAGATGATATATTTTATAACTGATAGTCGGAGGCATACTTTGATTTATCTTTACCGATGTAATAATAGCGCAGTAAGAATAAATTGAAAATATGACCTAGTTAGGTAATATGAAAGATCACGATTGACATGTCGATTACGGCCAAAATTTCAACATGCACTAAGAGTAAGTGTACGTACAGCGCTATGCAGCATATCTTTTGAAGTAATTTTACTTAAAAAATTCCGTTAAATTAACCCTTAAACGCATTTACTTCAAAAAATTGTATGTTTTATTCTATGTCCGTTATCTCTAAGGTTACTAATAATACTTTGTTGATATTGAGAAAACCGTTATTAAAATTTAACATGTTCATGGGTCTTAAACCCTAAGTAAATGAAGTTTCTGATTTGATGAAATACGTGATTTATTACTGCAGTACAATTGGCTCGGTTCGAATACGACCGGGGAAGAACCGCATGTAACTTCAGCATTATGCTGCTGTTTCGTATGTTCAGTAAAGAGAAACGGAGACTCTCCTTACTGGTAACGACGCATCCTATATCAGTGCTCAGTCATGACAGTGGGTCTTTATTTTTATTCTTCATCGAGGATCCATAAATATAGGTATCCATGATCCACAGCATACTTCGATGGCTCCGTGGCGCATTCGCTTAACAATAAATTACGGTGCCGATGGCTTAGCAATGAATAACAGCGCCGAGTGACGCAGGTTCGAATCCCGCACGGAACAAGTATAACTTGTATTGCCTACAAGTAATTGTTCCAGGTCTGGATGTTTGTGCCTGTGCAATTTATGTATGTAATCTGCCTCCACGATACAGGACAAAATCCTAGTGTTGGTGTTAGATTTTTCAAAAAAGAAAGATAAAGAAAGGTAAGTGTCCTTTTACTTTTCTATTCATATTTTTTTTCTATTTTTCATATTCAACACTTATGGTACATGTAAGCCTTTAAAACACTTGTTAATATCTCTCCACGGCTTGTTTTATTTCATTTCAACATCTACCAGCCCTTATTGAAAAACTCTTTATAAGTGAATCAGGTGAGTAATTAAGTTGAATTTTAAGGCGAAATGGGTAACAAAATCAAGCTTTCGACTTGTTACTTTGTAATCACAAATAAAAATTAGAGATATCAGTTAAGTAGTGAATTATCGGAGCCGATACACTATTGCTCAAGCTTTTTTTTTTGCAACAGGAAAAACGCATTTTCCTCAGAATCTTTATTGTGATTTAGGTACATAAAAATGATATTTGTTTGTTTGCACATTCACCATCTTGTTTCTATTGTTATTCCAGTAAACAAACTGTGATAGTTTGTGCATAGCATAAACTTAAAGGAGAAAAATTCTGATATCATTCGTGGTTTTTGGATAAAAGTGTAAAGGAGTGATATTAAGGCGAGGTTAACTCATTATAGAATAAAAGCTTGGCACTTGGTTTGATTATCCAATGGTGTATATAAAGAGAAATTATGATGCATACTAACCAATTGGCCCCTAAAATACAAAATTTTCCAATACTGTGGTTCCAAGAAAGTTCCAGAAAGTTCCAGCAGGGGATGAGGGATGTGATGTAAGAATTAAGCCGTCCCAAGTGTCCTCTCCGTCAGTATTGTAAAATTTATAAAACCGACCGACTCGACTATTTGAAGCCAACAGATCCGTATCAAAATCACCCACGATAATGAGAGTATTCCGTCCCCAAATTATCCAGATACTACAACACAGATTTTGTTTCCTTCACACATTCCTCACCAAAAAGAAATTCAACAAATGCTGAGTTAATTGTAACAATGTAGCTTCTGAAGGCTATGATAAGATTTAATGTATTTAATAGTCAAATTGCTAGACTTGCGAAACTTTTATGTAGATTTTTTTTCTTTTATTCCGTTCAGTTTTTATTTTATTCAAAAGCTTGAAAACCTTTTTACCTTTTGAGTGGACTAAGGACTAATTTTGAATAATCATATCAAAAGCTTCATCCCGTATTTTTCCAACTGTAAAGTATAAACTACTTCTAAAAAAATAGGTTTTTAAATCTATATTTAACTTCTATAAGTTATATTAAAACCATATATAAAAATATTATACAGACGAATTCAGAACCTCCACTTTTAATATTTCTTCACACAGTAACGTTCTAAGTTTTGATTTCTTTAATAAAAACAGTTTGTGTGCATATTGTTACATTCACTATCTGTGTGTCCTGAGACTGAGCTGAGCTCTTTAGGACAACACTAATGAGAGCAACCATTACGGTATATGTGCGTTGTACGTTAAACTTTCACAGGAAAAGGACATGTACGCATAAGTTTCGGAGAATAAGCAAAAGAACACCCATGAGACACATTTTTCGTCCGATGTTGGGGAATTTATGCTCAATATAATAAATATTACATTTAAAAATCACCGTACAAGCCAAGCAGGTTCTGCTGTCGAGAGACTTGCTCTGTGTCACATCGAGATAGGCGGTATTGCAGTTGGCTTCCATACTTAATCTATTTCGATGTTATCATGTCATTACCTATCTTATGAAAGGAACTTGCTATTGATTGGGACTGGAGCTGAACGAAAGATATAAAGTAATAGGGTATGCTGACGATCATGCCCTGTAAGATCAAAGCCGCGATGAGATTGCAGAAGCCACAAGGATGTAGGAAGCGGAAGCAAGAAAGGAAAGCCATTTTAAAAGGAAGCATTAAGCGCTACAAAAACACTCACATTCAATGGCAAGATCTATTTGTTGAAGATACAAAGCATAAACGAGTGGTTAAGTTTATATATCCAGGTTGCATTGTTACGGAAATTAACACCAGACATGAGGAAATTGAATTACGCGTACGAAATTACTTAACATGTAGTGCAGCCCTTCATAAAGTGCCCAGGGCCCAGGCTTCTCAGAAGCAAAACAAAAATCCAATCCAATATTTTAACATACGTTTGTGAGGTCTGGACACTTACATGGAATTAAGAGAATAATCTCTAAGTAGCCGAAAGTGAAATCCTGAGAAAGATATTTAGCTCAGTTCTAAAGTAGGATGGCAGTTGAAGAGTACGCAAAAACTCCGAAATAGAAAATTTCATGGCCGAGCCAAACATCGTTGGTGAAAAAAAAGCTCTTCTCATCCGGTAGATCAGTCACATAGAACGGATGGCCAAAAATCGAAGTGCAAAGGGAGCACATTTGGGTCGACCGACTGGCCGAGTCCAATTGGTCGACCCAAATATTGCACAGGAGGATGGAAGCTGACCTGCGTGCGCTGTTCTCATCTCGGAGGCCAAAGCCATGAGTCACGCTGCGCCACAGGAGTAAATGAGTGTGTAATATGTATTCATCAAAATCAGTCGAGCCCTTTTGGCGAGACTTACTAAAAACAATTGATTTTTATGTATAGATAAGAACTAGTTGTTTAAGTAAAACATCCGCTCTCTATAAATTTAATTACTATTATTTTAACAATAGCCTTTTAATGTAGTTCCAACATTTTAAAAATGGTGTTACATTTTACTATTGTCTTTAAATATTCTTTTTTTTTGTAATTAAGCATACTAAAAATGAAAAAAAGTACTTGAATTTATTTAATACCTACAGTACAGCATCAGAGTGAGTAATCTATTAACATTCCACTACATAACTTAATAGTAGGTTATATAAAGTTTCACCCCTTAAGGGGAAATATAATGTCAAATGGCTTAACAAGATCCTTCGTTATGCCGAAAATATTGCAGTATTAATTTTGAAATAAATATATGGTAAAGTTGAGGATTAATGTTAGTGATTATGTTAGACGAAAGCACGATTTCGTAAAATTTTCTCGATAGAAAAAAAATCCAAAGTTACCTCCAAAATAAACAATAAACCGCTGTTATTCATAAAATACTTTAAATAAGATCATGAAACTTTGCATACTAACTGAACTAACTATAAAGCAGTGCTTATGTTATTTACTTTTTTTAAAATACCATTATTTTCACTGTAAAAAGAAATTACCTAAACTATCGGCGTCTTGAGCTTGAATTCTGTCGCCCCGTTAGTATCGCTTAGGCTTTTGAAGGGAGAAGTTGTGTCGCTTACGATCAGAATATACATTACGCAACAGTACGACGTAAAATTAAAATGGGAAATAGCCGTGATAAAAATAAGAAGCGGCTGGCTTGGCGTTAAGAAACAGGCATAAATATGATAAACCTAATGAAATAAGTGTCTAACGACCTTTCTACTTACAGTATTAGTGATTACAAACATATCGGTACATAGCATACAACGCGCGGGGAAGTGGGGGCGAAATTACAATTTGAGCTGACTTACTCTTCCCTCTTAAACATTGATACAGACTTCGTGCAATTGCAATTTCTATCTAGTTACGTGAAAGTGGTGATACATTGAAAACATGGCATTCAAGCATAATTCTGAGTGTTTTCGTAGTAAAATTTTAGTTCGAAATATGGCCTCAAGAAAACTCAATCAAACATAAGTATATAAAATGTACATATAAATAATGTCCGTTGTTTATACGATCCTTACACTTATTACGTATAACGTGATTTTAACTATTAATCTATTTTATGTAGATATTTGAATGGACAAATTAATTTCAGAAGTCGTTATCTGTTCCAACGAAATAACGATTATGTCAAAAACGTATATAGTTATATTCATAAGAAAGCAAATAAATTATAGACGTGTTGAAAATTACAGATTGTGAACAATAAGGGTACTGATGATATGACTACCGAAATAATACAGAAAGATTTGTCTACATACAGAATTGTTACAAACATATAATTATTTTTGTAATACTTATAACATTTATATTCAAAGACGTAGTACCAATTTTTATACATTTTATTTGGGGTACTCATCTTGGGTTGCCCATATCTAAGCTTATTCAACGATGAGGTTCGGGAAAAATACTTTATTTCATGTTACTTATATCAAGGTCTTTGCATGTACGTCCACATGATGTATAACATCACCGTTTATATATATATATATATATATATATATATATATATATATATATATATATTTATATATGTATATATATATTTTTTTAACGATTACTCAAATTAAGGTACTTGAATACAAATTAAATAATTTGAAAGTAAATTCGAATGAACTGAGATATAGTAAAGAGTTTCAAGAAAATCTTCAAATGCTTAAACTTAAGCAATGCTTGGGACGTTATGATAAAATAATAGTGTATGTAATATTGAATTTATACCAATATTTGATAACGTAGCAACTATCAACGCATTTTATTGTTTTTTTTTTTCGAGTTTCAAGCAAGCGTTCAGGAAATATACTTGATAACATTGTTCGTGGTGTTTGGAATGGTATTAGCGAAATTCTGAGTTATTCTATGTGTATTTTATTTAGTACTTGGTTTTTTTAATACATTACTTTTATCCTGTATTTTGTCATTTTTTACGTGGTTAGACACTCGCTACAGCTTTATTATTGCTACATCACGAAATTGACGGCTCAACCGGAAGAGAATAACATCTTAACAGAACATCAGTCTCTTTAGCTAATAGTAGTATGATGCTGCTATTTTACTGGTAAGACATGCAGGAAATTGGATGCAGGTGGCTCAGGACCGTGCTTTGTGGCATAACTTGGGGGAGGCCTATGTTCAGCAGTGGACTTGTGAAGGGATGTAATGATTATGATGATGATGATGTTACTGCTAAGTTTCCTATTAGGATACATTTATTGCGGTAAGATTATGGTAGCTTAGTTAAAATAATTGCTTATGTATTCTCTTTTTAAAAAGTTATTGTTTATATTCTATTTTTGTTTTCATATTATAAAATCCGCTTTCTCTCTTGTAACATTTATAAGAAGTTATCAATATGAGAAAGATGGATCTTAAAATACGAAGTTAGAATTCACCTAGCACATCTAGTTTCGACGCAATAGCATTTTTTGTTTGCACTAGAATTGTTTGCTTATAGTTGCAGGCAGCGGTATTTGTGAACGTTGGTATGTACATGTATTTAGTTGTGTTCTGAGTCTGTTCTACTGTTCAAATCAAAGTTGGTAGATAAAGAAAGAAGAGCATGAGTAGCTTTTGAAAATGTTCTTTTACAATTTTCTTGCCAATAAAAAGGCTGAAAATTACACAGAGCTGATAGAAGAACTGCTTTCGTCGTATCATCAACTTGGATGCAATATGTCTTTAAAAATTCACTTCTTGCATTCGCATTTAGATTTTTTCCCAGAAAATCTTGGTGCTGTGTCTGATGAGCATGGTGAAAGATTCCACCAAGATATTGCACATATGGAAAAAAGATAGAGCGGCAAGTGGACCCCAGCAATGCTAGCTGATTTTTGCTGGGAAATAAATCGAGAAACAGCAGTTAAAATTTATAAAAGAAAGCGATCTACCAAATAGTTATCATTTTTATGTTTTTTTTTATTTTTTAATTCATATTTCGTTTTAATTTGTGTTGTAAAAGTCATCAATCAGTGTAAATTTTTTCCTTCTAAAATATATACATATTTAATACATATCAATACCGGATTTTTATTAAAATGTAAATATCTGAAAAGCTAGAGGTGATAGTTGAAATCTTTAAACAGATTTGGACTCAACAAATCAAAGCCAATAGAAATCACATAGTAAACTTTTTGCTCCCGGATTTTTTTTTGCCGACCAATGTTATTAGTAGAGGATAGATGGAGATGTTTATGTGCCACAGGATCCACTTACCTTGAGGTGGACTGTATGCTCACTTATCACCGTGACTCATTTCTCGTTAAATTCCATTGGCCATTTAAAATAAATGGCCAATGGAATTGAAATGTTCTCTATGACTGAAGTTGAAATGTTTAAATTCACGATGACGGCCGTTCTGAGTGGCCTTTAGGAGTCCACTTGGGGGTCGTGGGGAATAGGAGTTTCGCCACTCGCCCTGTCCCACGCAGCTCGATTCTGACGATACTATTGGGGTATACGATATATACACTATTGGGGAACTTTGAGAGCCGGTGGAGGAAGGACCTGTTATTATTACGATGTATCAATCTCACTAAACTCCGTGGGAGGCACATTCTTTCTTAACCCATGGTCGCTGCGTTATGGACTCAAGTTGGGGGTCCGTTGCATAGATGGATATGAAGCCTATGTAGAAAAGCCTGCCTTGTGTCCTGGTGCGGTGCGTCTATCCTAATGAGGAAGATGGGGGGAATTATGTTTTGCCAAAAGCTCCCGCGAGGGGGCAGGGACAAGTTATAACGAAGTACATTGCAACATATGACACTTTGGATTGAGTTTTTCGGTATACATTTTATGGATTTATTCTTTTTACTTATGTGCGCATTTTTAAACGATATAACTAATTTATTAGCTATTTAAACTGATACAATAGGTTTTAATCCTCTTTCTTTTAATTGTTGCCGATTGCTCTTTAGAATTTTATATAATACGTAGCAACAATCGACGAGCGACAGTAAGTAATGAACGAAATGATGAAACTCACCTGCAAACCTTAATGATGACTGCAGCCTACGCTATTGTTTAATACATAACATTCCAGACTGCAAAATGTACATAGTTAACTGAGCCACATAGATGAGCCTGATTTATTCAAAAATATCACGACGCTATATTAAACAAAAAGAACGAAAAAATTATATGTATGTAAACATGTTCTCCAAACGTAATTTCATCTGTACAACGCCGACGATCGACTAATGACAATAATCAATACGTAATTATTCCAACAAAATGCCGTTTTCAATTAGTACAGACGAGTGGTGGAGGTCAGCATTACCAATGCTCGGACGCTGGTTTTCTTAGGGTCATTGGGACAGTGTCGTGAGTTTTGGCCAACTCGGAAAATACCAATCCGTTCCGCAATTTTTTGAAATACTATGTCCAGGCTTCTATGATATTCTTCTTCTTTAAAGTGAGCTAAACATAGGCTGTAAATTTACTTTAATTTTTTTCCTAAGCCATAAGAGTCTATGAATGGATTTCTATGAATGGGTTTCTAGGAATGGGTTTCTATGAAGTTTCTATGAAACACATAAAGGTTCATTCATTGAACCGGTGCAATCATAACAACTTTTTTAAAGATTACTATTTTTAACACTTCTTTTAATTAACTTAAGACGCGCGTGGATCACGAAACATATTTTATGACTAGCAACCCGCCATGTCTTTGCCTTCTCAGCTCGTATTAACGTTGCGTTATTTAGACATAAGATAATCAAACACCACTTATTTAACAATATTTCATTTCTTATTTTAAATAATATTCAAGTTTTTCGGATAAAATATAGCCTACATTACTATTGCCATTGCTCTCTGTTTGTAAAGTTTTTTCTTAATTTTATTTTAAAAACTTTACAGCCATACCTTCCCGAACTGACAGACAGATTGACGAAAATTTTCAAGAATGTTATTTGTGTGTCAATGTCATGTACATAATCCCTTCAGGTTCAGCTCAACATATGGTAGATATTTTCATATTACAGACAGACACTAATTTTATTTATATTAGGTATATACTCGAATACGAGGGCGACGCTGAAAGTTTTTAGAACAGGCCACTTGTATACAATATCAATAAAAACAATTGTTCAAATTTTGAAAATGGAACTCCTTGCTAATAATATTGACTGTGTTAGGCAGAAAAAAGCGCTAGGAAGCGCTTGTAAGCAACATGGCGATCGTAAGCGGTGAGCGTTGTCAAATGGTAAAAAGCTATTTTCCTCTAGGACACTAAATTAGGTTTAACCGGGCAACCTAACTTAATTTAAATATATATTTGTAAAGTATTCATATTAAAACTTCATCATCATCATCATCATCATTACAGCCCTTTACGACTCCACTGCTAAACATAGGCCTCCCCCAAGGTATGCCACAAAGCACGGTCCTGAGCCACCTGCATCCATCGACTTCCTGCATGTCTTACCAGGTCATCACTCCATCTAGTGGAGGGTCGCCCTACACTTCGTCTATAGGTACGAGGCTGCCACTCGAGAACCTTTTTTCCCCAACGGTTGTCGGTTCTTCGAGCTATATGGCCGGACCATTGCCACTTCAGCTTACTAATCCGTTGGTCATTCGGGTTCTACTGCGGATATCCTCATTTCTAAGTTTATCACGCAGAGAAACTCAGAGCATAGCCCTCTCCATAGCTCGCTGAGCGACTTCGAGCGTCTTCATACGGTCAGCAGTGAAGGACCACGTCTCAGTTCCATACGTCATCACTGGCAACACGCACTGGTTGTACAACTTAGTTTTCAGGTTTTGAGGTATACCTGACGAGAAGATGTGTCGTAATTTCCCGAACGCTGCCCAGCCGAGTAGAATCCGTCGATTGACCTCTCTGTCGAAGTTGGACTTATCTAGCCGGACTATTTGTCCCAGGTAAACGTACTCGTCAACAACTTCGACCTTAGTGCTCCCAACAACTACCGGCATAGGTGTGACATGAAAATTAAACATGATCTTTGCTTTGTCCATGTTCATCTTAAGACCTATCCGTTGGAAGGCACTATTTAGGTCATTGAGCATAGTGCTTAAGTCCTCCAGCGATTCTGCCATAAAGATTATATCGTTGGCATATCGAAGGTGAATGATGTACTCGCCATTGATGTTAATACCGTATCCTTTCCGGTCCAGTAGCTTGAAAACATCTTCCAATGCACCGGTGAAGAGTTTCGGGGAAATAACGTCACCTTGTCTTACACCTTTTTGCAGTTGGATAGGTTTCGTACTCTGGTTCTGTACTCTTCTGCACTTCCATATACCGACAGTCAACTTGGAACTACTGAAAAGACTGTAGCACCACCCAAATTACGACGGAATCAAAGGCTTTCTCATAGTCCACATACGCCAGGCAAATTGGCAGATTGTACTCATCGGACTTCTGTACAATTACTACGGTACTAAAGCCTTTTCGGAAACCGGCTTGTTCGGGAGGCTGGAAGTCGTCGAGTCTGCGTGCGCGACGATTCGTAATGACTCTCGAAAACAGCACGTAGACGCGGCTCAGAAGGGATATCGGTCTGTAGTTCTTCAAGAGGGCGTTGTCACCTTTCTTGAAGAACAAGACCACCGCACTTCTGCTCCACGCCTCCGGAGTAGTGCCACCGTGGAGGACGGAATTAAAGGAAGGCCTCTGAAAGACTTCAAGTACCGGTTTTCCACCCGCTTTCAGAAGCTCCGCTGTAATGCCATTCTCGCCCGGGGACTTGCCGTTTTTAAGGTGCTGGAGAGCCATTCTAACCTCGCTCAGACTGACGTCTGGGATAACCTGGAACCTTTTTTCCCCAACGGTTGTCGCTTCTTCGAGCTATATGGCCAGCCCATTGCCACTTCAGCTTACTAATCCGTTGGGGTATGTCAGTCACACTGGTTCTACTGCGGATATCCTTTATCACGCAGAGAAACTCCGAGCATAGCCCTCTCCATAGCTCGCTGAGCGACTTTGAGTGTCCTCATACGGCCGACAGTGAAGGACCACGTCTCGGTTCCGTAGTTCATCACTGGCAACACGCACTGGTTGTACAACTTAGTTTTCAGGTTTTGAGGTATACTTGACGAGAAGATGTGTCGTAATTTCCCGAACGCTGCCTAGCCGAGTTGAATCCGTTGATTGACCTCTCGTTTTCCACCCGCTTTCAGAAGCTCCGCTGTAATTCAATCCTCGTCCGGGGACTTGCCGTTTTTAAGGTGCTGGAGAGCCATTCTAACCTCGCTCAGACTGACGTCTGGGATATCATCGGAATAGTGTCAGATAAGACCCGCTCTTGGATCGTTACTCACACTTGCGTGTGGCTCCAACGATGATGTATACAGCTGCCCATAGAACATCTCAATCTTACTCAAAATCTCAGGTGTCCCGAAAACGATGCTGCCACATTCAGTCTTCAGTTTTGACAGTTGGCTCTTACTGGCAGACAGATCTCTGGCAAAGACTTTAGAGTCCTGGTTCCGCTCAATCGCTTTTTCAATACGAGCAGTATTAAATTTGCGTAAGTCTCACCGCACGCATTTGGAGATCTGTCTGTTCAGTTGCCTGTATGCTGTCAAATCCGTTGACGATTGCAGCTTCATCTCCCGTCTAACAGCCATGAGATTAAGAGTGTGATCGGAGAGTTTTGTGTTCTTCTGTGGCCGGTCTTGCAGAACTTAGCTCCGATCGCACGGACAGTTTCCACGAGCTTGTCATTCATATCGTCCATACATCGCAATCTTCTAGGCACTGAAAGCGGTTAAGTAACTCGAGCTGAAAGGTTTCTGGATTATGGATTAGAGCACGAGGGGGCGGAGCGTTGACTTCATTAGACGAGACCTCTCCAACTTAACGTTTAGGTTCAGTGTGCCTCTAACCATTCGGTGATCGCTGGCAGTTTTCACCCTTGCGATCACTGAGACATCGCTGAACAGTTGGCGTCTGGTCGTCATAATGAAATCAATCTCATTTTTTGTCGAACCGTCGGGGCTCGACCGGGTCCACTTCCTGTGGGGCCACTTCTGAAAGAAAGAGTTCATCATAAAGAGTCCCTCTTTCTCCATGAAGTCGGCCAGCTGCTGGCCCCTACGGTTCCGTTGCCCTACTCCAAATTTCCTTATCTTCAGCTCACCGCTTTCTCTTGTGCCTAGTTTTGCGTTGAAGTCTCCCATCAACACCGTGTAGTGGGTTTTGGAGGAATGCATAGCTCTAGAAATATCCTCATACATTTCCTCCACCTCCTCATTGGGATGTGCCGAGTTTGGTGCGTAAACCTGTATGACCTTCAGCGAATACCGTTTGGTGATTCTGAGTACCAGGTACGCGACCCTCGTCGACACACTCCCAATCTTTACAACGTTGTTGACGAGAGACTTGTGAACGATAAATAAGACACCTGCTTGGAACAGATAGTCACCCTCCCGGTGATAGAACAAGTTAACGGACTCGAGGGTTACCGTGTCCTCCCCTCTCTTCGGACCTCGGATAACCCAATAATATGCCAGCGCAACTTGTCTACCTCTTCTTCCAACTCCAGTATCTTCTCGTCAGTCCTTAGGGTGGGTGCGTTTTATGTTGGCAGGTCGAGTCGTCGTAGGTGGCAACCGACCCTCCACCGGAGATTCTTAGCACCCCCTGCCCCGCCGTTACCAATGTCGCCACCGTAACCAGGAATTGCGGGGTCACCGGGGACTGGGGGCCGTTTGTTTGCGTCGTTACTCATGGTTGCACATATTTGCCATAGTTGCCACGCTTAGCGAGCGGGTTGGCAACCGCAGTTTTTTATTATATAATTGCTGTTATCAGGAAGATGCTGCTGTCCATCTCCTGCCTGTCTCCCTCTTCCGCCTCTTACGACACCCACGGGAAGATATGGGATAGTGGTTATTCTCAACCGCCACTACACAGCAATATTAAAAACTTACCAATCATGAATTTTTAATAACATGTATGATATGTTTATTCACTTCATTATATTACTTGAAACTAATTGCACAAAACAACTTATAAACTCTACTTCAAAACAAAAAAAGCAAAATGGCGGATTGTGTCAGCGCTACTGAAATTAGCAAACGTGTCCTGTCCAAGTTCCGGCCGAAAACTGTATAGTTTTGCCATTGTACTTACAAGCGCTTCCTAGCGTTTTTTTCTGCAAAACATACCCATTGTATGTTTTTTAGTAATCTTTCATTATTTTACGGTTCGGCGGCAAATTGAAAATTGTGTCACGTCAGCATGAATTTAACGCAAGAAAATTTACGAACACCGTACATTTTTTATGATTTTCGATGTCATTTAAGTCAACAAGAAAGTTATGATAGACTTCGAATGGCCTTTCACGATGAAGCCTCAACTCGTGCCACTGTTTACAACAGTTTTAGTGAATTTAGGCATGGTCGCACTAATCTCACCGACGTGATCTGCGTGAGGGACAGCCTCCTACAGCGACGACTGAAGATAACATCAGTGTTGTGCGGTGTATGATAGAGACTGACAAAAGAGCGAATACTCGTCTGATTCGTCTGAGCAGATTCAGACGAGCTTAGACATCGAAGTCAAGTACATCAAATCCTCCATGAACATTAAACGCTCAGAAAGCTTTGTGTCCTCCTCATAATTTGACAGAGAGAGAGAGAGAGAGAGAGAGAGAGAGAGGAGAGAGAGAGAGGAGAGAGAGAGAGAGAGATAATTTGATTGGTGTCGTGAAATGGTTCAAAGTATTAACGAAGGTGACTCAAATGCTGTGTGTTCGACGTATGGCCGTAGAAGGAAAAGGGGAGATCTCCCACCGGGCAAGGTGTTCTGCCCGGGGAGCGGCCGACACTCCGAGTGATAGTTCGGAGAAGTTCTATATATACTGTCTATGAATCGGAATATTAATAGCGCGATTTAGGCTTCGGTGTGTTTCGGTGTGCTAGGGCGCGACGACAGCGCCGCTACATCACCCCCCTGCTCAGACCAGAGGTCGATAGTGAAGTCTCGTTGTCGACGAATGTGCAAGTGCCAGGAGATTGCCTTGTAGTCTGCGGTGAGTCGAGAAGAAGACAAGTTGGACTGGCTTGCAGGAACTGAAGACTGCAGAAGACGATTCTCAGTAGTGAATGGTAGGGGTTCTTGAGGATAATGACGAAGGCTTGAAGTTGTAGTTTCCGAAGGTGTTTGGTTGCGTGTTCATATCACGTCGGGGTCACCACTGTGGCCGTAGAAGGAAAAGGGGAGATCTCCCGCCGGGCAAGGTGTTCTGCCCGGGGAGCGGCCGACACTCTGAGTGATAGTTCGGAGAAGTTCTATATATGCTGTCTATGATTCGGAATGTTAATAGCGCGATTTAGGCTTCGGTGTGTTTCGGTGTGCTAGGGCGCGACGACAGCGCCGCTACAGACGTACTAATGGGTAACAAAATCTGGATTTATTGTTATGATTTTGAAACAAAGAGACAGTCTGCTGTCTGGGTGTTTCCTTCCGAGGAGTTGCCTACTAAACTGAAGAGAGTTCTAACCATGGGAAAAAAGATGGTTGCCTCGTTCTTTGGAAAGATAGGTAATTACGCTACAACTGTTTTAGAAGATCGAAAAACGGTTACCGCAGAGTGGTACACTAACAATTGTTCGCCACTTGTCTTGGAAAAAAAAGTTCGGGAGAAACGACCTTGCAATAGGATCCTCCTTAACCATGACAACGCCTCTTCACACACCGCCAAGCAAACAATAGACTACTTGGCGACGTCAGACGTGGAATTACTCGGTCACCCGCCCTATAGCCCCGACCGACCTCGCACCTTCCGATTTTTATTTATTTCCGAAAATTAAAGACAAACTTCGATGAAAACCTTTTATGGACGCCTAGGAAACAGTTGCTGCGTTCAAAGTGCCATCGAAGAGACCCCTAAGGATGAGTGAGCAAAGTGCTTTTCTCGGTCGTTCCATGGTTTGCAGCGATGTATTGATGTAAATGGACACTATTTTGAAAAGATAACGAGAAAGGTAAAACTAATAACTCGCTAGTTTGTTCAGTTTTAGATTTTCTAAGAACTTTCAGTGTCACCCTCGTATAAAGCATGTCGCACGCAATGTAGTCGAAGAAAATGCCCTCCTATAGATCGATCATAATGTTCGATGCCTCAACTGTATATGGAAGTTCGAAAACTCAAACATAATTTTTATGTGATACAATTGCAAACTTACGGTTTTCGGATAGTTTTTTTTTTATATATTCTGTGATATCTTGCCTAGTGGCCTATAGATTTTCATTAGTGAGTTCAAATCAAAATAAGTGACGTATATGGCCGCATTTTTATTGTGTTGAATTAGAAGCTTGAATTTTTTACACCAGCATAGTCTTTAATAGTTGACATTCATTTTAACTTGATATTGATACCTAAACCCGTTTCTGAAATAAAAGGTCTTGACGGATGGACAGACCAATAACAATTAAATTTCCTTGTGTGGTTTGAAACTAAAGAAATTTTTTTTTCCAGATGCCAAACTTTCCTGCGTGTAGCACATCTAATTGACGAGGCTTGGATACTAACAAATGACGATATATCCTATTTGATATCGCCGATTTCTTATGTTGCTGGTTAAATAGTAATGCCCTCAAAAACATAACTTGTAAAAAAACAAGTCTAGCAACTTAGTTCTTCTATCGTAAAAAGTTGTGAGATCCAAATCGCATTAAAACACAATGTATCTCACAAGTAATACATATTACATTAAATTGGATTGCTTAGTCCGATTGTCAAGTCAATATATTTATTAAAAACTTAAAAGTTTTCACAACAAGATGTTTTTATGTTAGCTAATTACGTAATAAATTAAGACAGAAGGATCCTTAAGTAAGGACTGAATAAATTAACCGACTTGGTATTACATGGATCTCACGACTTTTTACGATGGAAGAACTGAGTTGCGAGACTTGTTTTTTTTACGAGTTATGTTTTTGATGGCATTTCATTTCTTTCTGCAGATAGTCCTACTTTTTTCCTCTTGGTACCTTCTACTTCTTGATTACCAATAAAGTAGCTACCTACACCTTTTATTGCATTATATTGGGTCCCTACATATGAAATTAGCGTTTTGTCGTACTGATCATTTTGATCTGAAATATCTCCTCTTCGGTTAAGAATTCCAAATTCAAATTTATAAATTTATTTAGGTACATTTGAGTTTTAAAAACAGTCATTCATTTGTTTTTTCCTTTTTATTTTTTTCTTTGCCGTCGCTTATTACCGCACAATAGAAAACATGAAATATCGGTATGTTTGCGAACACGAGTTCTACCGTGGCACCAGTGCTGCAGAAAAAGCTCGAAGGATTAATGATGTGTACGGCGCTGGTGTCACAAAAGAAAACACGGTACGTTTTTGGTTTCAACGTTTTCGTTCTGGAAATTTCGACCTTCAGAACCAACCCCATGGACGGCCGAAGACCAAAGTGGAAAATGAAGAATTAAAGGCTATTGTGGAAGCGGATCCATCACAAAGTACTTCAGAGATAGCTGCAGGCTTGGGGGTAAGTGATAAAACTGTATTAATCCACTTGAAGCAAATTGGGAAAGTAAAGAAACGAGCGATGGGTACCTCATGAATTGAGTAAATCGAACTTGCAAACACGCTTCGACTACTGTGTTACTTTGCTCAACCGACACAAAAATGAAGGGAACGATAGGAGAAAGAAATATAGATAGAAAGGTACGATAATCGGAAGTGCTCGTCGCGGTGGCTGAACCCTGGAGACCCAGCTAAATCCTGCACTAAACGAAAATAGACTCAGAAAAAGTTGCTTGTGAGTGTTTGGTGGACTAGCACCGGTGTCGTTCACTACAGCTTTCTAAAATCTGGCCAAACGATTACGGCAGATACCTATTGTCAGCAACTGCAAACCATGAAGGAAGAACTAGCTGCTAAACAACCGAGATTGGTCAATCGCTCTAGGCCACTGCTGCTTCACGACAACGCAAGACCACACACTGCACAACAAACAACCACTAAGTTAGATGAGCTACAATTGAAATGTCTGCGACATCCACCGTACTCCCCGGATCTTGATCCAACAGATTACCATTTTTTCCGGAGTTCGGACAAACCGCCTTCAAAGAGTTTATTGATCCTCGCTTGCATGGTTTTTCTTGGTAAAGGGAACAATGAACTACATATGAGACGGCAAAAGTTCATAGATAACAACGGTGCATACTTTGATTAATTAAATTTATTTTATAAAAAAAAATTGAGAGGTGTCAAGGGACACCCGGATGGAACGAAGTCCTTTAGACACACACATAGAAGAACTGAGTTGCGAGATTTAGGTTTTTTACAAGTTATGTTTTTGGAGGAATCTCATTTCTTTTTGTAGATAAGTTAGTCCTACTTTTTTACCTTTCCGTTACCTTCTACTTCTTGAATACCAACAACGTACATATCTACACCTGTTATACATATACAAGTATACTCACTGCAAATGCGACAGTATTAAGCGACAGTAGCCTAATGGCAGAGCGCGGACCGCGAACTCAAAAAGGTCGTGGGTTCAAATCCGCCATTCAACTACTGGCGTGAACCACTCGTAACACAAGCAATTTAAGCTTACCACGAGTCTTTAAGGGAATATTAGGAATGTTTATAGCATTGTTAATATTCTTAAAAAAAACTTTGTAATTCTATATATTTATATGGGATTACAAAGTTATTTATGCAGTTGGTGTATCTAGAAAACTGGACCAAAATTAACAAATATTTTAGTTTTTCCTTGATTTATATACTAAACGCTAATTGTATTCTAAATTTGAAGCTTCTATGTCTGCTAGAAGTACCTTAGACTTTTGATGATCGGTCAGTCAGTGAGTGACAAAATTAAGAAACTTTGACAAGTTATAATTCTTAAATTATTGGTTCTAATTGAATAAATTTTTAAATATAGCATGTTTACACAATGTTTACTCGGTTACTGAAAATTCAGGCTTCTAGTTAAATTGACTTCGAAGTTATAGGGGGTCGAAAATGGCCTGAATAAGTATGGTACGGCCGTAACGCTTTTTTGCTCGACTTGGCGGCGGTACTGCCGTGCCCCCAGATTAGTCAGTACAAGGCTATCGGTGCTGTACTTACCACACCAACTCTACCTAGCGTGTTCAAAATATGACCAAATTTATCAAATTGTACTTGTCTATGCGGATTCTTAATAATACCTATTTTCAGCAGTGGATAACGAAATAAGCACATGATTCGGAGTAAAATTATAAATAAATTTAAAAAGTGTACGCTTTGAAATATATTTCGCAATTCTGTGACGTTTTTAATTTTTTGTAGTATAAAGGTGACAAAACAAGCACATTGTTCATTTTATCGGAAGTAAATGCTGTGCCTATAGACATAGGTGCCTAACTACATTCATCCGCGATTAAAAATCAAAACTCAATTTCACCCCTGAGCACTAAGCTGGCTCGTTTTCTGTAAAAAGGATCTCCATTTTTTACACTCACCATACGAAATACAGCAGCATTAAGCTCCAATTTTAAGTACGTACGTGTACATCATGAATTTGCTGCAGTTTATGGGATAAAATTAGATAATTTGAAAAACTGTTTTATTCCAAGTTGGCACACGTCCTCTTACAACCAAATATAGTTGACACAATGAATTCTTACAAAATGAACAAAACATTTTTTACAATGTACTTGTGTCACTGTAAGACTGCAAAACGTGGTTTACATACACGTTGTAGTGAATATAAAATCCATGAGAGAAAAACACTATATGGTTTTTAACTTTCATTGTTTTTAGTGCTTAAAATGTTAGTTGTACTAGTTTTTCTAGGTATTTTGTTGCAATTGTCATAAATAAAATATATGCAAAAAATATATAATTTTACGTGGTAGAGCCATGCTGCAGCTATACTAATTGTACAGTTGTAGCACGAATGGGTTGGCTTGACCAGGGAGGACCACGCTCTCACAGAATACCAGCGTCAAATAGCAGCTTATTGCTGCTGTGTTTCGTATGGTGAGTGTAGAGAACCGGAGACCCTTTTTACTGGAAAAGAGGCATTCCATCTTAGTCCCCAAGGCCGACAACGCATCTTCATTTTGATTCGCAAACGAGGATAGATGGAGATGTCTATGGGCCACAGTAACCACTTACCATCAGGTGGACTGTGTGCTCGTTCGTCACCCTTTTCCTATAAAAAAATATTTTTTAACGGTCATCAAACATTAGTGGGTGCTTGATGTAACCTGTAGATCCTTATAAGTCATTGAAAATAGCGGCTAAATATAAAAGTCAGTGAGCTCCGGATTTAAAAACGATAAAAACTGTCCTTAATAAATTAGTAATTTAAAAATAATACTTCAGGAAATGCATGTATTTTTTAACATATTACTATTACGAAAGATTTTTTTATAAGAAAGATTAATATGTGGTTATACCTATTTGTAAGGTAATTAGTAATTACAGTAATTCTCTAAAAAAAGGTTAATTAAAGTTACAGCCTGTATACGTCTCACAGCTGGGTGCAGGCCTCCTCATGGCAAACTTCATATGTCACACAGGGCCCTCTAACTATGAGGTTATACTTGTTAAAAAAGGTTGCGGTTGCCAACCCACTCGCCAAGCGTGGCAACATGGTTAATATGACACCAACTGGAGTCTGTAAATAGTCCAAAGCAATAAAAGGCGAAATGGAAAGCTCTACAAAGAATTGTAGCAACGAAAGGAGAGAATTATTCGGTGTCACCGACGGGACGCGCGGTAATATACGTTTTAATAAAAGAGTTTCAAGTCGCTCTCGAACATACATCACGCAAGAAATTGCTATTATAAGAAATAATTGGATAAAAATTACATAGACTTGATTTATTATTTTACATTCAACTCAGCCACTTATCTTATAGAAATACATACTAAGAACCAGTATCAATAGATATTATTGTTTCTGGTTTTAGGTACGTTAATCATTTAATAAAATTATTTTTACGAATTTTATCGCGTTCAATTTACTTACATTTGCAGCTCTCATAATCACGCAGTTGACTTAAACATATAAGTAAATTAAACGCGATAAGATTCTTAAAATAGTGTTAAAATAAGATGTTTTTAAAATAGTGTAATTCAGTGTGTAGTGTTCGCGTTATTATAAGAAATCACCCCATTGAGCAAATTTAAAATTCTAACTCTCAATAGAAGTATAGCTGTACTAGCGAATCGCCCCGATTTAGCATGGTTATTGTTTTATATTATCTTTTAGAGACGTTACTACAAAACGGAAACCTCTACTATCCTTACATAAAATATGCCGAGTGTGGCAACTGGCAACAATAGCAAATATCCGCCCTATGAGGGCCAATTTATGGTGGATGCCTATGTTCAGCAATGAACTTCGGTTGGCTCCTATGATAAATATAATTTACACTTAATAATGTATATTATTATATTCATCGTCATCATCATCATTACAGCCCTTCACAAGTCCACTACTGAACATACGCCTCCCCCAAGCAACGCCACAAAGCACGGTCCTGAGCCACCTGCATCCATCGACTTCCTGCATGTCCTACCAGGTCGTCACTCCATCTAGTGGGGGGTCGCCCTACACTACGCCTACCGGTACGAGGCTGCCACCCGAGAACCTTTCTTCCCCATCGGTTATCGGTTCTTCGAGCTATATGGCCAGACCATTGCCACTTCAGCTTACTAATCCGTTGGGCTATGTCGGTCACTCTCGTTTTACTGCGGATATCCTCATTTCTGAGTCAATCACGCAGAGAAACTCCGAGCATAGCCCTCTCCATAGCTCGCTCAGCGACCTTGAGCGTCCTCATACGGCCAGCAGTGAAGGACGGCGAGTACATCACTCACCTTCGATTTGCCGACGATATAGTCCTTATGGCAGAATCGCTGGAGGACCTTAGCACTATGCTCAATGACCTCAATGGTGTCTCCCAACGGATAGGTCTTAAGATGAACATGGACAAAACAAAGATCATGTTCAATGTCCATGTCACACCTATGTCGGTAGTTGTTGGGAGCACTATGCTCGAAGTTGTTATTATTATATTAATTATTATTATTTATTTAGTGTATAATATAATTTACACTTAATATATAATAATAAATATATATAATTTACATTTTTTTATTATTTTCGTTGTTCGGTCTGAACGAATGATACAGAGCTGTATTTGATTCCCCGTCCCTGAAGGTAGTCTAACCAACCTGTAATCTTATAACATAAAATTTAAAGAGACGCGGATAATATTTTAGAACTCTCTTTACTGTGGTGTTCAGTTGCAACAATATAGTATCGTATCGGTATCGGTTACAAACAAGCACATACCTAATCCATCCTGTGGTAAGCGAATGCTGTGGCCCATAGACATCTACATATATCTCCGATTAACAATCAAAATACCGTAGACAGAGAAACCTATAGACTAATGATTAGCGTGGCCTCGAGTGAGAAAGGACGATAACGTAGTTTTAGGTTATACAATAATCTTTATGACTTTTAAACATATTTAGATAACATTTTTAAATATTCTAAGAACTGAACTGGACAAGATTCACCAATCTTAAGCTCACAAAACATTTTTTTCTCACTTAAACCAACTTGTAAACACCTTAGATCGCTACGAACTGTCAAAGTTGTTTAACAAAGTGTAGTTTGCTAAACAATAAAACCGGCACGGAGAAAGGGACAAACAATTACTCCGCTTTGTCTCATTTCTATGCAAGGCGTCCATTTGTCTATAGGTTTCTCTGTCTATGCAAAATACAGATGCGTTGTCGCTCCTAAGGATAAGGACCAAGATGGAATGCTTCGTTTCTAGCAAGACAGGTCTCCGGATCTTTACAATCATCATACGAAAACACAGCAGCCTAAAGCTGCTATTTTACGCCGGTATTCTTTCTGTGAGAGCGTGGCCCTACCCCATTATGTAGTTGCAACGAGATTCTACCACAAGCAGAGGGACGTATATAGGCTGCAATTTTAACTTACTGATCTATTCCAAAGACTTTTTAATGTTGCAATACATTTAAAAAAATTAATAGGATTTCAAAATCTTTTAAAAATATTGGAATGGTTTTCATGAACGAAACATGCATATTTCATGTAAGGATAGTAGAGAAGTGATTCCATTTTGTGGTAACTTCATTAAACGATAACATTAAACAATAACCATGCCCAATCGGAGCAAATCGCTAGTATGGCTATACTTCTAATGAGAGTTAGTACCTATTTTAAATTTGCTTAATGTGGTGATTTCTTATATAAGCGCGAACACTACACGTTGAATAAAACTATTTTATGAATCTTATCGCGTTTAATTTACTTATATGTTTAAGTCAACTGCGTGATTACGAGAGCTGCAAATGTAAGTAAATTGAACGCGATAAAATTCGTTAAAATAATTTTATTAAATACTTATTGTGCCTCAAACTGGAAACATTGATATCTATTGATACTGGTTCTTAGTATGTATTTCTATTCGATAGGTGGCTGAGTTGAATGTAAAATAATAAATGAAGTCTATGTAATTTTTGTCCAATTATTTCTTATAATAGCAATTTCTTGCGTGATGTATGTTCGAGAGCGACTTGAAACTCTTTTATTAAAACATATATTACCGCGCGTCCCGTCGGTGACACCGAATAATTCTCTCCTTGTTGCTACAACTCTTTTTAGAGCTTTCCATTTCACCTTTTATTGCTTAGGAATATTTATAGACCCCAGTTAGTATTTTAAAAAGCAATATAAGATTTAAAAATCGTACATTATTTTTGAACGTACGAGTTTAAATGCCCTAATGAGTTGAAAGTTTTAATTCGCTGAAACAATGGTTTCGATTTGTTAAGCAATGAATTAAGAGCCGTGGTAGCTCAGTGGTTAACGCTCGCTGTAAATATAACAGAACGCGAGTAACCCGGGTTCGATCCCCGCCGGCACCAATGAAATTGTTAATTGCAATTTTAAGTGCTGATGTGCACGTGCTCGGCGGTGAAGGAAAACATCGTGAGGAAACCTGCATGTCTGAGGAATAAGAAAAAAAATATTTCGAAGACATGTGAAGTTCGTCAACACGCATTTGGGCAGCGCGGCGGACACTTCCTTGCCCTAAACCCTCTCAGAAATGAGGGGTGGCCTGAGCCCAGCAGTGGGACGTATATAGGCTGTAACTTTACTTTACTTTACTTTAAGCAATGAAGTTTTATCGTTTAATGATTTCAACCGTAGAGCGTCTCTGAGTGTGCTTAATATCAAAAATGTTATAAAAGCCGTTTCACAAAGTATTTTCTACAATTGATTTTGAAGCTTTATGCGACACTGGTTTTGTACGCTGATTTCATCATGATGGTAACACACATATTGTATATGTGTATAATATATAACGATTAAATAGATGAAAAACTAAACGTTTGTGTATTTTTTATAAATATTGATTTCGTCTAAAGTTCAAACTAATTACCATCGACTAATTAATTGTAAAAAATTCGAGGATCCCCGACTACGAAGCTCATGTCGTTATTCGTTAATGGTTTTGCCTCGCGAATTGTGAACCACAGTGAGGTGAGAGGTCGAGGAGGTGAGAGCCGGAGTATAACATGTGTAACAATAATGCTACCTAATATAATAAATAAAGATATTATTCAGACGTGCGTGTTCGTGTGTGAATGAGTGTGACCGCGCGTCTACCTGCAGACGCACATGTAAGCGTATGTACTTTACTTATGTGTTTAATAGTATAATACCTATAAATTATATAACAAGTTCAACAGATAAGAGGGAATAATGATTATATTACCTGCAGATAACACCTACTAGTTAACAATAGACGGGGCGGGCTATAGTGGCTGAGGATTGAACCATTCCGTTGTAGTTACGGCCTATTAAAGTCCACAGGTGAACGTAGGCCTCTCACATAGATTGTCTGGCAAGTGGGTTGGCAACCGCAGTTTTTTATGTATAATCTTTATTATGAAGACTCTGCTGCCCATCTACTGATTTGTTTCCCTCTGCAGCCTCTTACGACACTCACGTGATGATATGGCGTAGTGGATATTTTTACACCGCTACTACACGATAAGTATTTATTTAATTTATTCTTTACCAACATGAAAACATCAGCTCTGCCCTCATTAACCCGACTTCCTTATATGATATGTATGTGCAAGTTTTTTCCAATCACCTTACATAGTCTTATCCGCAGGAGTGGACTTTAAAAGCTGTATGAAAAGGAGAAGAACTTAACGTATTAAAAACCAAGACAAAAAAGGCTATTTTCAATTAATTCAAAAAAAGAGGAGGTTCTCAATTCGACTGTATGTTTTTAACGCGTGTTTAGTCAGAACTTTTCCTCTAGGTGATCCGATTTCGACGATTTGCTTTTATTTGATAGCTGGTGCTTCTCATGTTATCCCATATAAATTTGATCAAGATTTAGTAATTTTAAGTCATCTTTAATAATACTTATTTAATTGACTTCGACTAAGTGGACGATGTTTTCATTTTGTCCACATTAAAGTCGGTTCTGCAAATTTTTTAATTTTACAATTTGTTTATTTGATTGCTATTCCTGTGTTTGCATTAGGCTAGCTCACAGTACCTATATTAACATTTATCATTAATTTGTGCCATTTTAATAGCATGTGTCGCACATATAATAATGTACCGTACTGCATTTTTTTATTTTTCTGCTGCCTATCATATCGCATATCACGGTTCTTTCAAAATACTAGTTAACAAGATTATTGGTATGTTATAAGTGATAACCGTGCTACCAGCAAATTTAAAATAAAGCCGATAAGTTAATGGAAAACTATTGATTTAGAATCTTTGTACCATAGCGTAAATAACTGTTCTTTACTTTGTATAAATTAACTGAGTTACTTTACACAAACTGATTAATAATTAAAACAAATCCTAACTTTAGAATAACAGTCCCTCGAAGCAAAGCAATGTTCAACGCAGAAGATATTGTGAACTAATTAAATTAGAAAGCAAACTAAGATATTATTTTATTTAATCGTATTTTATTAATTACAGACAAACCATGACGTAGACATTGATAACTTTTTTTTATAGAAGAGGGGGCAAACGAGCATGTGGCTCACCTGATGTTAAGTGACTACTGCCGCCCATGATCAACCGCAACACCAGGGGAATTGCAGGTGCGTTGCCAGCCCTTTAGAAAGGAGTAAGCTCTTTTCTTGAAGGTCCTCAGGTCGTATCGGTCCGGAAAAATCGCCGGTGGTAAATTATTCCACAGAGAGGTTGCACGCGGAAGAAAACTCCTTTTGAAACGTACAGTGGTGGACCGCCAAGCATCCAGATGGTGTGGATGGTATCGGTGAATGGTATACGTTTGCCGCGTAGTGCGTTCACGAAATTTGGCGGCTGGGATTAATCCGAACAATTCCTCAGAGCACTCTCCATGGTATATGCGAAAGAAAATGCAAAGGGATGCAACATCTCTTCGCAGTGCCAGTGAATCGAGCCGATCGGAAGGCACTCGGTCGTCGACGATTCGAGCCGCTCTGCGCTGGATGCGGTCGAGTGGAAGGAGCTGGTACTGGGGAGCCCCAGCCCAGAGATGGGAACAGTATTCCATGTGCGGCCGAACCTGCGCCCTGTAAAGTTGCAGGCGGTGTGCCGGCATGAAATACTGTCCCGCTCTGCTGAGCACGCCAAGCTTTTTAGAGGCCAATTTGGCCTTCTCTTCCAAATGACCACGAAACTGCACGTCACTCGATATGTCGACGCCGAGGATTCCGATACTGGCTGAGGCAACAAGGGGAGTGCCTTGAAACTGAGAGGATACGACAAAGGGGTTCTTTTTAGCGGTTAACGCGCAAACTTGTGTCTTCTGGGGGTTAAACTGGACTAGATTTAGTCGCCCCCAATCCAAGACTCTGTCCAGCAGAGACTCGACTTCAGACACAAGTTTGTCCCGGCACTCAGAGACGTTTTCCCGAGAAGTATTGGTGCAGCCGGTGTAAAGAGCATCACCAGTGCTCTCATCCGCATAGCAATGAATGTTACGGGTTTGCAACATATCATTGACATGCAGAAGAAACAGCGTTGGTGATAGCACGCAGCCCTGTGGAACACCAGCATTAATAGGCTTGCAATCGGAGCTTGCACCGTCTACTACGACCTTGATGCTCCGATCTGCAAGAAAACTGGTGATCCAATCGCACAATTACTCGGGAAGCCCATAGGAAGGGAGCTTCGCAAGAAGCGCTTTGTGCCAAACCCGATCGAAGGCCTTCGCAATGTCCAAACTAAAGGCCAATGCCTCCCCCTTGGATTCTACTGCCTCCGCCCATCTGTGAGTTAGGTAGACCAGAAGATCACCAGCTGACCTACCACGGCGAAAACCGTATTGGCGGTCACTAATCAGCTGGTGATCCTCAAGGTACCTCATGAGCTGGCAGTTTACAATGGACTCCATTGTTTTGGAGAACAAGGAGGTGATGGCGATAGGCCGGTAGTTGGACGGGTCTGAGCGGTCGCCTTTTTTAGGGATCGGGTGGATGAAAGCCGTCTTCCAAGACTTTGGGACTATGCCTAGGGAGTAGGAGTACCGGAAAAGACGCGTTAAAACCGGTGCCAACTCTGGAGCACACGTCCTCAGCACAATTGGGGGGATTCCGTCAGGCCCACTCGACTTGTGGATGTCCAGGGAGAGGAGTGCTTTGCGAACCGAGCGCTGAGTGAACTGCACTTCCGGCATGGAGTCACTCTCGTCGGCGGCGTACTCCCCTCGTCATCGAGAGTCGAGTTAGACGCAAAGAAAGAGCCTAGAAGATCGGCTTTCTACCTTGCGGTGTGTGTCTCCCCTGTGCAGAGAGTCGTCTCCCCTGTGCAGAGATGGAAGAGATGGCTGACAGAAATTCCCCTGGACAGCCTTGGCGAGAGACCAGAATGCACGGGTTACAGAAGGAAGACGAACTAGTTTCTCGCCAATTCTGCTTATGTGCTCTGACTTTGCCTTGGCAATGACTCTTTTGAAGGACCTAGAGGCGGAATTATACTTCTTTTTTAGAGCGCTGGTGTTTACATCACGGGAAGCTGATGCGTCAGCCCAGGCTTGGTAGCACTCCTGCTTATAGTATGATGCTATTTTACAGGAGCGACCAAACCATGGCTGAGATTTGCCTCCAATGGGCACCACAGAGGAAGGAATAAAAAGTTCCATACCCTGAAGTACTACATCAGCGACAGAATCCGCAACAACGTTGGGATCGTCCGGCGAAAAGCAAACGAAAGAAAAGCAAAGAAGCAAACCCCCCAAGGGTGGGATGCAAAGAAAGACCGCATCCCATCTCAATCGGCCGACCTATAGTGCCAAACACGGCGGCAGCCTGTAGAATGCAACCGCGATTTTAGCGTGAGTGGCACTACACTCCGGACAAGACAATGGTCCGAGGAGCCTAAAGGGGAGTCGACGGAAATCTGATATCCGTCCGGGTGAGAGGTCAGCAGAAGGTCCAACAGGGAAGGTGCATGATCCTCCACATCTGGAATCCGCGTAGGCGAAGTAACCAGTTGTGTCAGACCATATGCCAAGGCAAAATCGTGAACAGATCTCCCCACATGATCGGTTAAATGTGAACCAAGCCATTCGGCGTGATGGGCGTTAAAGTCACCGAGGATCACGATCTCTGCGGAGGGGATCTGCTGTAGCAACGAATCAGCAGCCATTTGGACGTGGTCGAAGAGTCGGTTTGTTTCGGCATTACCGCTATGGGACCAATAGAGGCACCCGTAGACGCGCGAATGGTCGTCGCTGTCTACGCGTAGCCAAAGGATGGACAGGTCCGAACCTTCAAGTCTGCCGAGGCGTAGAGAACAGATGTCCTCTCTGACGTAAACGTAAACTCCAGCCCGAGGCACAAAGGAGTGTTCCAGTTTGTACCCCGGGTAGGAGAGATACGAGACATCAGCCGGAGAGGACACCTGCGTCTCGGTCAGAAAGAGCAGAGCCGGCCTCGCCGTCTCGAGATGGCAGTGGACGGCGTTTAGGTTAGAGTGAAGTCCCCTGATATTGCAGAAATTCACAGACAGCGTGGCAGGGGTCGCCTTGGTCTTGTTGCTCCGTTTGCCCCGAGCAGTTGCAGTCTCGAGCGGAATTTCGCCCCCCCCCCCAGAATACGCGGGGCAGCCTGAGCACCCACGCTCAGAAGTGGAGAAACATGGTCGTGGATGCTCAGCGAGGGATTCTCCAGGGGTGCTGGTACCCTCCTGGGGTAGTCTATCATTTAATTCCGCTACCATGTTGATGGGGGGGGGGGGGATTTGGGCCTCCAGCCCCCTGCACTCACCAGACGAAACGCGGAAGCAGAGCTTCAACTTCACGCCGGTATTCAGTGAGGTCGTGGTACCACCCCGGTTTGAGCTGGCCCATACGTGCGACAGCAAAGCTGCCGCGTGGCTCTACCACTGTTAAAACTCGAAAAACAAGACAATATAGTTTTAAATTTTTTTATATAAATTAATATTAATATTAGAAGCGACAGTAGCCTAATGGCAGGGCGCGGACCACGAACTCAAAAAGGTCGTGGGTTCGAATCCGCCATTCGACTACTGGCGTGAACCACTCGTAACACAAGCAATTTAAGCTTACCACGAGTGGTTAAGGGGAATATTAGTAATGTTTATAGCATCGAAATATTCCTTAAAAAAATCACTACATATTGATCTCACCACATTCAGTTTACTATATGACGTCATTTGGAGACTAATAAGAGTCACTTAATTTAACGCATTTTTGACAAAATAAAGACATCTAAGTAGTAGAATAAGTTTTAAAAATGATACGGTTCCAAAATAAGCATAAAAAATAAAGTAACAAGGACATTGTAAACTGATACAAATTTTTTTATAGAATTAGGGTGACGAGCACACAGCCCACCTGATGGTAAGTGGATACAATGGCCCATAGACATTTATATTTTACCTCGATTAACATCTGCGGACTAAGACGGAATTTCTCGTGTTCAGTAAAAAGGTTCTCTACACTCACTATACGAAACGCATCAGCATTAATCTAGCTGCTATTCTGTGAGAGCGTGTTTCTTCCCTGATCTGGTTCAGCCAATCCATTACTGCTGCAACCATAATATAGCTGCAGCATAGCTCTACCACGTATAAGTGTTATATTTGAGTGTTATTTTTTATTAATGTTTTATAATTAAGAAGTTCTTTTAAGTAGGGTTTTAAAATACTTGTGCCAGAAGGTCACACGTGGCTTTGGTACATTCTTGAAAAATCTCATATCCAGTAGTGGACTTTTTAAAGAGTTGGTTTGATTTAAGGGATTACATGTGAGTCTTAAGCATTTCAAATCGTTATCAAGAATTTTCATCGTCTTCTTTAACCTATTTAAGCCGAATCCAGATATAGGTAGTTCTTTTCCGGTAATATGTCATCAGGTGATCATTTCCTGAAAGAGTTGTAACGACGCTAAGTAGACGTGTTGGTGAGTACAGATCCAAACCTCTAGACTAGTGTCTAATATACTTATATTACTTATCTTTATGGTAGCTGGTTGCGTTTGGATAAAATATTTGCATATTATTCAAACTCAAACATCTCACAAAAAATCGGCAAATCCACAGTACTATAGCTGTAACTAATGTTCAAATAGGGAATTTTTAAGAGCGCGTAAAAAGCCTCTGTCTGTACGTATATGAAAAATTAGGCATAACTGTTTTCAGTACTTGATTTAATATCATCATTATAGTTCATTACAAGTAGCTCTTCTTCAAATTCCCTCAGGAGTACCATAAAGCACGATCTTGACCCTTTTGTATCCACCGAATTTCAACATTTCTTACCAAGTCGTCACTCCTTATAGTTGGGATTGCTCTACACTGCTTTTCCCGGTACAATGCGGCCGCTCGAAAACACTTCTTCCCCATAGGTTGTCGGTTTTATGAGCTATTTAGCCGGCCCATTGCCACTTGAGCCCTTTGATCCATCGGGCTATGTGGGTTACTCTAGTTGACGCGGAAACACGTTGGACATAGACTTCTTCAAAGCTCACTGAGCGACATTGAGCTCCTCCATACTCCCTGCAGTGAAGGCCTACGTCTAAGATCCATATTTTATTTTAAAATATATTATTATCATCTCAAACAAATAGATATAACCATAGTAAATATCTTCTTTGTGCGACATTCCTTAGTACGCAATTGTTATTGTAATAATTACGCAGGTTAATAATTTTATTCGTCTCTTAATAAATCACTTTTTGCTACAGGTTAAGAGTGTTTTGTATTTTTATTATTGTTTACGTGAATGTACGTAAATATCTTAATAGATTCAGGTACGCTAAACATCTACCGGAAAACGGTTACCGGCTAAAGCGTTGCAATTACCTCGCATTACAGACCGACGCGACGCCGGAGCTTAATAAAGCTGGGGTCCGAAAGTATTCATTTTTGGCTCGTCGGCTCATATGAGTTTTAAGTCATTTGGGCGAAATTTTTCAAAGTTGAGTAATTTTTCCGCGGAACGAGCTGACTCCAGCCAGCTAAATAGCACTCGTTAACTTTGAGCGCAGCATCCCCCTAGGCAATTATTTTTAAATATAACATTCCATTTTTACTTTCGGGATCATTACAGATATAATGTACCTATATAAAAAGCAAGAATGGTTTGTAGATATAATAAATGTGTATAATGGTTGTTCTAAGATGCTTTCTCTCTCTTTTTTCACTAAATGACAATAAAAAGAGACAGGCATAGAGAGATAGTTAGTATTTAAGTAAGGAATAATCGATGATTATATTGCCAAATTTACCTATATTTTTAGGCGTTCTTGACTGTAACAAGAATAGGTGGTTAGACAAGGGAAGGAAGCTAAGTTCGCAGAGGATACCAGTGTAAAATAGCAGTATTGTGCTGCTGTATTTCGTATGGTGAGTGAGTCCTTTTCTGCTCTTAACATTCTATCGTTGTAATCAGAAGTGACAACGCATTTGCATTTGAATTCTTAATCAAGGATTGACTGCTGTAGATATGGGCCATAGCAGCCATTTACCATTTAATAGACTGTGTGTTCGTTTGTGAATATATTTGTAAAAATGTATTTATCAATAAAAAATATTAAAAAATAAATAACTATGTTTCCAAACATATTTTTTTATTATATCATTATCATACTTAGTATATTTTTAATAAAATAAAATTTTGGTTTTATTTTAGGTAATATTGCTACCCTATATAACTGTAATACTGTGAAATAATACCAACAAGCCTTATTTATGACTAATATAAAACTAATTTGATAATACTAGGGGCACTCCAGAATACATATTATATTATGGGAGAAACCATATTTTAATTAAAAAAAAAGTTTTGTGTCGAATATCACTCGCGATTCCAAAGTACGTGAAATATTTTACTCGACTTTTAGTATATAAAGACTAGACTCTAGTCTTAAAATATAAAGAACAAAATGATGTTCAAAATGTTTACTAATCCCTTCAAATTCTTATAATAGTGAAGTAAGGAATTTAATTTGGCGCTAACGAATTTCTATGCATACCGTGACTGCAGTACATCAATTACCTTAATTTTAATTCTAAAATTTCCTTCTGTGAATCGTTTTTTTTTTCATAACATAAATATTTGGTTTAGTAATTCGATCGTCAATCGATGTGTCAAACGTGACAATCAAAGCAAATCATTCCTACAACGGGTCCAATGGTGGCCAATGTCCAGCACTAACTTATATGGGCTGATTATATTTTAACGGCGACGATCATGATATAATATTATGTTTATATTTAAAATCTCCACAAACTTGTTGACGAAAAAGATAATTTGACAAAACATTCTATAGTCAACCAAATCTAAGAAATACCTTTTGACGTTTCACATTAATCATTCAGCAATAATTTTGCACAAGCGTACTCACACGATTTAATATAACCATTTGCGTAAATCCGAAGAATTATAAAGTTATTTATATTTCATTACAACGTGTATATAGTTTTTTATCACTAATTTAAATTTTAATCTTTCAAACAAAGTAAAATATTAAAAAATAACCAGTATCAATTTTTTGTACTTGACGTCGTTTCAACGATATGTCGCTATGTACATTACGGTAGTTTTTGCATGATTAAAATTAATTGTTATGCGAATAATCGGCAAAAATATTCCAAAAATCGGTAAAAATATTCAAATAATCGAATATTTTTTTAAATGTATTATTTAATTTAATTTTTATTTTTAAAATTCTTTTAAATACATGAATAATGAATAAAACAAGGTAATTTCGAAATCCCGCCATTTCGGGAGCTTACTGTCCGTAATTTAGTGATTTTGTGTTTGTCCTCTTATTTTGTGACTCGGTTTTAATATTTTGGTCTGTTTCTTCAATATTCGTTAAAGCATGTGCCCATTTCACAAAGGATCATTGGGCAAAAGTGGTAGAAAAAACATATTTTTTTAATTATGAATGACTTTGAAAGAGACATTAATTTTGACTGCATTATTGAAAATCAAACAACGACAGCTCGACTAGTTGTACTGAAAGTGATTGAATAAATTTATTTTAAATTTAGTTATAATCTTAATTTTTTATAACTGTGCCTCTAGAAATAAGCGGTACCTATCAACAAATACGTAGAAACTGATAAATCTTGTGTTTTAAATTATCCGTTTTTAATTTATTCTAGTATTATTCAAACCAAACTGTAAATGATTACCAACTCTAAATAATCGATATCGATTTTTTTAAGAATCGAATATTGTACGTACCTTTAATTTTTTGGTTGGCATGTCTGGTGCAATAAGTCTGGCAGCTGTCAAAATGTATTTCTTGGATTTGGTGGACTATAGTTGTAAGATTACTAGAGAAGTTTTAAACGTAGCTTCAGGCTATATCTTTTACAATGTATAGTTTCTGTACGATCCAAATACAATATTTATTTTAAGCTGACTGAAGCTGCGTTGCGTCGAGAATTACATATAATGCACCATTTTCTAATTAAACACAGTGTGTGTAATAAACTGCTAAAGTAGCAACACGTGTGCTGACTTTTTACTCCACTCATGCAGACACATTCTCGTAATAAACTAACTTTAAACTACATAACCATAAACCATCCTAACTATCAAAGAAGCCCGAGTCACAAAGAAGTATGAGTCACAAACTGTGGTCCGCACATCATTTTTTGGTCTTTTGAGCGATAATTTCTGATCTTTTTTGATATTTTACGTCTACATTTAGTTCTTTGAGAGCTTTAGTGTTGGCATCCCACGAGCGGGTCTCACCAATCGCATTGAGAAGGTGCACATATCCCAATGTGAACAGCAACTGTACTCAAGGGAGTCACTTACTGTGAAAAACTTAAATATATCTGAAAAGAAAAACGATTTGGCTGCCTTCGGATCATATTTATAGCTTCGTAACCACCTACGGATATATAACTTAACTTGTTAACATGACATCTTCTTACAAATGTACTCCTAACAGGACCCTCACCGACTATGAGGAGTACCTGGACGAGGTAGCGGATTGCATGCGTGGGTGCTTACCTCGTCCCTAGATCGTCCTAGGAGACTTTAAAGTGCATACTAGGGCCCGGGGCAACTCCAGGGATGATCCGACAGAAAAGACTTTAATAGAGTGTGCGGTTGGTGTGGATCGTCGACTATTAGATCGGGGGTCTGAGAGTATACGTGTGCGTTGGCAGGGGGAGTCTATTGTGGACCTCACATGGGCAACTGAAATGCGAATGCTGTAGGCCTGGCGAGTTGCGACGGAGGTGGTTACATTGTCGGACCACCACCATATTGTGTTCCATGTCGTATTTCGCCACATCGACAGTAATTCCAGTCGTTGAGAAATCAGCCCACCGCGGCGATGGTACTTTAAGAGACTCGACCGAGACAAGCTCGAAACCGCTGCCATCATTACGGCCTGTTCGGAAAAATCCGAAGAGGTTCGCGATCCGCATGGAGAAGCAAACTGGTTTCGGGCTACGATGGCGCACATGTGCGACATATTGATGCCCAGAACCAGTCGACCTAAGTGCAGGGCGAGATAGCTAGGCTCTACGGGGCATTTCGAGCGGCTACAAAGGCATTACAAATTGCCATATCTAACGCCATGTATCAGTCTTGGAAAGAGCTCCTAGAGGAACTCAACGAAGATCCTTGGGGGCCACCGTACAGAATGGTGCTTGGAAAACTCTGGCCCTGGTCGCCTCCTTGACGGAAACTCTCGATCCGGACCTGCTGGGAAGAGTGATCAGCACACTTTTCCTAGAGGACTGGTCAAATCCCTCAGGTCACTTGCCATCATCGTGGGAGTGGAAAGATGAGATGGGGGTGACCGTGGAGGAGCTGGACCGAGCCATAAGCCACTTGCGATCCCGGAACACCGTACCGGGGCTTGACGGAATTCCGGGTTGGGCTCTAGTGCTGAGTCTGGCTCCCTTGGGAGACAGGCTTAGATAGCTATTACCAGTTGCCTGCAGAGTGCCAAGTACCCAACAATTTGGAAAGAGGCAAGGTTGGTCCTTTTGAAGAAGGAAGGCTTGCCGCTGATTCTTCTTCTGCGTACCGCCTCATATGCCTGTTGAATGAGATTGGTAAATTCTTCGAGAGGATAGTTGCCACTACTCTCAATAGACATCTGTCTCGCGTTGGTCCTGATTCGGCTGATAGCCAGTTTGGGTTCCGACGGGAGCGTTCCACTGTGGATGCCATCATTTGCGGTCGCTTCCTATCGGAACAAGCAGTATCCAATGGTGGTGTGGTGTTGGCGGAAAATCTCGATGTCGTCAACGCCTTTAACTCTCTACCCTGGGATGTAATCGGGAGGGCACTAGCTCATCACCATGTGCCTGCCTCCCTGCAAGGCATAATCGGGGACTACTTACAGGTACATCCTTTACATGGGGCAAGACGGTAGGAAGATCCGGAGGGAGATCAAACGTGGGGTTCTGCAGGGCTCGGTGCTAGGTCTGCTATTGTGGAACCTCACGTACGATGCGGTTCTGCGTGTGGAAATTTCTGCGTTAGTATCGTGTGCTAAGCCGACTAAACACCTTCGAGGGGACCAAGGAGCTCGTCGAGCTTGGGACGGAAGTCGTCAAGACCGAGGCCTTATGGTTTCACAAAATATCTCAGAGCAGGGAACCATCCGACTGGTTTGTTTACGTAGGTGCCTTTGAAATCAGAGTGGGGCAGTACATTAAGTACCTAGGGCTCCACCTGGATAGTCGCTGGGGCTTTGAAGAGCACTTTGAGCACCTAGTCCCTCGGATTGAGAGGGGCGGGTGCTATTGCTATGCACAGACTGCTGCCCAATTTAGGGTAACTGAGGGAGGAAGTCCGCCACCCTATGCTGGGGTAGTGCGGTTCGTAGCCTTATGATGAAAAGGTTGCCGATGCGACGCTGTAGAACTAAAATCTGCAGTGCCCAGCGGAGGATGGCCATACGGATCGTGCGATGATACCGCATGATATCCTTTGAGGCGGAAACAGTCCTGGCTCGCTTTCCACTCTTAGATGTACTGGTGGATATGAATGCGAGGGTGTACAACCGAATCCACATCCTCTGTCAGGGAGGTGGCAGTGAGACTGATGAGGCGCTCGAGTCTTTAAGACGACAGGAGCAACAGAACGCTTTGGCGACATGGCGCACTTGACTCAACGAGGAGTTCTATGTCCGGAAACGCGTCATTGGCGCAATCCTGCCGGTTTTCGGAGCCTGGATGCGGCGAAAAGTAAGAAGATTCACCTACAGATTTACACTGATAATTGTCGGGCGTTACAAGCATCCATGCTTCATCGATTATCTGTGTAAGATCGGACGCGAAGCGACCTTGAAGTGCTTCCACTGCACGTCCCATTTGCTTGCGGTTTTCCCAGCATGGGAACGGTAGCGAATAATCCTGGCAAACCGGATCGATTGGAACCTCTCCCTGCCAGCAGTCGTGTCGGTGAAGGGCCGTAGCCACGTCCGTGATGGTCTAGAAGGGGGCTGCTGAACGGGATCAGAGGAGGACTAAGATTAAGAAAGGAGTAGCCAAATTTAGACATGACAAATAGGACAACCTCTTAGAAAGAATTGAACCATCTCAAGACGCTTTCTGGCAACTAAGAAGAGCTCAGAAAACTGAGCAATCGTCTCCAATGCCGCCTCTCGTGAGGCTAGACCATCCTGACCTCGGTTTAAATGATCTCGAAAAAGCCGAATGTCTTGCCGACAGTCTGGAGGGCCAGTGTATCTCATCAAGCGTACCAACAGATCCCGCTCACCTACTAGATGCAGAAGCGGAAGTCGAACTTAGATCTGCGTTGTCACTAGCGGGCGAACCACTCGATTCTGTGTTCACAGATGAAGTCACACAAACCATAAAACTATTTATAAAAAGATCATCCCCTGAGCCAGGCGGCATCAGCAACAAGGTGATCAAATCTCTTTCGGCACCACCTATTTACCGTCACGTAGAAATTTTTAAAGCAATTCTCACTAGCTGCTGCTGCTGAAGCAGACGTAATAAGGACCACAAAGCCGGGGAAACCGCGCATTCGGACCACTAGCTACAGACCAATCAGTCTACTCAACACGTTGGGTAAATTACATGAACGCAATATTCTAAAGCATCACCGTCACTTCACTGTAATAAACAGTATTCTCCCTGACGAGCAGTTTGGCTTTAAAGCTTAATACTCATGCACTCATTAAATTCACTGCCTAACAGAATATATTCTGTCTGGCTTTAATTATAAGCCAACAAAGAAAAAGTACCGGAGCCTTTTTTTTCGTTGTCACAAAGGCGGTTGTCCCGTTCCACGAAACGTTCCCTAAAGCTCGGGCATGAAACGTTCCCACAAGGCTCCGTTCTATCTCCACTTCTCTTCTCACTATTCACGAGTGATATTCCAAAAGACCCAGTGGTGAATATAGAACTCTTCGCCAATGATACGGTACTCTATGTATCCAATTACAAAAAGATAGTCTCAAATTGATACTCCAAAATTTTTTTTATAGAATAGGGGTGACAAACGAGTATACAGTCCACCTGAAGGTGAGTGGATGCTGTGACCCATAGATATCTACATTTATCCTCGATTAAGAATCAAAACGCAGATGCGTTGTCATCCCTGAGGACTAAGATGGAATGCCTCGTTTTCAGCAAAAAAGGATCTCTGGATCTCTACACTCGCCATTCGAAACACAGCAGTATAAGCTGCTATTTTACGCTGGTATTCTGTGAGAGCGCGGTCCTTCCCCAGTTGAGCCGACCCATTTGTGCTTCAACCAAATCTGCAGTGTGGCTCTACCACGTACACCACCAATCTACCAAGCTACCAATCGCTTGCGCCAAAGGTTACACCTACGGAGAATCGAAGTGAATCATTATACTTTCAACGGAGTCCAACAAAATACTACACGACTTGTGGACCAAATACGAAATTAAAAGTCATTTATTTATATGGCCGCCCATCCCTTGGGAAGAATCGGCCAAATACCTGGGTGTCACGTTCGACGCCCGCATGAGTTTTTCGAAGCACATATGTGTAGTACGCAACAAAACCAAGACAGTCATTGGCCGTCTCCGCCCCGTTGTTAACAAAAAAATTGTAAATTGTCGCTAACTGCTCAATTGAAAAAAAAATGTGAACTGCTCATGTAAAAAACCTGCGTTAGACCAATTATGTCTTACGTTAGTGTAGCTTTTGCCCACACATATAAGGTCCATGTTCTTGAACTACAAAAAGTCCCAAACTATTTCATCCGAAAAGCTACCTAAGCACGGTGGTATCAATCAGATTTATACAATGATTGTCAAATTTCCTCTACCTCCGAATACTTCAAGGTATTGTTACGCGCTCAAGTCGACGGCACTAGCGCCATCTAGTCTCGAACCGAAGAACTAAACTTCTTGAAGTTGAAACATGAACTCTCGGTACCTTGCGCGTGTTTACTTGAATATTCTGGATATTTCGCTGTTAATTTATATAAATAGGCGCTGCAAGATGCGATCGGGGAAGTATTGAAGTTGGTGAGACAAGCGAAGCTTCGGAGCGGAATAAAGTGAATCAGTGTCGTTAATTATTAGTGTTTTTAACTTTAATTAGTGTAAGTGAATTAAAGTGTTAATTTAGGTAATTCTATTGGCAATTTTTATTGTCACGAACCTCAAGCTCGTAACAATTGGTGTCAGAAGTGGGATAAAATCATGCCGATTTTACCTAAGGAGGAAACGGAGGGTGTCCGTACACGAAGTCAACGCCAGCAGGAGACGAACCAAAGAAGATTTGGTGGTGCAACGCCACAGACTTCGGAGGGCCAGCCACTGGCTGCAAGCCCGTCAGTAGCTCCTACATCTGCAGCACCCGACTTAGGTGCTCTGATGGTGATGTTGCAGGAATAGGCCCGCCGACAAGAGGAACAGGCCCGTCGGTTGGAAGAGCAGATGCTCCTCATGAAGGACTTTCACGCTACCTTCGGAAAAGAGATACGGGAGGTGAAGAATAAGGTTGCTCAACATGACAACCGATTGTCGGAAGCTGAAACCCGAATCGACCAAGTAAACAATCGGGTTGACAACGTAATGGCTGACATGAAGAAATCACTGGACGAACTCAAACTTGGAGATGGAGGTACAGCTCCCGTAGTAGCTACAACACCTTCGCTACGTGGGTTTAAGGTGCCACCGTTCGACGGTACCTCTTCCTGGTTGGCCTACAAAATCCAGTTCGAGGCTGTTATGAAGGCGAACGGCTGGAATAAAAGTCAGGCCATGACTGCTCTCACACTAGGCCCGCGCGACCAGGCCTTAACAGTTCTGGAAGCTCTCGGTGAGGAAGTGACTTATGAGCAACTCTTTGAGGCATTGGAGGCGAGATATGGCGACGCTCACCTGGAACACTTCTTTCGTGCGCAGCTTAAAGATCGCGCGCAGCGCATCAACGAAAACCTGCAGCAGTGGGCTCTAGAGGTGAAGAGGCTGGTGCGAAAAGCATACCGGTCTGTACCGGCGCTCATTGAAGGGAACCTGGTGCAGACATTCATCGACGGCATCCGCGACCTGGAAGTCGGAGCTGCTGTTAGACTCGGGCACCACGAGACGCTTAAGGACGCCTTGGCCCATGCACTGGACGTGGAAGCCGTGCGGAAGGATCTTCGCTCCCATCGCGTCAGGGAGGTTGCAGCAGCTACAGTTCGCGACCGCAACAAAGGATACAGCACTAGGTGCTATGGCTGTGGGGAAAAGGGCCACCTTCGATCCAGCTGCCCTAAGCAAACCCTAGAAAGGGAAGGTGAACAATCTCAGGAGGGTAGTGCGGCCAACACCGCCCAGCAGCAGCAGGGAAACGAGTAAAAGCCAGAACTGCGGGGCGGGTGCTGGCTCATGTTAAAAGAGCCCCAAGGATCTCGATCTCACAAACCCACGATGGGAACAGTCTGATCATCAAGGGCGAGGTCAACGGAATGCCGTGTAAACTGACCATAGACACTGGAGCCTCTCGTACGGTTGTTAGTTCCCAACTAATAAGTCAGTTCCTTGGGGACTCCGCATACAACCGAGAACGCATTAATTTGGTAACAGCCACCGGTCAGCGTATACCCGTCCGTGGAGAAAAAGAGATGGAGATGAAGCTAGGCAACATGATCTACCTGCATAATATCATCGTGGCTGATATAATGGACGACTGCATCCTGGGCCTAGACTTCATGAGGAAGAATTGTTGTGCGATTGACGTTAAGCAAGGTGTCTTGAAATTTGGACAAGAGGAACTTTTTGTGGAAGGAGCGTTACCAGGGAACGTGTACAGCCTTGAGAAGATTGTTCTTCCGCCGAGATCGGAAACGATTGTGCCGGTTAGTCTTCCTCGGAATCCTGGGCAACCTCATCATTGTGTACTCGTGGAAAGGTTAGAAAATGACCTTCCATGGAAAGTGGCTCGAACCTTGGTCAGAACCACTAGCATCTCAGAAGTACGTGTGCTGAAGCTTTGTGGCCAGGAACAGATTATAGAAAAAGGCACACTGGTTGGTACTTGTGAGGAAGTGGATTGGTTACTTCGGTGTCAATATCTATCGACTGGGACCCCCAGCAAGGATGCACAAACGAGAGTGAGCACACTTTTAGAAGACTGTCGCAGCGTTCTCTCCCCGAATGAAATGGTCAAAGCGAAGAAGTTGTTACTCAAGTATGCCGATGTATTCTCATCATACGATGCTGACATAGGAAAGACTGGCTTAATTCAACACAAAATAAACACAGGCGAAGAATTGCCTATCCGTCAGCGGCCAAGAAGATTGCCGGTAGCACGTGAAAAGGAAGTGGAAACCATGATTGAGGGAATGGTGAAGGATGGTGTTATTGAACCTTCATCTAGTCCATGGTGTTCACCCGTGGTACTGGTAAAGAAGAAGGATGGCAACATGCGGTTTTGTGTTGACTACCGTCATCTGAACGACGTTACTAAGAAGGACAGCTATCCCTTGCCAAGAATTGACGACACGCTGGACATGCGTACAGTAGTAAAGTGGTTTAGCACGCTGGATCTAAAAAGTGGCTACTGGCAAGTTGAAATTGACCCTAAGGACAAGGAGAAAACTGCGTTCTCGACGGGAAAGGGTCTGTGGCAATTTAAAGTAATGCCGTTTGGGTTGTGCAATGCTCCAGCAACGTTTGAAAGGCTGATGGAACTTGTACTTACCGGGCTAATTGGCGATGCCTGTCTGGTCTACTTGGATGACATCATCATGGGTCGTACGTTTGAGGAACACTTTCAAAACCTGGAACGCGTGCTCATGAAGATTCAGAGTGCCAACCTCAAGCTGAGTCCGAAGAAATGTTCACTATTCAAACGGCAAGTCAACTTTTTGGGGTATGTAGTGTCGGAAGAAGGTATCCGCACGGATACAGAGAAAATCACAGCTGTAAAGGATTGGCCGGTTCCAAAAGACAAGACGCAGGTTAGAGAATTTTTGGGTTTGTGCTCCTATTACCGGCGATTTGTGAAGAACTTTGCAGATATAGCCAAACCGCTGCATAAGCTAACCGAGGAGAAGCGACATTTCTGCTGGGATGAAAGTTGTAATATCGCATTCCAGGAGCTCAAGGACCGTCTGTGCAAAACACCTATTTTGGGATACCCTGATGCAAGCAAAGAATTTATAGTTGACACAGACGCAAGTGATGTAGGACTTGGCGGTGTGTTGTCTCAACGGAATGGTGACCAAGAGGTCGTGATAGCGTACTTCAGCAAGTCGTTGTCAAAACCGGAAAGGAACTATTGTGTCACAAGATGCGAATTGCTAGCTGTGGTAAAGTCGTTGCAGCATTTTAGCAAATATTATGGGGCGAAAATTTCACTTACGAACTGACCATGCTGCACTAAACTGGCTAATGCAGTTTAAAAATCCAGAAGGACAAGTTGCGAGGTGGATTGAACTACTGCAGGAATACGACTTTGAGATCGAACATCGCAGCGGGAAATCTCATGGCAATGCAGATGCATTGTCAAGAAGAACTTGTCCTGAAGATTGCAAACATTGTACTAGGCAAGAGAGTAAGGAAGTGGTATCCGTGAGGATGCTCAGGGCCGACCACCTCAGCAACGACAGGAAGGACAGCTTTCAACGTGCAGAGCAGGAAGATCTGGACATAAAGCCGATCCTGGAATGGATGAAGGCCAGTGCTCCCAAGCCCAAGTGGAGCGACGTCTCAGCGATGAGTTCGACCACTAAAAGCTATTGGGCCCAGTGGGACAGCTTGCTGCTTCAGGATGGAGTTCTGTGCCGTAAATGGGAAAATGTTCTGGGAGACAGCTGTTATTTACAAATGGTTGTCCCTAAAGCTAAAGTACTGGATGTTCTACAGCTGTACCATAATGATTATTCGGGACGCCATCTGGGAGTTAAACGAACTCTACTGAAGATCCGAGAACGGTTTTACTGGGTCCACTGTCGAAACGATGTCAAGGACTAGTGTCGCAAATGTACAAGTAGTGTGGCTGTAAAGGGACCTCAGACTCGTAGTAGAGGTGCATTGAAGTTGTACAATGTTGGTGCACCATGGGAGAGAATAGCCATTGACGTGGCGGGGCCGTTTCCGGAGAGTGAAAGCGGTAACAAGTATTTCATGGTTGTGATGAATTACTTCACTAAGTGGCCAGAAGTCTTCGCCATTCCAAATCAAGAAGCTTCAACAGTTGCAGATAAACTAGTTCATGAAGTCTTCTGTCGTTTTGGAGTACCTTTAGAGATTCACAGCGATCAAGGAAGGAATTTTGAGTCTCAAATATTCCAGGAAACTTGCCGAGTTATGGGTACTCATAAAACAAGAACGGCTTCTTATCACCCGCAATCTGATGGAATGGTTGAAATGGCAAAAGTTGTAGACAATCGGCAACGAGATTGGGACAAGCACATACAACCGTTTTTGTTGTCATATCGAAGCGCTGTTCACGAAAGTACAGCAGTGACACCAGCTTTCGCAAACTTTGGAAGAGAATTACGGCTGCCTGCAGGCCTGATCACCGGGATACCACCTGATGCTCCACGCAGTATAACCGATTATGCAAATGACTTGCGGAACAAAATGAATGACGATTATGAGCACGTCAGACAATCGGCCAGCAAATGTCTGAAAAGATGAAAACCCGGTACGACCGTAAAATGAACAACAAAGGGTTTGACGAAGGTTCACTTGTGTGGTTGCACAATCCAGTCCGCAGCAAAGGGGAATCTCCTAAGCTTCAAGCTAAATGGGACGGCCCGTACCGGATTATGACCAAGATCAACGATGTAACCTACCGGATACAGAAAAACGCAAGAGGGACTCCTAAGATCGTTCATATGGATCGCCTGGCGCGTTATTATGGGGCCGATAATGCTCGGGACGAGCATGTCTTAGGAGGGGGCAGTGTTACGCGCTCAAGTCGACGGCACTAGCGCCATCTAGTCTCGAACCGAAGAACTAAACTTCTTGAAGTTGAAACACGAACTCTTGGTACCTTGCGCGTGTTTACTTGAATATTCTGGATATTTGGCTGCTAATTTATATAAATAGGCGCTGCAAGATGCGATCGGGGAAGTATTGAAGTTGGTGAGACAAGCGAAGCTTCGGAGCGGAATAAAGTGAATCAGTGTCATTAATTATTAGTGTTTTTAACTTTAATTAGTGTAAAGTGAATTAAAGTGTTAATTTAGGTAATTCTATCGGCAATTTTTATTGTCACGAACCTCAAGCTCGTAACAATATGTCTAAGCGCTGCTTTGATAGCGTCGAAACCCACCCAAACCCACTAGTGGCAAACGCAGCCAACTACGTCCCAATAGTACACGTCCCGCACACTATCAAGAAACCGCGAAGCGTACTGATAGAAATACCACGACCGCTCGATCTATTCGACCCAAACGTCGCAGGTACAACACACAATGATACTACACCCGCACCAAATGGGACAACTACTAGTAAGATAACGGATCACGCGCATCGCACCCGTAGGCGGGCACGACGCGTTCCAGCACATACCGCGAGCACACCATACATCCGCGTACCTGGATGGTTCTCTCCGCCCAGAACGTCGACCGACACGAGCTGAGGAGTCAGCGTTTAGAAAGCTCAAAAACGACCAAAGAAGCGACATGACGATTTGGTAACAATACTTAATCATAAACCATCATCGTCAGCACCATCCTCATCTTCATTGCCATTCCCTTTTTAAGACTGCTGAGTGTTGTACACATACAAAACATAATTTTTAGTTTTTATTTTATTTAGACTATAATTATTTGTACGCTGCAGAAAGTACAAGATTAAAGTCACCGTTTAGTATTTTACTTGCAGTTAAAGTTCAAATTTTCATTTTCACATTAAATTTCTGTGCACTTTACTACTACATAGCCATCTATTTACAAGATGGTTATATGACAATCTGTAATAAAGTTAAGTTTTTCTTGAATTCGTCGTGGGACAATGAACTTTCTAACTCCGCCATATAAGCCTATAATATAAACGTAGTATAAGCAAATTAATATTTTATTTTTACGTAAATTTTTATAATTGCACCAAATTACTTGAAACATAAATATACTGTGTAACTCCTTGTAATAAGCTCATAAATCTGCCATGTAGTATCATATTTTTCTAGTTATAAGGAAAATATGATTTAATACGTACAGGAAGATGTCAGAGACTAAGCTTTGAATAGTTTATTGCTACAAAATAAATAAATTCATAAACCTTTGCGTTAGTATACATTTCTTTGGTTGTTATTGGTCTTCTATGTTTTTTTCGAGGATTTGAAAACGTCTCAAACGGGGAAGGACTACACTCTAACATAATGCTAGCGTTTAATTTAATATCAAAATAATGCTGCGGTGTTTCTAATGTACTTGTAACGAAGCATTTCATCTTGGTTCTTAAAACATTGTGAAAACGTATCCGCATAATTTTTAATATTAAATAAAATACAGGTGTCTTTGCAGAGACATGAATGCCCTATCATTTTTTTACGTGGTGGAGCCATGTGGCAGTTATGTAATTACAATCGAGAGCGTAGTCCAGAATACCAGCGAAAAATAGCAGGTTCATGGTGCTGTGATTTGGATGGTGAGTGCGGAGATCCAACGACCCATTTTTTGGTAATGAGGGATTCCATCATAATACTCAAAAGTAATATTATTAAATAAAAAAACACCGTCCACTAACTATTAGATGGGACGCTATTTATGTATATTAATGGTGATTATGTACCATTTTTGTATAATGAATAATTTTATGTATTTATAAATTCATCATAGGTCTCGAGTACACGCAAAATATTGAAAGAAAAGAAAAATAAAGCGAGGTCTAAGGCTACTCAAATATAGTGATTTAATGTACAAGTAGATAAGGAGGGTCAAAAAGAGGAGAGGATTAAGAGCTATTGGCTCACTGCCCATCCAATTTTCTTTGTTGACGCCTCGCGGGAGCCACGCTAAGATAATTTCCACAAAGCGAAGAAGCTACTACGTTCACGCAACCTACGAAACAATATAATCGTCCCTCTGATCTAATTAACTTACAGTGACTACTTTGTCAAATTAACACATTGTTCTTTATACTCAATAATTGTGCCCTTGTTATTATATTACTTACTTTTTTTTCTTTTAAAATCTTAAATAAAAAAAGGAAAGTATCTATAGGTACACAGGTACTACAGGTGAGCATAGGCCGACCCTCATTTCCGAGAGTGTTGGGTGACCTTACCCAATATGCGTTTGTCGGATTTCATATGTAAATCCTGTGCTCGAAATACCTTAAATTTCTCGGGAATACCTACAGGTTCTCGCTCAATCTTTGCCTTCAACCCCGAGCACAGTTTAATAGTGGTAGAGCCACGCGGCAGCTTTGCTGTCGCACGTATGGGCCGGCTCAAACCGGGGTGGTACCACGACCTCACAGAATACCGGCGTGAAGTGGAAGCTCTGCTTCCGCGTTTCGTCTGGTGAGTGCAGGTGGCCGGAGGCCCAAATCCCCCCCCATCAACATACCATGTTGATGGGGGGGGGATTTGGGCGGAATTCAATGATAGACTACCCCAGGAGGGTACCAGCACCCCTGGAGAATCTCTCGCTGAGCATCCACGACCATGTTTCTCTACTTCTGAGCGTGGGTGCTCAGGCTGCCCCGCGTATTCTGGGGGGGCAAAATTCCGCTCAAGACTAAAACTGCTCGGGGCAAACGGAGCAACAAGACCAAGGCGACCCCTGCCACGCTGTCCGTTAATTTCTGCAATATCAGGGGACTTCACTCTAACCTAAACGCCGTCCACTACCATCTCGAGACGGCGAGGCCGGCTCTGCTCTTTCTGACCGAGACGCAGGTGTCCTCTCCGGCTCATGTCTCGTATCTCTCCTACCCGGGGTACAAACTGGAACACTCCTTTGTGCCTCGGGCTGGAGTTTGCGTTTACGTCAGAGAGGACATCTGTTCTCGACGCCTCGGCAGACTTGAAGGTTCGGACTTGTCCATCCTTTGGCTACGCGTAGACAGCGACGACTATCCGCGCGTCTACGGGTGCCTCTATAGGTCCCATAGCGGTAATGCCGAAACAGACTGACTCTTCGACCACGTCCAAATGGCTGCAGATTCGTTGCTACAGCAGATCCCCTCCGCAGAGCTCGTGATCCTCGGCGACTTAACGCCCATCACGCCGAATGGCTCGGTTCACGTTTAACCGATCATGCGGGGAGATCTGTTCATGATTTTGCCTTGGCATATGGTCTGACACAACTGGTTACTTCGCCTACGCGGATTCCAGATGTGGAGGATCATGCACCTTCCCTGTTGGACCTTCTGCTGACCTCTCACCCGGACGGATATCAGATTTCCGTCGACGCCCCTTTAGGCTCCTCGGACCATTGTCTTGTCCGGAGTGTAGTGCCACGCACGCTGAAATCGCGGTTTCATTCTACAGGCTGCCGCCGTGTTTGGCACTATAGGTCAGCCGATTGGGATGGGATGCGGTCTTTCTTTGCATCCTACCCTTGGGGGCGGGTTTGCTTCTCGCCGGACGATCCCAACGTTGTTGCGGATTCTGTCGCTGATGTGGTACTTCAGGGTATGGAACTTTTTATTTCTTCCTCTGTGGTGCCCATTGGAGGCAAATCTCAGCCATGGTTTGGTCGCTCCTGTAAAATAGCATCATGCTATAAGCAGGAGTGCTACCAGGCCTGGGCTGCCGCATCAGCGTCCCGGGATGTAAATACCAGCGCTCCAAAAAAGAAGTATAATTCCGCCTCTAGGTCCTTCAAAAGAGTCATTGCCAAGGCAAAGTCAGAGCACATAGGCAGAATTGGCGAGAAACTAGTTCGTCTTCCTTCTGGAACCCGTGCATTCTGGTTTCTCGTCAAGGCTGTCCAGGGGAATTTCTGTCACCCATCTCTTCCATCTCTGCACAGGGAGGACGACTCACTGGCCCACACCGCAAGGTAGAAAGCCGATCTTCTAGGCTCTTTCTTTGCGTCTAACTCGACTCTCGATGACGGGGGGAGTACGCCACCGACCATCCCGCGGTGTGAGTGCTCCATGCCGGAAGTGCAGTTCACTCAGCGCTCGGTTCGCAAAGCACTCCTCTCCCTGAACATCCACAAGTCGAGTGGGCCTGACGGAATCCCCCCAATTGTGCTGAGGACGTGTGCTCCAGAGTTGGCACCGGTTTTAACGCGTCTTTTCCGGTACTCCTACCCCCTAGGCGTAGTCCCAAAATCTTGGAAGACGGCTTTCGTCCACCCGATCCCTAAAAAAGGCGACCGCTCAGACCCGTCCAACTACCGGCCTATCGCCATCACCTCCTTGTTCTCCAAAACAATGGAGTCCATTGTAAACTGCCAGCTCATGAGGTACCTTGAGGATCACCAGCTGATTAGTGACCGCCAATACGGTTTTCGTTGTGGTCGGTCAGCTGGTGATCTTCTGGTCTACCTAACTCACAGACGGGCGGAGGCAGTAGAGTCCAAGGGGGAGGCATTGGCCGTTAGTTTGGACATTGCGAAGGCCTTCGATCGGGTTTGGCACAAAGCGCCTCTTTCGAAGCTCCCTTCCTATGGGCTTCCCGAGAAATTGTGCGATTGGATCACCAGTTTTCTTGCAGATCGGAGCATCAAGGTCGTTGTAGACGGTGCAAGCTCCGATTGCAAGCTTATTAATGCTGGTGTTCCACAAGGCTGCGTGCTATCGCCAACGCTGTTTCTTCTGCATATCAATGATATGTTGCAGACCCGTAACATTGATTGCTATGCAGATGACAGCACTGGTGATGCTCTTTACACCGGCCGAGCCAATATTTCTCGGGAAAATGTCTCAGCGTGCCGGGACAAACTTGTGTCTGAAGTCGAGTCTCTGCTGGACAGAGTCTCGGATTGGGGGCGACTAAATCTAGTCCAGTTTAACCCCCAGAAGACACAAGTTTGCGCGTTAACCGCTAAAAAGAACCCTTTTGTCGTATCCTCTCAGTTTCAAGGCACTCCCCTTGTTGCCTCAGCCAGTATCTGAATCCTCGGCGTCGACATAACGAGTGACGTGCAGTTTCGTGGTCACTTGGAAGGGAAGGCCAAATTGACCTGTAAAAAGCTTGGCGTGCTCAGCAGAGCGGGACAGTATTTCATGCCGGCACACCGCCTGCAACTTTACAAGGCGCAGGTTCGGCCGCACATGGAATACTGTTTCCATCTCTGGGCTGGGGCTCCCCAGTACCGGCTCCTTCCACTTGACCGCATCCAGCGCAGAGCGGCTCGAATCGTCGACGACCGAGTGCTTTCCGATCGGCTCGATTCACTGGCACTGCGAAGAGATGTTGCATCCCTATGTATTTTCTTTCGTATACACCATGGAGAGTGCTCTGAGGAATTGTTCGGATTAATCCCAGCCGCCAAATTTCGTGAACACACTACGCGGCAAACGTCCCGATACCATCCACACCATCTGGATGCTTGGCGGTCCACCACTGTACGTTTCAAAAGGAGTTTTCATCCGCGTACAACCTCTCTGTGGAATAATTTACCACCGGCGATTTTTCCGGACCGATACGACCCGGGGACCTTCAAGAAAAGAGCTTACTCCTTTCTAAAGGGCCGGCAACGCATCTGCAATTCCCCTGGTGTTGCAGTTGATCGTGGGCGGCGGTAGTCACTTAACATCAGATGAGCCACATGCTCGTGTGCCCCCTCTTCTATAAAAAAAAGCACGTGGTAAAACAGTTATAGTTAAAGTGGCGATAAAAATTCGATGGTATGGTCCTACCTACAGGGATAGAGCTTAGATTGGTCACTTACTATTATAAATTTGAGTCGAGAAGAGATTATAAAAATAAATACATATTTTTCCAATCGAGGCTAATAACAAAAGTTCATTTAAACAATGTTTCTTTATTATCAAAATTAGATATTTTAACTCGTCCTGGTGTATTATGATTAAAAGGAAAATTATGTTATAATATATTATCTGATATTTAAATTTAATGGCAATAGCTGTATTAAATTTTCCGTTAAACTTTCTATTTAGACGTTTTTACTTAGTTATATTGCTAACCTTTACGGTCATTCGAATTCTCTCAATACCGCGGCCGTCCCCTAACGACCAGCTGGCAATTCCAGTATATCGCTTCTGGAATCGTCCCACTATCTACAGCGATTTGTCAACGGCGCTGTTAAATTACGTATCACGTTTAAACGCTAGCAAGAGCTCGAACTTAAAACGAGTTTTCAGTATGGTTTAATTAATAGGTTGTAATTAAAATAAAAGGAAACCGATTTTTCACTTAATCTACATTTCACCGTTAAATAAGTGTTTATCTAACAGTAAACCAGAATTTAAATAATACTCAAGTTAAATAAAGTAAAATTGCCATCCAGTGGCTGTGTAAGAACATCCACTAACCAATATCATCTCGTGGGTGTCGTAAGCAAAGACAGTGGCAATAAAATAGGAGATGGGCATCAGCATGTTCCTGAAAAGAACCCTTAAAAAAAATTCAAGGTTGCCGTCTGCCAAGTTTGATAACTACATCAATTAGCTATCCCATGAGGCAATCTACGGGAGAGGCATATGTTCATGAGCTGACATTTGATAGGTTGTGATGATGATGATGAAGATGAAGTAATATCGTAGATACGTTCTTTAGCTGAGCACAAGATTTTTCTCGTTCCTTAAGGGTTTTCAGAGAGAGTTCGTTACGCATGTTCGATACAGTGCATGTTCAGGCTTCACACGTCCTTGACCTACCCCACATATATTATCTCTCTTTATGTTTGTCAGTTGAAATTGAAATTAACAGGTTTGTCTGTCAATTGTGCCGGTGGATTCGAACTCGGTATTCTCATGCAGAAAAACGTGTAAACAGGTATTTCTTTAATATGGCTGATAAACGAGAACACAGTCCACTTGTTGGTAAGTTGATGCTGTATACCATAGGCATCTACATCTTTCTTCCATTAACAATCAAATTGCAGATATGTTGTTATCCCTGAGGACTAACATGAAATGCCTCGTTCCTAGTAAAAGGGTCTCCGGTTCTCGACACTGACCATACGAAACACATAAGCATTTAAATGTTATTTTACGCTGGTATACTGTGAGAGTGTGGCCCCTCTCTAGACCGGAGTAAATAGTATGACTAGTATCATTAAAAAAACACTATAAATATTCATTTATTGCAAAATATTCCCCGGACCGGAGTAAATAGTATGCCTAGTCTCATTAAAAAAAATAATATAAATATTCATTTCTTATAAATTAAACGCGTGAGTTACCAACAAGAACCAACTTTATTTTCTAAAACATACAGTATAACATATTCTATACCAGAGGGCACTACTAGTTTGCAATGTGTGACATTGTCGATACAAAATTGACACAGAATAACACCCCCACTTATCGCAATATTCACCAAACCATTTTTATACAAAATTATTCAATACAAACTATGCCAAGAAGTAACATAAATTTATAATGTTTTGCTGAACATAAACTTTTAGTTAGAATAAGAAAAAATATAGTCAGCCGGCATATCAGCTGTTGGCAAATACAGTACTTTAACAATTTTATTTTTTACTAGATTACGACAAGAATTATATTTAATATCAATATGCTTTGTACATTTGTGAAAGACTGTGTTTACACACAGCTTCTGTGCACCCTGGTTATCATTGAATCGACTGATTATGTACATCTTATTAGTTATTGCATATTGTAATTCCTTTAAATACAATGCTTCTCTACATGCCTCAGATAGACCAATATACTCTGATTCAGTGCTAGAGTCAAAAGTTGATCAATATAAGTTTCTTGACTCAGAGTAACATATCCTAAATCTTTATTGAAGGTCACATTCATTCCAAGACATTGTTTAATTTCACCCAAGTCCTTAATGCTAAACTTACCTATTAGATAACATCTGTTTCAAGTTCTTAGTTTCAATTTTATCATTGGAAAATATTAAGAAATCGTCTACATAGACCGTTACAATGGTCTGACATTTGTTAATATTGTTACGCGCTCCAGTTGACGGCACTAGCGCCATCTAGTCTCGAACCGAAGAACTAAACTTCTTGAAGTCGAAACACGAACTCTCGGTACCTTGCGCGTGTCTACTTGAATATTCTGGATATTTCGCTGCTAATTTATATAAATAGGCGCCGCAAGATGCGATCGGGGAATTATTAGAGTTGGCGACACAAGCGAAGCTTCGGAGCGAAATAAAGTGAATTAGTGTGATTAATTATTAGTGTTTTAAGTTTTAATTTGTGTAAAGAAAATTAAAGTGTTAATTTAGGTAAATTTTATCGGCAATTTTTATTGTCACGAACCTAGAGCTCGTAACAATTGGTGTCAGAAGTGGGATAAAATCATGCCGATTTTACCTAAGGAGGAAACGGAGGGTGTCCGTACCCGCAGTCAACGCCAGCAGGAGACGGACCAAAGAAGATTTGGTGGTGCAACGCCGCAGACGTCGGAGGGCCAGCCACCGGCTGCAGGCCTGTCAGTAGCCCCTACATCTGCAGCACCTGACTTAGGTGCCCTGATGGTGATGCTGCAGGAGCAGGCTCGCCGACAGGAGGAACAGGCCCGTTGGTTGAAAGAGCAGCAGGAGGAACAGGCTCGCCGACAGGAGGAACAGGCTCGGCAGCAGGCGGATCAAGCACGCCGATTGGAAGAGCAGCTGCGGGGCGGACAGGAGGAACAGGCCCACCGGCAGGAGGAACAGGCCCGCCGGCAGGAGGAACAGGCCCGTCGTTTAGAAGAGCAACTCCAACGTGATAAGAAGAGCAGATACTCCTTATGAGAGGCCTTCACGCTATCTTCGGAAAAGAGATACGGGAGGTGAAGGATAAGGTTGCTCAACATGACAACCGCCTGTCGGAAGCTGAAACCCGAATCGACCTAGTAAACAATCGGGTTGACAACGTAATGGCTGACGTGAAGAAAACGCTGGACGACCTCGAACTGGGTGATGGAACTACAGCTCCCGTAGTAGCTACTACACCTTCGCTACGTGGGTTCAAAGTGCCGCCGTTCGACGGGACTTCTTCCTGGTCGGCCTACAAAATCCAGTTCGAGGCCGTCATGGACGCGAACGGCTGGAATAAAAGCCAAGCCATGACTGCACTCACCTTAGGCCTGCGCGACCAAGCCTTAACTGTGTTGGAAGCTCTCGGTAAGAAAGTGACCTACGAGCAGCTTCTTGAGGCCTTGGAGGCGAGATATGGCGACGCTCACCTGGAACACGTCTTTCGCGCGCAGCTTAAAGATCGCGTGCAGCGCAGCAACGAAAACCTGCAGCAGTGGGCCCTTGAGGTGGAAAAGATGGTTCGAAAAGCATACCGGTCTGTACCTGCGCTCATTGAAGGGAACCTGGTTCAGACATTCATCGACGGCATCCAAGACCTTGAATTCAGAGCTGCTGTGGGACTCGGGCACCACGACACGCTTAAGGACGCCTTGGCCCATGCTCTGGAGGTGGAAGCCGTGCGGCAGGATCATCGTTCCCATCGCGTCAGGGAGGTTGCAGCAGCTACAGTTCGCGACTGCAACAAAGGATACAGCCCAAGGTGCTATGACTGTGGGGGAAAAGGCCATCTTCGATCCAGCTGCCCTAAGCGAACCGCAGAAAGGGAAAGTGAACGATATCAGGACGGTAATGCAGCTAACGGCACTGCCTGGCGGCGACAGGATCATCGTTCACCTCACGCTAGGGAGGTTGCAGCAGTTACGGTTCGCGACCACAATAAAGGATACAGCCCTAGGTGCTATGGCTGTGGGGAAAGGGGCCATCTTCGATCCAGCTGCCCTAAGCGAACCGTAGAAAGGAGAGTTGATCGATCTCGAGAGGGTAGTGCAGCTAACGGCACTGCCTGGCGGCGACAGGATCATCGTTCACCTCACGCTAGGGAGGTTACAGCAGTTACGGTTCGCGACCACAATAAAAGATACAGCCCTAGGTGCTATGGCTGTGGGGAAAGGGGCCATCTTCGGTCCAGCTGCCCTAAGCACACCCTAGGAAGGGAAGGTGAACGATCTCAGAAAGGAAGTGCGGCTAACAGCACCGCCCAGCAGCATCAGGAATACAACTTTACTATCAGACACTGCAGCGGGAAATCTCACGGCAACGCAGATGCATTGTCAAGAAGACCTTGTCCTGAAGATTGCAACCATTGTAGTAGGCAAGAGAGTAAGGAAGTGGTATCCGTGAGGATGCTCAGGACAGACCACCTCAGCAACGGGTGGAAGGACAGCCTACGACATGCACAGCAGGAAGATCCGGACATCAAGCCGATTCTGGGATGGATGAAGGCCCGTGCTACCAAGCCTAAGTGGAGGGACGTCTCAGCGATGAGTTCAACCACGAAAAGCTATTGGGCCCAATGGGACAGCTTGCTGCTTCAGGATGGAGTCCTGTGCCGTAAATGGGACAATGGTCGAGGAGACAGCTGTCGTTTGCAAATGGTTGTCCCTAAAGCTAAAGTGCTGAATGTTCTACAGCTGTGCCATAATGGTCGTTCAAGAGTCCATCTGGGAGTTAAACGAACTCTACTGAAGGTCCGAGAACAGTTTTTCTGGGTCCATTATCGTGACGATGTCGAGGATTGGTGTCGTACATGTACGAGTTGTGCGGCTGTGAAGGGACCTCAGACACGTAGTAGAGGGGCATCGAAATTGTGCAATGTTGGTGCACCATGGGATAGGACAGCCCTAGACATTGCGGAGCCGTTACAGAAAGGCGCAAGAGGGACTCCTAAGATCGCCCATGTGGATGGCCTGGCGCGTTATTATGGGGCCGATAATGCTCGGGACGAGCATGTCTTAGGAGGGGGCGTGTTGTGTTACGCGCGTGTTGTGTGTTATGTGGAGTGTTACGCGCTAGCGCCATCTAGTCTCGAACCGAAGAACTAAACTTCTTGAAGTCGAAACACGAACTCTCGGTACCTTGCGCGTGTTTACTTGAATATTCTGGATATTTCGCTGCTAATTTATATAAATAGGCGCCGCAAGATGCGATCGGGGAATTATTAGAGTTGGCGACACAAGCGAAGCTTCGGAGCGAAATAAAGTGAATTAGTGTGATTAATTATTAGTGTTTAATAAGTTTTAATTTGTGTAAAAAAATTAAAGTGTTAATTTAGGTAAATTTTATCGGCAATTTTTATTGTCACGAACCTCAAGCTCGTAACAATATCTTTTATGTTGTACATGGCTTAACTTTTGACCTTTTGTAACCATAACTGATCAAACAATTATCCACCTTTTTATTCCATGCTCTAGAGGCCTGCTTAAGTCCATAAATAGCCTTTTTAAGTTTCAGTATTTTACAAAGTGAACTACTACTATTATAACAATCTGGCATCTTCATGTAAATGGTTTCCTCTAAATCACCATTCAAGAACGCAGTCTTTACATCTAAATGGATAACATCTAAGCCTAACTTTACAGACAATGCAAATAATAGTCTTACTAGTTGTGAGTCTCACTACAGGTGAAAATGTTTCTGTATAGTCTACACCATATTTTTGGGCGAAGCCCTTTGTGACTGTAGATATCTTGAAAATAAGTTATAATATTTTGCATGCAGGTATATAATAAAGACAGTCTTGTCTCAACTCCCGTGTTTGATTGCCGCATCCAAACAATACAAAATTAACATGGCGCAGTCGGTACACAAATTTTACAAATAATATATTATATAAGTACTTACCATTGAATTGGATGAACTGTAAAAGTGATGAGATGAAGAAGATGAAGAGTGAATTTTAGGAAAAAGTTGAAGATTCTAACGTAACTGCAGTTGAATCAATCGTCCAGACAATGGAATCTGTATTACAAACACTGCCACCTTTTATTTTCGAAAATAATTTAGTAAATGTGACTTCGGGAAATTTATGCAAAGAATGGGAAAAATGGAAAAAAGCATTCTTGATATATTACGAGGCATGTGAACTAAAAAAAGGATGAAAAAGTACAAATTAACATTTTATTACATATTATCGGAAACAAATGTCAGGAAGTGTACGAACAACTATTATTGGAAAATGATAAAAGGGAATTTAAATCGATTAATGAAGTATTTTTGAAATTTGATACATTTTTTCAATGAGCACAGTAACACACTTTGTTTTCACTATCGTACTTTTTTCGCAGAACCCACTTGCACTGCACGGTAGTACCGTTTATTGCTACATCTACGATTTCTCATGCATTATTTTTCTCAAACGACTGTAACTCATCTTGCATTGCCGCTTACCACTGTGCTTTCTCAGGACCTTTCAAAGTTTCTTGCAACGATAACTCACCCGTGAGTTGTTGTCATCTTCTATACAAGCACCTACAGATCTATATCTGTCTGGCTGTTGCCTACGTCAAGGACCACTCGTTATGTGGGCATTGAGTATTATGGGGTCTTCACTGTCTGTTGTACCAGATTCAGAGCTATCCAATGTATCAATCTTTACAAGGTACACACAGTTCACCGCTGTCGTCTGTGTTCAAGCTCTCTGATTGTTTAAGTCCTCTAGAACATTGTCTGTCTCTATCTTCTCCAATACTATAACATCTTAACTGGTAGTGATGATATTAGACTTTGGGTTGTAAATCCTGTACCCTTTGACTTCATTGGAATAGCCGACAAGTATATATTATTCAGATTTTTGTAATACCAAAAACATGTAAATGACTTACATCAGGCTTTCTGCCCGTTCATATTTCAAAAGGTGTTTTATAATTTAATGATGTAGTCACAGTTCTGTTCTGTAAATACACTGCAGTGTGTGCCGCCTCTGCCCAAAAACTTTTCACGAGATCTGTATCAAACAGTAGACACTTGGCTTTCTCAACGATAGTCCGGTTGGATCGTTCTGAGAGACCATTCTCTGCAGGTGTTGTTTGTTTGGGTTTGTTTTGTGATGTACTATCCCATGTGACATCAAAAAATCATCAAACTTGCTGTTGCATTGTCCCATTGTCACTTCTCAAGATCTTTATGCGGTGATTAAGTTGATTCTCAACCTCTGCTCTATACTGTGGAAAGCATTTCAATGCCTCATCTTTTGCTTTCAAAAAATAAACATATGTCATACAACTTAAATCATCTATGAACAGCATAAAGTATGTAGAACCACCTATAGATCGGTTTTCCATTCCTTCCATTGGTCAATTCAGTACATATGCTACCTTCTTCGGGAAAAGGTAGGCGGCTCTGCTTGCCCAGCACGCGACACACGATGACTTTGATATGTCAGTCTTGTTATCAAGTGTAATCCCTGTACAGCATCTTGGACCTTGTTCAAATACTGGCTGTTGACATGAACTAGACGTCGATGCCAAACTTCACTGGACATCATCGCTGTAGCTGATGAAAAATATTCAGGCATGTTTAGTTTATACACCCCATCCAACAGACTCGCTGTAGCCACCAGTAGTCCTGGTTGGTTGAAAATCTGACAGCCATAATTAACAATTGAAACTTTGTTTCCTTTTGATATAAATTGACTAACAGACAACGGATTCGTAGTCAACTTCGGCACGCATAATACACCTTCTACTGTAATATCGTATTCACAGTCACGCGTCTTTGTCGTAATCTGCACATCTCCAGTACATAATACAGGTACTTTATCTTTGTTTGCCACGACAATATTCTTAATAATAAGATCCCGCGACACGTTTGAAAGCCATTTTTCGTTGAACACTCACCCCGGAGTGAATATACCAATCACTTTTACAAAATTCACCATTCAGGAACACTGCACTAAACGCTTTACTGCTTGTACGTTTATTTTTATTTCCATTCGACAAATTTTTATTAGCAACTGTACACTGGTTGCGGCGATGCCCTGTTTGTTTACATTTGTAGCATGTTATAACTTTTGGTTTTGACTTTGACATCTGTGCGTTGTTTTTTTTTTTGAGTTTATGGCCTGGTATCTAGACTTTAGACCATACTCTGTGCGTTGTCTTTGGTAGCAGTGTCACCAACATTCCGGTTCTTCTTGAAACTGGCAAACGCGCCACTGGAATTGAAAGTGCTATTGTCGTCTTCGTTTCCGCTTTCTTCCATGTCCAACAACTTGGTTTCGATGGCGTCTGCTGTAAATAGTATGCCGCAATGCTCGATCGCCATTATTATAAGGGGAATATTTTTCTGTTAATTCCGCTAACAAAAGCGATGCTACCCACTCATCGTTAATGTTGAAACAGGCTGAGTAGGCTGGAGCCAAGGGCGGCAGATTTTTGGGGTTGCAAATTTGAGGCTTAATTTTTTTAATGTTTCAGAGAAATTAAAGAGACTTAAATTTTAAAATTAAAGAGGAAGAAATATTTGCTGCCATTATCTCGGAAATCAAAACATTTTTTCGTTACTTACTCTGCCCACTCTTTAAATTCAGTGGCAACTGCAGCTGCTAAATGTTGCACAAACACTTGTCGTGTCTGCGTGTTGTTTCAAGAAATTTTTATATAAGTTCGAAACAATGCTGGAAAAAGATAATGACTGAAATAGAGAAAGGGAAAACTCTAAAGAGAGTAAATCCTTGTTCAGCTAGAGGACGCATGTAAAAGCTTAGAGACTCTTGGTACGAAGTCCTTAAAACTTTGGAATTAATCAAGGATGATTGTACCGAAAAGCCTGTAAAGCGAAGCGAAGGCAATAGTTTTGAATTTAGAAAAACTAAAAATTGCAGTAATGGTTGTTGCGTGGAATGTTTCTTTACAAAGAATAAACAAAGTGAATGTTCAAATTCAGGTGTCTACCAAAGACTTGATAACTATTGTCGATCATTACAAATCTCTGCAAGTTTTTCGTAGCTGAACGAGAAAATTTTTAGTAAGTATTTCGAAGAAAAGGCGATGCAATCAAGCGTGTTTAAGTAATATACGAAAGACTTCGGAAAAGGAAAAAAAAAGAAATCAAACACCCGATGAGGCAATAAGAATAACTACGAGTGACATTTTCAGGGTTAACATATTTTGTTCCTCACTGATACTCGTATCCGAATCAGGAAAATTGCTGGACGCCTACAACAGATTCTATGAAAAGATATCATTTTTGAGGAAAATGAGTGATTTGTTATCATAAAATAGCACGGTAGAGGCTCTCTTCTTAGGAGAAATATATTCACCTTTCTTCTGAAAGAATTTTAGTGAAACTTCATTTTGAATTTACTGAAAAGTATATCTTAATTTTTGCGTCAAAATAATTTGCAAAACGTTTATCCAAACTTTGATGCAGCTGTTCGTATGGCTTTATATACACAAACGACAAATTGTTTGAGTAAAAGAAGCCTTCCTGGCTTAAAACGGGTTTAAAATTATCCAAGATCTTCCATAAGCCAAAAAAGCTAGACACCTTATGGCTTCTGTGCATAGTCAGCTAATGAACAAGATTTCATACGATGATATAATCGTTGATTCTGCGATAAAAAATTCTTATACTGTAAAATTTTAATAACTTTATTTATTTAATTTCATCATCGTCATCAGCCGGATTGCTCCCAGATATTTTTCTATAGAATAATGATGATAAGCGAATACACAGTCCATCTAATGGTAAGTGAATGCTGTGGCACATACACATCTAAATTTATCCTTCAAATTCAGATACATTGTTACCACTGCGGACGGAATTTTCCTTTCCAGTTAAAGGATTTCCGGTTCTCTAAATCCACCATACGAAACACAGCAGCGTTGAGGTGCTATTTTACGCTGGTATTCAGTGTGTGCGGGATCCTTCCCCGGTCGAGCCGAGCCATTCATGCTGCAGCATGGCTCTACCACGCAAATTGAATACATTGTTTTTAAAGTGTAAGGGCAATAAATTTATTAAATTGCGTTATAAGTAGCATTAAATCACACCTTACCTTGCCTTATTAGTAGAACATGATTGAGCTTTTTATGAGCTCAAAATTATACCCAGAAAATATTTTTTGTGCAATCTTAACTAAATATTTGGGTTGTTGATGTTATCGATCTCCTAGTTCTCAATCACTACACACGATCAATCATGACTATAGTGCACAAGTCATAAAGTTACGATTTCATATCGACTTGTAGATGTCAGTAGGAGCGGCAAAATTTAGATAGCCTACTGGCGGCAAATGTGTGAATCCGCCACTGAACCCGTACCACTTAATTTTTGGCTTGTTTCGATGATTTGTGTCACGTATGAAGTCATTGAAACGCTATATTCGAGTCGCATGGAAATCAAACTCCTCAGTAAAATGATTATCCTCGTAAATCCTGAATAATCAAATAAGTTCTTCAATTTCTTCCACAGTTCATAGGTCATTAATTTGTACATTTTTATATGCACGTACAGCGACGAATCTATTGTCAGAATTAGTTTGGCTCTTGTTTTCGCGTCACCTGCTGGTCTTACTTCTGCTGGTACAGTCTCCAACTTGATGCAATCAGATATTCCCTCCAGAACTAGGAAATTTTCAGCCGCAAAAGCCCACTCACTATAGTTCTCTCGCTCTTTCAATTTAGCCACCCTGACAAGGTAATTCGTCGTCATTTTTTAGTCACAGCGTTAATAACAGTTTTTCTCAATCTGAAAAATCTAATTCCACTAGGAACGTCCAAGTAAATGACGAGAAAAACTAAAAAAATCTTACCAACAAGAACTAACTTTATTTTCTAAAATATACAGTGTAACATATTCTATACTAGAGGGCGCTACTAGCTTGCAATGTGTGACCAGTGTGACATTGTCGATACAAAATTGACACAGAATAACATCATTTATTGCAAAATTTGAGAAAAAATTCCCCGGACCAGAGTAAATAGTATGACTAGTCTCATTAAAAAAACACTTTATATATTCATTTATTGCAAAATTTGCGAAAATATTCTATTCTGATAATTTTTAACAATCTTGAGTGTAAAAAATATATTAAAATTAAGAAAATAATTATTTAAAAAAATTTATGTTTGATGCAGATTTTAAAACGGTATATTTCACCATTGTATCTAGTGTAAATATAGGTAGAGTATAAATATGCAAGCTATATTAATGTGTGCGATTTACATCCTCTCGTTCACACTTAACCAACTCACTCTGTCTAACAAGAATAAATAAAAAATCAATTGAATTCATTATAATATCAATACATGCAATAAAATAACATATAAATAACTAATACATTAAAAATATGATACACATATACATACGTATATACATAAATATACATACATATACACACATACATATATATACACATATATACATACATATACATATACATACATATATCCTCAAATATATACCACTAACAATAACATAAACAAATAAATACAAAACTACATAATCACATAATTTATCCTAATGATTTTCGAACGATTGAGACAAGTAATGCTCTTTAAGAAGACGCTTAAAGTCTACAATAGTCTGAGCTTCGCGTATATACAAAGGTAGGGCATTCCAGAGCTTAATAGACTGTACAGTAAAAGATTTATTAAAGGAAGATGTATAGTGAGTTGGTACCCTTAAAATGAGTTTTCTTGAAGAGCGTAAAGGTTCCCCTGGAAGCCCAACAAAACTAAATTTCTCCTTAAGATAAGGAGGAGTAGAAGAGTGAAATAAGACACAGTACAGAATAGAAAGAATATGCATTTTCCGGCGAAATTGGATAGGTAACCACTTGAGACGTGAGCGAAATTGGGAAATGTGGTCAAATTTGCGCAATCCAAATATGAACCGAATACTAGTATTTTGAAGTCTCTCAAGCTTACTTAGTTGGTCTTTAGTTATGTCTACATAGCTTGCGTCAGCATAGTCGAGAATCGGAAGGAGAAGAGACTGTATATATATATATATATATATATATATATATATATATATATATATATATATATATATATATATATATATATATATATATATATATACAGCATGTAACATAATTAACGCACTTAGTAGTTTGTTCAGAATTGTTTACTGAATCGATTCCTATCATTATTTTTAATATAGGTAATTTTTTATCCCAAAAATAATTAAAACTACGTAAATTTTAACAGTCACACTAAATCTGTACAGTCAAAACAAACTGAAATGGACCGTAACTTAAGGTAATAAGACTTTTAAGAGTGCAGTTTTATTTGAAATATTACTAATTCTGTCATTCAATTAAAATAAAGAGAAATGAACTTTATTTCAAGCATGTTAAAGTCTTTGCGTTCGTGGATTTATACTGTGTCTACATCATTCTTCCGGATTTAGTAACTAATTTGACAAATTATCAGTGCATAAAAATGTTTAACTACAATTCAGTGTATGTATTATGCTTATAACATAATATACTAATTACGTCATTAATCGTTATATATATCCTATACTATTAAACGAGCAATTCTTGTATATATGTATATATATATAATCGGGATCTCGGAAACGGCTCCAACGATTTTCATAAAATTTAGTGTCCAGGGAGTTTCGGGGATAATAAATCGATCTAGCTAAGATTTATTTTTAGAAAATGTCTTTTTGTCCGTGTTTTTAGGCAATTAAAAACTGCTACAATATAGTTAGAATAAGAAGGTAAATTTTGACAGTTTGGTAATGATTATAAATAGCTTATTGGTATAATGGGCGGTCACAAAATCGTAAAACCCCGGTTCGAGCCCAGACCGACCGACCGACTTTTTTATTTTTTTTTTTTCAAGTTTCTTTCTTTTTTGAGAAAATATATTTTTTTCGAGCCCTTTTTTTAGTATTTTTTAAAAACACGAAAATTTAAATAAAAATAATTGCACTCATGATTTTTTATTCAAATAACCAGTTCAGTTTTTTCTGTTATGTCGCTAAGATCAAAAAATATTATTTGTAATTCATCAGTATGTAATTTGTATCTAAATATAATTTCCAAAACACACGAATTAAAAAAATCGAGCGAAAAATACCGAGCAAAGCTCGGTCAACCGGGTACTATATATATATATATATATATATATATATATATATATATATATATATATATATATATATATATATATATATATATATATATATATATATATATAACGGCCGTAAAATATATTTGATGCTAATTTTAAGGATATAAATTTTGCCATAGTTGCCACGCTTGGCAGGCGGGTTGGTGACCACAGTTTTTTATTTTTATTTTGTGATGTTATCAGGATAAAGCAAAGTAAATTCATATCCAACACCGATAGATATCTATCTCTCTCACCCTTTTACTAGGTAGGCAGTTCCCGCGTACCCATTTCTGCCATAACACAGTTAAGTATTTTCAGTTGTGTCCCAGCTTATTACTTAGTTCTCAAGTGTGACACGCATCCGAAGCCGCGTCTGTCTGAAGTTACTTACAGACTACTTACTTACACTTATTTGAGCTCGAAAGCCTCTTACTATCAGGTCGACTATAGGTTTGTTTGCCATTGTAATATTATAATATCGCACTTTTTTAAATAATTAAAACGTACACCCTTTAATAGTAATATTTTCATGTAAAGGCTAAAAGTAAAATGATCATTTGCATATTCCCACAAAACATGCCTGCTTGCGACACGTCTCACCACAGAGATGGTGTCCCTTTAACCTCTCTTGTTTATATTTGAAGTTTTTCCGTCAAACTTTGCAAATATGTGCGTCAGAGATAAGGGTCGAAACCTGCATCAGTTAAGTACATACTTAATGGCACATTAAGGTGGACAATATGGTGGAAGTAGTAAACGGGTTGGGTGCCAGATGTCGTTTCGGTGAACAAGGGTAAAAGGAAATGAACAAACTTTACGTTCAATTGTTGGTTTTGTGCATCACGCTACATTTTTTTTATAGGATAGGGTGACAAATGATCACACAGTCCACCTGATGGTAAGTACTTGCTGCGGCCCATAGACATCTACATCTATCCCCGATTACGAATCAAAATGCAGATGCGTTGTCACCCGTGAGGACTAAGATGGAATGCCTCGTTTCCAGTAAAAAGGGTCTCCGGTCTCTACACTCACCATACGAAACACAGCAGCATGAAGCTACTATTCTGTGAGACCGTGGTCCTTCCTCGGTCGAGCCGACCCATTCGTACTACAACTATACTACTAATATAAGTGCAGTATGGCTCTACCACGTATAATTTATAATAACATAATTTTAGTGTATGATTTATAATTCTTTCTTAAAATTTCAAAGTACTTTACTTTAAAAGCAGAATCTCTCGAAAATCGACCGCGACTTCCACGCATAGCCTTAAGCAAGCGGAATCGGGCTGTCGTGAGGGCTCTGAACCCAATGCTGGTGACCTATTTGGAAGCCATCCGGGACCTTTGCGAGACGGACTCAATTCTTGTTGGCGCCGCACTGGCAGTCTGCCGTATTATAGGCGCCAAACTTTCCACGGCTGGACGCACTACCGGACAAAGTAGTACTATCCCAGCCTGGAGAATAAGAATTGAAGAACGTATCGCAAAGGCTAGGGTCCTCATCGGCAGACTGATATATAACTGATATACATTAATAACGCTTTTATACCATTCAATACGTTCAAATAAAGAATAATTATAACTTTCTACATAGGAGTCTGTCTGGATAGCTGTCAAATAGCACTGCCGTCGAAAGGTCTAGGAAACAACCATACACCTGTGTCCAACGATTAGTATAGTATTGGACAGTGTGCTTCAGTATTAATATCTTTACCAATCACTTATGTTTTTGGCCTTTCTTAAAAATATACATTCTGCTAGGGCAATGTTAGTCCTCTCCATAATAATCTTCCTTTTGTTAACTTTTTTCTAAACAAAGCCAATATCTTTTATAACGAAGTAATACCTCCCTCAAACAAGTCAGCTCCTTTCCTTGAGCAATTTGGGCAGCTCCATTCTTCTATAATAATCATAAATATGATATCTAATTGCATCCTTAGCAAAATCACCAAAATCTGAATTGGCTCCACCTTGTGCCGTTTTTTGTTGGGTGTCGATAATTTATTTTCAGACATCCCTTCTTGGCTTATTCTCACGTGTTATACACGAAACAGTATTGCGGCCAATATCAAGAACTTCGGCTACTCGTTCCATACACAAGGTCCATTATTTTGTAGTTCTCTTTCAAAGTAGTCTCAGAGGCGAACAACAAGCTCCCTGGCCTGACTATCCAAAACAGTTTTTTTTTTCAGTTTGTATGCTTAGACATAATAACAACAAACGTTAACAAATAAAACAACAAACTCAACAAACTATGAAAATGAACGAACAATGAAATCGAAATACGTGTATCTATCAGACATAACATTATAAGTAGGTTTGAAATATCGCGTAGACCATAGTCGATAAATGTTTAATCCCTAGAAACGACGCATTCGTACATCCGTGATAACGGAGTCCCATCATAAATACCAATTAAATAATAATTTATGATGATATATTAATAATAAGTACCCGGTTGACCGAGCTTTGCTCGGTATTTTTCGCTCGATTTTTTTAATTCGTGTGTTTTGGAAATTATATTTAGATACAAATTACATACTGATGAATTATAAATAATATTTTTTGATCTTAGCGACATAACAGAAAAAACGGAACTGGTTATTTGAATAAAAAATCATGAGTGCAATTATTTTTATTTAAATTTTCGTGTTTTTAAAAAATACTAAAAAAAGGGCTCGAAAAAATATATTTTCTCAAAAAAGAAAGAAACTTGAAAAAAAAAATAAAAAAGTCGGTCGGTCGGTCTGGGCTCGAACCGGGGTTTTACGATTTTGTGACCGCCCATTATACCAATAAGCTATTTATAATCATTACCAAACTGTCAAAATTTACCTTCTTATTCTAACTATATTGTAGCAGTTTTTAATTGCCTAAAAACACGGACAAAAAGACATTTTCTAAAAATAAATCTTAGCTAGATCGATTTATTATCCCCGAAACTCCCTGGACACTAAATTTTATGAAAATCGTTGGAGCCGTTTCCGAGATCCCGATTATATATATATATATATATATACATATATACAAGAATTGCTCGTTTAAAGGTATTAATAATTAATAATAATTTATGAAATAGATTTATGCTGCGGGTATCGTCAGCGATAAATATGAATTGCTAAACGTCACATCCCTAGTAATGTGGTACTGACAGATGTCAACGTCATACAGGCAACTGTCACTCGCACCATACTACAGCGCACATAGTATAGTTTATTTTCTCCCTGAGAAAAAGGCTTGTTAAAAGTGGGAACCAAGGGCCCAGTGGTGAGTTGACTTTAAACATACATAACATACATAAACACTCACGCCTGTCACCCAGAGGGGTAGGCAGAGACTACGGACTTCCATTTGGAACGATCCTGACATACCTCTTTCGCCTCCTTTACATCCATATATACTTTAAACTTGACTTAAAATGAGCTCTAAACATTTCTGTAATACAATTAGGCTCTTTCACCCCCTCAACACTTATTGGCAAACCGGACTTAACATCAAGCTTTATTGTTGCCTTCCAGAAACGATCAAAATTTTTAGCAGATATATGGTTGGCCAAAACGTCCATTTTAAGTTGGTCTTGATTTTGTTGGCACCACTTTAGTCGCCTTTTGAATATTTTACGCGGTTCGTACATCTGCTCATAGATTCTACCAGACTTAGGCCGATTATTTACCAACCACACTTGATAGTTAAGCCCGGCCTGCTTGTCAGCATCATAAACATACTTGTTCCACCCTCATAAATGCTTGTTTTTGCTCCTCCTTCGTCCACGAGACGTACTGGACTTACTTGCCGCGTCCCTTAGGGCATGTACTATATTCTGATACAAGCGATCTAGTACTTTTTTGTGCTCAATCAAGATACACATTCCGCGGCTGCACTCCGTAAACTCAGAAGAAAAATCAATCTCAAGTATACTATTATTACACAGGTCATGGTACTTAGCTGTCTGAGCCTCGTCTCGCTCTCCCCATATTACCGTGCTTCGTAGGAGGCTAGGTGACGCCAACTTGGGTCTTACACAGTTTAGATCGCACTTTACAATTTAGTGGTAAGTGATCAGATACAAACACGTCTTCCGTAACTTTCACTTCCACTACAGTCTGCCACGCAAGATTCGTCACACAACATACAAAAAAAAATGGTCTAACCACCTACGGCATCCGTACACAGCGCTTACGTAGGTATAAGTACTTATTATAACACTTATAGTGTTATTTTGCTCACCCAGTTTTTCAACGTTTATATGGATGTAAATAAGGCGAAAGAGGTATGTCAGGATCGTGCCAAATGGAAGTCCGTAGTCTCTGCCTACCCCTCTGGGTGACAGGCGTGAGTGTTTATGTTATCTTATGTTTCTATGTTTATTTTGAGGATTCGAAAATGTGGTAGAGTTTGATGCAGTGGTACTATGTTTACAACACCAATTTATCGTATAAAACGGGGAGGACCACGCTCTCACATAACACTAGCGTTAAATTTAATATCAAAATAACGCTGCGGTATTTCGAATGTACTTGTAACGAAGTATTTCATCTTAGTTCGTAAAATATTTTGAAAACGTATCAGTGTAATTTTTAATATAAAATAAAATATAGGTGTCTTTGCAGGGATATGAACGACGTTATCATTCTTTTGCGTGGTTGAGCAGAGTTGCAGTTATATTATTATAGTAGTTATCGCATAGCAAGAATGGGTCGGCTCGACCAGGGAAGAATCGAGATCGTAGTCCATAATACCAACGTAAAATAGTAGCTTTATGCTGCTGTGATTTTTTATGGCGAGTGCGAAGTATATGTCATTTTTGTATGTATAATGAATTAAATAATTTTAAGTGCTTATAAATTTATCATGTGTCTGGAGTATACAAAAAGATATTGAAAAAAAGAAAAATAAAGCAAGGTCTAAGGCTACTCAAATATATTGATATACCGTACAAGCAGATAAGGAGGGTCAAAAAGAAGAGAGGATTAAGAGCTATTGGTTCACTGCCCATCCAATTTTCTTTGTTGTCGCCTCGTGGGAGCCACACTAAGATAATCTTAACAAAGCGAACACGACGAAGCTACTACGTGTACACAAACTACGAAACAATATAATCGTCCCTCTTATCTCATTAACTAACAATTACTACCTTGTCAAACTAACACTATATTGTATTCTTTGGCAATAATTGTATTATTTTTATTATATTACTTACTTTTTTATTTTTAAAATTTTAAATCATAAAAAAGGAAGGTACACGACCTATATATTCATACTCCAGAGGAGCACAGGCCGCCTCATTACCGACAGAGTTTTTGATGACTTATTATATGTAAATCTTGAGCTCGAAATATTTTTTATTTCTCAGACATACAGGATCTCCTTCGATGTTTTCCTTCACTGCCGAACACCTGCTATGTCAGTACTTAAAGCTGCGATTAAAAGTCAACGGTGCTCACGGGGATAGAGCTTAGATTACTCACTTACTATTTAATTTAAGGCAAGAAGATATATAACTAAATACATATTTTTCTAATCATGATCAAGATTTCATTTAAACAATATTTCTATATTATCGAAATTAGATATATTATCTTGTTCCAGCATATTATGCTTTATAACATAATATGACAATTATGTTATAAAGCTTCATAAAAAAATATTTACATATTGTCATATTATCAAGATCTTTTAGTTTAATTTAATGGCAATATGAGTATAAAATTTTCCGTAGAGTCTTCTATTTAGACTTTATTTCGTTATATTGCTAACTTATACGGTCATTCGAATTCCCTCAGTACCGCGGCCGTCCCCTAACGACCGGCTGGCAATTCCAATATATCGCTTCTGGAATCATCCCACTATCTACAGCGATTTGTCAACGGAGCTGTTAAATTACGTATTACGTTTATTTTTACTTTTTATTTTTAATTCCCGACGTTTCGGGCGCTTTCCAGCACCCATGGTCACGGGGGACTGTCAGTCCCTAAATCGATATCGAGTCGATAAAATCCGTAAAAGTAGTTTTAATCATGTGTAGTGTTCGCGTAAATATAAGAAATCATTATACGTATTACGTATCAACGCTAGCAGAAACTCGAACTTAAAACGAGTTCTCGGTGAGGTTTAATTAATAAGGGTTAAATGTTGTAACTAAAATAAAAGGAAAACAATATTTTGCATAATATTTACTTTACCGTTAAATAAGTGATTATCTTCCATTTAGCCGGGATTTAAATAATTCCAAAGTAAAATAATGTGGCCGTAACGTGGCTGCGTAAGAATATCAACTAACACGTATATCATATCGTGGGTGTCGTAAGCGACAACACAGCAATAAAGCAGGAGAAGGGCAGCAACATCGGCCTGATAAACAACTGACAAACAACAACATAATTAGAAAACAACGGTTGCCAACCCGTCTGCCAAGTTTTGTAACCGTAGCAAATGTCTATCCTATGATGCAATATACGGGGAAGCCTATGTTCGGCTGTTGACTTTTGATAGGTTCTGACGATGTGGATCAAAATGAAATTTTTGCATAACGTCTGGCCAAAACTTTCTCTCATTCCTGAGGGCTTTCACACGTCCTATCACCCACATAGGTGTATAATATCTCTTTATAAATCAGTTATAATTGCAATTAACAGATAAAATTGAAATTATCACTGATATCAGTGCTGGCGGGGTCCAACTCGGTTTCATTGCGTACTATATATACGTTTTTTCTATAGAATAATGGTGACAAACGAGCATACAGTTCTGTTGATGGTAAGTAGATACGCTGTGGCCTAAAGATATCTACATCTATTATCGATTAAGAATCAAAATTCAAATGAGTTGTCGCCCCTGAGGACTAAGATAGAATCTTAAGACCTCGTTTTCAGTAAAAAGGGTCTTCGATTCGCAACCCTTGCTATACAAAAAGCAGCAGCTTAACATTGCTATATTACGCTGGTATTCTGTGAGAGTGTGGACTTTCCACAGTCGAGTCTTCCCTCTCTCTCCTTAGAGATAGAGATATAGGCGATTATTATATCCGATGTTGAAAGGTTTTTAGCGCTACATTGTCCGCTGCATGCATATTTTTCTAGCATAAAATAACTGCAAAACATTTGGCAGACATAAAGTAGCTTTATTTTAAACGTTTTTGATTATTATAAGGAAATAAAAGATCTAAATATAAATGTTTCCGATTAAAATCTAACTCAGAAAATTTCTTTCGTAGTATCGAAAAATATTAAATTTAATTAATAAAAACAGTAACTCAAACTCCAAAGCTTTTTTCCGGCATTAAGATTATAATTTTATTTAATATCTCAAATTATATACATATTTTTAAAAATTCATTCAATCAAGAATTTAGTTGAGTATTTCATGTACGCGCATATTTTTTTCGAGCATGTACAATTTCAGAAACTATCGATTCTTGTGCGTCAAAATCTAATCGAAAATACAATATTTTTGTCAAATTTGGCCTCAAGGCCAATTACTAAAATGATCATTTGTATATTCCCAAAAATCCCTGCAAGCGAAAGGTCTTAAAATACAGATGGTGTCCCTTTAACCTCTCTTGTTTAAATTTTGAGTTTTTCCGTCAAACTTTGCTAATATGTGCGTCAGAGATAAAGGTCGAAACCTGCATCAGTTACATACCTCAAAGCACATTAAGGTGGACAGTTTAGTGGAAGCAGTAAACGGGTAAGAAGCCAGATGTCGTTTCGGTGAACAAGGGTGAAATGAAATGAACCAACTTTACGTTCAATTGATAGTTTTGCATATCACGCTACATACCTTTAGCATTTAATTTACAATTCTTTTCTTAAAATTGCAATGTTCTTTACTCTAAACGTATAACACAGGAAATAACACTTTTATATACTATACTATACTTTTAAATAAAGAGTAAATATAACTTTCTACCTAGGAGTCTGTCTGGGTAGCTTCCAAATAGCAGGGCTTGCTCTGCTGTATTTCGGAGGTGTAACGAGGGGATAACACAGGCAGCCAGTAAAATTAAAGGCTCGCAGCCTTTAAATTTCTAACTTATTTTTAAGAACTCTTTGGACATGTTTAAAGGCGATAATATATCTTTAGGACTGTTAGAAGTTGGCTGCAGGTCTCCGTGAGCTGCAGTAGCCACTTAGCATCAGGTCAACTGTAAGTTCGTTTGTCACTTCAGTTTCATAATTCGAATTTTCCGTGATTGCCACACTTGAACGTTGATTGACGATCGCAGTAGTAGATATCTTGCACTGAAAATGTTTTTTATGGAATTAGTTTGACAATCAAACTCACTGTCCAACCGACCGTAAGTGAACGCTGTGACCCATCAACATCTAAATCTATCCTCTATTAATAGTAATACAGATGCGATGTCACAACTACTCAAATCAAGAACCTCATGGATTGTATGTCTTATTTGACGTATGATATAGAAAAGAAAGATTGTCGCATAATTATTGAAAGATGTTATTCACAGGAATTGATACAACTTCTACCCGATTAGCGATTAGATGAATTGACGATAGGGATCCACTCAATTACTGTAACGCAGTAATTGATTTTTAAACATAAAAACTGTATACTTATTTCCACTTGAGCGGAGATTACCCGGGGGCAGTATCCGTCTCGACACGGCTCTTATTTATTATTTATTACTAGCGAAACTGAGATGAAAGGAAAAATTGTTACCAAGTTATAACTGACCTGTACTTGAAAACTGATTTTAACAGGGAATAAAAATTAATTAAATAATCTTAATTTATTGATCGTTAATAATATTACGTTATTTCTCTTGCAAAACTATCATCAAAATAATATCCTAACACGGACATCTACACACATTTAACATTCCTCTTCATCACGACTGCAACCGAGTGAATATTATCCGTTATTGTTATAATATTGTAGTTTGATATTGCTGATAGGGAGGTAATAAATAGTGTGACAAGCATTTGCTTGTCAAGCAAAGCAAAAAACAGTGGAATACCACAACTAATAATTCGCTACTTGCATTGGATACAATTATGAAATATACAATTTTTAAATCCTCTTTAAATACACATTCTTTTAAATTAATCGATAATTTAGGCTTTCACGTTTCACGTTCGTCATTATTACCCAGGGTTATATTATTAATTATAAAAATAGAAAATTATCGCATAATTTGCACCAAATAAGTAATTCAAATACCGGGTGGCCCATAAGTCCCTTGAAATGTAAAAAAATAATTTAAAAAAAAAACTAATGACATTATGAAAAAGGTTTTTATTTTGTCATAATCCTTATAAAATAGGAATTATTTTTTGAAAATTACATCATCTAAATGTAATCCGTTACGATTGCGGCACTCCTGTAAGCGACGTTTAAAATTATCCATCACTGCGCGGCAAGTAAGCTCTGTAATGTTTGCCATTTCTCTTTGGATATTTTCTTTCAGGACGTCAATTGTCCGCGGGTTGGTTTCGTACACTTTAGTCTTAAGATAACCCCATAAGAAAAAGTCCATTGGGGTCAGATCTAGACTACGTGGTGGCCAAGGAATATCTCCACTTCGAGAGATCACTTTATTAGGGAAAAGTTGACGGACGACCGGCATAGCGACGTTAGAGGTATGGGCAGTTGCTCCATCTTGTTGAAACCAGGTCCGGGTATTGAAGCCTGGAAAATGCTGAAACTCTGGTGTAAAAAAGTCCTGGATCATAGCTACATATCGTTGTGAAGTAACAGTAAGCGTGCGGCCTCTGCCGTCCTCAAAAAAGTAAGGGCCTATAATGCCATGCGCTGACATAGCCGCCCAAACTGTCACTTTAGGGCTATCGTAAGGGCTTTTGATGTTTGCGATTTGGATTTTCGCAACTCCAGTAGTGACAATTTTGCTTATTGACATGGCCGTTGATGTGAAAGTGAGCCTCATCAGAGAATAACACGTTATTAAACGAAGTAAAGCGGTTCAACATTTCATTTGCGAAATTTAGTCTGTGGATAGTGTCAGTATCTTTTAATTCCGTACTATCTGAATCTTGTATGGGTGAAGATGTAAATCTTTCTTTAACATTCGCTGTAACGATGTTGTGGGTAAGTTTAATGCACTGGAACGCTTACGAGTGGACTGGGTAGGATTTTCACGAATTGAGTGTTTCACTACATCGATGTTTTCTTCCGTCCGTGATGTCCTTGGTCGATCTGACCGTTGTTTATCCAACGTCAAACCACTCTCTTCGAACTTAATAACCCAGTTCTTAATCGTTTTAACACTTGGAATGTCCTTAAAGTTGCGTAAATTCTGATATTCTCGAAATTTACGCCGCGCAATGGTAGCCGAATCATTGTTTCGATAAAACTCGCGCACACAAAATGCACGATCCACACCGGTGAAACGCTCCATGGCGACTGAATTCCCAGAAACCGTCGGTACTCCCCCCGCACCGCGCGCGCCACTCATGCGCGCCTTTTGTATTTTATTCGAAATTTACATTTCTAACGACTTATGGGCCACCTTGTATAATGACAACAAACACCCAAAGGAATTCATTCATTTGTAGTCGAAATTAAGAAGATTATAAAATAAGGTAAAAAAAGTTTGAATTTTTTCTAAAAAATTGTAACTTAGGTACTACTTGGGATACATTCATTTTGTTTTTATTGACAATGGCCATAAGGTCGATCATACACTATTTCAAGATTATCTATTAATTACCGGACGCTTTATATCTTTTTGTATTGAAAATTATACCAATTCTGATGTTGAAAGTATATTAAGAGTTTTTTTTAAATGTTAATAGTGTGAAATTTAACATTAATAAAACAGCGTAGCGCACTATACTTTCAGTAAAGAATTAGAGTTTCAGAAGAGAGTTACAATTCGACCATATCGTAACACGTCCCGATCACACATATTACGTGTTACGTGATAGACGTAATTACATGATAACTAGTGATCGGCGTGAGAAAAGCTATTTTGGGTCAATGAACTTGAATAATAATATTAATGTGGACATGCCCCGGGATTCCCGGGAATATTTTTCTGAATTTTGGTGTATTAAATGAAGTTAAACTCTTTGAGATATCATAAGTACGCACGACGACATATTTGCTATATTATTTGTCAATTGTCGTGTTCAGATTATACTAGAAATGGCACACCTTTGCATTTAGTGTTTGCTGTTTTATTTGTTAGTTAAATTAGCCGGTATAAATTCCCTTCCCGCACGAACCTGCCCCATGGGGGAGCGGGGGGCAGATATTGGTGGTCACACCATGTTCCTCCAATGAGAGGTACGCAGTGCAATTCGTCGGGTCCAGTTCCAATACAGTTTTCGGCAACCCCGCAAGGTCGTAGAGAGAGGCCGCTTGCAGCCTCCCCAGGTAAGTGCCCGTTTCTTAATATTGAGCTGTTTTTATTTTGTAGTTCCTTTTTCTACAGCAGCTCCTGTTCCATCGTGCCGGATAACATATTAAATTAAATTTATAGCAAGTATATTGTGCAAAGACCACCACATACCACGTTCGCCATTTTGTTTTCATTAATTTTGAACCACGCTAATACAGTCCACCTAATCGTCTGCCCCGCAATACCCTTCGTCATTCGCGCACCCATACTTTTGGTCCATTGAATCTGGATTTGAACTAGCAACCTATGGCCCAACCATATTTTCTCTCTTCTCGAATTATTGGTTCGAGAATTTTGGGAGGTTGAGGAAGTGAACGTTCCGCCTATGCTTGGCCCGGATGATAGATTATGCGAGGAAATTTATCTCCGAACGACCGTTCGTGATCGTGATGATCGATATATTGTAGCACGGGCCTTTAAATTGGATATTTTGCTTTCGGTGACTCAGAGAAAAACGTATATATTGTTTGGAGCGCAAGATACTTACTTTGCCCAAAATGAAGGAAGCTTATGATAATGTTGTTAACATGTACATAAAAAGAGCTATATCGCCTGCGCCTCCAAAGATGTATAACATATCGCATCACGGTGTCATTGAAGGAGACAAACTTACATCTAGGTCAAAGACTATCAGACTTATTTCTTTAATTGCACCCCCTATTTTTAAAACTCCTAATAGTTATGGTTATGGTGTTATTAACCGGTTCTAACAAGTTTGTTGATATTAGGTTCGATTTTACTCGAAAACAGTCGTATGTCGTCACGTTTTTAGTAAGCAGCGTTGTCATAGCGCTAAATCTACGTTCGCACAGATACGACGATGGAATGCTATCAAAAATCATTGTACGCTCGACCATAAATACACAAATGGCGTGATAGAATTTTGTAGTCAAAATTTTTGGTACCCGTTTTCTTATAGTATTTTCTATAAGTTCTTCTTCTAGTTGGGATGATACTGCTATGATGAAATTTGAAAAAGGATCGAACACCCAGTCTCGTATTTCCAATTTCAAAATGTCCTGGAATCTTTCAATGAAATCACTGTGAAGATTTTCTAAGTGTTGGCAGTAGACAAACAAGTCATCGTTGTTACAGGATACTCAGAAATTGGTACCTTGGTACCCATTTTTGAATTTGATTTTTATTTCCTCGCACGTTATCAGTTCTGTAAGTTCTTCTACTAGTTGGGGTGTACTGCTATGTTGACATTTGAAAAGGGATCGAACACCCAATCTCGTATTTCCAATTTCAAAATATCCTGGAATATTTCAATGAAACCACCGTGAAGATTTTCTAAATGTTGGCAGTAGACAAGCAAGTCATCGTTGTTACAGGATACTCAGAAATTGGTACCTTGGTATCCATTTTTGAATTTTATTTTTATTTCCTCGTACGTTATCAGCTCTGTAAGTTCTTGTACAAGTTGGAGTGTACTGCTATGTTGACATTTGAAAAGGGATCGAACACCCAATCTCGTATTTCCAATTTCAAAATATCCTGGAATATTTCAATGAAACCATAGTGAAGATTTTCTAAATGTTGGCAGTAGACAAGCAAGTCATCGTTGTTGCAGGATACTGATAAATTGGGAAAACATGAAACTTATGTCTGCCGATATTCCTCTTGTGTAAGAGCAGCTTGGCTACGAAAGTAGCGACGACATTTTTTGTTTTTTCTGGTAAAAGTGCCGGCGGGGATCGAACTCGGTTTCCTCGCGTACTATATATATATATTTTTCTATAGGATTATGGTGATAAACGAGCATACAGTTCAGCTGATGGTAAGTAGGTGCTGTGGCCTAAAGATATCTACATCTGTCCTCGATTAAGAGTCAAAATGCAAATACGTTGTCACCCCTGAGGACTAGGATAGAATCTTAAGATTTCGTTTATAGTAAAAAGGGCTTCCTGTTCTCAACACTTGCTATACAAATTACAGGGCATTAAATTGCTATTATTTTTATTGTTACGTTATGTGCTGGTATTCTGTGAGAGCGTGGTCCTTCCACAGTCGAGTCATACCCCTCTCTCCCTTTTAGCAGGTAAGTAGCTCCCCTTTTAACCATTTCTAACATAAATATTAAGCATTTTGGTAGCGTCTCAGACTAAAGGTAAATGTAGCCATTACAACTACGGGCTGTGAAATATTTTTGTTTATTTCTCAGGTATGATTCGCAATTGCAGTCGTGTCAGTCAGAAGTTAGTTACAGTTATGGTCATTAACTGAGCTCGAAAAGCCTGCAACCATCCGGTCGACTGTAGGATCTAATATTATAAATTCGTACATTTTTTTAATAATTAAAAACGTGCTCTCTGTAATACTAAAATTTTCATGTTAAGGCGATTATTAAATCCGATGTTGAAAGGTTTTTAGCGCTCCCTTGTCCGCTGCATGCATATTTGTCTGGTACAAAGTAACTGTACAACATTCGGCGTAAAAAAGTTACTTTATTTGAAATGTTTTTGATTATTGTAAAGAAATAAAAGATCTAAATATAAATGTTTTCGATTATGAATCTAATTCAATTCACATGCCTTTCATATTATCGAAAAATATTACAAAATGGTTTTAGCTTAAAAAAAAAAACGGTAACCCAAACGCCAAAACTTTTTCCCGGCAACTAGATTATAATTTTATTTAATACCTCAAAACATAATTTTATAAATCCATTCAATTAAAAATTTTGTTGAGTATTTCGTGTATGCGTATATTTTTACCGAGCATGTACAGTTTCAAAAAGTATCAAATCTCGTGCGTCAAAATCGTGTCTAAAATACCATATTTTAGTCGAATCTGGCGTAAAGGCCAAAAAATAAAATTATCATTTGCATATTTTCACAAAACATGCCTGCAAGCGACAGGTCTTACAATACAGATGGCGTTGTCCCTTTAACCTCTCTTGTTTATATTTTAAGTTTTTCCATCAATCTTTTCAAATATGTGCGTCAGAGATAAGGGTCGAAACCTGCATCAGTTACGTACCTAATAGCACATTAAGGTGGACAGTTTAGCGGAAGCAGTAAACGGGTTAGGCGCCAGATGTCGTTTCGGTGAACAAGGGTAAAATGAAATGAACCAACTTTAAGTTTAATTGATAGTTTTGTGTATCACGCTACATAAATTTAGCATTTAATTTACAATACTTTTCCTAAAATTTTAAAATACTTTACTCTAAACGTAAGATACAGCAAATAACACTTTTATATACTGTACTACGTTCAAATGAAAAAATAAATATAACTTTCTACCTAGGAGTCTGTCTTATTAGCTGTTAAATAGCAGGGCTTGTTCTGTTCTGTCTTTCGGAGGTGTAACGAGAGTATAACACAGGTAACCAGTAAAATTAAAGGTTGTGAGGCGATCTAACTTAGTCTTTACGGCTCTTGGGACGTGTTGTGTAAAGGTGACAATGCATCTCTAGGGCTGTTTGTTAGAAGTTGGCTGCAGGCGTCCGTGAACTGCAGTAGCCACTTACCATCAGGTGAACTATAAGTTCGTTGGTCACTTCGGTTTCATAATTCGAATTTGTCGTGATTGCCTCACTTGGAAGGCGACTGGCGATCGCAGTAGCACACGCCTTGCACTGAAGATGCTTTTTTTATAGATAAGTTTGACAATCAAGCTCACAGTCCAACCGACGGTAAGTGAATGCTGTGGGCCATTAACATCTAAATCTATTCTCTATTAAGAAAAATACAGATGCGTTATTACAGCTACTCAAATTAAAAACCTCACGGATTGTTGTGTTATTTGACGTATGATATAGAAAAGAAAGATTGTCATATAATTATTGAAAGATGTTATTCACAGGAATTGATACAATTATTACTTCCTGAAATACTTCTTACCGATTGCTTGCTTGGTCAATTAACGATAGGGACCCACTCAATTACCGTAACACGGTAATTTATTTTATAGCATAAAAACTATACACTTATTTCCACTTGAGCGAAGATTACCCGGGAGCAGTGTCCATCACGACATGGCTCTTATTTCTTATTTATTACTGGCGTAACTGAGATGATACGAAAAATTTTTACCAATTTATTACTGGACTATACTTATAGACTTCTTTTTACAGGGAATAAAAACGAATTACATTATTCATTTACTTATTATTAATAATATTACGTTTTTGAGCTCGAAAGTATAGCGTGGAAAAGTTGCAAGTTAAATTATTTTAGAAATATTATGTTGATAACTAGTTGCACTGTAAAACGGAAAGTTGGAGAAATCTAAAAGCCTAAGGGAAAATTGAAAATAAGACCTTTTTTTAAACAAATACAATTTTCAAACCAATTACTTTAGTAAGCAAGGCTTAGCTTGTTTAATTAAAAGTTTTATGATTCTATAAAAAAAACTAATACTTCGACTAGCAAAAATCTCTTCTTTTAAAAGCAAAAAAGTCTTCAATTACTAAAAGGATCTCATTTCTAGCCCGCCGATATTGATTGATCATTTAATATTTTTGTACGTGCATGTATGAAGAAGTTAATGAACCTGAAAGAAGCGAAAGAGATATGTAAGGATCGTGACACTTGGCGATCTGTTCTCTCTGGCTACCCCGTTAGGGATTGTGCGTGAAGATAAGTAAGTAAGTAATATTTTTGTAAAATGAGTCCAATGTTTACATAAAGTAGCACATAATTCAGTCTTCAACTTATGAGTGATTACAAAAATACAGTAACAGCATTCTCGAAGTCAAAATAATAAAAAGCTTCAATATTCTTGAAATTTTTGTTCGTTCGTTATTGGTTTTGTAACCTTACGTTCAAGATTGCCAATTGCCCCGCAAAATCGAAACAACAAAAATGATAACGTCTAAAAGTATTCCTCTTAAACACCAAGCGGCCAAATTTGACTGCTCCGATATTCACTCAAAATTCAAGCGATCAAATATGACCGCACCCACCCACAGCACTATAACCCATAAATACTTATGTTTAGAGACTTTTTTCTATGAAAAAGTTTGACATTATAGAATCAATATGAAATTTTCTATCCTCTAGTGGAATAAAAATCAGTTAGTCTATGGATATTAACTTATATTCAACGTTCATTACGTACGCTATTTTCATTTGGATATTATTGTGTTTATTTTTGGATTTTTTTGTGTTTTAATAGTATTTTATTATAAAATAATTATGAAAGTTTTTGTGTGAATATAATTTTTCTTTTTACGTGAATAATTTCGGGTAATATATAGAAATAATTGCGATTTTCACGCTGCCGATATCCGCTTGGTATGTTTTTTTTGTTATTAAAATACAATAAAATCTTTTTGAAATGAAGTATGGTTGCGCAGAAAAACCATTCGTATTTATTTTTGACGATAGGGCTTGCCAAATCGTTTATCCCTTTCCAAACGATATCATTCATACCCTCCTATCGACACATCGGGGTGGTGGGGTCGGAGAGGAAAGAAGATGATTCTAGAATATCACGTAATCATGGCAACCGAAGGAATAAAAGGCACGCGTGACCAACGCGCGCCCTCTTCCCGCCGCGCTCGTCGTTGGAACCACACCGCTTAAGACAATAGTGTCATAGAAGTATAACCGCTTTAGCCTGGAAGCAGTCGAGCTCCAGGAAACCCGCCTCACCTCGTGTGAGAAATAGTTCCAGAAGAAGTTCCAAAAGTCGCGCACCGCCTCTCTCCCGACGCGTTTTCGGACAAGAAAGGCAGAGAGTCTACCCAGAAGAAACACCCCGGTGAGTGAACATTCCTAATAATATTTCCTGCTTGATATAATTGTGTTTAATAGTTAATCCGCTCCAATTTTGTTTTCTCCTAATCAAGCAGGATTCCTTTCATAGATTTGGCAAATAATAGTTCGTTTTAGGGAAGAGGGAGTGCATTGTACCGCGTGCTATAGTAGCCATTTTATGTAAGCGTAGAAGCATTTCGCAGATACAGTCCACTTTGGTTAATATCTCGCGTAATAGGTTTAAGGTTCGACCGGGGAATTAGACTTCGGTAACTTAGGCTCGTCGCTCCACCATTTTATGGTCACTTCAGCAGGATTTCGACTGGTGTTTTAGTAGTTGTTCAACCATTTTCTGGTCGAATTATTAGATTAATTATTTAGGTAATGCACTCTAATTTATGGAATAGACTTAAATAGTATTCGTTTAAAAATAGAATTATTCATTTAAATAGTGTTTGTATTTGGTTTAAATTTAAAGCTTATCAGTCGCTTAAATAATTGAAACAGTGTAATCGCAACCGTTTTGTATGCTTACCCGACAATTTTGATAAAAATATATTGACTTTAGCGAGCGACACGCGTCACTTCGACTCGCTGTATCAGGTGTTCGATTTAATTACGTAATACGGCGTACGACTGTCCATCCTCCAGCGTGGTGCAATTAATTGTGATTAATATAACTTTACTATAATAATTTAAAATGGCAGTTAGTGGAAATGAAATTAAAATTAAAACGCTTTATGCCAAGAGGGACATACTTTTTTCACGTATACAAAGTATTAGTGATCACATAAAGAACATTAATATAGAAGCAGTGCGGGAAACTTTTTTGAATGAAATTGAAACGGTGGATTCTTTGCGGACGGATTACGAAAGAATATTAGACCAAATTAATCATTTGGAATTACAAATCGACCCGAAATATATAGTGATCTACCAACCGCTTCTGGCATTTGAATATATGTTGTGCCGCGTGAAAAGAACGGCGAAACTCTTACAATGTCCATCTCAAAACGAAGCAAAGCCGGAAATACAGGTACGTCCATGTGACTCAATATTAAGACATGGCTTCTCAGTAGTTCAGTTCTTCTTCAGTAGTTTTCAAAACAATATACACAACAACCCATCGTTATCGGACGCTGAAAAATTATATTATTTAATTAGTAAACTTAGTGGCAGGGCACTGTCAATTTGCTCGGGTTTTACACCTACAGCAAACAATTACTTGTTAATATTCGAAACGCTTAAAACTAAATATGAAGATAGGAGAATGTTAGCTTCCGAATATTTGAACCAGATATTCGATCTTAAACCTATATCATCCGCGAGCATTAACGGCTTAGAGCAGTTTTTAGATAAATTTGTGGCATCGGTGGCTGCACTTAAGAATTTGAAATTTAATGACCTTATGGACGTAGTGTTTCTCCATATTGCACAAAAGGAATTAGACCCCGACACCGTGCGTGCGTTTGAAATGGAGCATCGTAGCTCGGAGATGCCTTCCTTTCATTCATTAGCATCGTTTGTGCGAGATAGAATAAAGGTGATGCAGCGCTCCCCGAACGTTAAACAGGAGATTAAAAAGTGTGCCGACCGTAGACGGACTCAACCATCTAAAATAACAGGGTCGTTAACGTACGTAACCGCTACGTCGGCTCCACCTCAGCATGCCTGTATCATATGTAAAGATAAACACGGTAATTTATATAATTGTGCGACTTTTCGTAAATATTCACCAAGCGAACGTTATAAATTAGTAAAGACAAACAACCTATGTCTGAACTGCTAAAGCGATAAGCATTTAGTTGCAAAATGCAATTCTAGTTCCGTATGTAACAAGTGCGCCAGGAAACATCACACGCTATTACATTTTGAAAATAGCAACATAGCGGCGTCAAGTAAAGCGGACAAGGAATTCACCCCTACTAAGGTCAACGATTCTAGCGGTCGACCTGGTGATGTCGCTCTGTGCTCATTGGAAAGTATGGGAGCACAACCTCCTTCAACCGTGTTACTGGGTACGGCACGTATTTTGGTTAGGGATTCGCGTGGAAACGAACAAAGCGTCCGTGCACTGCTGGACAGCGGAGCCCAAAATAGCTTTATAACGCGACAATGTTGTCAGCGCTTAGGCTTAGTAATAAATAGGTCACTTTCATGTCCTGTAGTCAAAGGCATCGGAGGTACTAGTAAAGCTACCAAGGGATATATAAATTTAAAATTTTACTCTCGGATAGATCGTAATGTTAACTTTGATATAAATTCACTAGTAGTAGATAGGGTCACTGAACGGTTGCCAACCGTTTTGGCTGACACCTCAGCAATGATTGAATTTAAAAATTTGACTCTAGCGGACGACACTTACGCCGTTCCTGGAAACATAGACATGCTTATTGGAGCATCGCTTTTCCCTCATCTTTTGTTAAACAATAAAGTCAGGGGTAACTCCTCGCATACCGTGCCTTACGCACTGGAAACCGTATTGGGCTATGTCATAGTTGGCTCCGCCCCCATCATATATAGTATTTCGGCAACCTCTTATTGTGGTATGGCTGTCGAACCGCTCGAGTCGTTAGTCCGCAAATTTTGGGAGATGGAGGAGGTGAACCCATAGCTAGCTCAGATGACAGATTATGCGAGGAAATTTACGTCCGCACGACCGTTCGTGATCGCGACGGTAGATATAGTGTAGCGCTACCCTTTAAAGGAGATGTTTTATCTCTCGGCGATTCGCGTCAAATGGCGGAAAAACGTTTCTACAGCTTGGAGCGTAGGATGCTCGCTTCAACCCAGTTAAAGGCAGCTTATGACGGCGTCATTAACGAATATATAAGGGAAGGTTACATGTCACTTGTGGCTTCGAAATTAGATAGCTACACTATCACACCGTCTTTCGGCGATAAAGGAATTCGACGATTCTGATACACACAAGGTGTTTGGTCTGTGTTGGTCACCAGAGTCCGACGTGTTTAGCCTTAAGGTAAATCCGCCCGTAGAGAAATGCACAAAGCGCACAATACTGTCATGCGTTGCTGGATTATGGGATGTCATGAGTTTCGTAGCTCCAGTGGTATTATACGCTAAGCTTTTGATTAAACAACTTTGGTTATCATAATGATTTCTTAAATTTACGCGAACACTACACATTGAATAAAACTATTATTTACGGATTTTATCGCGTTTAATTACTTTAATTTATTTTTATTATTATCCCGACGTTTCGGGTGCTTTACAGCACCCATGGTCACGGGGGGGACTGAGATGTTTGACGTCCCAATGTCATTGTTAGCCCGGCTACCTTCGGTTTTTGAATATTAATTTTTGGTCCAATTTACGCAAAACGAACTTACAGTATCTTGAAGTCCTGCAGTGGTACTTGGGTTTGGGTTTGATTTTGTTAATTATAGGATCCCAAGCAGATGGCAGCACCCAACCATCTTCTCTATTGAAATTAGGATGTTTTTTAATTTCAATAGCCTCACGTATCATCCTTGGTAGGAATCGGTGTTCTTTTGCGAGGACTTGTAGTTTATCAAATCTAATGTAATGGTGGGGACTATCCTGAACCTGTTCACAGACTGCAGACTTCCCGTAGCGTCGGTGCTTCACGTCAGCTATATGTTCTTTTACGCGGGTTTTTATGGATCTTTTTGTTTGACCTATGTAAGAGAGACCACATTCACAATCTAACTTGTACACTCCTGCATCTTGTAGAGGGATATTACACTTGACGGATGGTAAAAATTGACTAATCTTCTTCGGCGGCTTGTAATACGTTTTAATGAAAGCTCGCTTCAAGATGTAGCCAACCTTTTCTGTGACTCCTCTGACATATAGTAGCACAGCAGGCACACGCTCGACTGTGGCCGGCTTCACTCGGTCACTGTGACGTAGGCGCGGGATCCGAAGCTTGTTGTCTTGCATCACTTGCTTGACATGCTTAAGTTCGGCGGCCAGATGTTCTCTGTCACAGATCCCTCGTGCTCTCTGAAACAAAGATTTGCCCACGGTAGCTAACTGTGAACTGTGTGTGTGTTTTATTCAACTTTGGTTTTTTGAATGCAATTGGGATGACTCGCCGCCTGACAGCATTGTTCGGTTGTGGCAGAGTTTTAGAGAGGAACTTCCTTTACTAAGAGAAATTAAAATACCGCGTCATATAAACGTCGATAGAAATAGCGTCATAACGGTCGTTGGGTTTGCAGACGCCAGCGAGAAGGCTTACGGGGGCGTTGTATATTTCAACGTCCAGAATAATGGTAGAATTTCGATTAGCCTCATTAGTTCTAAGTCGAGAGTCTCCCCCCGTAAGGTTGTCTCTCTGGCGCGCTTAGAGCTTTGCGCAATATTAGTACTCACCAAGCTTATTACCGCAGTTATCAGCGCATGTAGGGATAGAGTTCACATAGAAAGGATATTTGCCTTTTCCGACTCCACCGTCGCCTTATGCTGGGTTCATTCTTCACCCCACCGTTGGGATACGTTTGTCGCGAACCGAGTGGCCAAGATACAAGACGAGTTAGAAACGCGGAACTTTTATCACGTGTCCGGTATGGAAAACCCCGCCGATTGTCTATCCCGTGGACTCACCCCGATGCAAATAATGGACCACCCGCTTTGGTTCCACGGACCTGCTTGGGTTCACTTGGATCCCTCGCAATGGCCAATAACCGATTTCGAACCTTCGTCAGTGTCACAACCGACGGAAGAGAAGAGACACGCTCTAGTGGCGAACGTTTCGAGCGAGGTTTCTCCAATCATCGCTTTGGCGAACCGCTTGTCCTCTTGGTCGAAATTATTGCGTAGCGTAATTTACGTTTGTCGATTCGCGAAGCTTTTACCGCGACGTTCGTATGTCTTAGCGTCCGATTACAACTATGCCGAGTCGCTAGTATTGCGTGAACTTCAACGTGCGCATTTCTCTGAAGAAATTACAAGATTACAATCGAATAGAGCTTGTAGTCGCGCCTTTCAACGCCTTAAGCCATTTTTACAGGATGGGATTGTAAGGGTAGGTGGATGCTTGTCCAACTCGCAGTTGAGTTTCGACCAACGGCACCCTATAGTTTTACCGCGTAAAGACCATATCATGAATTTATTAGTCAATTATCATCATAAATTGAACTCGCACGCTGGCCCCAACTTGCTGATGTCGATCTTGCGTCAGAATTATTGGATTCTTTCTGCACGTAGTTTAATACGCAATCGGGTGCACAGATGTATAGCTTGCTTTCGGGCACACCCCAAGCCGTCATTTCCGAAAATGGCGGAACTTAGATCTTGTAGATTAATACAGTCAGTAAAGCCCTTTCTGCACACCGGGTCTAATTTCACGCTCACTCGCGGGCGTGGTATAAGATCCACAAAGGCTTACGTCTGCATTTTCGTATGTCTAACTACTCGAGCGGTGCATATAGAACTCGTTGGTGATCTAAGCACGGCAGGCTTTGTGGGTGCATTTAAAAGATTTCTTTCCCGCCGTGGCCCTGTGAGTAAATTGTATTCGGATAACGGTACGAACTACGTCGGTGCAAAACGTATTTTATCAGAACTACATGAGCTCTTAGCTAGCAAGTATTATAACTCGGAGTTCGCTCACATTCTAGCCGAGAACCGCATTGAGTGGTCTCTGAACGTCCCAGCCGCGAGTCATTTTGGGGGCAATTGGGAGACTAATATTAAGAGTCTAAAGAGTCACTCATACCGAGTAATAGGAGATCAGATTTTGTCCTTCGAAGAGTTAAATACGGTGCTCGCTCAAATTGAATGCGTAATGAATAGCCGCCCACTTTGTCGTTCGTTGTCTAGTGACTCCTCGGAACTGCTGGCTCTAACTCCAGCACCTTTTTTGAATTTAACGCCTTTAAAGTATTTGCCCGCCGCAGATATGGATGAGAACAGACTTAGCATTTCCGCATGCCACAAATTATTAGACCGGTTAGTGCAATCGTTTTGGAAACGATGGAGGATGGAATACTTGCATACTTTGCAGTCTCGGCAACAATGGAACACAGCAACTGAGCCTTTAGCTGTAGGAACTGTAGTTGTGCTCACCAAAGAGAATACGCCGCCTCTCCACTGGCCGTTAGGAATTGTCGAAGAAGTCTTTCCCGGTTCCGACGGAGTAGTTAGGGTAGCCTGCGTTAAGACCACGGTTGGGTCTTACCTGCGTCCTGTTGTCCGTTTGTGCCCCTTGCCTCTTCCATAATTTAAATTAGCTTTCTAGATTAGAAATTGTAGTTGAATTTAGGTAATCTTAGCGTTAGTTAGTTATTTTCTTAGTTTGATCTTAGCTCTAGTTGTTTTAGTTAATTTTGAAGGAAATCCTTCAAGGGCGGGGGAGATGGTTGCGCGGAAAAACCATTCGCATTTATTTTTGACGGTAGGGCTTGCCAAATCGTTTATCCCTTTCCAAACGATATCATTCATACCCTCCTATCGACACATCGGGGTGGTGGGGTGTTAGGGGAAAGAAGATGATTCTAGAATATCACGTAATCATCGCAACCGAAGGAATAAAAGGCACGCGCGACCGACGCGCGCCCTCTTCCCGCCGCGCTCGTCGTTGGAACCACACCGCTTAAGACAATAGTGTCATAGAAGTATAACCGCTTTAGCCTGGAAGCAGTCGAGCTCCAGGAAACCCGCCTCACCTCGTGTGAGAAATAGTTCCAGAAGAAATTCAAAAAGTCGCGCACCGCTTCTCTCCCGACGCGTCTTCGGACAAGAAAGGCAAAGAATCTACCCGGAAGAAACACCCCGGTGATTGAACATTCCTAATAATATATCCTGCTTAATATAATTGTGTTTAATAGTTAATCCGCTCCAATTTTGTTTTCTCCTAATCAAGCAGGATTCCTTTCATAGATTTGGCAAATAATAGTTCGTTTTAGGGAAGAGCGAGTGCATTATACCGCGTGCTATAGTAGCCATTTTATGTAAGCGTAGAAGCATTTCGCAGATACAGTTCACTTTGGTTAATATCTCGCGTAATAGGTTTAAGGTTCGACCGGGGAATGAGACTTCGGTAACCTTAGGCTCGTCACTCCACCAAAGTAAAACCTAACTTTTGTTTCGACCACAGGATAGAGAATTTTGTATAGATTTTATAATGCTAAACTTTTTTATAAGAAAGTAGTCTCTAAATATAAGTTTTAATGGTTTTAAGTGTTGTGAGTGGGTGCGGTCGCATGCTACCGCGAAGCCCGTCCCCCAAGGCTCTTCCTCCATCACCGCCGACTTCTCTATAGTCTGCGGCTCTATCAGCAACATTATTTATCATATAATATCAACACTGGTCTGCAAGTTCCGCGGAGCCACCACACCTCAAGACAAGCTCAATGCTACGGTTGAGCATATAGGACTTATCGACGCTCGACTTAAATCATCTTATTGGGAGCACAACCGCTAGGTATAACTAAACCAGGCTCTTTAAAGCAAACGGCCTCAGATACCAAAAAACAAGATCGCGCTCTGCTTGCGCAAACACGATGTAGATGTTATGATAGTGAGAGACAAGAGACCCATTTGAACCCTAGCCACCGTTATCCCAAGGTCGCAAACTACACCTTAGTGAGAAATGATAGGTTGACCAGCCGTTGGGGCGGCACCTTGATCTCTCGTACTACAAAAGGTCCTTGCACTGCGTACCAATAGACACTCCCCCGTTTACCAACGTAGAAGTTTCTATATGTAAGGTAACTCTCAATGTTCATTCGTTGTTTCGGCGTATCAGCCGCCATTAAATCGTATAATGGAATTAGATTTTTTAGAATTACTCAATCTTGACCCTAGTGTCATAATAGTTGGAGACCTCAAGAGTATGCATTCCTCCTGGAACTCGCTTACAAACAATCCTAATGGATATGCATCGTTCTAGCTCATGGAGCTATTAAACTTCGATGTTACCGCGCTTGAGTGTCCAACATCCTCAACGTAGCGATACTCAAGGATGTCCGTTTGACGATATATAACTTTCATCGAAACGTTCTTAAAACTAAATTCTGACCATAGACCAGTCCTAATGCAGCTGGACCAGGGCGCAAGTGATCCTTAAGACCAAAACCATCGTAAACTGGTGTGAGCTCGAGGTCAAACTCGAGTCTGCTACCCAGCACTGAGACATGATTCCCGATAAAATAGACTCACCAGAGGAAGCCAATAAGGCGATTAGCGTGCTATCGGCTTACCTCACTTCAGCAGTCGAAGAATGCTCTTGCAAGGTTTGTGTGTCACTTGAAGCTTCCGAGTGGTATATTAAGAACGCGACCTTATCACATTACGATCACTATCATACAATAGATAATAAATTTTGACTGCGCAACCTCCAACACAAGGTGAAACAGCGCATTGCCGAATTCAGACATGGCAAGTGGGATAATCTGCTGGAGGATAACAAGCGGTCTCAAACTGCCTCCTGGCAGTTGACCCGATCTCTGAATGCAGAACAGTCCTCAACCATGCCACCTTTTATTATGCCAGGAAAGCCCGATCTCACCTTTGACGATTCTGAAAAGGCCACTCTCTAATCCTGCTCACCTTGCAGAGGTCAAAACGGAAGTCAAACGTAGGTCTGCCTTACCACATGCCTGCCCCCTTTAGATCCTGTGACTGTTGACAAAGTCATAGAAACTATTAAAAACTTTTAAATGAAATCAGAACCCGGCCCCGACGGCATTAGCAGTACCGTGCTTAAATCAATCTCAGCACCACTTGTTTACTTGCTAGTGGGCATTTTCAACGACCTTTTCATCAGCTGCTTCATCCCGGATGCCTGCAAATTCTCTTCTCGTCAGAGCCGAGGCCGGCTTGGGCGACCGTTAGATAACTCATCCACGTGCACTGTATACTGTCATAGGAGTCACAGGAATTATTTTAATACACAGCTGTAAAACTCAAAAGGCTGACAGAGTTAACATTAGCAGAAAGCAGGAAAAAAGATTTCATTCACATCAAAACTGACATGGGAGTTAAAATTAAGTAAATAAACGCGATAAAATCCGTGAAAGTAGACTTATTAAATACTTAAAAAAATTTATTTCTTTGCTTAGGTACCCGTTTTTTTTGCAAAAGAGCTTATTATGTTACGTTAATATTAGGTTTATTTAATAATGTGATCCATCATATAATGAAATATATTTATACGGAATCTAAGAAGTTATTTCCATTCAAATGCTTAATCTTCGTATATTTTCTAACGTTTCCATTTCACATCATTCCCATTTTCGTACCCTGCTACAACAGTGTCATTGTAAGGAATTTTGTCGCAACGAAATGTGTCGCTTTGATCCTTATCACGAGTGTGATGCTACGAAATTCGCGAAGACAGAGGAAGATATAACGTAAACGTGTTATGACGGTTGTGGGGGTTATTCTTAAAACCAGATGGGCTATTTTCATATATATTTTTTGCAATTAATGTAAGAAATATTTTTTAGCGACGTAAATATTAAAATGTGGTAAGTATTAGTTGATAGTTACTTCCGTAAAGATCTTTTCCAGTAGAAAAATATGTCTTTTTCACAATAGTTGTCTTAGCTGAGTATCCGCAAATGGATTATCAGGTTATATATTTGTTAATTATTCAAGATATATTTAAAAGAGTATCAAAATTTATTAATATGATGTTACATTTGTACCTCAAATAACATTTCACTTTATTTAAACTGCTAGTTGCTATGAATAATGCGAATTCGTAACGCTTAAATAAATATTAAATCTTTAAATTAAATTAAGCCCTTATATACTTTATAAACGAAAATATACGGTTTTAAGTTTTACGCGACTTTTGTTTTTCACGAGTTATCCGAGTCATTGGACCGAAGATTTTTACGTCTGGTTTCAGGTATAAGCCCCCTTGTGCCTCGACAGGTGCTTTCGATTCGCGTGAATTGCTTGTTTAACATATTTTTCCCTCGTCTCGTTTGCCTTAAACGTAACGACTCGGTATGCGTGATCTGTTTGAAATGTGCTCCTTAGCAAAAAACGGAAAAAATCACGTTTCGTTAATTAAATACCCATAAACAGACTTTATTCTACAAACGGATATGTGTGTGCGTGTGTGTATGATTGAAAAAATACACTCCTTACGCGCTATACTTTTTCTAAGTGGTATACAGAATATCAGCGTGAAACAGCAAAAACAAAATGCTGCTCTGTTTTGTATGGTGAGTGAGAACTGGAGAACCTTTTTACTGGTAAAAAGTTACTCAATTTTAATACATAGTACTCAAAATCGATCATGTGTGTGCTCATCGCTCACGCTTAGCCTATAAAAAAAATCATGTAGTATGCGGTCGCCTTTGGTACCGAGAAGACGACAGATTGATTTAGCTTGGTGAAGATAAATATACCTGAATATCCAAATAACACCAATGTTGATAAATCCTATTCCAACACCCAGCCATACGAGAGATGCCAAAAAGTTATTACGTTTGAATTATTACGTATCTATATACTGAAAATTTACAGAATTTTGCCAAAAATACTAAGAAATGTGATCACATTTCTTGGGGAATCCGTGCTCTACTGAAATAATATATAAAGGTTCAGATTTTATTAGGCGATTAGTTTATTGTATAATTCTGTATAATTTTTTAAAAAAATACTTGTAAATTAATGTTCATAATACGAGTATATTGATTTATTAGCTTAGATATATTTATACTAAAGCATAAGCTGCAGTGTATTTGCTCTGGCTAAGACCTAATTAGTTAATATGCTTTTAAATCAAAAGAACACACGGAACGTTATTTCGCTGGCTAACTCCATAATACAATTTCAAACAATGCCATTTTGCGGCTCGCTTCCTCCGTCTAGTAGGTACTTTTGCTCTCTTATTTATTACTTGCGCAGTGAACGTGCTCAACGCGAATTTGTTTTCATAATATTTCTCACAGCGACGCTTCAGCATTATGTGTTCGAAACGCTTAAACGATAAACGACCTTAGTATTGCTCTATTTAAGTATTAAAATGATATTTTATGGCATATGCAATGTATTTATAGGTACATTTTTATCACAAATGGTATTATACTACATAATATACGATATAGGTACATTTTTTTTATTGCGACATTTTAAAATATTTTACGTTTCGACGAAGATTTACCATCTCGTAGCGGTTAACTAGGAAAGTGCTTCCTGATCGCACTAAGCAATCTAATTTAATGTAATATATATTACTTGTGAGATAAATTGTGTTTCTTGCGATGGTCAAGTCAATCTATTCATTTGAAACATAAAAGATTGTTAGCATTGATATGGTCACTACAAAATGTTGTTAGGTAAGCTAATTACGTAATAACTTAAAACGGAAGGAACCTTAAGTAGGGACTGAATAAATTAACCAACTTGGTATTACATGGATTTCACAACTTTTTACGGTAGAGGAACTGAGTAGCGAGACTTGTTTTTTTTACAAGTTATGTTTTTGATGGGATTAATTCTTTTTATAACATATTAATAGTCAAGTCAGTCCTAGATGGGGTGTATGCCTGTACATAATCTTAATTATTAATTATTTTAACATTCAATTTAATTATGTAACATTTACATTCGTTGTATTAATAAAATGAGCCGTGGTAGCTCAAGGGCTAAGCGCTCGATGTAAATTTTACAGTACGCAAGCAACCCGTGTTCGATCCCCGCCGGCACCAATGAAATTGCTCAGCGCAGTTTTAATAGCACTATGCACGTGGTGCACAAGGAAACATCGTCAGTAAACATGAATGGGTGAGAAATAAGTTTTAAGAATTTTAGAAGATATGTGGATTTCGCTGACACGCATTGGGGCAGCGCGGCAGACACTACCTTGCCCTAAGACCCTCTGAAATGAGAGAAAGCTTGTGCCCAGCCGTGGGACGAATATATGCTGCAACTTTCATAAAGCTATGTGTTTATTAGTGCGTGTCCATTATCATACAAAAATACGTACAAAATTAATACAATCGTTGAGTGGTCGTGTGCAGTATGCGGCAAAATATTTATTTAGATTTTGAAACAAATAATAACTTTCGAGAAAACTATTTGAAATTTGAATATATCTGTTACTTTCCCAATAGTACTTTCGCCAGTTTTATGCCTATAAAGTTTTCTTTTCAATGAATGTTACAAAGTGGTTTTCGTTTGTTATTGTTTTCGATTACTAAAGTTCAGTGGCAAGGGATAAACAGATTGGAACTTTACGAAGCGAAATCTTAAAGAAAATTAGTAGCTGAGTTTTATTAGAAAGTTAGTTAATTTTTTTAATGAAAGGTAATTAAATTTTAGGTCTAATTCGGCTAGTTCAATGGAAAGTCGATGGGGACTCTAAGTAATAAAATCAAATGGAAATAAGTTTTTTATATAGAAGAGGGGGCGAACGAGCATGTGGATCACCTGATGGTAAGTGAATACCGCCACCCATGAACAACCGCATCACCAAGAGAATTGCAGGTGCGTTGCCAGCCTTTTAAAAAGGAGTATGCTCTTTTCTTGAAGGTCCTTAAGTCGTATCGGTCTGAAAAATTGCCGGTGGTAAACAATTCCACAGAGAACGAGGAAGAAAACTCCTAGTAAAACGCACAGTGGTGGACCGCCAAGCATCTAGGTGATGAGGATGGTATCTAAAATTTTGGCACGATGTGTGTTTATGAAATTTGACGGCTGGGAATAATACGAACAATTCCTCAGAGCACTCCTTGTGGCAGATGCGATGCCCAATCCGAGACTTTGTTCAGCTCGATTTCAGACCCAAGTTTGTCCCGATTTCGACGACGTTTACCCAAAAATATTGGCACGTCCAGTGTATAAGGCGTCACCAGTGCTGTCGTCTGCATAGTAATTAATGTTATTAGTTTGCAACATATCATTGATACGCAGAGCAAACGGTGTTGGTGATAGCACGCAGCCTTGTGGGATAACACAGTTTATAGATTTGCAATCAGAGCATGCACCTTTTACTCTGACATTGATGTTTCAGTCAGCAAGGAAAGTTGTGAACCAATTGCACAATTTTTCGGCAAGCCCATAGGAAGGGAGATTCGAAAAAAACGCCAAAAAATACTATTAAGAAGGTATTGCGCCATGACATTATTGGTTTGAAGAATATTCACATCTAATTAAAGCCAAAATACATTTTAAAAGTCAACAACCTGACTCCGCTCTCTTAGCATAAATTATTAAGCATATTTCTAATGTTCCATAATTGTCGTTAATAGAAGAGTTATCAAGGTTATATGTACATTACCAAATCCATTTGTATTCATTCTACAATCTAGAATATCACAAACGACATACGAAACACTTTGAGTGCGACTGGTTTTATCTAGAAACTTTTTATGACCGTTCTTGTAATAACGTGTTAAATTACACAACTATATACGGAAACATCTTTTTTTCTTCTTTATTAGTAGTCAGTAACGAGGTCATAATTTAAAACTATTTAAAGCTTAGGATAAGGAACTGTCGTATCAGAAAAATCTTGGTAGGTTGTCCCGTCCTGGTTCTCTGAATGACGTTACCCGAAAAGCTTTTGTCACTATAAATGTTTACAGCCTTTTGCAACAAGCTTTGCGTTCACCGACCTCGTGAAACATTTAGAGATGATGGCGGGAAACCAAAGGTGGGTCTGCGCTAGACGAGCAGAGCACGAGCGGAGCATGAGCCGAGCACAAATTCGTGTGGACCGACTTACAAGCCTGGAACGAGCGCGCTTCGAGCGTTTGGTTCGTGCTCGATTGTGCTCCGCCTATTGTCGGTTTTTTGACGAACACAAAGGGACTTGCATTGGGTGCATCGATTTGCATGTTGTAGGCTCGTTTTACATCCACAGTTTACACCGCGAGTAGAGCGACTCAGTTTGTGCTTAGATCGTGCTTGAGTCCTCTAGCGTAGACCCACCTTAACAGTGTGACTTTGATCATTTGGGAGCGCGGTAAAGCATTTTGGGGCCTCTTAACTACCAGCGTAAGAGTAAACAAAATTGAGATTTAAAAATAAGTATAAATAAATCAATACCCGAAAATTTAATTTTATTGAATAAGTTAATTGTGCAAGTAAAGCCTCTGAGAGATAACATTTCTAAAATAACTGTGCCCACGATCATCGCCACGACAGGCAAGAGAGCTGGCCCTTTGCTCGCCCAAAGACATTCTTGCCATTACAGGGTGAAATTGAACTATTTTATCTGCTCGTATCATCATATTGAAGATTATTTTAAAGTAAATTATATTTGTAACGACGCAAAAAAGGAAAAAAATAAGCAAAGTACTAAGGAAGTATGACTCTGGCGATGGTTACTTTTGAGATTTTACTATTTATTGGTGTTTATAATTGATTTTGTTTTCGTGTTTACTTGTGATAATGATATAATATGATTTTTAAAGTTTTCCTATCCTCTAATAAATATTAAAGCTTTACCATTACCATACCATTACCATTCCATTACACCCCATCAAAAGTCCTCTCCCATAGATTGCCTATATTAGCCAGAGTTACTACGCTTGGCCAGCGGTTTCGCAACCGTAGTATTTTTTTTAAATTTTGCGGTAACCACATAGATGCTCCTGCCAATCTTCTGGTTCAGCTTCCCTCTATCGCCTAATACAACACTCATGGGACGTTATAGGGTAATGGATATTCCTAACATCCTAACTAATTGCGCATCCTTAATGCGCAAACGTAGCACACATCTGGGAAACTACGTACTCCGCCTAGAAGAAGTGAAATTGCTCACGGATAAACAACTTCTTCTATTCGTTGAAGATAGGGTTTAGCAGGGTACTATAGCCATAGCAACGATCACAATAGATCTTTTAGGTCACAGTGATACTGGTCTCTTTCCCTAGACCTACATAGCTGCTCGCACACAATAAAAAATAAGGTAATGGATATTCTTACACCGCCAACACACGATTAAAATTTTAGATTTGGATTAAACAAAAAGCTGAAGTGGTCTCACTAATGATAAGGTAAATTTCGTACAAACATTGTGTATATATATTTGGAATGTATCCAATATTTCCCTTACAACGTTATTTTGCAATAACCGGCCAAATTTGCACAGAAGGTTCAAAATAGGCAAAAAAAATTAATTAAAAAATCTCAAACATTCTGTCCCTTTAATCTTTTGAGTTCAAAATCCTTAGTAATGCATTATTTTAACTGATTTTACTACGCACACACACACATAAACATTCGTAAGGGTCGATCGGTAGGCAAAAAGGTTGTTGGCCATAAATCACAATATGTAAAAGTGTCAGACCCGGTCGAAGGCCTTCGCTACGTCCAAACTAACGGCCAATGCCTCTACTCTACTGCCTCCGCCCATCAACGAGTCAAGTGGACCCGGCGGCGTGGATGTCGGCGGTCGCTAATAAGCTGGTGATCGTCAAGGTACCTCATGAACTGGCAGTTTATAATGGACTCCATTATTTCGGAGAACAAGAAGGTGAGGCGACAGGCCTGTAGTAGCACGGGTCTGAGCGATTACCTTTTTTAGGGATCGGGTGGAACAAAACTGTCTTCTATGAATTTGGGACTACGCCTTTAGAGTAGGAGTACCGGAAAAGACGTGTTAAAACCGGTGCCAACCCCGGAGCACACGTCTTCTACACAATAGGAGAGACTTGACTTGGATCGAGTTGCTGACGTCCAGGGAGAGGAGTGCTACGCGAAGCGAGCGCTGAGTAAACCGGCATGGAGCACTCATACCGCGGGATGTTCAGCGGTGTATTCCCTTCATCACCTTGTTCAGTTGGACGCAAAGAGAGAGCCTGACAGATCGGCTTTCTTCTTGGCGGGATGAGCCAGTGAGTCGTCATCTCTGTGCAGAGATGGAAGAGATGATTGAAAGAAATTCCCATAGACAGCCTTGCCGAGAGACTGGAAAGTACAGGTTCCCGAAGGAAGGAGAAATAGTTTTTCGTCAATTCTGCCCATATGCTAAGACCTTGTAGCCTGCAGAATGCAACTACAACGTTAATATGACTAGTACCATACTCCGGACAAGACACTGATCCAACGATCCTAGAGAGGCATCGATAGAAATCTGATATCCGTCCGGATGACAGGTCAACAGAAGGCCTAAAAGGTGTATGATTTTCTACATCTGGGATCCACGTAGGCAACCAATTGTGTCAGACCATATGCCAAGGTAAAGTTATAAACAGATCTCCGCGCATGATCGGTTAAATCTGTAGACGTGGGGATGATTGTCGCTGTCCACGTGCAGCCATAGAGTGGACAAGTCCGTACCTTCAAGACTGCCGAGACGTCAAAAACAGATGCCCTGTCTGACGCGTACGCAAACTGCAGCCCGAGGCATAAAGATGTGTTCTAATTTGTACCCTGGGTAGGAGAGATATAAAGTATCCGCTGAAGAGGACACCTGAGTCCCTATTAAAAAGAGCAAGGCTGGCTTCACCGTCTCCAGATGGTAGTTGACAGAGTTACCACGGAAAGCGTGGCAAGGGTCACCTTGGTGTTGTTGCTCCGTTTACGCCGAGCAGTTTTAGTCGCGAGTGTAATTGCGCCCCCCCCCCTCCCAGAATACGCAAGGCAGCCTAAGCACCCACGCTCAGAAAGAGTAGGATAACTTTGTCGTGTATGTTCAACGACGGATTCTCCGTCACCAGGGGTGCTGGTACCCTCCTCAGGTAGTTTTTTATTGATTCTGCTAACCATATTAAGGAACCCCCTTCCTTGTCACATCCATCCACTATGTTGGGGGGGGGGGATTGTGCCACCGGCTACTTGCACATACCAAGCGAAACGCAATTGTGGTAAACCTCTACTTCACTATGGTATTCTGTGAGGTCGTTGTACCACATCGGTTCGAGCCGGCTCATCCATACGGTAGCGAAAGCTGCCGTGTAGCAGCATTTTAAAGCCTTGTATAATTGTTATTAATCAAAAATAAAAATAAATTGAATTTGGTTTGGCAATAAGTTCTGTTAATAATACTGTCTAAAATTATCAACTGTGTTAGACATTTTGTCAAAAGACTATCACCCAGACCGAATTCCGGTCACGGCGGCCAGGATCCACGGAGACTGCACAGGACATAATTATAGTCCCTACTAATGTTATAAATGAGAAAGTCCATTTATTGGTTTGTCCTTCTATCACGAATCAACGGGTAACGGATCGATATGATTTTATGTATAGAGATAGTTAAGGGCTGGAGAGTGACTGAGTATACTGTTATCCCGAAAAAAATTACGGAACTTTTTATGCTGTTTAATTCTTAAAATAACACATTGGCTGTGATTTTTTGTTGGTTTGCCGACCTAGTAAACGTAATATAAACATTTATCAATTTTACCTATTTTACCCATAGTCTGATCAAACACTCATGTGATAAGCTAAGAATTAGTATTGCATCCGGGCTTGATGACTAACAATGTGTGTTTTTGCACATAGTAACTCTGGACTGGAAAAATAACCTAGAGTTTGTTATTTAGTATTTAGTCACACTCGTACTCTAACAACTAAGCTGAAGTTCTTTAGAATCAAAGGAAGTAATAAGAACGAAAAATAAAAAAAACACGGAATTATTTGAATTGTGTTAAGCGAGGCGACTAATATTCTAGTGTTAAAAAATAATTCCTCGAAACATTGCGGCTGTGACCGTACATTTAAAGGCTTACTAAACCGTTATTCTGCATGTGACACGGGGAACTTAAAATGCAAGCAATTAAAAAAAAGGAAATTTTCACCCAAAATTGTTGGATTTAATTTAAATTACAACAAAGTAAGTTTGGATATTTATTTTTTCAAGAGATATATTTTACAGATCTAATTTTGTGGACTACCATTATGTTATTTAATAGAATAGACTCATTTATTTTCTTGTAGAGATTCGTGCTGTTGAGATTAATTCTGTTGAGCAAATCGTACGAAGTAAATGCTCACCGGACCAGGTAGATAAGCGCTCCGGAAATTGCCTTGCAGTAGAAACCGACTGGCCTGCGCTAGGGGCACAAGGCAAATAAGTGATGGATCGCGCGCTTGCATGACCAGCTAATTGTTACTTCAGGTTCGTTTCTGATTCCGTGTCCAGCGAATTGCGTGCCGACACTCGGCTTTTCATTCAAACTAATTCAAAGAGGACTTTTTATTGTGACACCTTAAGTGAGTCGTTGTTGAGTGTTTATTGCTACGGCCATATTGCATAATGTGTTACCTCGACTATTAAAACTTTTGTATTGTTGATAATTTTGATTGTTTTATACCTTCTTTTGTTTTCCTTACTGTGTATAATTTTATACTTTAAATGCATAGCGGAATGTTATTTAACGTTGCCGGATTAGGAATGAAAAGCTGCTTTACATTTCAAATATTTTCTGAAGTCATAAAATTGTTTTTAACTAAATGTATATGATATTATATTTAAATTTAAGGTGCAATTATAAAGACCGCGTCGGCCAATGATCATTATCTAGTTAATCCTGTCGGTTAGTGCTGAGTCTTAATTAAAATGGATTCAATAAAATAGTAGAGCCTCGCGGCAGCTTTTGTTGTCGCATGGTTGGGTCGGCTCGAACCGGGTTGGTACAACAACCTCACAGAATACCTGCGTGAAGGAGAGGTTTACCGCTGCGTTGCGCTTGGTATGTACAGGGGGCTGGATGTTCAATCCCCCCTCCGCCATTAATATGGTACCGGAATAAAAAAAACTATTCCGGGAAGGTACCCCCACCCCTGGTGAGGGAGAATCGAATGAACATCCACGACCAACCTATCCTACTCTTCCTGAGCGTTGGTGCTCAGGCTATCCCGCGACTAAGACCACTCGGGGCAAGCGGAGCAATAAACCAGGGTGACCCCCGTCACGCCAATCATTTATTTTTGCAACATCAGGAGACTTCATATCTCTCCTACCTGTGGTAGGAATTAGGACACTCCTTTGTGCACCGAGCTGCAGTTTGCGTATACGTCAGACAGGATATCTGTTTTCGATGTCTCGGCAGTCTTGAAGGTATGGAACTGTCAATCCTATGGCTGACGATTAGAGAGCGACGATCATCTCCGCGTCTACGGGTGCCACTATAAGTCCCATAGCGGTAATGCTGAAACAGACCGACATATCGACCACGTCCAGATGGCTGCAGTCTCCGTGCTACAACAGGTCCCATCCGCAGAGATCGTGATACTTGGTGATTTTAACGCCCACCATGTTGAATGGCTTGGTTCTCGTTTAACCGATCATGCGGGTAGATTTGTTTATAACTTTGCCTTATCATTATACACACACATTATACATTACATAATATATTACAACACATAGATGGTTACTTCGCCTACGCTTAATCCAGACGCGAAGGATCGTGCACCTTCCATGTTGGAACTTCTACTGATTTTTCATCCAGATGGATATAAGTTTTGCGTCGACGCCCCTCTAAACTTGTTGGATCATTATCTTGTCCGGAGTGTGGTGTCACTCACACTAACCTTGCGATTGTATTTTGCAGGCTGCCACCGCATTTAGCATTATAGGTCGGCCAATTGGGACAGGACGCGATCTTTTTTTGCATCCTATCCCCCCATTGGGGGCGGGTTTGCTTCTCGCCGGATGATCCCAGTATTGTTGCTGATTCTGTCGCTGATTTGGTGCTACATGGAATGAAACTTTTTGTTCCGTTCTATGGTGTGGCCATTGGAGGCAGATCCCTATATATGATCTTACTTATAAGCAGGAGTGCTACCGGGTCTGAGCTGATGCATCAACGTCTTAGGATGTAAACACCAGCGCTTTTAAAAATAATATATATAATAATTCCGCCTCCAGGTCCTTCAAAAGAGTCATTGCCAAGGAAAGGTCCTTCGGCAACCCGTGCATTCTGTCTCTCACCACGGCTGACCAGGGAAACTTCTGTCAACCGTCTCTTCCGTTTCTGTACAGAGAGGATGACTCACTGGCCAATGCCGCAAAGGAGAAAGCCGATCTGTTAGGCTCTCTCTTTGCATCCAACTTGATTCTCGACGACGGGAGGAAGGAGGTGGTGAGGTGGTGAGGAGGATGGATGGTTTATATAGTGATTGGTTCACAAAACACTCCTCTCCCTGGACGTCAGCAAGTTGGGTCGGCTTAACGGAGTTCCATTGTCTCTCCCATTGTGCTGAAAACTTTTTCGGTGATCCTACTCCCAAGGCGTAGTCGCGAATTCGTGAAAGATAGCTTTGGTTTACCCAATCCCTAAAAATGGCGACTGCTCGGACCCGTCAAACTATAGGCCTATCGCCATCACCTCCTTGTTCTCCAAAATAATGGAGTCCATTTTAAGCTGACAGCTTTTTTATCCTATAAAAAACCCGTAGGATTATCAGCTGATTAGTGAGGGTCAATAAGATTTAAGTCGTATTCGGTTAACTGGTGATCTGGTCTACCGGGCTCATAGATGGGCGGAGGCGGTAGAATCCAAGGGGGAGGCATTGCCCGTTAGTTTGGAAATACTCGTAGAGAGAGCATTCGATTGCGTCTGGCCCAAAGCACTTCTTTCGAAGCTCCCTTCCTATGGGCTTCCCGATAAATTGTGCAATAAAATAACCAGTTTCATTGCTAATCGAAGCATCAAGGTCGTAGTAGACGATGTATGCTCTGATTACAAGCCTATTAACGCTGGTGTTCCACAACGCTGCGTGCTATCACCAACGCTGTTTCTTCTGCGTATCAATAATATGTTGCAAACTGGTAACATTTATTGATGTGTAAATGACAGCACTGGTGATACTTTATACACCAGCCGTGTCAATATTTCTCGAGAAAGTCGCTGAATACCGGGACGAATTTGTGTCTGAAGTTGAGTCTTTATTGAATATAGTCTTAGATTGGGGGCGACTAAATATAGTCGACATATCGAATAGTGTGCAGTTTCATGGTCACTTGAAAGAAAAGGCCGAATTGGCCTTTCAAAAGCTTGGTGTGCTCAGCAGAGCGAGACAGTATGTCATGCCGGCACATCGCTTGCAACTTTACAAAATGCGAGTTCAGCCTCACATGGAATACTATTCTCATGTCTGGCCTGGGGCTCCCCAGTGACAGCTCTTTCCTGTTAACTACATCCAGCGCAGAGCAGTACGAATAGTAGACAACCGATTTCTTTCTGATCGGCTCAAATCAATGGCACTGCGAGAGGGATGTTGCATCTCTTTGCATTTTCTCTCGCATCTACCACGGGGAGTGCCCTGAGGAATTGTTCGCATTAATTCCAGCCGCTGAATTTCACGAACGCAAATCGCGTCAAAATTCACGATACTATCCACATCATCTGGATGCTTGTCAGTCAACTACTGTGCGTTTTACGAGAAGTTTTCTTCTGCTTACAACTACTTTATGGAATTGTTTACCACTGGAAATTTTCCGGACCGATACGACTTACAGACCTTCAAGAAAAGAGCTTAATCCTTTCTAAAAGGCCGGCAACGTACCTGCAATTACCCCGGTATTGCGGTTGTTTATAGTCACTTACCATCAGTTGAGCCGCAAGCTAGCTTGCCTCTCTTCTAAAAAATCTCAGCTGTAGTTTATACTAAAATAATTTGTAGAGCCATGCTGCATCTATATTATTATAGTTGTAGCACGAATAGGTTGGCTCGACCGGAGAAGGACCGTGCTTTCACATAATATATATGCCATATGCTCTTTGGCGCCCTCTCCTATGATAATAATAATAATAATACAAGCGTAAAGTAGAATCTTAATGCTGCTGTTTCGTATGTTGAGTTTTGAGAACCGGAGACCATTTTACTGGTTCTGAGACATCCGTCTAAGGCCTCGGTGGCGACAACACAGTCATCTGTAATTTGATTCTTAATTGAGGATAGATGTAGATGTTTATGGGCTGTAAATGTTTATGGCTACTGTGGCCACTTACCATCAGGTGGGCTGTGAGCTCGCTTGTCGTTCTAATTCTATATAAAAAAAAAACGTTTAAACAATTACACAAATTGTGTTTTTGGGTCTGCTTTTTCTAATTGTTCGGTGAAGTGACAAGATATTCACAGTGTAGGTATAGATATATAAAATATATATTCACAATAGAGAAATTGTGTGATAAGAGAAGAGTGTGGTTTACAAGACGATGTTGTGACCAAGATTAAGAAAGGTATTATTCGGTAGTTCGGTCATGTGGAAGGAATGAATGAGAAAAGAGTGACAGAGCAAAATTATGTTGCAGAAGTGAACAGCAGAGTTGGAAAGAGGCATCCTGGGTGAAAGTTTAATGACCAAATTGGCAATATACTAAAAATGGGCCAAATTAGGAGTACTCTTAACCAACGTCCATGTATGCGTAGGTATACGGATGTGGAGGAGGCGAGAGAGGTGTGTCAAGATCATGCCAAATGGAAGTCTGTAGTCTATGCCTACCCCTCTCCCTCCCGAACGGGTTCCCGCCTTGTCGTGGCGGGGGGGCTTAGTAGCCGTGGCTTGGTCTCCCACGGTGAACAAAGAGGAACCCATATGGCTGGCCCGAGGTGAAGGGCCGGCCTGAGGTGGCCACTCCGAGTGGGCTTGGGAAGCCCACTTCGGATGTGTGTTGGTGGACTGCGGTGAGAGGGGTGTCCTCACCACCTACCGCTGCAGCCGAGGTGGAGTCGCGGAGGAAGAGGAGTGTTTGTATGGCGATGCGCCACTCGCCCTATCCTCCGCGACTCAAATGGGGCCGCACCGTTGATGCGGTAGTGATGGGGCTGCGGGGGGAGAGGATTGTCGGTATTGCGAGGCGCCGCTCTCCCTATCCTCCGCAGCCGAATCTTGGTTGGCAGCGGAGAAATAGACCAGATCCGCCGCTGGGGTCGGGAAGGCTAGTACTTCTAAGTGCTAGTTTTTCCTGGCCCCATGGCCTTCGTGCATCGGACGCGGGGGCGTCTGATGCGCAGATTTAATTGAAGGCCGTGGAGGAAGGCGCGCCATGTGTTCTGGTGCGCCTTACCTGTAAAGGAGAACGGGAAGGAATATTCCTCTCCCGAAGAGGTGCTGCCATGGGGCGGCAGGCGCTGGTGGGGATGCGGATGTGTGCGAAAGCGTTCCCGTGGCCCTGCCAATAAGCGACAAAGGTGGAACACCATGGGGTTTTAGTCGGTGCGAGTCCGACATAACCCGACCTTGCCCCCGCTAGGCGGGTATGCGTAAGCATTTCCCCATGTAAAAAAAATGCCTACCCCTCTGGGTGACAGACGTGAGTTTTATGCATATGTATGTAGATTCGAATGAGTAAGTGATTGTATTTACACATACATTTTAATACACAAGGTTATAACTTCCGACAAAATTCAAAATATGTTTAAGTGAAGCAACAATAAAAGCGACAGGAGCTAAGTCCGCGGACCCAAAAGGTCATAGGCTCGAATCTGGCATTTGACTATTGTCGTGCACTACTCCAGACAAAATCATTTTAAGTTTAACTGGAGGGGTTGATGAGAGAATTAGCAATGTTCATAGCATTTATCATCATCATTACAGCCCTTCACAAGTCCACTGCTGAACATAGGCTCCCCCAAGGTATGCCACAAAACACGGTCCTGAGCCACCTGCATCCATCGACTTCATGCATGTCTTACCAGGTTCGTAGCATTGCTAGTGTTTTTATAAATTAAAAAAAAAATTACTTAGTATTTACAAAAATATAGCGTATCTAGCCAACCAAGCCATCATTCTATTTATAGATATTATATATATAAATAGAATGAAGGCTTCGTTATATCTATATATATCTAAATTCGTCTTGTGATCGATAAAGATGATGTTTAATTAATACCACATCAAAGAAATGCATAGCTTGCATCAAGTCATAGAGCTTGATGCAAGCTATGCAAGGCTTATTTTTGAAAACCTCCTATTTAGCAACGAGTCCCGAAAACCTCATAGATTTGAATAACGAAATTGTTTCAGCATTGTGGAGTTTCATTCGTCTTTTTTCCGTTCAGAATAGCCTCATTTTGAAACGGTATAAAATTTTACTTTCTTATGTCTAAAATAAATAAAATATATTATTTAATATAAGTTATCTCTTATTATTCACATGTAAAAATAAGTGTATTTTGAAAGTGAAACCCCTTCCCCCGGACTTCCAAAGAGTAAAGACGTGTTTATAGTTTATTTTATTACTTGTATTTTCTAATAAATGCCGTGACAAAATAGTGATAAAATATTAGGAGTGCATAAAGCCCGAGTCTGTTTACGAAGTGCTAATGACATCTGCGGCAGTGATTAATTTTCAACAAACTAAATTATATGTGTGAGTTAAACCATCACATTTACAATCAACAAATAAATAGGACACATCATAAGACACCACACGTTAGTAAAACGATAAGAAGAGAGACGGTTATATTTTACTTGTACGGTTGCGTTAGGGGTACGAGCTAGATTTTCGGTAATAGAAATAAGAAACATACCTAAAAACAATGAAGAATCAAAAGAAAATCTATGTAGCACTGTTAAAAAATTAGGGGAGTGTTTGAATGTAAATTTGCAGGATTCGGACATAAAAGATTATAGAACTAAGACGGGGATTAGACCGATAATAGTGGAATTTAATTCAGTCATTATTAAAGAAAATATGTTTCATGAAGTAAAAAAATTTAAAAAAACAAAACCAAAAAATGAAAAATTAAATACTTCGCATCTAAATTACTAACAAAAAAACATCGCTATATATGTCACGGAGACGTTAACTCAAAAAATCAAAAACTTTTCTATCAGGCCAGAATTTTCCAAAAAAGTCATAAATATTTATTCTGCTGGACATCTAGAGGCATTGTATACTTACGCATTTTAGTTTTAACCATCCTTCCTTTTATTTTTAACTAGCATAGTAAGAATAAAGTATCTTCTAACACTATACATTATAATACACATAGTCACAATTTACACACAGTACATAAACAAAAATCAAACATTATACACCTTAATTACATCTTTTAAATCACACTTACATTTTATAATAAATCATATTCACTCATTTTATATGTACTACTTACAGTTCCATTTTTCAATCAATTTATCGAATAAAAGATATTATTTGGTCAATAACGAGACTTTGTTAGAGAAATTTAAAGTAATAAATAAAAGGCGATAATAACGCTCTAAGCTTCACTATTATAACTTATTTATTAACTTTATTTATTAACTATATTATTAACTTAGATAAATTTACGGATAATCAAGATCGATAGCCTGTGACGTTGAAGATTGCTATAAGTATTTGTCATCTAGTGAATCCAACTTCACAATTATTACGCAGAATATACGAATTATTAACTGCAGTATTACAGATTTTGAAGTATTACTGACTAGATTAAAAATAGATTTTGATGTCATTGTACTAAGTGAATGCTGGTTGCTTAATAAGGACAACTTACCTAAAATTACTGGTTATAATTTATGCTCCACTAATTTTAATAACACCCAAAATGAGAGATTAGTAACATATGTAAAAGAAAAACATTTGTTCACGACTGAGGAGCCTCATTTTCAAGAAGGGAATTTTATCATAACAACATTGAATGATATTGTTATAATCTTAATATATAGGTCACCGTCATATAAAAATGTAGAAAACTTTTTTGCCTTCTTGGATAGTGTACTACAAAAATATTCGAAACATAAAAACATAATTATAATAGGAGATATAAATATTAACATTAACAGTAAAACAGATATTAATTCGGATAAGTATTTACAACTGACAGCATTCCATGGGTTATTACCCACTCATACTCTAGTAACACGTGATGCAAGTGGTTCGTGTATTGATCATGTTCTGCTAAAAACGAATAATCCTTCACTCACTATGGTTCCTCAAACTTCAATCACAGATCACAAACCTGTAATTTTATGTATGAAAAATAAATAACGTCAACAGTTTTATACAACTACTACCAGAAAAATAGATCACGATAAACTTAATTCGGATATGCAAAACATTGAATTTTTACCCGTATATAATATTAAAGATCCGAATACTTCTCTTGAATACTTAGTTAATAAAATAAAAAGAGTAATTGAAGTTAATACTAAATTAGTGAAGTTGCCAAGACAAAAAAGATCATTAAACCTTGGATTACGACTGGTCTTCTTAGATATATTCGTCACCGTGATAAACTACATAAGAGGGCTAGACGATTTCCAGATAGTGAAAGTGATCAAATTATATACCGACGATATCGTAATCACTGTAACGCATTATTAAAAAAGGTAAAGAGAAATTATGAAAAAGAGCGAGTGAATATGGCTAAAATAATAATAAGAAGCTACGGGAAGTACTTACTGATATTATAGGTAACATGAAAAAGAAAGGGTATAACAGAGAACTGTTAAATATATCTAGTACGCCGCAAGTATCTGTTAACATTATTAATAATTATTTTGTAAATGTAGGTAAAAGTTTGGCAGAGAGTTTTAAGGTAGGAAATAAAAACAGTGAAACTTTTAATATTAACATTGGTGAAGAATCAAATTATTACTTAAATTCATTTGCTTTATTGGACACGGATGAAAGTGAAGTAGAACAATTAATTGACAATTTGAAAACCGACTGTTCAGTTGGTTGGGATGGAATTTCGAATAAATTTGTTAAAAATTTTAAATATTTGTTAATACCTCCTTTAACTTGCATATTCAATCAATGTTTAAATGATGGTGTATTCCCTAGATATCTTAAGAAGTCCGTAATTCGACCTATTTTTAAAGATGGTGAAAAAACCTGTTTAAGTAATTATAGACCTATCTCTATATTACCCGCTTTATCCAAAATTTTAGAGAAAATTATAAATAATAGACTTACAAAATATCTGGAGAAAAATAATTCATTGTCAAATACGCAGTTTGGTTTTAGACATGCCAAATCAACAGAGCATGCCGTTCATACTCTTACAAATTTTTGTCATCGTATTTAGACAGTGGAAAAAAGCGTATTTCTGTTTTCTTAGATTTGGCGAAAGCATTCGATACCGTGTCAATAAAAATACTATTAAAAAGACTGGAAAATGTCGGTATCAGAGGCACTCAACTCAAACTATTCAAAAGTTATCTTTCTGAGAGATATCAATGCGTTAGTGTAAATAATATTACCATCAATGATTCACTAGTAACACACGGCGTACACAAGGGAGTATACTCGGCCCAATCTTATTTCTTATTTATATTGAGAATTCACAAAATTTAATCTCTCTCAGGGATATATAATTTCATATGCAGATGACACTGTTTCGATATTTGCTGCGGATACGTGGAAAGATGTATTCTCGTCTGCTCAATTAGGTATAAATGCAGTTACTAATTGGCTTTACAGTAATAAACTTTCAATCAATATTACGAAAACAAAATATATAGTTTATTCATTAAGAAAACCTATTCGCAACCTTGAAAATTTTAACTTAGTGATTCATTCATACGATTGTTTAACAAGGGATAACAGCTGTTCCTGCCTTTCACTTGAGTCTGTTGAATATATTAAATATCTAGGGGTTATAATAGATAGTAATTTAAATTTTAAACAACACATTAACACACTTCATTCTTTACACTACATAAATTAATATATATTTTTAAAACTATTAGACACGTTTTGGATCCAGATATATTAAAACGAGTTTACTTAGCTTCATGTCAGTCTATTATAACATAACGCATATCAACGTGAGGTGGTGCCTCTAAAACGGTGCTACAAAAGATAGAAATCTCTCAACGTGCTATACTCAAAGTTGCAACATTCAAACCTTTTCTTTATCCTACATCACAGCTTTATGATAACTGTCAGGTCCTTACAGTAAGACAACTGTTTATATTAACGATCATTCAGAAACAACGTAGCTTATTAGTATAGAACCGATCGAACTTAAATACACGCAGGAAATTTTCCGTAGATACAACCAATTTTAAAACAGCTTTTATAAGAAAATTCTTTGCATTTTTGGGACCACACTTATATAATAAACTAAATAAAACATTGGACATTTACCACCTTAATAAAATGAATTGTAAATAAACTGTACATAATTACCTACAAAAATTAACTTATAATGAAACTGAAAACCTGCTTAGTATTCAGACTTAAAAATAAATTCTTATATAACTGTCACCTGTAATACTACCCGTATAAAATCATATAACCAGACACACACACGCACTTGCGCAAACACACACACACACACACACACACACATTTTACACGCTTCTCTCCCATAACTGCTCACACACAATACACTCATAACACAATTACTTCTTACAGTCATACATTATTACACATCTTATGAGAGAGGAACGGCATTAGTAGTATAAATTATTATTTTGTTTGTACCTTGGTATTAGTAATAAGTGGTAACATAGTATATAAACATAATATGTGATACTATTAATTTCATTGTACTTAGGTTATATTAGCGGAATGTACAATTTTTTAGGTAGTATTTGATTATTTTTAACTTTTGCTTGCATCCTAATATTTCTATAAATTAACGGTGGGGATATGGCGCTGACAGCTGATGCACAGGTCTCCTAGTTCGGCTGCAGATGCTATGTTTTCAAGTATATGTACTAATGTAGCTTTCTTAAATAATGTTATGCAAATATCGTGATGTACAACCTCTTGGAAATAAAGAACTTATTATTACTTACTATTATTATAAAGTAGTTCTATGAGTTAGATGTCATCAAAAAAATCATTATCCTACTTTGGACCGTAGAGCTCAAGTTCTGGTGTCGTGTTGTAAAACTCAAGAACGGAAAATACTGGATTAAAGGAGATAATATAAGAGATCCGAAGATGGCGGAAGTAATCATTCCAATTCACGCCATACATAAAATATTTAGACCATGGACGTGCGACGATTGAGATTGCTGATTCACCTGTCCACCGTTGTACGTACAACCTATTCTCCCTGTAAGGAAGTCTAAATCTTGTAATGTAATGTACGTGCGTAAAGTACGTGCCATAAAGATAAATATATATAATTTGGAATAAATAAGTCTTAGTCTTACAATAGCCTACGAAGCAATAATCCTCTAAGATTTATAATGAATCATTGTAACCTAAGAACTCCCATGAAATTTTGCTTACAGATTACTTTATTATTAATATATCAATAACCCGCTACTGGTGTACTCATTCAAACGGGCCTGTGACGTAGCGATTGTTAGCGCAGTTTGTTTTTGATTTCGATCAACAAAGCAAAATGTGTTGGATGCATGCTCGTTGCAGGCTTGCATTTGTGACACATCGGTGGTTTACTGCCGAGCTAATAAATGGTGCAGCGGCAGCATCATAAATATTTTAATATTCTATGTTTCATTCGCGCCAGCGTTATGATTATTAAATTCGCATGTGTGAAACTTGCAGCATTTTTAATAAACTCGGTAACACAAAAAAAGAATTTTCTGCTGACTAGATCGTGTGCACGTTATACATATATGAATGCGTTTTTGTATAATTTTGTCTATGTATGTAATCGTTTTAATTCTATGTAATTGAAGCTACTCCAGCAAATGCGTACTTATAAGGCAGCAGTTTAAGGTTTATTGAAAATGATAAGCATGATTTTTGTAATTTGATTTATTTCTAATGGAGGGTATTGAATAGTTTGTACTAGATAAAAGTCAAAAACAAGCTAGGACTAAGTCTAAACGAGCGGTGCGTTCGAAGCATTTTGATTGAACTCCCGTCAGGACACTACGAAAGCGTGTGTTTGTTATGCACGCTGAACGTTTCAACCCGCCGTACGCTCATAACTCAGTTTCTACCCTTCCATTCCTAGGTACAGGAGCAGGACTTGTCTCATTTCTGAGAGGTTTTGAAGCTGAAAGTGTCTGCCACACAGTCCAAGCATTTACCCGCGGATCTCTTACGTATTCAAATTACTTTTTAATATCTTACATTTAAAGGTGACCCTAATAAGCGAGAATCTTACTTCGTTTGCTCGAGTACTAAAAATATTAAAAGGCGTGTTTTATTACATACGCTACTGATATTTTACATACTCTGTGTGATTTAATTTCTCGTATTATTACTTTTGATAAAAAAATCATCCTGAGGTTCTATTACCACTCTCTTAAGTTCAGACCCATGCAAATTCAAGACAGAAATTTTTCATCACTTTGATGTTGTAGGAAATTATTACGAGGACACGCAAATGTATAAAAAAGGACATTTTGAGGATTTTTGCATATAATTCAGCTAATTGGTAATAAACTAATATACGTGGTATAAATACGTGAGATGATAGTATACGTGGTAGACTCATACTGCAGTGCTGTGAGTGCAGAGAACCGAAGACCTTTTTTACTGGAAACGAGGCATTCCACCTTAGTCCTCACGGGTAACAACGCATCTGCATTTGGATTCGTTATCAAGGATATATGTAGATGTCTATGGGCAACAGTAACTATTTACCCATCAGGTGGACTGTGTGCTCGTTTGCCACCCTATAAAAAAAAAGAAATTTTCTGGTTCTATTACTTTCTTTGAAATTAAATCTGTATGAAAGTAACATAGCTATTTCTCTGGCTATTTATGCTATTATTTTTATAAATTTAACAGAGATGTTTATTCCCTCAATCCAGTATTCAAATGTCGAACTGAATTGTATTGTATGTACGCGGTTTGTTAGTGTATTTGAATGGACGAATAAAAAACATTTCGCTGGTTTAAAAAATTGTTTCCATACAATACTAGCCAAACAGGGCGAGAAGCGTAGTAAATGCACGCGATTGCCTCTGTTCGCCCGCCTCCGTGCTCGTAAGCAGAGGCGAGCGAGGGTTGAGCGCGGACTGGGGCCCTGATTCCACACTCCGCCAACTGAAATTGAATTGACACGATTATAACACGCGAACGATTGTCATTATAATAGCACATTTTTAATAAATATGTCATTGCAGATATGCATTTTTAATATATTGTACACAGACTATAATATTGAACAAGGGTAATGATGTTAAAAACTTTTTTTTACATCCTTTACAGCCTATAAAAGTTCACTATTTAAAATAGGCCCCACAAGTGGATTGCCTATTTTGTATTAATCAAAATATCATGTGAAGCCAAGTTACTTGCTTTCAAGTATAAATTGTGAGAAGTCGTGTGCCAGTAAATTACATATATATATATATATATATATATATATATATATATATATATATATATATATATATATATATATATATATATATATATATATATATATATATACTAGCTTGCCAGGCAGACGTTGTGATGCCCTTTTCCTCCTATTCAAAAATCCATAAATTCGCAAAAAAAAAACACTCATGGGCAAAAAAACTATCATATCTCTCAAGTTGGACCAAACTGCACACAGTGTGTAAATTTGATTAAAATCGGAGTAAGATTAATGTATCAAATAATACTTATCTAAATAATAGGATTCCATCGCGGACAAACAACGTGACACGTAATTTATATATGGACATATATATATATATATATATATATATATATATATATATATATATATATATATATATATATATATATATATATACTTAGTTTCTTATACTATATATATTAATAAGGCTCTTTCTTACAATCTTAAATTCTATTTTATGATGAACTTTTTTATTCTTTTAGTTGATACACAAGTAAAAGAGTTGTCTATTATGCCCCAATATAATGTATAAATTCCTTATGATTGCTTAATGTTATCATCTTATAAATAAGATGAGCAGTGAACGCCAAGCAACCCTTCTTAACGCGATCTCCCAGCTCATTATCTAAAAAGACTATTATATTAAAAAAAACACATTTACATTTAATGGAAACATAACTTGAATTTCTAAATAAACAGAACTTTTATGAAAAAAATATTAATATATATTGGCAAGTAAAAAGCAATTAACGAGGAAGAGGCAAGCAGCAGTGTTATTATATTACGACTGTAGCACGAATGGGTCGCCTCAACCGAGAAAGGACTCCCACAGAATAACAGCATTAAATAGTACGCTGCTGTGTTTCGTATGATAAGCGTAACTACTCATCTAGTTCGTCCTCGGGGGTGACAACGCATCAGCTTTTTGATTCTTAATCGAGGAAAGATGAGGATGTATATGGTCCACAGCATACCCTTACTTTGTAGGTATTAGGTTTACTTTGTAGGTATTATGTTACCGAATAGTGGCGGTTTACTACTCTGTATCATCTCGTATAAACAAACAAACTTAACAAACTAGGAGCTGGGCAACGGCAATATACCTATATATATATATATATATATATATATATATATATATATATATATATATATATATATATATATATATATATATATATATATATATATATGCCGAAATATCGTGAAGAGCCGTGGCCTTCGAACCCCGCCGGCACAAATGAAATTGTTAATTGCAATTTTAAGTGCTGATTAATCACGTGCTCGGTGGTGAAAGAAAACATAGTGAGGAAACCAGCGTGTCTGAGGAATAAGAAAAAAATACATTTCGAAGAATTGTGAAGTTCGCCAACACGCATTGGGGCAGCGCGGCAGACACTTCCTCGACCTAAAACCCTCTCAGAAAATAAGGGAGGCCTGTGCCCAGCAGTGGGACGTATATAGGCTTTAGTTTACTTTTTTTATAGGCAAAGGGACTGTGTACTCGTTTCTCACTCTTATACTATAAAAAGTTATATTGGCGCTTACAAAAACGTGTCAAACTAAAATAAAAACCTGCGAAAATATATTGAAAGCAGTAAAAACTACATAATGATAGACATGATTGATTAACGACGTGTAATAAAGAGGGCGTCGAATGCCTAGAAGAATTTGACGTTAGATAAAGAAAATCATATATTCTGTATAACCGTTATGAGATTAAGACTTGTTTTGTCTATGTATTATTCATAGCTGCGTCCGGTCGTGTTATTACTTACATACATATATAATTAATGATATCAAATATATCACATTATCTGCGAACGAATACTGCATATTTGAGTACCTAACATGAAAATAACTTACATACATTTAAATTTTTAATAATATATAAATAAAGCAGACAATCTTGTGGTGCACTATCGGTGGATGGCGATACCACGAGCCATTAATACGAAATCTTCCGGGGAGTTTACAATTGTCAGCTTTAATCTTTCCGCTAGGATTTTACACTACAGCTTTACGATGGAGACAGATAAGACCACTAATTTCGAAGGCATAGACATATCTATGCACATAAACATTAGGACTATAAGTCGTTACCGATACCTGGGTATATCACATAATATAAGTATCGATGACACGGACATGAAACAATCAGTTCATGATTTTTTACACAGCTTTGAATAAAACGCACCCATATAACGGTTGGGTCATATTCGCCCTCTTGTATACTATTTGCATGACTCAGAGGGACTCAAATAGAACTTAACACTCTGGACACTCCCACATTATGCATTACACAATATAATCGTTAATAAAGCTTTACTTGCCGCGGAAACATTGTGAGCGTGGTTTTTAGCGCCTCAATATGGATAATCGCCAAGTGCGCAGCACGAGCATCGTTACATGTGATAAAAAATGAACCAGGAAAATCTAAATTATTATTTAGATTTCTGTGGAATAATCCTTCTATTCTTCATCATCATTATCATTACAGCCCTTCACAAGTCCACTGCTGAACATAGGCCTCGCCAAGGTGCGCCACAAAGCACGGTCCTGAGCCACCTGCATCCATTGACTTCCTGCATGTCTTACCAGGTTGTCACTCCATCTAGTGTAGGGTCGTCCTAAACTTCGCCTACCGGTACGAGGCTGCCAATCGTGAACCTTTTTTCCCCAACGGTTGTCGGTTCTTCGAGCTATATGGCCAGCCCATTGCCACTTCAGCTTACTAATCCGTTGGGGTATGTCAGTCACACTGGTTCTACTGCGGATATCCTCATTTCTAAGTTTATCACGCAGAGAAACTCCGAGCATAGCCCTCTCCATAGCTCGCTGAGCGACTTTGAGTGTCCTCATACGGCCAACAGTGAAGGACCACGTCTCGGTTCCGTAGTTCATCACTGGCAACACGCACTGGTTGTACAACTTAGTTTTCAGGTTTTGAGGTATACTTGACGAGAAGATGTGTCGTAATTTCCCGAACGCTGACTAGCCGAGTTGAATCCGTCGATTGACCTCTCGGTCGAAGTTGGACTTACCTAGTCGGACTATTTGTCCCAAGTAAACGTACTCGTCAACAACTTCGAGCTTAGTGCTCCCAACAACTACCGGCATAGGTGTGACATGGACGTTAAACAATATCTTTGTTTTTTCCATGTTCATCTTAAGACCTATCCATTGGAAGGCACTATTGAGGTCATTGAGCATAGTGCTTAAGTCCTCCAGTGATTCTGCCATAAGGACTATACCGTCGGCAAATCGAAGGTAAGTGATGTACCCGCCATTGGTGTTAATATCGTATTCTTTCCAATCCAGTAGCTTGAAAACATCTTCCAATGCAGCGGTGAAGAGTTTCGTGGAAATAACGTCACCCTGTCTTACACCTCTCTGCAGTTGGATAGGTTTTGTACTCTGGTTCTGTACTCGGATAGCCATCGTAGCCCTACTGTACAAACACTTCAGCACTTCGATATACCAACAGTCAACTTGGCACCGCTGAAGAGACTGTAGCACTGCCCATATTTCGACGGAAACAAAGGCTTTTTCATAGTCCACATACGCCAGGCAAAGTGGCAGATTGTACTCTTCGGACTTCTGTACAATTTGCCGAAGGGTATGTATGTGGTCTATGGTACTAAAGCCTTTTCGGAAACCAGCTTGTTCGGGAGGCTGGAAGTTGTCGAGTCTGCGTGCGAGACTATTCGTAATGACTTTCGAAAACAGCACGTAGACGCGGCTCAGAAGGGAAATCGGTCTGTAGTTCTTCAAGAGGGCGTTGTCAACTTTATTGAAGAACAAGACCACCGCACTTCTGCTCCACGCCTTCGGAGTAGTGCCACCATGGAGGACGGAATTAAAGAGCCTCTGAAGGACTTGAAGTACCGGTTTTCCACCCGCTTTCAGAAGCTCCGCTGTAATTCCATCCTCGCCCGGGGACTTGCCGTTTTTAAGGTGCTGGAGAGCCATTCTAATCTCGCTCAGACTGACGTCCGGGATATCATCGGAATAGTGTCGGATAAGACCCGCTCTTGGATCGTTACTCACACTTGTATGTGGCTTCAACGATGATGTGTACAGCTGCCCATAGAACCTCTCAATCTCATTCAGAATCTCGTGTCCCGGAAGCGATGCTGCCACACTATTCTATTCTTAGAAACGCGAATGGCACGACAGGAACGGGATTATGAAACGAGAAAGAACTCTACGGGAGATCTTAAAATATTCTACACGAGTATTTCTTAAACACATTTCCCCAAATTCACTGGCTTCGTTTTGATGAACTTTTTGCGGAAACCGGTTATTTAAGACTCTGATTATCGGAAATGCATCCTTTATTGATAATAATAAACTTTATTGATTAAACATATTACATGCACAAAATTTACAGTGGTCTTAGCCCTAAACTAGGACAACATTTTTAACTTGTCACCATTCCGGTGATTCACTTTGACATGTCATCTCCAATTATTTGGCAATTTATGCAAATTAAATGGACCTGGCTCACTAGGTGACCGACATATGGGTTGTTATGCCGACCAAAAGTATTTCCGTAGTAGTTTCTGCAAATATAATAATCCCGGTCAGCCTCTCAGGCTACTTGAGGTGGTAGGGTCTTCAGGATGGACCACTCCGGGCTCAAATGCAGAAGATGATGCTTCTCGATACCGCTCGCACTGTTCATCGGTTTATCCCTTTTTTCCTTTTTCCCTAACCCTCAGGCCCTCGGCTGCTAGGTCTCCCCTGCTGAGTGCTTCCGTCTCTTTGGGTTTTATATACTTGTTTAACTATATTGATTTCATATATAAAAAACGAGATGTTCCATCTACATCTACATTATACGCTACAGTCTGCAATTTTTTCAATTTAAAATCGGGATTAAGACTTTATCGCAATTGCCTGGCATGTCATTATCGCAAAATGTTTTAATGTGAACTTAGCGTGAAGTATGTTATGCTTTCTTTCTGTAAGTAATTACCGTTTATAGAGAATCCTGTACCGAAGAAACTAAAACTACAACGTGACCACGTACGTGATGATATATTTTTACTCACATAAAATTAAAATAATTATATGAATGGTGTTTTATTTCATGACCATATTATAACAATTTGATTGGGTTTTAATAAATTAACATGTTTTTTTTTATTTAAAAGATTTTAGTAAGTCGATTATACGATATTTCTATTTGATATAATATTTATTATTGGATAAATTATTCAAAAAATAATATTATAGTAATATTGTGAGTCTTTGTCTTTCTTCTATCTCAGTATTTTCAAAGTCGAGGTACTAAAATTGACAAAACTTGTCAGATGTCAGTTCATATCAAAATGGTCCGTTGCAGGGTATATTATATATTCACTACGTTTTACGTGTATAAAAGAGGCAAAGAAAACCCATATCTTTACCTAAATTTTTTATTACTTATAATAACCTTCTAACATTTATTGAGTATTAAGTTGTCAATCCGCCTGCCAAGCATGGCATTGAAATTCCCCCTATGAGACAATCTATGGGGAAAGCCTACGTTCAGCAGGTTTCATTTTGCAGAAATTTTGCTAAATGAAAAAAAATTACAAGTGGAGTATTAGCTTCTTGGATTATGCGTCCCGGATTTGATCACCAGCTTGCTACGTTAGTATTGTTATTTATTCTGTACCGCAGTAAACGTTTATGCAAAAACGAGCAATTTTTCAGTTTCGGTTCATGATTTTTTTTATAGATGAGAGGGAAACGAGCATGCGGCTCACCTGATGGTAAGTAACTACCACCCCTCATGAACAACCGCAACACCAGGTGAATTACAGTTGCGTTACCGGCCCTTTAGAAAGGAATAAGCTCTTTACTTGAAGGACTAACTCGTATCGGTCCGGAAAATTCGCCGGTGGTAAACAATTCCACAACGAGGAAGAAAACTCCTAGTTAAACGCACAGTGGTAGACCGCCAAGCATCCAGATGGCGAAGATGGTATCGTGAATTTTGATGCGATGAGCGTTCGTGAAATATGGCGGCTGGAACTAATCTGAACAATTCCACAGAACACTCCCCGTAGTAGATGCGATAGTAAATGCAAAGGAATTCAATATCCCTGCAGCGCAGGTGAATCGAGCCGATCAGAAAGAACTCGGTCGTAGAAGATTCGAACCGCTCTGCGCTGGATGTGGTCAAGTGGAAGGAGCTGGCACTGGACTGCTCCAGCCCAGAGATGAGAACAGTATTCCATGTGAGGCCAAACTTGCGTTTTATAAAGTTGCAAACGATGTGCCGGCATGAAATACTGTCTTGCTCTCATGAGCACGCCAAGCTTTTAAGAGGCAATTTTTGGCCTTCACCTCCAAGTGACCATGAAACTGCACGCTTTTCGATATGTCGACGCTGATGATTCCGATGCTAGCTGGGAACAAGAAATTTGGAAAATATTTACTCTTGGCATTATAATGTCCTCCAGACCGAATTCCGGCCACGGCGGCGTGCTTTAACGGAGGCTAGCCATCGGCGCAGGACTGGATTATAGTGCCCAAGTGTATGCGCAAGCACAGGTGCACTCTTTGTTCCCTCACCCTCATAATCCGATGGGACGGTAAACCGACACGACCGGAGAGAGATCAGGCGCAGGACCAACGGCTTTACGTGCTTTCCGAGGAACGGGGGTGAGACACCGCCAACTACCTGACTCCGGGCAACTACTGAGAATTCCTTGACGGAAAAACCAAATAATAAATTTTTTGGCCTGACTCGGGATTCGAACCCAGGACCTCATGATCAGCAGTCGCACTACCAACGAGGCACTCTTGGTATTAATGGTCTATCAGATCAGATATAATGATTGGGACGATAATGAACATGTTGACATACTTCAGATTTCCTGCAGCGTCGGCGCTTCACATCAGCGATATGTACTTTTACGCGGGTTTTCATCGATCATTCGTCCAAAGATGCGTAAAAAACCCACGTTAAAAATGTAACAATTAAACGCGATAAAATTCATAAATTTAATTTTATTCCACGTGTAGTGTTCGCGTTAATAAAAGAAATCATTATAGAACTTCATTTATGAAATTTTGCGTGAAACGTGAAAATATTATCAAAATTTATTTAGAATGCCAATCAATATTAAATAGGACCAATGATATGAATCAAATATCGCAAACAAACATCAAACCGTAAATTAATAGACGGGAATGAAATTCATTATTGTTTTATTAAAACTAAGTTAACTTTAAAAACAACCTTTCTTATGGATACATCGGAAGACACAATGATATAAAAAATAGTAGGTTTTTTTATAGACTTAATATATTAATCCAAATATGAAAAACTTATTTATTCACGTTTATTCACGTCTAATAGTCTTTAATATTTCAAAAAAAACCTTTGACGAACAGACATAGAGACACAGTCACCGAAGTGACTCTAGTTATTGTTAGACTACAAGGTAATGCTACCAAAATATAGCTTTTACCGAAAAATAACTAAGTTGCAGCATATACATTCTAAAATTATGACGAATTTCAGGTCAAAAGGTCGTTTGTCAATTGAAATTGAAAAAAAAAATGGCCGTAAATATAAGCGGACGAGCAACTAACGACAACGACCAATGCGGAATTTTTACAAAATAAACCTAACCTAACAAAAAACAATATTGGACATTTTGTTAAAAAATTAGCAACATCGCTCATACGGGATAGCGCCTTAGAGATTTGACCAAGTGAGAAGCTGCTTGTGATATTCATGTACTGAAGGATGATCATTATCATTGCACCTGGATGCTTTTAATTTATTTTACCAAAACGGATTATTATAAGGAATTTCTATATTAAAAACCTCGTACAACCAGTGGCGATTTCAACACATACTACGTTCTTTTAAGAACCAATTAAGCAGTTAAGCTAACAAAGTTTATTCAAAGAGTTTAAATGAACAGTGGTAGCTGTCGGTATTTTTTTCCAGTTTATAATATACTGAATAGAACGATGTAAACTAAAAGTAAAGTAAAGTTACAGCCTAAATACGTCCCACTGCTGAGCACAGGCCTCCTCTAATTCCTGAGAGGGTTTTAGGGCAAGGAAGTGTCCGGCGCTGCCCCAATGCGTGTTGGCGAACTTCACATGTCTTCGAAATATTTTTTCTTATTTCTCTGACATGCAGGTTTCCTCACGATGTTTTTCTTCACCACCGAGCACGTGGTAAATCAGCACTTAAAATTGCAATTAACAATTTCATTGGTGCCGGCGGGGATCGAACCCGGTTTGCTCGCGTACTGTGAAATTTACAGCGAGCGCTAACCATCTGAGCTACCACGGCTCCACACCGTGCGAACGATGTATTATTATTAATTACAACCATGGTAAAGAAGTAAAGGTAGATTAGAAAAAAAAATCGAAAAAAAAACATTCATTTGTAAGGTAAGTGAGGGTAATATGGTCACGTTAAGCTTTGCCGCCGTATAAAATCAAAAGGAGATCCTAGGAGAAGGACGGAGACAAAAACGCAAAGTTGTATGCTATAATTAATGTATTTAGAAGAAAATGCAAACAAGCTTTTGCGATTATTAGGAACACGAAAAATCTACTTGAAAAAACTAACTACGGTACACTATACTAAAATTGAATAAAAAATTTACTATAATGTCAACTGTAGCTTTTAAATTGAAAGAAAGTGACCATATTTCATACGTGGTAGAGCCACGCTGCAGCTATATTATGGTTGTAGCAGGAATGGGTTGGTTCGACCGGGAAAGGACCACGCTCTCACAGAATACCAGCGTAAAATAGCAGCTTAATGCTGATCCGCTTCGTATGGTGAGTGTAGAGGACCGGAGACCCCTTTTACTGGAATCGAGACATTTCATCTTAGTCCTCAGGGGTGACAACGAATCGAATCGAATCGATATCGAATGTGTCTATGAGCCACGGCATCCATTTACTATCAGATCGACTGTGTGCTCGTTTGTCACCCTTATCCTATACAAAAAAATTACCTGATGACCATATTAGCCTCACGTACCATATTCAAAAAGAGATGGCACTATTATCTACAATTTTAAATATGAAACACGAACTTTTGTTACGATTGATACAGATAAAATCACCCTTAAAATTAAATTACATCTTTTCAATAATTAAGAGCATAGCAAAAACATTAATTAACTTTTAACAAAAGTTTTAATGAAATTAATTAATAACTGAAGGAGAACCGTTGTAACCACACAGTCTTTTGAACAATCATGTAATTTTTCGTGATAACATTTTTTTATTTACTTGTAAATATAACATAAATTTATTCTATAAAAATAACACCTTACTTGCTTTGGCTTGGTGCAATTGTTACTTGGCCGTTATTAAAATAATGTCCTAAATCTTATTTCAGGGTACAAAACATAACCATGCCAAGTTCTGTCGAAATCCATTCAGTAGTTTCATTTCCTATTGTGGAACAGGCAGAGTGATAGGCCAAAAGTTAGACACGCAAAAAAAATGTTTTAGCTCGATAAAGAAGTATAACGCAACAAAAGATTTCAAATATATTCTTGTATGGATTTGACCTGAGAATAGATTTAATATCGTAAAGACAGTATTGTTGATAGGGAAATAAAACCGCCACTTGAGCTTCATTTCGTGTTGACAGACTTTTATTGTTATTCCAGAGCACAAACTCCTGTTTTGTTGTGATGGAGCCCTACGAACAGCCGTTGATTTATATACTTGTAAATCTCTGGTACGCTATTGGTTATATATCAAAGTGTATTTTTAATATATAAAATTTTAGATAGCATAAATTATTAGCTAACGGCTGTTTATATATTTGCAATGATATTGTTGTTTGTCTACTAAAAATTACGTGTCTAATGAATCATAATGAGTGAAAGAGAGATGTGGCAACACTACAGTTAAACAAAATAAAGCTATTACCAAAATAAGGTGTAATCTTGGAAATTTACTGCCAGCCGTAATAGCAAGTTCGCGAAACGGGTTATAAATTAATGCAAGCTTATATCAGCAACGTGTGATCTAAATAGCGTTTTAGATTACTTAACCATTACGGAAGCATATAAATAAGTTAGATAAATGCAATGGCAAATATACAGTATTAATTCTCTTTGAATTCAATATTCGATTTACGCATTGAGTACTGAATTTAGCGATTTGAATATAATATAATCACTATCTACATGTATAAAGATGAATGGTAATAGGGATGGATGCTATTCAATACTATGTGTGTACGTGTACAAACTCTGTGTACATTAAGTTGCCTGCGCATCGTAGTGAGTATGGCAACTCCTACAAGTCTCTCTACTCTAGTCAACTCTACATGCCTGTTAAATTAATCAAAACAATATCAGTTATTTTAAGCTTATTTTACGGCACATAGGTCTTTCATATTTGTTTTAAATTCCAACGGACGTTAAAGTGTAAAAACACACATTTATGTTTTCCGTATTTTTTTTAAAAAACTGAAGTTAAAAATGAACTTACAGTCTGGCTAGTGTAGCCCATGGACACCTGCGAGTAACTTCCAAACAAAGAATGTTACTGATGTCGTCTTGCATTTGAGGACTAAGATGAAATTCCTCACAACCTGTAATTCATAAACTTAGAAAAAAGGGCGGACAGAGTCTCGCTAAGAAACAATTGATGCAACGCAATGGCGGCCGCGTAACTATGTATGAGTAACTACGCGAGCGCGGATTAGAGCATATGGCAGGCGGTAGACTTACTACGGTGTGCATGTGTGCGTGCCGGCTTGTTTGTATTAGCCGAACTGACTTATTATTGTGCGTCAGTAATTGTTTTAAGAGACGGCGTCCGCCCTTTTTTCCAGGTCCATGCTGTAGTTATACTGGCTCTACCATTCAGACCGGAACACAGCACTACAAGGACTGCTATTTGGCCCAAGCAGAAAATGAGTCTTGCCACTTACAATACCACATTGTATTCTTGGTATATGAAACTACAACGGCACTGAATCCCACTGATGGCCTTGGTGCTCCCGTTCTCTGTCTTATATTCTTTCCTGAGTATAACCGAAAGAAATTAAAAAAGTACCTCAAATTTCACTATCTTTTTTCACAACATATAATAACTGCATCTACATATAACAGAAAATTATAATCAAAATTTACGAAAACATGTTGAAAGGGAAATTTGTCAATTACATTTACATCTCCTAAATCTACATATTATGTACTTTACTTTTAATAAACAAATTACGCCGATAAGAAGAAACCATCAACATAATATTTATGCAGGATGCTATAAATTACTCCAATTACCTATTTATTATTTTTGGTATTTTTTTCAAAACAATTTTCAATTCAAAAACACTCAAATAATCATTACTTTTAAGGATATCAAGTAAGGGCTTTACCAGAGAGAAATTTTTTTACTAGAAATAACGCCAACTATCACCCTATTTCGTTTGATCCACGATTTTTTACCCAACATGTATAATATAATATACGTCTTGATATTTAAAAACTCTCAACAAGTTTGTTTTTAAAACACTATGTAAAAAAGTCAAAAACGTATTACTCATTGCTTAACGTATTTAAGTGTAAATAAATAAAAATGGATCAATATAAAAATTTAGTTCAGAGCATATTAAAATCTTGTATATCATAACTTTCCAAATTCCTTAGAGACAAGTCCGTTGCAACTGCAACTGGCTGGTTTTATTACATTTTCAATACTCGTAGTACCGCGGCAGATGATGCGATCCTATTGCAGAGAACTTCGACCGGTCGTTATTTGGGGTGAAGCGTCATGTTGAACGGTCGTTTGTGTTCATTGCGTGCTCCATGACAAATTCTTATAGATATTTGATAGTAATGGAGAAATCGTGTTTGTGTTTGGTATTAAACTATCAATAAATTTAAGAATTATTTTGAATAATGTATAATATAAAAAAAATATTATATTAATGGGTGTGAATGCTATTCGGTGTACCCTTAATATCATTTGCCATTTGGTGACTAATTTTATTTTATTACAACTTAATGACTCTATGGATTAGAAAACGTAGTAACAGAACATTCAGATTTTTAAATTTATATCAAGGCTTAAATTGGAAGCTGATAATGTCGAAAAGAAGAAAGGTTACATTATTAGTAAAAAAAAGTTGGCTGCTCCCTAACGCTAGTACAGTACAGTTACACTTTAAGTCAAAGTTGCCTATTTTACTGTCTTCTAGAAATTATGCCGTTTTCTGACGATAAGTAGATGAAGCTAAAATGACACAATTTACGTATTACTGAAATAATTTTGGCACGTAGTCACAGCGTTGAAGCATCACCTATTAAGCTACAGTTAAATAGTTAAAATTAACTTCGACTCCCCCTTGACACATTAATATGATTATGCCTACTGCGGATATCAAGGGCGGAATAATGTACGATGATGAATATTAACATACTTTTATTTCTTTTAACCTAATGCTAGGTGCCTTCAATGTTGTTAATAGCTTTTGTAGGTTTTAGCTATTAATTTATAAAATATACTGTATTTTAAGATGGAACTAAAGATATTTTTTGTAATACTATTTTTTACTCTATAGTAATAATATATTTAATAAAAAAATATAATTTGAAATTAGTAATACGCACAAGTTGTACGTTCTTGTTTCTAAGTTTTGGGGTATAATTGACGATATGTGTCGTAATCTACCGAACGCCGCCCAGCCGAATTGGATTCGTTGATCGATCTCTCGATCGAAGTTGGACTTATGTTTTTATGTTGGGAAATACCTACGCATAACCCACACCGTGGGGACAAAGACGAGTCACACCGGCTAAAGATCCATGATGTTCCACTTCGCCGCGTCTAATCGGACATACCTTATACCTTAACAACTTCAAGCGTAGTGCTCCGAACATCTATCGGCATAGGTATGGCATGGACGTTATATGTCTTTAAATGTTGATTTTAACTGTTATTCATTCCACTATTGTGGTCACTGAGCATAGAGTTGAGGTTTTACTACGATTTTACTATAATGACTATAAATTTAAATCGAAAGTGAGAGATATACACGCCATTGATGTTGATACCGTATCCTTCCCAGTTCAGTAGTTTGAAAATGTCTTCCAATGTATCGCTGATGAGTTTTTTAGGGGATATAACGTGACCTTGTCTTACACCACTGTAAGAGACAGAGTTGCCAGTGAAAACATAAAGATCCGAAAATTGGTGCTTCATTGCTGGTCGTATGAGAAAGCTCGTGGTAGCTCAGCGGGCTTTCTTCGCGTGACAAACTTTAATGAGGATATCCGCGCTAGAACCTGAGTAACCTACACAGCTCAAAGTATCCTTAAACTGAAGTGGCAATAGGCCGACCCTATGGCTCAAAGAACCGACAATCAACGGGGAAGAAAGGTTCTTGAGTGACAGTCTCCTACCGGTAAATGAAATGTAAGACATCCCCTATCTAGATGGAGTAAGGACCTGTTAAGAAATGCAGCAAATCGACAGATAATGCTAGTGCTATAAAACTATAAGCTCATTGCAACTAGACTGGATAAAGAAAGTAGAAGATCTGTTCAGGCCAGCCTTGGACAAAGAAAAATTTAAGAGGATGACTGGCGACCTTCAGTAATGGAGAGGCACTTAAAGAAGAAGAACTAGACTGGTGACAGAAAACAGAATCTAAGGTACAAGACCAGGCGTTCAATGGACTAATAATAATTGTACAAACAAAGTTTTCCTACTTTATTGATTTCGATTTACTTTAATCGGCACACATGCAGGCCGCAGTAGCAGTCGTTAACCGTTCCACCTTTGACTCTACTCCCCGTTGGTGATCAGGATATTTTACTATCATCTATCAGGCACCGGGACAATTTCCTGAGATTCTCTACAGCCACCTCTATAGACAAACACAGAAAGAAATGAGGTGATCGATTCTCATACGCCGCTAAAACAGATTTAAATTTTTATGTTACATAATTTATTATAAGCTTTAGCAGGTCTTCTGTTACGTTTTGAGAGCAGTTACTGTGACTATGCACTAACTATGGCACAGAAAAGGAATAAAATTTTTATAAACTGCAAAATCACGACTTTTTTATTCACAACACCGTAAAGCTGCAATTTCAAGTAAAAAAAAAGCTGTGCCTACACTTTGATTCAAAATCATCCAAGAAGAAAATAACTCGCTTTATAGCTGACGTCTTTTTCTTTTTAAATAAACGAAGCTTAGGTCATATTCATTCATTTTTTATTCTGTCAGTACATTAAGTTTTATAGCATCAACATTGTATACGCGGTAGAGTCAGGCTGCAGTTATATTATGTTTGTAACACAAATGGGTCGACTCGACCGAGGAAAGACCACGCTCTCACAGAATACCAACATAAAATAGCAGCTCTATGCTACTGTGTTTCATATAGGGAGTGCAGAGAACCGAAGACTCTTTTTTCGTTGGAAACGTCGTGAAAATTTTTATTTTTTTGAGATGGTGTCTCATTCTCGTATTTACGTAAGACGTTATAAAAAATATTAATATAAGATTTTCATAAATGTGATAATAAAAAAAGAAACTTTCTCTGGTTATCAAAATCTGGTTAATATTTGTATATATGTATATAAATTACTAAATTATAAATAGTTTCTAAAAGAATTTAACCAAAATCAGTTTATTATATGTATACATAAAGTCGATTTTATGACCTTCTACGTTTTTAAAGCAAATTAAACTTACTGTTTGCATTTAAATATTTTTGGGTACGCAGTAGTAATAAGTTCCTAGGGATCGTTTCTACGAATCGTATAAAATGTCAGATGTAAAACAATATTAAAATGTGTTGTGTATTTCTGTCAAATTATAATAAGATTTGTAACATTTAATAACCAACAATTATTTACCCTTATCTAGGTCGTTAAATTTAACAATGTATGTAAATCACTTTATTGTTATTAAAAATGTTTGCAATAATAACAGCTATAAAGTCAACACGCCTTGCGTGTCGTGTTGTACCTATATTATAAACGAGCTTTAATCATTATGAGAGTACCACTTCAATGCATTAGGGCAAAAAGTCGAGTATGTGTGTTTTTTAAAACACAATTCTGTCATAAGGCAAAAGTACGCCTGCTACGGCTAATTCAATTTTTATGAATAATTCGATGTAATTTTTACATCTTATGTTACCATTTAACTAAGTACTTTTAGTCCAGATTTTCAAATTTATAATACGCTCCTGAATCAGGATGGTTCATGTAAGATTATATTGTAGCTGAAGTGAGCTGGTCAAAATTTGTCGCAAGATAGATAACATATATGTAGACAAATAATATTTATGGCACGTACTAACGATTTGTAAATTTAGATGTAAAAAATTGGTGAAATATGAATTCACGACGACGGACGTGATTCAAGTGACGAGACGTTTACTACAATTGTATTTACTTATAAACACGGGGTGCTGATCACTGAAATCGTAAAACTCATTGTGTCCTCATGAACGACTTCGACTGCAGTGTTGTCCTAGAGTTTGTCACACTTAGAAATAATTTTTTTTCTCCAAATTTATGTGAGACTACCACATACATTTGTTGAATAAAAAATATGAACCTTTTAAATCAGACTCAATTGGCGAAGGTATCGTGAAACATACATATACAAAAAATGAAAATAAATAACATGCAGTCGAATTGTGAACCTACTCCTTTTTTCAAGTTGGCTAGTAAAAAGATGCTAAAACAATGTAAAGAAAAAGATAGCTGTTATACATATGTATCGCCATATATTTTATGCGTGTACAGCTACTGTACATAGCTACTAACGTATAAAGCTGCATAACTTGTGCCAATTTTTTACTTAGAATAACTGTATAAGCCCTGATACAGCCTTTATATAGGCAGAAAATACAACCTTTAGTATAAAAACGAATTTCAGTACAGCTCGTATATAGCTTGCATGCTGCTTGGGTAGTGAGGGTACCCTCTTGTCGCAACGCAAGCAGTTTTTAAATAGTTTGTTAGATCCCTTGTTGTTGATAAACCAACAAAATATATTAAAATTAAGCAATTTATATAACTTTCAAGGAAAGGCGGGGCTATGTCGTTAATAATAGAGAGTAAATTTAGAGGGCGTTTCCCGCCCTGCAGACGGGGTTAACAACCCTTGTTAAACACCGTGGAAGCAAACTAGTTTCATTTTCTGCTACAATGACTAGTGCATATTTATGTTTTCCTCTTTCTTTCGCAGAAACTAATTTCAAAGCAAATAGAAAGAAACGCGATGCTCCATTTTTTTACGGAAAGCAATTTGACATAAGTACGTATTTATTTTATTTATTATTTTCTAGCTCATGAAATGTCTCTCTAATCTAATTCAAAGAAACGGGATTATGTATAATATTGTTACGAGCTTAGGGTTCGTGACAATAAAAATTGCCGATAAAATTACCTAAATTAACACTTTAATGTACTTTATACAAATTAAAGTAAAAAACACTAATAATTAAACACACTAATTCACTTAATTTCACTCCGAAGCTTCGCTTGTGTCGCCGAGTTAAACTCTGTCCCCCGATCGCATATTGCAGCGCCTATTTATTTAAATTAGCAAAGAAACATCCCGAATCTTCAGGTAAATGCGCGCAAAGGGACGAGTTTGCGAGTATAGATTTTCTAGAAACTTAGTTCTTCGGGTGGCGCTGTGGGTCGAAAGATCTGTGATGTCATTCTTTACACGCTCTACTCGCTCTCGTTCCTGACACTAGATGGCGCTAGTATATCGTCGATTGGAGCGCGTAACACTGCCCCCTCCTAAGACATGCTCGTCCCGAGCATTATCGGTCCCATGATAACGCGCCAAGCGATCCACATGGACGATCTTAGGAGTCCCTCTTACGCCTTTCTGTAACGGCTCCACAATGTCAAGGGCTGTCCTATCCCGTAGTGCACCAATATTGTACAATTTCGGTGCTCCTCTACTACGTGTCTGAGGTCCCCGCACAGCCGCACAACTTGTACATGTACGACACCAATCCTCGACATCGTCACGATAATGGACCCAGTAAAACTGTTCTCGGACCTTCAGCAGAGTTCGTTTAACTCCCAGGTGGACTCTTGAACGACCATTATGGCACAGCTGTAGAACATTCGGCACTTTAGCTTTAGAGACAACCATTTGCAAACGACAGCTGTCTCCTCGACCATTGTCCCATTTACGGCACAGGACTCCATCCTGAAGCAGCAAGCTGTCCCATTGGGCCCAATAGCTTTTCGTGGTTGAACTCATCGCTGAGACGTCCCTCCACTTAGGCTTGGTAGCACGGGCCTTCATCCATCCCAGAATCGGCTTGATGTCCGGATCTTCCTGCTGTGCATGTCGTAGGCTGTCCCTCCACCCGTTGCTGAGGTGGTCTGTCCTGAGCATCCTCACGGATACCACTTCCTTACTCTCTTGCCTACCACAATGGTTGCAATCTTCAGGAAAAGGTCTTCTTGACAATGCATCTGCGTTGCCGTGAGATTTCCCGCTGCAGTGTCTAATAGAAAAGTCGTATTCCTGCTGCTGCTGGGCGGTGCTGTTAGCTGCACTTCCTTTCTGAGACCGTTCACCTTCCCTTCCTAGGGTGTGCTTAGGGCAGCTGGACCGAAGATGGCCCCTTTCCCCACAGCCATAGCACCTAGGGCTGTATCTTTTATTGTGGTCGCGAACCGTAACTGCTGTAACCTCCCTAGCGTGAGGTGAACGATGATCCTGTCGCCGCCAGGCAGTGCCTTTAGCTGCACTACCCTCTCGAGATCGATCAACTCTCCTTTCCACGGTTCGCTTAGGGCAGCTGGATCGAAGATGGCCCCTATCCCCACAGCCATAGCACCTAGGGCTGTATCCTTTGTTGCGGTCGCGAACTGTAGCTGCTGCAACCTCTCTGACGCGATGGGAACGATGATCCTGCCGCACGGCTTCCACTTCCAGTGCATGGGCCAAGGCGTCCTTAAGCGTCTCGTGGTGCCCGAGCCTCACAGCAGCTCTGACTTCCAGGTCGCGGATGCCGTCGATGAATGTTTGCACCAGGTTCCCTCCAATGAGCGCAGGTACAGACTGGTATGCTTTACGAACCATCTTCTCCACCTCAAGGGCCCACTGCTGCAGGTTTTCGTTGCTGCGCTGCACACGATCTTTAAGCTGTGCACGAAAGACGTGTTCCAGGTGAGCGTCGCCATATCTCGCCTCCAATGCCTCAAGGAGTTGCTCATAAGTCACTTCCTCACCGAGAGCTTCCAGAACTGTTAAGGCCTGGTCGCGCAGGCCTAGTGTGAGAGCAGTCATGGCCTGGCTTTTATTCCAGCCGTTCGCCTTCATAACAGCCTCGAACTGGATCTTGTAGGCTGACCAGGAAGAGGTACCATCGAACGGCGGCACTTTGAATCCACGTAGCGAAGGTGTTGTAACTACTACGGGAGCTGTTGTTCCATCACCCAGTTTGAGGTCGTCCAGTGTTTTCTTCACATCAGCCACCACGTAATCAACCCGATTGTTCACTTGGTCGATTTGGGTTTTAGCTTCCTTGATTTGGGTTTCAGCTTCCGACAGGCGGTTGTCATGTTGAGCAACCCTATCCTTCACCTCCTTTATCTCTTTCCCAAAGGTAGCATGAAGGTCCTTAATGAGGAGCATCTGCTCTTCCGACCGACGGGCCTGTTCCTCCTGTCCGCTCTGCAGCTGCTCTTTCAACTGACGGACCTGTTCCTCCTGTCCGCTCTGCAGCTGCTCTTTCAACTGACGGACCTGTTCCTCCTGTCCGCTCTGCAGCTGCTCTTTCAACTGACGGACCTGTTCCTCCTGTCGGCGGCTCTGTTCGTCCTGTCTGCCCCGCAGCTGTTCTTCCAACCGACGGACCTGTTCCTCCTGTCGGCGAGCCTGCTCCTGCAGCATCACTATCAGAGTACCTAAGTCAGGTGCCACAGACGTAGAAGCTGCTGACGGGCCGGCTTCCGTGGCCTGCGGCTGGCCCTCAGACATCTGCGGCGTTGCACCACCAAATCTCCTCTGGTCCGTCTCCTGCTGGCGTTGACTTCGGGTACGGACACCCTCCGTTTCCTCCTTAGGTAAAATCGGCATTATTTTATCCCACTTCTGACACCAATTGTTACGAGCTTAGGGTTCGTGACAATAAAAATTGCCGATAAAATTACCTAAATTAACACTTTAATGTACTTTATACAAATTAAAGTAAAAAAACACTAATAATTAAACACACTAATTCACTTAATTTCACTCCGAAGCTTCGCTTGTGTCGCCGAGTTAAACTCTGTCCCCCGATCGCATATTGCAGCGCCTATTTATTTAAATTAGCAAAGAAACATCCCGAATCTTCAGGTAAATGCGCGCAAAGGGACGAGTTTGCGAGTATAGATTTTCTAGAAACTTAGTTCTTCGGGTGGCGCTGTGGGTCGAAAGATCTGTGATGTCATTCTTTACACGCTCTACTCGCTCTCGTTCCTGACACTAGATGGCGCTAGTATATCGTCGATTGGAGCGCGTAACAATATATAACGGGGCTATTTTTACCGTGTATATTTTTTATATATAGTTTGTTCGGAAGGTCTGAATCGATTTAAATTATCTTTTTAATCTAAGCTATACTATAGGGGCGTTCCCATATAAATGTTAAGAAAAAAACCACTCTGAAGGGTAGAAAAACAAGCTATGAAGTTTTTATTGTAACTTATTTAATGGATGAGCCGTGGTAGCTCAGATGGTTAGCGCTCGCTGTAAATTTCACAGTATGCGAGCAACCCAGGTTTGATCCCCGCCGGCACCAATGGAATTGTTAATAGTAATTTTTATTGCTGATTTACCATGTGTTTGGCGGTGAAGGAAAATATCGTGAGGAAACCTGCATGTTTGAGATACAAGAAAAACTTATTTCGAAGATATATGAAGTTCGTCAACACGAATTGGGGCAGTGCGGTGTACATTCCTTTGCCCTAAAAAACTTTCAGAAATGAGAGGAGGCCTGTGCCCAACAGTGAGGAGGCCTGTGCCCAACAGTGGGACGTATATAGACTATAACTTAATGTAACTTATTAAACCTTAAACTTGTGATATTCCTTATTCCATTCAAAGGGTACAATAATTTAACTGAAAAATAAATAACCCCTCTTCATAAACAAAAAAAAAAATATAATTTCTACCCACTCGAATGTCGAGGTCATATTGGCCAATATGGCGCATTTGTCGAGCACTTTCCGAAGTACTAAGTATATATATATATATATATATATATATATATATATAATATATATATATATATATATATATATATATATATATATATATACTAAGTGAGTATATTAAAATCATATATCAATGGAAACGATATTAAATAAGCTGACAAATGCGCATATTATTTGAGACGCCAGAATATGGCGTTTGGACAGACGAGGGGCTACATACTAGCTTACGAACGGCTTTAATTCTTCGATACATTATATCTTAGTACTGACTTTAGAAGCTATTTTGTGTATTTTTTTTGTTTTTGATGGCAGTTTTACTTTTTTTAAAAGTTTAATTATTAATAAAACCTAAGTAAGCTCTTATACAAAATATAATACACATCATGCTTTTCTCGTAGCATTGCTCACGACTTTACTTTACCAACAACATTAGTGTTTCATGCCAAAATTCGGAATCACTTCGTTGTCCGTCAGTCAATAGATATACTTTCCAGAAGCTGAATAAAAATAGTACAATGTTAATATTTATTTTCCGACAGTAAACCGTCAATAATATATTCAGAATATGAATGTAACCTAGCCCGTAGCGTCTGTGAGTGTCTTAAGAAGCGACAGAGGAAAACCAACCAGGAGCCGAGCATCAGTGTCTTACTAAAAAAACTACATTGAATGTGAAAAATTGCGGTAGCCAATCCACACGCCAGGCGTGGCAACTATAGTATATAATTTGGTGTAGTCTCATTACCATATTTCCACTATCCCATATCGTTCTGTGGGTGTCGTAATAAGTGACAGAGCAGAGACAGACCAGGGGCTGGGTAGAAGTGTTTTCCTTATAAAAACCAGAAAATAAAAAAACTGTGGTTGCTTTTGATAAACTGTAATAAATGAATAAAAAAACATTGACAGTGTATATATGATTCAGATTCCTAAAAGGTTTATAAATTTAATATTTCTTTTATCATCTAAATCTGTTTGTTTTCTTTCCTAATTTTGTTAACTTTAATTATAATGTTTCTCTCTATATATTCAATCACGGTAATATGGTTTACTAAGGATATATCAGATAAAAGTGGAATTAGTAAAGGCAAGTAGGTAATAATTCATTTCAGGCCTGTTGGCATCTAAATGCGAGGCAGTGCCCAGCGTCCGTGAAATTGGCCGCACATATTTTAAAAACATTTTAGCAATCGTCGACGCTTCATTTTTCGAAAACTCAATTAACTCCAACATCATTTACTTTTTTCCGTTTTTTGTTGATAAGTATATTTTCCTCCTTTTATCAACGTTGTTAATTGCATAAAAGTACGTAAAGATTGTTAATTTATTTTGCTTTGTGTGTGTGAAATATTTTGAGCAAATTTGAACAGTAAATTAAAGCAATCACGTGCTTTCTATATATTTTAAGTTTAAAATTTATTTGCATAAAATTAAAATAAATTATACATATATATTACTAAAATAAAACAGCAAATATGTATTATAGCAACACTACCCAGGTGTGACAACGCATATAAAGTCTTCTTTTTAGGTTTTTTTCACTCAACACATCGTGTTGAGTGAAAAAAACCTAAAAAGACGTCAAATTATCACCACTCCTTGGGTTGACTGGTAGAGAATGCTTTAAGGCATTAAGTCCGCCCTTTGTATTCTTTTGTTTAAGGATGCAATAAAGAATAAAATAAATAAATAAATAATCGGATAGAAGTAGAGTCGCCATTAAGCAGGACAAAGCAAAGCAATTGGTTCAAATGTGTGGTATTTCGATAACAAGGGGTAGAGATCTGCCAAATATCAGGTTTAGTAATGATAAAGGGGGGATTGAAGAATTAATATCATTCCTGCGCAATCTCTTTAAAAAATATAACTTATAGTTTATTGACAAGCTGCCTACTTTGCGTCGAACTTGATGCTGGCAAAGGAGACTTGCTTAACTACATGATTCGTGTTAATCCTACCCACACTCTTCAAAATATACCTAAATATATATATTGTTTACTTTGCGCCCTAATACGAGATTAGCTACGGCGAATACGCATTCGAATTTTGATTCTCAATCTAGGTTTAATGTGCAATGCAATGAACGTTTATTACGATGTTTTGATTTTTTATTATAATATTACTGAACCAATCAATTCAATTCCGCCTAAATATTGCTTAAACTGGCAGCAATTAATTATTAACTTAATAACTGATGATGTTTAATTTAAGAAAACTTTGCATATGCTACATAACTTGATGATTTAAATTAAACTATGATTGCAGTAGTAGCACGTAAAAACGCTTCGAACATAAATATGTAAAGATTTTGTAAGCCTAGGGCGTAACTTGCATAGTAAATCGTTATACTGTTATTTGCTTACATGTAGAATAATACAATAATGAAATCTGCATATATGATAATGTTTAATTAATGCTTTGTTGAGCCACTAATAAATAATTTTCTTTCTTAATATCTTTTGTTTTGTAAGAATAAAAGCTCAAACAATTTTACTCTTTTTACTTGACAGCAGCGGAGCTCAAAAGAAAGTGATATGTTTTTGGCTGATACAGCACACAACATATAAACTAGTCGACAGGTTTTCATAAATAAATGATACTAAGTCGTGACATCTCAGAGGTTAAGAACTCGCTGCTTTAATGAACACCAAAGAAGAGCAAAAACGTAAAATAAACAAATATTTTTATTTCTTTTGGACAATCTAAAACATAGAAATAAAAAAGTTATAAAAATTGTCACAATAATAATATTATAATGATTTCTTGTATTTACGCGAGCACTATACATTGATTAAAACTACTTTTACGGATTTTATCGAAAAACCTACTTACTTACTTACTTACTTATCGTATCACGCACAATCCCTAACGGGGTAGCCAGAGAGAACAGATCGCCAAGTGTCACGATCCTTACATACCTCTTTCGCTTCTTTCAGGTTCATTAACTTCTTCATACATGCACGTCTAGGTATCCGAGTACTCTTGACCCTCCCCTCTTCGAGCAATTTGCTCACATGGTCTTCGAAAGTTAGTCTCGGTCTACCTCGACACCTTTTAATATTTACTTTCGCTCTATATATTTTCTTCACCATTCGGTCTTCACTCATTCGTTCAACGTATTAAACCATTGGAGTACGCCCCTATCAATTTTTGTGATAAGGTCATCTTTCAATCCTGCCATATTGCGAATCTCTTCGTTTCGCTTTCGGTCGGCTATGGTAACACCACACATTTTACGAAGAGATCGCATCTCCACTGCATTCAACTTGCTTTTATGCTTCTTTTGGCATACCCAAGTTTCGCTGCCATATAACAAAGTCGTTACTAACACTGCGTTATGTATTGCAAGGCGTGTACTCTTCACCACGCCTTGCCTTTTTATTAATGCATTCAGGGCACCATTGACTTTGTTTCCGGCAGCGACACGCCTATCCACATCTAAATCACATCTTCCATCCCGGCTGAAAGCGCTCCCCAAACATACAATTTCATTTACCTGTTCTAGACATTCCTGATTTACCCATATTTCACATTTCGTTCTCTCTTCGTCCTTTTCAAATACCAGAACCTTAGTTTTATTAGCATTCAAACGGAGACCTTCAATTTCACATTCCTCTTTCATACACGTGACTAATGCCTGCAGTTCTGCTTCTGATGGTGCAATAAGCACTGCACCATCAGCATACAGCAGACAATTAACTTTTATGTCACCCAATTTCACACCCAAACAGCTATCTTTCAGCTTCTGTAAACAGCTGTCGAGATACAGTATGAACAGCCAGGAAGACATGACACAACCCTGTTTTACGCCCGCTTGGACGCTAAACATGGGTGACAGGTCATGCCCTACCCGCACACAGGCTTTACAGTCATAGTAAAGTGACTGCACAGCCCTTAACAATCGACCATCCACACCATATCCCGGCAACAGTTCCCAAATTTTCTTCCTTATAACCTTATCAAATGCTTTCTCCAGATCCACAAAAGCACAGAAAATCCTCTGGTTAACACTCAGAAGCTTCTCCGTGATCATGCGGAGAGAAAACATTTGATCCGTGCATCCTCTTCCAGGTCTAAATCCGCATTGTGCCTCCCATAAGAATCTTTCCGATTTCTCTTGCATCCTGCGTGTCAAAACCTTCGAATAAACTTTACTTGCTAAACTGGTCAAGCTGATCGCCCGATAGCACCCGCAGTCAAAATGCGAACCTTTACCTTTATATAAAGGCACAATGACCGCGGATCGCCAATCATCCGGGACATCTCCCGTCCGCCAGCACAAATTGCACAGCAGATGAAAGCTGTCCCAGACGCGAGGCCCACCGTACTTGACCATTTCAGCAGTAACTCTGTCTAGTCCCGCAGCCTTACCACATTTCAAACTTCGAATCGCACGTTCAATCTCTTTCATGCTGATGACCTCAGTGTCATCGAGGTCCGTGTCTGGCGTGCCAGTCACGGCGTCACCCCCGCATACATTTCTCTATAAAATTCACTCCATCGCTGCATGACGTCCGATTTTTCTGAGAGGACGTCATTGGTTCTCGAAAGCACTTTGTTCATTCTTAAAGCTGTCGCACCATTCCGGGACCTTCCAACCTCTTTCCAGAAGATTTTGGAGTTTTCCCTAAAGTTGTGCGACAACCTCTCGTCCGCTTCTATTCTACACCTTTCACGTACTTCCTCAATCAATGTTTTCGCATGAACTTTCTGCAGCTTATATCTTTCTTTCATCTTCTCTCTCATATGCTCATCGTTACTAGAAGCTAAGTAGTCTAACCATGCTTTTTTCTTCTTTTTTACAGCTTCTTTCACTTCATCATTCCACCATGCATCTCTTCTTTTACTACTACCTCTTTTTGTCGTACCACATACTTCTTCCGCTGCACTTACCATTCCATCCCTAAGGTTCTGCCATGTTCTCTCCACACATTCTTTCCTGCCATCGATGGTGTCAAGCTTTTCGGCTACCCTCGTGTGATATTTGTCCCTAGTATCCGCTTCCTGAAGCTTCCAGCTTCGGATGCGACAAAAATTATTTTCACAAAAAAAAAATATAAAAATAATTTTAAAAAAAACGCGATGAAATCCGTAAAAGTAGTTTTAATCAATAATATTATAACCAAAAATATATACTTTAACCTATAACTAGCAGACAACAACATGTCAGTACTGGTTTTCTACAGTAAGTTTGCTTGTTAATTTAGATATATGGGAGCCCCGTTAAGGCTTCGCATTAACTGTGATTTCTAGATAACAGTAGCTTTAATAGGATGAATCTTATTAAATCTACTGTTGTCTCGTGTCACTAATCAAAAAAAAAATCCTAGAGCAGCGACCATAAAACGTAATAAGAAGTAGTTAAAGAAAGAAGGAAAAAAAATTTGGGAAAAAATGATAAATGAATGGGATAAAAATGATAGGATACCATCGCAATAATATCGGTTAAGATTTGCTTTCGGATCGTTACTCACACTTGTGTGTGGCTTCAAGGATGATGTGTACAGCTACCCATAGAACCTCTTGTTCTTACTCAAAATCTCAGTTGGCATGGAAACGATGCTGCTATATTTGATCTTCAGCTTTAACAGTTGGCTCTTTCTGGCAGACAGATCTCTGGCAAAAACTTTGGGTCCCCGGTTCCGCTCGATCGCTCCTTCAAATATAGTTGTATTGAAGTTGCGTAAGTCCCGCCACATGCATTTGGAGATCTGTTCAACCCGCTCGCCAAGCGTGGCAAATATGGCAATATACCCCCCATGATGAGATTTACGAAGAGACGATCCCAGTCCCCGGCGCCTCCGCTATTTCTGCCTACGGTGGTGATCACGGTAACTTGACATCAAAATAAATAAAATCCATATATCTGTAGTCAACATATTGGTTATTGCAAATATTATATATAATTTAAATAATATATATTTTATTGTTATATAAATATTTCGATTTATATATAGTTTTGAGTTAGCTTACTTCATCAGAACAACGAAAGAGAATGACAAAGATAAAAGAAACAAAATTAAATACAACGAAATAATTAATCAAGCACGCTCCCTTCACTCTCGAACAGGCTGAACCAATTTCACACAATAACACACAGCATATTCATAAACCCTTTTGGGAACGAATAGATTGTTTTGTTTGACTCTGTTATTAATTCATCGGGTTCTTTATGAAGAATGAAGCACAAAGTATCACCCGTGATGCTGATTGGATTTTAGTGAACTGTTTTTATTTACACGTTTGTTTAAGCGGACGAGTTAAACTGCCTTTTGATTTTTTATTATGGGCAATATTTGAAATTGAATGTGCATGATGCCTTTTCATTTTGTACAGTATTTCATAAATGTCTGCAAATATTGAGTTGTTCGCGTCTGCTACGAATTGAGTTTGTTTCAAAATAGTTTTGTAAACGATTATTACTCCCATTGAAAGCTTCCAAGCAATCTGTAATTTTACACAATTGCATAATAAATGGCTCTAAATGTAAAAACGTGGAAAGAGTCAAAATAAAATATGTTTTACAAAGCTATAAAAAGTCTTTGGTTTTATAAATTACATTTTTTATTTTCTGAGTAAGAAAAAAGGGAAATAAGTCATTAAAAGTGCCGGCGAAGCGTAGGAATAAAGCATAGTTGAGTAAAACTGGTCGAATACTGCTGAAGCGGCTTCTTATCGAAAACTTGAAACTAGTATGATATCTATCCAGAGAACATTTATTAAAGTTTTCTTGCCTTTATCGAGTCCAAACGTGAATTTTGTTTAGGTGTTGCCGATTGCAGAATCTCAGAGATATATTATTAGTTGTCTGTAACAATAACGTTTTCATATATTCGTGTCCAGTTTCACTTCTAACCGACGATGGATTTAAATTTAATTCATACTGAAGATTGTTATTTTAATTTAATTTATTTTAACAATTGTAACAAGGCCAATATAAAATACAGCTGTGCTATAAAAAATAAAAACATTTAATTTTTAATAGCGCAGTGGTTATATATATACGTAGTCAAATCACGATGCACCTGCATTGTTGATACAGCACGAATATGTCGGCTCGACCGGGAGGAAGCGGGACCACGCCCTCATAGAATACCAGCATGAGTGGCAGCGTAATGCTACTGTGTTTCGTTTAGTGTCTTAAGAGAACCGACGACGAAGAGTGGGCCTGACGGAATCCCCCCAATTGTGCTGAGGACGTGTGCTCCAGAGTTGGCACCGGTTTTAACGCGTCTTTTCCGGTACTCCTACTCCCTAGGCGTAGTCCCAAAATCATGGAAGACGGCTTACGTTAACCCGATCCCTAAAAAAGGCGACCGCTCTGACCCATCCAACTACCGGCCAATCGCCATCACCTCCTTGTTCTTCAAAACAATGGAGTCCATTGTAAGCTGCCAGCTCATGAGGTATCTTGAAGATCATCAGCTGATTAGTGACCGCCAATACGGTTTTCGCCGTGGTCGGTCAGCTGGTGATCTTCTGGTCTACCTAACTCACAGATGGGCGGAGGCAGTAGAGTTCAAGGGGGAGGCATTGGCCGTTAGTTTGGACATTGCGAAGGCCTTCGATCGGGTTTGGCACAAAGCGCTTCTTTGGAAGCTCCCTTCCTATGGGCTTCCCGCGAAATTGTGCGATTGGATCACCAGCTTTCTTGCAGATCGGAGCATCAAGGTCGTTGTAGACGGTGCAAGCTTCGATTGCAAGCCTATTAATGCTGGTGTTCCACAGGGCTGCGTGCTATCGCCAACGCTGTTTCTTCTGCATATCAATGATATGTTGCATACCCGTAACATTCATTGCTATGCAGATGACAGCACTGGTGATGCTCTTTACACCGGCCGAGCCAATATTTCTCGGGAAAACGTCTCCGAGTGCCAGGAAGAACTTGTATCTGAAGTCGAGTCTTTGCTGAATAGAGTCTCGGATTGGGGACGACTAAATCTAGTCCAGTTTAACCCCCAGAAGACACAAGTTTGCGCGTTAACCGCTAAAAAGAACCCCTTTGTCGTATCCCCTCAGTTTCAAGGCACTCCCCTTGTTGCCTCAGCCAGTATCGGATTCCTCAGCGTCGACATATCGAGTGACGTGCAGTTTCGTTGTCACTTGGAAAGGAAGGCCAAATTGGCCTCTAAAAAGCTTGGCGTGCTCAGCAGAATGGGACAGTATTTCATGCCGGCACACCGCCTGCAACTTTACAAGGCGCAGGTTCGGCCACACATGGAATACTGTTCCCATCTCTGGGCTGGGGCTCCCCAGTACCAGTTCCTTCCACTTGACCACATCCAGCGCAGACCGACTCGAATCGTCGACGACCGAGTGCTTTCCGATCGGCTCGATTCACTGGCGCTGCGAAGAGATGTTGCATCTCTTTGCGTATTTTATCGCATCTATCACGGGGAGTGCTCTGAGGAATTGTTCGGATTAATCCCAGCCGCCAAATTTCGTGAACGCACTACACGGCAAACGTCCCGATACCATCCACACCATCTGGATGCTTGGCGGTCCACCACTGTACGTTTCACAAGGAGTTTTCTTCCACGCACAACCTCTCTGTGGAACAGTTTACCACCGGCGATTTTTCCGGACCGATACGACATGGGGACCTTCAAGAAAAGAGCTTACTTCTTTCTAAAGGGCCGGCAACGCACTCGCAGTTCTCCTGGTGTTGCGGTTAATCATGGGCGGCGGTAGTCACTTAACATCAGGTGAGCCGCATGCTCGTTTGCCCCTTCTTCTATAAAAAAGAATGTCTAGAACAGGTAAATGAAATTGTATACTTGGGGAGTGCTTTCAGCCGGGATGGAAGATGTGATTTAGATGTGGATAGGCGTGTCGCTGCCGGAAACAAAGTCAATGGTGCCCTGAATGCATTAATAAAAAGGCAAGGCGTGGTGAAGAGTGCACGCCTTGCAATACATAACGCAGTGTTGGTACCGACTTTGTTATATGGCAGCGAAACCTGGGTATGCCAGAAGAAGCATAAAAGCAAGTTGAATGCAGTGGAGATGCGATCTCTTCGTAAAATGTGTGGCGTTACCATAGCCGACCGAAAGCGAAACGAAGAGATTCGCAATATGGCAGGATTGAAAGATGACCTTATCACAAAAATTGATAGGGGCGTACTCCAATGGTTTGGACACGTTGAACGAATGAGTGAAGACCGAATGGTGAAGAAAATATATAGAGCGAAAGTAAATATTAAAAGGTGTCGAGGTAGACCGAGACTAACTTTCGAAGACCATGTGAGCAAATTGCTCGAAGAGGGGAGGGTCTAGAGTACTCCGATACCTAGACGTGCATGTATGAAGAAGTTAATGAACCTGAAAGAAGCGAAAGAGGTATGTAAGGATCGTGACACTTGGCGATCTGTTCTCTCTGGCTACCCCGTTAGGGATTGTGCGTGACGATAAGTAAGTAAGTAAGTAAGTTCTATAAAAAAGACTCCTTTTTTAGTGATATTAAGTCATTTCATCTTAGTCCTCAGCGCTGAAAACAAATTAGCCCTTGGATTCTAAACGGATAATAGATTGAATAAACCTATTTTTTTACGGATTTCACTTATTTAAAATCCTAACGTTCCCAGCGTATTTTTTTTAAAGGTTTTTTTTAATTCATTACTTTTGGTCCAATCTACGCAGAATGAGCTTACTGTGTCTTGAAGTCTTGCGGTGCTATACTTGCGTTTAGTATTAATTCGCTAAAAAGAACCTCTCTGTCGTGTCTTCTCAATTTCAGGGAACTCCCCTAAATGTTCAGCCAGCATCAGAATCCTCGTCATCGACATCTCGAATGACCTACAGTTCCGCGGTCACTTGGAAGGAAAGACCAAATTGGTCTCTAAAAAGCTAGGCGTTCTTTGTAGAGCGGTGTACTATTTCATGCCGGTATATCACTTGCAACTTTACAAGACTCAGGGCTTCACGTGGAGTACTATTCTCATCTCTGGGCATTCAGCGAAAAGCGGTTTGAATCGTCGACGACCGAGTTCTTTCTGATCGACTCGATTCACTAGCGCTGCGAAGAGATGTTGCATCCCCATGAATTTTCTATCGCATTTATCACGGGGAGTGCTCAGAGGAATTATTCGGATTAATTCCAGCCACCATATTCCACCAATGCACATCGCGACAAATATCGCGATTTCCTGTGCAATTTAATTGGAGTTTTACTTATCGCATAATTTATTTATGGAATCGTTTACTTCCAGTGAATTTTCTGAATAGGAATTAGGCAAAGAAACGCTGGCAACCTACCTGCCATTTTTTTTGGTTGCAGTCTTTCGTGGGCGGTGGTCGACACTTTCCATCAGGCGAGCCTCATGCTCGTTTGCCCGAACTTCAATAAAAATCCAGGATCCCAAGCAGGTGTTAGTATCTAACCTCCTTCTCTATTAAAATTAGGATGTTTTTTAATTTCAAAATGTTCACTCATGAATCGACGTTCTTTCGCGAGGATTTGTAGTATATCAAATCTGATGTAATCGCGGGGGCTGTCTAGGATATGATCACAAACTGCAGCCTTCCTGCGGCGTTGGTGCTTAAGGTCAGCCACATCTTATTCTGCGTTTTATTGATCTTTTTGTGTGACCAATATAAGAAAGACCACATTCGCAATAAAGCTTGTACACTCCTGCATCTTGTGGAGGAATATTTTACTTGACGGATTCTAAGAACTGACTAATCTTCTTCAGCGGCTTGTGGAATGTTCTAAAAGAAGTTCGCTTTAAGATGTAGCCAATCTTGTTTGAGACTCCTCTGAAATATGGTCGTACAGCTGATAGATGAGATGTATATGGTTCACGCCATTTGTTTTCCAACAGGGGAACTGCAAGCTTATTTGTTATCCTAACTTCTTCTTCCACTTCTATATAACCGTTGATGAGTACGCTGTGTGTGTGATTGATTGTGGTTATTACGTTTTTTATAGGAGAGGGGGCAAATTAGCATATGGCTCATGGTGGATGGTAAGTAATTACGGCTGCCCATGAACGAACTGCAACACCAGGGGAATTGAAGATGCGCTGCCGGTCTTTTAAAATGAATAGGCTCATCGGTCCGAAAAAATCTCTGGTTGTATTTGATTCCACAAGGAAGTAGTGTGAGGCAGAAAAAATCTTTTAAATCGCACAGTGGTGAACCGCCAGTCATCCAGAAGATATGGATGTTATCGCGAGTTTTGTCGCGATGTACAATGGAGAACGAAAGGCTGTCTGCCATGATTTCGAGACTACGCCTAGGGAGTAGGAGTACCGGAAAAGACGCGTTAAAATCGGTGCCAACTCCGGAGCACACGTCTTCAGCACAATAGGAGAGATGCCATCAGGCCCCCTCGACTTGTTGACGTCCAAGGAGAGAAGTGCTTTGCACACCGAGCGTTGGGTAAACAGCACATCCTGCATGGAGCACTTACACTGCGGGATGATCGGCGGTGTGTTTCCTTCGTCATCAAGAGTCAAGTTTGACGCAAAGAGAGAGCTCAGTAGATCAGTCAGTGAGTCGTCCTCCCTGTGCGAAAATTCCCTTAGACAGCTTTGGCGAGAGACCAGAACGCAGGTGTTCCCAAAGGAAGACAAACTAGTTTCTCGCCAATTCTGCCGATGTGCTCTGACTTCGCCTTGACAATTACACTTTTGAAGGAGCTGGAAGCAGAATTATACTTTTTTAAGAGCACTGGTATTTGCATCTCGAGATGATCGATCCCAGGCCTGGTAGCAGTAATGCAATTTTGCAAGAGCGACCAAACCATGGCTGGGTTCTGACTCCGATAGGTACCACAGCTGATGGAGTACAAAGTTCCATTCCCTGTAGCACCACATCAGCGACAGAATCAGCAACAACGCCGGGATCATCCGGCGAGAAGCAAACCTGCCTCCAAGGGTAGGATGCAAAAAAAATCGCATCCCGTCCCAATCAGTTGGTCTATAATGCCAAACACGGTGGCAACCTGCAGTACGCAACCGCGGTGGGAGCGTGAGTAGTACCGTACTCCGGATCAGACAATGGTCCGAGGAGGCAAGAGGGGCATCAACGGAGACCTGATATCTGTCCGGAAATATCACAAACAGATCTAACCACATGATCGGTTAAACGAGAACCAAGCCATTCAGCGTGGTGAGCGTTAAAATCACCAAGTATCACGATCTCCGCGGATGGGACCAGGGATCTGGGATATTCACAAAATATATTTGTTAAGTCGAAACGATGGTTCCTAGCAATGCAAGGTTACGTTGTGTGACGCTGTATTCATGCAATTAACAAATCATATTTCAGGACCTAAATGACTCATATTCACATTTGTGTTTGTCATTTGTTTTTTAAGTGCCATAAAAGAAAATCACAAAACCGGGGCCCAATAGGTAACATTCTAAAAACACTGCAAAAAGTCAGGATTTGATTTTGCCCAAAATCTTTTTCGGGATTTTAAAACTACAAATATTTTAGAGGCATATCAGAAATAAAGAGAGAACACACTTTCTTATCGGCATTTTGCTTAGTAGTGCAATACTTTTACGTCTTATATTAAAGGTGTTACTGAAGGCTAAACAATACTTTCCACAATGAACGTCACACTCTGCAGACAAATTCAACGTTGGAGCTCTTAGGCACAGTGTAGGAATGTAATGAGACTTCTCAGCGCTTCGATTGACCGCCTCTTCCATCTTTGGGTACAATTCACTTGATTTTATCCTTTTGCCCTTCCCTATCAAGTTATATGAAGGAAAAAAGGATAGAATTTGTAAAATATGTTTATTATGTACCCTAGTGAATAAGAAATATACGAGAGAAATATTCATTCATTTGTTCGATGAAAGACGAATATGACATATAATACACAAAATTTCTGTGTTTATGACATATTAAAATTCGTTATTAAAATGAGATGATCCTTTTTAGGGTTCCGTAGTCAACTAGGAACCCTTATAGTTTCGCCATGTCTGTCTGTCCGTCTGTCCGTCCTCGCTTAATCTCTGTGACCGTTAGCACTAGAAAGCCGAAATTTGGTACCAATATGTGTATCAATCACGCCAACAAAGTGGTAAAATAAAAATTGGAAAAAAATGTTTTATTAGGGTAGCCCCCCTATATGTAAAGTGGGAAGTGATTTTTTTTAAAATTTCAACCCTAACGTGTGATATATTGTCGGAAAGGTATTTAAAAATGAATAGGGGTTTACAAAAATCATTTTTTGATAATGTCAATAATTTCGGAAATAGTCGCTCCAAAAGTAAAAAAAACAATGTGTCCTCCCCCCCCTCTAACTTTTGCACCATAAGTTTAGAAAATATGAAAAAAATCTGAAAAGTAGAACTTTATAAGGACTTTCTAAGAAAATCATTTTGAACTTGGATGAAAACAACAGTACCCACTACCGGGAGCAGTTGCAGGAGCGCGGAGCGCTGCTGGAGCGCGAACATAATGGATACCCACCTTTAAACTCATAAGTGGGAACACTTATTGTGACGGACGGGAAACTACGGAACCCTATACCGGCCCGGCACGCTCTTGGCCGGTTTTTTATTGCTATATAAAGGTTTTAAATAGTTAAAAAAGTATAAATGCAGTTTCATAGCCACTCTGTGGGTCCAATGTATGTACATGGAGGTAAGATTACATGTTAAAATTAAATTCGAAAATAAATAAAAACATTAGAAGTTGAATAGATTTTACTAATTTTTGCCTATAAAATTGTCGTTTTGTTGAATTGGAGACTTTGTACTGTAATAGCTATCGCTTCACTTGGAATCCAAAATCTAAACAAATTTTATGATTTCAGATAATCTACAACTAATATGATTCGTTTCTTTGGAGTTTTCACTTTTTTGTAATCTAAATATGTTCCTGAGACATTTAAATGAACTAAAAAACGAGAAAGTTATATCTTATAATAAGGCTATAATCGACGTGTAATATGTTTTTTGAAACTTTACCTCCACACTAGGATTTTCTTCTGTATTGTGGGACCAGTTTACAAACCTAAATTCACGAAGACAAACATCCAGACATGGAACAATTACTGTAAGCCATACAAATACTTGTTCCGTGAGCGATTCGAACCCGCGGCCCTTAGCGCTGTAGCTTATGGATAAGCCAATGCGCCACGGAGCCCTCAGTAATATTTTTTTAATGTATGTTCACCGATTTTTCAGAAATAACTTAATAACTTAAACCTTTTTATTGTTTAAATATGTGTTGGTTACTTGCGCTAGACCAATATACTATTAAAATACAATTAAGTTAATGTTATACAATAGGGCAGAAATCAATTCGATGGAAGGTTTAATTGCTATTGTTAGGTTTCTATTTTACAGTTTGATAATAAGAAAATCACGATACAGAAAAAATCATTCTGGAATAGACTGAAAACACCACTCTCAAATATACGAACATATATTCATTAAACAGTCGTTTTAAATAACTTCAAAGAACGTAAACGCATTTTAAATATGAAAAAAGTTTACCGTACTAGCAGCATTACCAGACTCGGGGAACTCTACAGTTGCTAAAAAGTTTTAATTTTGTTTTGTTTAATATAAACTGCAGTAAATAATTATACATTAAAGGGTGGGCTAATAACGCCAACTGCCTCGCTTATAACTGCTGTCGAAATTAATAACGACTCTAGTGGTGTGTACATTTTTATTTAACTTTTATCGATGGACAGTTTATAGTATAAATTTGAAGCATATCTAATGATTTCTTATAGCGAATCCGTAAAAGCAGTTTCAATCAATTGAAGCATATCTTTTAAACATTATAGTTTAACAGCTAAGCTTACTGTTAAACTAAAATATTTACTACTGTTATAATATTTACTATTCAAGGGAAGGAAAGGGTTCTCATGAGAATATTTTTTTATTGTCAACCATTTTGCGTCATGTGCATCCTGCTGTCTGACAGACTAGGGTGTGAATAAAAACGCATCAAAATTTCGAACCCAAATGCTACAAACTTCCGATGAGGTGCGGACATGTTCGCAGTGGTAATGCAACATGCAAGCACGCCAGCGTGCCCTTCTTTGAAAATCCTTATGAATACTAGTGGACTAAAAATATTAATGAAAATAAACAAGTAGAAAAAATTAATAAAGACAAAATAAAAATAGTCTTTAGTATATTTTTGTTGCCTAAAGAGTATATATTTTTTATTCAAAAACTTTATCGTGTTTAATTTATTTATTTTTAAATTATAAATGACGTATCATCTATTTGTATATGTATTTGATTGCGGTTGCCAACTCTTAAAATTATTTAAAGTACGTAAATGATAACAAATAATTGGTATATAATAAAAACAAATGTGAATTTAATAATTTATTTTTGTATTATAAATGGCGTATCATCCATTATCACGGACATACGTTATATATATATATATATATATATATATATATATATATATATATATATATATATATATATATATATATATATGTGACATTATGATGTTATAATAAACATGGGTTCCTTCAGTCCTGAATTACAATTTTTGATGATATATTCTGGAATGGGATTTAATTTTATAATTAAGCGTTTCCAAACAGTGTTTGCACAGAGCCTTTGTATCTATTGAATGGGGATTTTCTTCAATTTTAATATAATCGCCTAATTTCATAAGAATAATATTTCTATCATCATATTTTTGTAAGATAATAAAATTTTGTAATATAAATCTGTTTGTCAATAAATAACATACAAATATATCTATAAATATAAAATTATAATAAATATTCATACATATGTTCCACTAATAAATAGTTACAATGAAAGATGCTGGGCTTATTGCATTAGAATTTATATTTATCATGAATAATTATTTTCATTTTACGGTCTTTTAAAAGACAGCATCTTCAAGATGTAGCTTATTATTGTCCTCACTATGTGCGACGTCGTCTATCGCAAAACTCATTAAAATTACACACAGGCACAAAAGGATAGGTACGTACTGTATACTCGTACATACTTGATGAAAACAACGCAGCTCGCCCTTTGCCCTGACAATTTGCTGCACTAATGAATTTCCATTTTTGAGTTACTCGCTAAATGCCAAATGAGAGACGTTTAAATTTAATAATTTGCCTAGTACTTTAATGTAACATACATTATTTCATTTTAAGTTGGTTTTAATAAATAAATGGAATTTTCTTCGAATAACCTAATTATACTATTAAATTATTAAGTATACCTACACATGTAGCACGACTGAAACAAAGGCTATAAATTGCAGAAAAATAAATTTAATACCCATGATACAAATCAGCAATAGAGTAGAACAGAGTAGAATAGAATAATTTTTATTCAATATAGATTACAAGTAATTCTTATTCGAAAAAAAATCCTCTGTCCTGGGAAGATCCAGCAAGAAACCCAACGGGACTTTTTTTAAATAAATTTTACAATGTCAAGCGTCACAAAATATTTACAAAATTTGTTGTAGAAACAGCTTGGAAGCGACCACCTCATTCCCAAGGGTTATTATCAACCATACGATCACAAACAATATGAGAAACACGTTTGTAATATCAATAATATCAAGTCAATAATACCAATTAGTCAATTCAAGCAACTAGGGATCCGCCCCAGCTTCACACGGGTGATTCCTGAAACTCGACAATAGTGCCATCGCAAAAAAAACGTCAAAATTTGTCAAGCCGTAAAAGGAGAGAATAATTATTAATACATGTACACCGGAATTTCATATAAAAAGATAGTGAAAGTGGCAATCATTTTTATAAAACGGGTATTTATTTTCAAGCGTTATAGTTATATGTCTAGTCACCGATTAACCGGGACAGTAACGAGTTTCGTGACACTATGAAACATCATTCGGGCTATAATTAACATGTACATTCGGGGCGTAGTAGGCGTAGTTTCGTATAATAGTTCACACGTCTGACAAAGCACCGGACGTAACTTAACTATACCTGATATTGTTGTTACAATTGCCGGTTATCTGGTCATGCTCGTTCATGTCATGAGCAATACGTTAATTTGGAGGATATTTATGAGTCTGATATGATCAAAAAACAATATTATCTTAAAAAGGATTTTAGCATCCACGTTTGGAAATTGTAATAATATCGTAGTATACTAGGAAGTAGCCCTAGTAGCTCAGCTTTTTCCTTACCCAAAAACCCTTTCAAAAACGGGAGGACGTCTGTGCCCAGAAATGGGACGTATATATGCTATAACTTTAACTTTTCATAGTAGTAGTGCGCTACTGGACTTTGATTTCTCCAGTGGTATTCTATAATGGTAATCACCACATTTTGTTTTGAACTAAGGGTAGCATAATGCAATTAATAAAATATATAAATTTCATTCAATTATTTTATTCTGATTATTTTTTAAAAACTATTAGAATAAAATAATTAAAAATTAATCCAAAATAATACATGAAAAGTAAGCAGGAGTTATTAAGTATTAACTAAATTTTAAACAAATCAAATAAATGAATTTAGATTCATTGAAGAACAGGCAATCGAAGTGAGGATATCCGCTGTAAGTTATAAAATATATTTCAATGTTATGTAAAATATATTATTACGATGTTATGTAAGAAGTATATTCAAGTATTTCATATAAATTATACGGTAGTAAAGCAATAGAACATGTAACCGTTATGAAAATTGTTGAACTGTGCAGCGTGCCTTTTCAAGAAGACAAATTACTCAGAAATCAATTTTGGGCAGTACAGTGCTCGGGCAATCGAATTGCGCCTCGCCCCGCCACGATATTGCGAACGTAATAAACTGCTCCACATCGAGATTATTTCCACTTGAACCAATATGCTCTGCGAGAAATCTTTGCCACCGTCGACATAGATAGCACGACATAAATTATTCTAGAATTTTATAAAGTATTTTTCATAAGAAAAAAATAAGTATCCAAACATCTGTAACAGATACTGACAGACGTGATACTGACTGCTTGTTTGTGACACTGGTTTCAATTCTTTTTATGACTTTTGTACAAGCGGGAACAATGAGATCGCATGATAATTATTACAATCTAAATGTTTAGATTTAAAATCAGATGTGTTGTTTTCTGTATTAAAGTGAAATTAGAACGTAAAAGAAATCTTTATAATAGCAATGATTAGCTACAAAGTTTTTGACTTTCGAGTATTATAATATCAGCTTACTTTGGTGGTCAAAACCGCCTTTTTATTTATTTTAAACTATAAAAATAATTACACCATAATCACATTGTTTGCGCCAAAGCGCATGTTTTGTAGACTATATTAGCTGGTAGTATTTCCATTTTATTATAGGAGGCTAGATTGGTGGCGTCATTATGCACGCCCAAAGAGGCGCGCTGGACGAAAAATGAGGAAAAGTAGGTGTATCTCCTTTCTTTCCTAGCATGAGCTGTTCTCATTTGTTGCCGCTCCTTCTCTACAACAGCTCACGCTCCTACCCTGGCCGGCTAAATATAGTAAATTAGGTCCTAGCAAGAGCACTTCCCAAACCGGCCACATGCCACTTCTGCCATCTTGTTTGGTTATAGGGAATCACGCATATACAGTCCATATACAGTTATTTTTTTTATAGGATAGGGTGACAAACGAGCACACAGTCCACCTGATGGTAAGTGGTTGCTGTGTCCCATAGATATCTACATCTATCCTCGATTACGAATCAAAATGCAGATGTGTTGTCACCCGTGAGGACTAAGATGGAATGCCTCGTTTCCAGTAAAAAGGGTCTCCGGTTCTCTACACTCACTATACGAAATACAGCAGCATTAAGCTACTATTTCACGCTGGTATTCTGTGAGAGCGTCCTTCCCCGGTCGAGCCGACCCATTCGTGCTACAACTATACTACAATTAGTTAATCTCGCATAATTGATTTGCTTTACCCAGGAATCGAACCCGAGACCTTATAGCTACACCATTTTCTGGTTCCTTCGAGCAGGATTCAAAGGGGCAGCCTGTGCCCACACCATTTTCTGATTTATTCGGGCCGGATTTAAGATTAGCACCCTAACGCCCCACCCACCACAAATGATGAGTTCAATTATTTTCAAATTATCTGACTTATTAAAAAATTTAAAATTCAAATTTATGTTCATATTAGAAAATATTTTTTCTCCAAGGAAAAATACTAAAATCACTATTTTTTCAATTTTTGACTAACATTTATGTTATTAAAGATAATAATTTAAATTGAAGTCAAAAATGGTATAGTTTACGTGCGTAGAAACTTTTATCCGGGGTGGGATCAGAGACAGATAAAATAAGTGACGCAAATATGAGTCTCTGAGAGATTACTACATATATGTACCATTTGCCGGAGAGACTATCGGTCCGTGGGGTCCACGTGAAGTTCCTGGACTGGTCGTCGCTGCTGGTGATGATGCTGGTTCTCTTCCCGCTTAACTGACTGTATAAACTTTGTGAATACCGGTTAGGTCTCGGGGTGATTCTTAATCGATAGATGTGGGAGTCTATGGGCCGCAGCATCCACTTACCACCAGGTGAACTGTGTGCTCGTTTGTCACCCTTACTCTATAAAAAAAACTAGAAATAACTTGGTAGCGATTACTGCAATCTGAGGATTATATAAATATATAATTGATATTATATAATTATATTTTATTTGAGGATATATAGTTTTTCTTTAACATTTTTATACTTGGCTTAAGACAATCCTTATTTATTTCTGGGATTTAGTTGAAAAATCGTGTGTTACATTGGGCCATGAATTAATAACTGACACTGTCAAGTCGAGTATTTGGTATGAACTTACCAAACATTACATTTTATAAATATCTTGATAGTCCATAGTTCAAACATAGATTTTCTAAATCTTTTGTATAAGACACTCGGATTTTAATCAAAAATTGATCTTATGGCCTCCTTCTGCAAAAAAATATTACATTTTTAAGCTGGTAATTGCATAGTGAATTGTTAAGTTCAATTTTACTTCCGATTTGTCACGTGCTTAGCGGCTTACGAAAACATCCTGTAGAAACATATCTGAAAATAAAATATTTCGAGGACATACGAATATGAAGTCCGGCAACTTGCGTTGGAGTGACCTGGCGGATTACAAAGATATTTAAATCTTTGGCGGGTTAACTGTTCCATAACTCTCTCAGGAATTAGAGGAGGAGTGAGTTCTTGCTCTGAAACGTGTACAGACGGTTTTTTTCTTCTATCGTTAGTAGGCTATTACATATGTTAAGCGGGCGATGAGTAATAGCATCTTATAAACAATTAAAAATAATAAAAAACGCACTTGCTAAAACGCCTGCCAGACATGGCAGCTATGGCAAATATCTCACCCATGTGGAAATATATTGGCACATTTATAATTTCCGAAGTTTCGGATGCTTAACAGCATTCATAGCCACGGAGGGGAATGAGGTGTTTGACGTCCCAATGTCAATGTAAAAATTATAAATTGCAAAAGAACTGAAGGACTCCCCTCAGTCCCTTCCGTGGCCATGGCTACTCGCACCTGAAATGTTAGGAATTAAATTGTTAAACGTAAAGCAAACGCGATAAAACCCGTAAAATTACGAAATACGGTCGAAAATAAATAGTATTCATTTTAATTGTATTTACTTCAGCAGTGGTAGCTTTTGGTAGGGCGTAACGATGACTAATAAATTCAACATTGAACTCGTTTTGTAAATACTGATAATCATAAAAAGGAGTGGAATTTAGAAATCTTTGTGAAGTTGTCGATATAAATCTTCAACTTGCTAAAATGCATCCGTTGTTCGGTGAAACCGTTATGAATATTTTAGTTTCGGGGTACAGGCTTGGCGCGTCCGTATTCAATGAGGCACTTGCGGTTCAAACTGAAGTATTTCATATTCTGCAATCTCTTTCAGTCCGCAGACAATGTGAAACGCGCGAGAACGCATCACTCAACGTCACAGCTAGACGTGTATTTTTGCATCCTTACAATACTTACTAGGGAGAGATAATTTCTATTGTTAGTGAGTATACGCAGGCGTAATGATGGTTTGCCGTGAAATTTACGCTTACTCATTGTTTTGATCTCATGTTTTCAGACTATTTTGACGTATTGAAAGCAAAATTCCAGACTCTTTTATGTGTTTATACTTTTAAAATGCATAGCTGGTGTCCTTAGACGTTTGAGCTACATAGTTGAAATGCAACAAAATTTTGTTATTGATTTTTTCAAACATTTTAATGCAAAGTGGAATGATGTTTACTTTATAATCAACTCTTATCAATATCGTAATTAAAACGTTACGTTTATAGCTTTTAAATATTAATATAGATTAAAAAAAAATGTATATTTTTCGTTATGAATGGTTAGAATATAAAATTTTGTTATTATATTTATATCGTTAATCAAATATAAAGAAATAGTAGCAGAAATAAAATATGGCTATTCGTCCGTTGGTAGAACGGCGCTGTCATAAGCGATGATGTATTTGAACGTTTTCATGGGTACTACTAAGCGCTTTGTCAAAGTCCTCCATTAAAGGTCATCACTCATAGCCTCGTAGAAAACCGAGCCCCTACCACTGTGACTTATCAAATGTTTTCTTCCATTAATTCATGGAAACAGAATATTTATGTACATGGAATATTTATTTCTTACTTCATAGAAAAAACGTTTTTTAGTATGTGTTAGTGTTCCTAAAAATGGACGTAACAAATTTTCATTTAAACACTTCCATTTTATGGAAAAAGTTTTGTTAAATCTATTGGATGTTTAGTTAATATGTCCTTATGCAAATACTTTATAATATTGTAATAAGGAAATAAGAATAAAGGAATAATAATAATAATGTAATATCAAAAATATATAAGGAATTTTTGACGTTCATGAGTCCATAGATTTTTTATTATTTTTATAGCGTATGGTGCGCTTTATTTTTGTAAATGTTAAAACGTAATTTTTGATAAGCTTCTCGGTATTGAATTGGGTAGACTTATTTCATATGTGTATCTGAAACGTTAATTAAAACCAATGAAAACATTAAAACAATGTAATGATTAACCAGCAGTATGTATCCAAACCGCAGCGCACAATAGAAAAGTTTATTACGGTACCCGCGGGTAAAGTCAGGTTTCTCGTTAAGAGGTAAATATTTGCACAGAGAGAAGCAACGTGTGAGCACAAGTAAATAATGAAGCCTACGAGTCGTAACGAGATGAATGTTTGCGGACTACCAACGAAAGTAATTAAGAGTTTAACAAGAGTACAAAATAAGACAATTTTATCAAATACTTGGCAGCTTTGATGCCGCAAGTTGACTCAACTAACACAGTTCCTTTAGGGATTATGATTATATTAATTAACTCTCTGAAATCTTTAATATACCATAATATAATAATAAATATAAATAAAATAAATATAACCCTTAGATAGTATAGGGTATAAATATTACCCTATACTATCTAAGGGTTAATTTTATCCATTTATCAGATTTTATTCATTGTTCATAAATATTAAAGTCTTTAAATAAAGGATGAAGGTGGCCGGTATTAAAAACTCTGTTTTTGCCAATACAATACCCTCAAATACTAATTGAAATTGAATGTGAATATTTTAGTTAATTATAGTAACTGACAAAGTTAGCCTGTTATATTGTGCCAATAAGTTAGGATGAAGGTTCAGTCGTTGAGTGGAGCGGAGTTTAGACGTGTATGAAAATCTACAATCAGGCCCATCTGTTACAATTTTCCAAGTGGGGGCAGCAAAAATTGTACGTTAAGCGCACTGTTACATACAAGTCAACATTAAAACATTTACATAAAATATTTCTTTTTAAACTGAAATAAATATTGTTCAATCAATACCTCGGTTTTAAATTATTAAATTGTATCTAAATCGGCCACCGGTAGTAGTAATGCTGGCAGAGTTTGCGTTTCATATTAGAGCACCAGTGATTTTATTTGTTCATCGTGAGAACAGGATAAAGGCATGTTTAAGGAATTATGTCATTTTTTGAGGACAGAATTCCGCCAATACGCTTTGGGATAGGGGACATATTTTTCTTATCCCAAAACTCTCAATAGTTTGAGCAGGCCTATTGAGAGTTTTGGGATAAGAAAACCCAGTCAACACGATTATGTACGTTGATATTTAAGCACCGTACAATACCGAGATTAGAACAATAAAAATAAATTTATTTAAAGAACATAAATAAGGGAACATAAAAATTATTACAAGTACGTCCTTCGCTTTTGATAACTTCTGATAACATGAAAGGCTACGTATCTCCGCATTTGTCTTAATAAAACAACATGTGGTCCGGTGACCGACGTGCGGCCGGATAACCGGATAGACTAATCCGCCACGACCTACACTTCGTCACTGTCGGGCCCTTCGATGTGCGGCCTATTTCAGATTAAAACATGTTGGAATTTAAGGATTCGTCGGATAATGTGGTTAGCCCCCAGAATCCGCTTCTATTCTCGCTTGAAGACTTTTAAATAAATTTATTTATTTCATAAATTATACATTTAAGTTTAAAGGCCTCATTCTTTCAGTGAGAACTGTATTAAATATCTCCAGTGATTTAAAATAAATAAATGAGATAAAATAATACAAAAGGGAAATAATGTAACTGTTAGTATATCACTGACAGTATCAACCGTGTTTTGGGTTCGATTTCACTACGCGATCACTATACATGTTAAAAATGTCCATATTTATACCTTGAAGGAAAATATGTTCCGCATTGGCCTGAACTTTCAAGGGACCTAAAATAGTGAGGATATATAATAAAATTTATTGTAATTTGAAATCACAATAATTTGTACTCATTTCACTTCTTAGAAACGTGCACAGCATTGATATACAGTTGAGTATTGATATAAAAATGTTTTTACGTCAAACCAATATGTTTATCTTACTTATATTATTTAAAGTTAGCGTCTGTCAGGGTTAATATACTAATCCTCACAGGGTTTTCAGTCAATGTGGCGACCGTGCACTCCGCAGCCCATCGTCGCCCAACAGTCATTGGGATTAGCTGACACATGTCCGGATTACTGACTCCGAGATATGCTTTTCTTTGAAATGGAAATAAAATAAAATAGGAAATACTTTTGGCTTTTATAGGTCTTTGATTTCAGAAATATTTTTTATAAAATCATTTCCTAAGTTTGTAATCTAGTGGGTATGGGGTAAATCCATGGGGCTTTGTTGTCAAGTTGGGATACGTCGCGTATACGTTAGCGGCTCAACAAATTTAACAATATTTAGTGAACAGATCTTTGATCACCTTAATGCTTTTATCACGTATAACAAAATTCACTATAGGGAATCGAGATGTTTTCAGAATCGAATTGGATAAAAGTAACAAACATTTCGGATAAGTTCCAAAAATGAATATGTAATATATGTGTGACAATATATTTTGCAAATTCTTTATATAAGTGATATAATAAAGTAATGTGATATACCTTACCACTCGGCTTAGACTTCTTCCCATTTCTGGGAGTTCGGTTCGGGTTGCTGTTTGATGTTTGATACGATTGAGTCGAATGAGCCTACAAATAAAAGTAAACCAAAGCTTAACCGGTTAATTATGTTATAGAAAATCTTTCATTATAACATTATTGTAGTAGTACCTAAAATAATTAATAAGATACGTGAGGATAATATAGTCACTTAAAGATGTGCAGTCTTTTAAAACCAAAACTAGGAAGAGGACAGAAACAAAAACATTCATTTGCTGTTTGAAAATTTGCAAAAAACATTCAGTCATTTATACTTTTTATCAGATCTTTATTAATCTGTCTTTTTATAAGGATGTATTATTAAACATCTGTGGTTTCAGTTATTATGTAAGTAAATTTAACGTTGTTTGTGATTTCTTTAGATAGGTCCAAAAAATGACAATAAGTGAATTTACGACTTATACTATTACAAAATATTACACAATTATTTAATGTTCGTTATTTGTTTTAATGAAAAACACTAAGAAATTAGAATTTGCTTATGCCAGCTCTATCGGGGAATAGTGGACGAGGTTATTATAACAGTGTAATTTGTTCCACCAGGAAACTATTAGTGGGGAAAATTAGACGATAACATTTAAAAAGAGCTCACTGTGTCCTACCAGTGGGATAGTAGGTGGGAAAAAGTGGAATAAGCCTACTGCAGTGCGGGTTAGCGGACGTTACATGTCTTTAATTAATTTTAGGTTTTAGGTTTAGGTTCCTTCACGATATTTTCTATGATCACTGAGCACGTGATAAGTATTTAAAATTGTAATTAAGAATTTAATGGTTGTGACTGGAATCTAAGCTTGTTTGCGTATTATAAGATTTACAATGAGCATTTAATTTACGTGTGTTCGGCTCACTTTATTATATTATGTGAATACAAAATATAAACAAATTAGGTACATTGTTGAAATGATAGTCTTTAAAACAAACTCCAAATGCTTAAGGGTAAATTACAGTACTAAATCATTTTAAAACCAACCGCACCTAAACGAACCTAATTTCGAATTATATGAACAATATAATTAAACTCAACAGAGCGTTCATCCTTCATCTTAACGTACACAAATTGAATAGATAACACAAATTTGTTAGTGTTTATTAAAATAGCTTTATTAAATGTTACCCTACCTACTTTAGTACTTGCGCAGGTGTGGCTACAGAAACACAGTGTGTACGTGCATTTACAAAATAACACATAAAACATAATTTTATACTTAAACTATACAGCAAAGTTTTTAAATGTCTTTAACGTTTCATTGTTTTATACAATGAATATTATCCTGTTTTCTATATAAACATATAAATAAAATTGAAGTGTCGCTTTGTAATATTGACATAAGCTTCTATTAAGCGCAATCTCTGAGCTTAAGTAATTTTGTATGCTATTAAGATATAAATAGCCATTTTAAATATTTTTTTAGGTTTTAATGTTTGTCTGTCTGTCTGACCGGACTAATCTACGAAATGACTGAACCGATTGTGATGAAAATTTTGAAACAGATAGAGAACAATAAATACCAGGAGGGATCTAAGCCGTATTTTGTCCGAAAAATCTTCGGAGAATCTTCTCTACATAGCATAAAACAAAGGCGCTTAGCGCCGTCTGCACGCTTAGATCTTTTAAAACAACGCAGCGGATATTGATGCGGTTTTCATCAGTAGATAGAATGATTAAAGAGGAATTTTTATACGTATAATACATGCATATAGTATATAATTACTCTGTCAGTGTGTGACTAAACTCCTGCTAAACGGCTGGATCGCTTTTGGTGAAATGTTGTATGTGTGTGATTAAGTTGATGTGAGAATGGTTTAGATTCACAATTGAACCGAAGAACCGAACCAAAGAAATGATCCATACGAAGCCGAGGTGGATGCGTAGTATTTCATATTCTGCTAGACAAACCATCTCATTTGATATCTAAATCAAGGTGATTGTAAAAAAAATATAATTTCTTACTCGGAGCGAAGACCATTTTGAAAAAAAAAATGTATAGTGAGAACAGTCAATTATATTGTCACCAGAACTAATAGTCAGCGCTTTATTTCAGCTCAATGGGCTATGTAGAATTGGTTTAAAATGTATTTACACACAAAAGGTATTTGACTCACACATACAAAAGCTGAAGTTAAATAAGAGTTTGTAAACAGAAGGCATGATTATAAAATTCCTAAAGTAAAACTCAAGCAAATTAAAACTTTCTCCGTCGACAAATCAAAGCGAAATAGCTCAATAAAAAGAAAGTAACCGAAGCAAATGACTGTGTACAGCTAACCCTCCATTTTCCATTTAAAAGTTCTTCATATTATGCACCTGGACACAAGGAGCGGAAAAATAAAAAGATTAGGCAAGAGAGTGAAATAATTCGAGTCATAAATTCAAGTTTTATAACTACGTACGGACCCAGTTATGATGCCAATTCGACATAATTTAACTTTTTCCTATTATCTTTAATGCTATCTTTGAACGTTTTTCTCTTATATGGCAAGGAAAGCATATTTTTTCAAATGATACTTAAATTCGTCTCTAAGATTCATTTAGATGGCTATGTAATTAAGATGAACGGACAAAAGTTACGCAGAAGGAAAGAAACAGGTACTGTAAAATATTAAATGTTTGTTTCCTGGATATTATGTTAAAAATAAAAAAATCGCTTCTTTAAAAAAAATGGCTTAGTACGATGGTAAGCGCACATCTTAATGGAACCACCGCACATGGAATAGTGTTCCCATCTCTAGGCTGGGGCTCCCCAGTGCCAGCTACTTCCACTTGACCGCATCCAGCGCAGAGCGGCTCGAATCGTCGACGACCGAGTGCTTTCCGGTCGGCTCGATTCACTGGCGCTGCGTAGAGATGTTGCATCTCTTTGCGTATTTTATTGCATCTATCACGGGGATCGCTCTGAGGAATTGTTCGGATTAATCTCAGCCGCCAAATTTCATGAACGCACTACACGAAAAACCTCCCAATACCATCCACACCATCTGGATGCTTGGCGGTCTACCACTGTACGTTTCACTAGGAGTTTTCTTCCGCGTACGACCTCTCTGTGAAATAGTTTACCACCAACGATTTTCCGGACCGATACGACTTGGGGACCTTCAAGAAAAGAGCTTACTCTTTTCTAAAGGGCCGGCAACGCACCTGCGATTCCCCTGGTGTTGCAGTTGATCATGGGCTGCGGCAGTCACTTAACATCAGGTGAACCGTATGCTCGTTTGCCCCCTCTTCTATAAAAAATACCTTCAAATGTCACAATACTCCTGCACTTCGAGTCCGATTTCCATCCTGACTATTAGAAATTATAAATTTCAATTTTAAGCACTAGTTTATCACTCGCTCTACGGTAAATGAAAATATCTAGAGGAAAATATAAAAATCATTTCTAAAAAATCTAAAACATTTTCGAGCATACGTAAATTTCTTTTTTCCTTGCTCCGTAACCTACTTAGGAATGCCATCTGCCCAGCTGTGGGACGCTTATACGCTACTACGTTTACAGTAATGACTTATGAAAATTAATTATGGCATCGTAGATTATGAAAACTGTACTGAACTGAAAGGATTCATCTGATATCGCAACATTTATCGTCCTTAAAGTAATAAAGTTAGTTGATCAATAAAGAGCAATAAGTAAGTGCTCTTTGTGTTTATAATCTGTTTATTACAATTTCATTTAAATTGTTGCAACTTCTAGTTCGAACTACTAAATACAAAACCTTGGAACCTTTCGGCGATAACATTTACATCCGCATCTTAGCGACGTAGAAACATCGCTTTGCTTTCAAACATGTTGTATCGTTCCGCGACTCGGAACAGCCGGCGGAACTTTCCAAGTCAAAGTTGCCAGGGGCCAAATCCATAAGTGTTTTGTCACATGATCGCTTTTACGATTTGCCAAGAAAATAAAGAAGACTCGAGCTAAACCTTTCCAACCACAAGTAAGTAAATAAAATTTATTATCAGAGTTTCATATTTTCTAAATCTATTTTCTTGACATGCCTAGTATTAAGCTTTTCCAAAGTTCGAATATAAATTGACACGGTTTTTTCACATGATAGCTTCTATCATAAAAGCCATGATATACAGTTAATATGAATGTTAAGCTGTTAAACCCTGCAGGATATCGGCCTCCCCGGTGACAAATTTAAAGACCCCTCTAAAGAGCGTAGTAATATTTATGAGGAACCCTCTCAACCACAGAGTACATTGCAATGCTCAGAACCATAAATAATAGTGCTCAGAACAATCATTTTTTAAATGTTATTAGTAATAGTATTTTTGGTTTTCAGTAAACTTTTTTGATTTTGATTTCTTATATTTACGCGAACACTACACATTGATTAAAACTACTTTAACGGATTTTATCGCGTTTAATTTGAATTTGAATTTTTAATTCCCATAATCATCAATCCAAACCATCCCACATAAACGTCATGTTATTATTTTTTATTTTTTATTCCCGACGTTTCGGCTGCTATCCAGCGCCCATGGTCACGGGAGACTGACGTCCCGATGTTAAGCCCCCGTGACCATGGGTGCTGAAAAGCAGCTGAAACATCGGGAATTAAAAATAATTTTAATAATTAAAATTCGATAAAAATAATGATTAAAATTCAATAAGAAATAATTTAAATTCAAATTAAACGCGATAAAATCCATAAAAGTAGTTTTAATCAATGTGTTATGTTCGCGTAAATATAAGAAATCAATATGTGAACCAGTACGGACTAGAAATAGCGAATAAAACACGCCGATTAGAAGATCTAAACACCAAGCGCGCAATATACATAACAGCCTTAAATTTATTGAAGAGATCATAATCTCATTCCTACGTGTGTCAAGATATCCACTAAAAGACATTCGAGGAAGCGCTAAGATCTTAAATCAGGCTAGTAAAAAGTTGTTAATAACGGTGATTCAGCAAAAATGTACCGTTCTATAGTTCATAAAGAAAACCATAGACAATTCGTCCAGTGAATTAAAGACAGTTTTATCGACATTTGATTATCAAAATTGCATGGAAACTTTAGATAAACGCGAAACAACTAAATACAATAAATGCAAAAATAAACATATTGATAAATACCAAAAACTAAGGAACCCTCTGAACCACAGAGTACATTTCAATGCTCAGAACCATAAATAAGAGTGCTCAGAACAATTATTTTTTAAATGTTATTAATAATAGTATTTTTGGTTTTCAGTAAACTTTTTTGATTTCTTATATTTACGCGAACACTACACATTGATTAAAACTACTTTTACGGATTTTATCGCGTTTAATTTGAATTTGAATTATTTTTTATTTTTAGTTCCCGACGTTTCGGCTGCTTTCCAGCACCCATGGTCACGGGGGACTGAGGTGACTGACTGTCATTGTTAAGCCCACGTGACCATGGGTGCTGGATAGCAGCCGAAAGGTCGATTCAAATTCAAATTAAACGCGATAAAATTCGTAAAAGTAGTTTTTTGATTTTGTTATTTATTACTGTTTTAATTCTCTTTTCTTTTGTTTAAACACAATAATATTATTGCAAATAATAAAATTACCCCATCTCACTCTTTATAGTTCCCTTACAATTCTTCCTTTAGGTCGTAACTACTGCTACCATGGGTCATGAAGATAAAGGGGAACTCAAAATTTTACTACCGCGAATATCGTTCACCTGGGCAACGCTGCCGTAAACATCACACGGAGCATCCGTGTTCCGAAGAGATTAAATAAAATAAAATGTTCGGGTTTTTCCTCCCACTAACTCACTTATCTTATCACTATTCCAATAAACACTTACCGTTACAGCCTATTAAAGTTTAATATACACAAACGCTTAGCAAGCGGGTTTACAACCGCAATATTTGATTCTTAGTCGTTATAAGGAAGATGCTGCTGCCCACCTCCTGATTTGTTTTCCTTTGTCACCTCTAGATATAAGTGATGAATAACATTACGGTGGAAAAGATGACTAAATACGTTCTAAAATAACGATGTTTCTTCGCTCCGCCACCGTACTATTTTCTCCGTTACTTCTGTCACTGATTTAAAAAAAAAACGAAAGTAACTTACGCTTACCGAAATATCGGCTAGGTTAGGTGAAATTTGGATATTTCAGAATAATAAGTAGAATGGTACTTAAAACATTGCCACGTAAGTTAGGTAAGTAAGGTAAAAAAATCGACAGCTGAAATAAAACACAATACTAAACCTAAAATGCATATATAAAGTCACGTTATAAGTCGTTCTTATGTTCAAGTAGTTATCCAACGTGACACAGTCACGATGATTTTTCGGTGTGACTTTTTCGTAACCGGAACGATTATTTAAAATAACACTTTTCCCCAAATCTAATCGCCTCTTACGACACCCACGGGGTTATATGGATATTCTCACAATGCCACTACACGGTAATTGATAATTTCTCAAAACATTTTATTTATCGACAACGTCGTTTGTTTAGCGCTCACTTGACCTTCATTCAAATAATTCGATATTTTAATTGTTGATAATTTTTATTTTTGTAGATGAACATAGTGAAATTAGTTAGCAAAATGACTCTACCTTATATTTACCTTTATTTAAAAAATATCCTTGGCCTGAGCATAGGTCTGACTAAATTGGTTTAAAATAATGTAAGTTATTTCATATGTTGAATGAAATAAAGTTGAAGTGTCTGTCTGTTATATCGAAGTAACTGGCTTAATTCAGGGGATTTTTACACGCTAATAAGTCATAAACCATCATTTCTTATAGTTTATCTGTTTGTCTATCTGTTCGATGATGAAACTTTGCAAACAGATGCCAGGAGGGTTCAAGGCTATATTTTATCCGAAAAACATGAAGGTTTCTCTTTGATTATTTTAAGAAACTCTTTGATTAACTTAAATCTAAACCACGGCATAGTAATAGATCCTTTTTAGACTAAGTCGGGGCGAATATTTAATATTACATAATTAAATTCGCCATGTAGTAGCGACGTAAGAATATCCATTACCCTATATTACCCGGTGGGTAATGGTGGACGAAACAGGAAATCGAACAAAACATGGACGGCGGCATCTTTTTGATTAATCAAAGTATGAAGTAGAGCGTATGAAGCGTAATAGAGAACTGCGGCTGCCGACCCACCTGTCAAGTTTTACAACTATAGCAACTATCCTCCCCATGAGACAACATATGGGGTGTTGATTTTTTTTTAACAGCATAGAGTGACAAACGAGCACACAGTCCACCTGATGGTAAGTGGTTGCTGTGGCCCCTTGACATCTACATCTATCCTTGATTACAAATCAAAATGCTGATGCGTTGTCACCCGTGAGGACTAAGATGGAATGCCTCATTTCCAGTAGAAAGGGTCTCCGTTTCTCAACACTTACCATACGAAACACAGCAGCATTAAGCTAATATTTCACGTTGGTATTCTGTGAGAGTGTGGTCCTTCCCCGGTCGAGCCGACCCATTCGTGCTACAACTATACTACTAATATAACTGCAGCATGGCTCTACCACGTATAAATTCAGCAGTAGATATTTGATAAGCTGTGATGGTGATGATGACAAATTTTGTGATATCATTATCCTTGCGACTCAATTTAAAAAGTTACATTGGGTTTTCTAATCTACACACAGTCTCTGTCTGCGATTTTGAAATATATGGTGTTCTTAAGCTCAAGGGGTTATTTCCAAACTTTTTAAAACATAAGTCTGTCTGTCTTCCTAGACGAAATAATCTTCAGAATGGTTAACCGATAGTGATGAAGCTTTATAAACAGAAAGGAAGCAAGGCCAGGAGGATCTTTGCTACATTTTATCCGAAAAACTGAAAGACTTTTAAAAAACAAAATATTGTTAAAATAAGTGCTTTTTAATGATCATAAATCTAAAGATAGTTGCATCAATAGATCCAATCTATGCAAAGCTAGTATAGAAGATAACAGCTCCTTTCACAGGGTTAGTGTAGAAGCAGTATTAGAATATCCACAACCCTATACCATCCCGTGGATGTCGTAAGAGGCGACAGACATAAAAAAATCAGGAGATGGGCAGCAGCGAGAGCCTCAGTTGTTACCTAAAGCAATTTAAGCCTTATGATATACTTTTCTAAGGTGAGAGTTCCACGTTAGTTTTTGGTAGATTATTACGCCCAAGTAGTTAGTTGACTTCAGTGGAGAATGGTACTTCTTTACCGTTGAATTTTGGTGTGACCAATTTGTCCAACCTTTTTTTTTGGTAAAGGGTATTACAAAGATTTTATGAGCATTAACTGATAATCCGTTGTTCCTACACCAGGTATTTATGGTGTTTAGGTCTTTTTGTATGATTAATGATAAAGTACTTTTGCAAAAGCATCGCAGTAATCACAAGGTCATCAGCTTAACCTAGTGTGTCAATGCGAAGGTTTGCCATCTTGTACAACGGTTGTTTAACCGCAAGAGTCCAAGAAGGGGTAACAAAACACCTCCTTGTGGACAGCCTCTTGTAGTTGCTCCCTCAATCGAAGTTTGAAACAGGCCTATTTTTGCCTTTCTGTTTGAGAGTATTGACTTCACCTACCTGATTGTTGTGGGTCACCATTTTAGATGCTAGGCCCCCAATCAGCAGTGATATGAGGTAACTATCGAAGGCACCCTCAATATCTGAAAAGGCATAAAGAGCTATTTCTTTATTCTCCAGCGCTTTTTCGACCCTGTCACAAATGAATTGAATGACACTGATCATGGCTGTTTCCGTAGATTTGCCTCTGCGTTACACATGTTGGTTGTAACGAATGGGCCTCGTAGCTAGAGCTGCATCCCTAAAATATATATATATATATATATATATATATATATATATATATACATAGTACACAAAAATAAAAGTAGTTTTGCGAAAGTAAGTGATATTCATTCTGTAAATACTAAGAGCAGACACAAGCTAGTAGTACCAGTTACTCGACTCCACCGAGTCAGTAATTTATTCTTGGGGTGATGTATACGCTTTTACAACAAAATCCCATAAAATATACAAAATTTGTCATACACACAGTTCAAAAGTGTTATTAAACTAAGTTTGTATAAAAAGGGTTATTATAATATTAAGGAATTTATGGATGATAATAACCCCTGGGAAGGGTGATCGCTACCAAGCTATTTCTAATTTGTCTTGTGTTGTTAATTGTAAACATGATTGTGAGCTATTATTGAAAAAAATAGTCCCGTTGGGTTTCTTGCTGGTTCTTCCCAGGACAGAGGTTTTTTTGCGAACCAGTGGTAAATTAAAAAATTGACTTTCAATAAGTATTATTATAATCTACATTAAATAAAAAAATTTCTGTTTCTGTTTCTGTTTCTAACCTTTTTTTCTAATGTCTTAAAAAGAAAGAAAGATATGTTTATAGGATTTTAGTAAAGAGTGGAATATTTTACCAACCTTAGGTATACATAGAACTTTGACAATTTTCCATCGTTCTGGAACATATCATATCAAATTTTTGCATATCATCACATGCAAAAATTGCTCTGAAGATTTTTACCAGATAGGGAAAAATTATATAGATACCCGTCTGCATTTGGATGGGAATTATTCTATCCTTTACGCTAAGACTATATGGTTTAAAGGTGTCACCAGCCCACTGCACCTGGTTTGACCTTATTATCATTGCAACCTTACGCCATTCCCCAATATTCAATATTCCCTATTAGCCTTTGAAGGGCTCTAAAAGAGTTCAAGGCAAAAGTCTTATGTTACCCTGGGAAATTGGTTGACGCCAGTAATTCCAATGTTTCTGTTTCACTAGTAGTAAAGTTACCATCAGATATTTTAAGAATCCTGATTTGATTGGGTTTTTTGAATTAAATTGGGGTTTTGATAAAATTTTGTGTAGTCTTGAACTGCGAGGCAAAGACTTAAGGCAACACCGTGAAAAAATGCACCTCCTTTCATCGAATAGTATAGGACTATGACACCACTAACGAAAGTGGAATTTCGATAAGGGTAAATTCATGTCTTTATCTTGAATTTGATTGCTCAAAACACGATTGTATAATTTTGACTCGATCATAATTATTTGCGAAAACACCTCTAAAAAATCACTATAGCTGAAATTACAACGAAATTACTTAACCTATATGCTTGGGAATCACTGAAATATATTCATAACATCAATTTCCATAATTTACTTGCTCATTATTTTGATTACTTAAATCAATAATTTAAAAAAAATATTTTAAGATTCTGACAATTTATAAGCGCTTTTAATCGTCGCGGGCGCTACGCAATTTTAGACCTTATGACGGCGTTTTTACAAGTTTTTATAGAAATTATGTATTCACTCGAATCAGTACGGCGATAGCCTTTTAGATGTGTCGTCTTAAATTCTTCGCATAGCTTTCTCCATGATGATCTCTTATGTTTCGTAATTTTGTTATTATATTCAGTTAGGGCACCATAAGTATTTCACTGTTTGGTTTTTTTTAGCCCTATTGAATAGTTTCCTGATCTTTTACCTAAGCTTCTATAGCTTAGTGTTCCATAATGGAACTTTTTGTGTTGAGGTCTGCTTTTGATAGGACAACTGTCCTCGAAGGCTTTACGGATACCTACGGTTTCTGTCTCCGTCGCTAAGTCAAGAACTTTAATTGTTTTGATGCTTTTAGGAAACGTTCCCAACTTTCTCCTCAGGCTATCTCTGTTTAGGAGGACGCTTTTGGATATCTAAAGGCAAGTTTCATAGGCTGGAGATGATCTTATCACAAACTTAATGAGTTTGTGATCAGACATCGAGTTTTCACTACTAACATACCAGTCAATCATTTGCCCGGATATGTTATTGTTAGCAAAGATTATATCTAATACTTCTTTCCTAGCACGCGTTACAAAGGTTTGTATACAACCTAAGTTTAGGCTTGGCAGGTGATTCGATTTGAGAAAGTCATAAAGTAACTCACCCCTTACGTATATGTTAGTGCTTCCCACGCTGTGTATGCATTAGCAATACATCCCACTACAAGTTCGGCGTTGTGTTTTCTGGAGAAGTCCGTCACTTGCTATAAACCGATAGCAGGATCGGGGTTCTATCCGGGAAGATAGGCTGAGCAAATGATTACTCTGACTCCTGTGCATCCCTTGAGATTTTTGAAGACTGTGACCAGGTCGTCATTGCAGTACTCTGAAACAGGTTAGGTAACAATGTTTTTATTGTAAATTATACAAGCTTTGGGTCTACAGACTTTAGCATTGACTAGGATTTTGCCGGCAGCCGACAATCCCAAAACTTGATCTTTGGCTACCCAAGTCTCATGTATGTTGTCCTCTGCGAAATGAAACTCCACTACGGTAGAAGCAGCTGCTGCATGGTGAAGATTTGTCTGGAAACCCCGCCTATTACCATTGGGGTAAGCATTTTATAGGCGTGGGGAGTGGGCAGGAGCTTACGTCTGCTGAGGAGGAAGATGTACTTTACTGGTACTCTTAACCCCCGTCTTACTTTTTGTCCCCTCCCCTCACACCTGGCCGACACAAGCGGAGACCTTCGGACCGAGACAATATCAGCGCCTAGGGTCTCAATCACTATCGCTAATGCTATTCCAGTTTCATCCCGAGAGTTGGAGGGCTTGGGGATTGGAGTTGAGGCGGTTCAGGGTCCATTACTGCGTCAGAGCCTTCCTTGACTTTAAAAGTTATCATTTTAAAGCCAAGGACGACTCTGTCACCTACCGCCTGGAGAGCCTCCGTCGATGGGTCGTCTAGATAAAATATTACTATGAACGCATTCTCTACGTTCCTACGGTAGAGGATTTTCCAGAGCTCGGTATGAATACTATTTTGTAGCGTCAACAGTACAGGCACCTCCTCTTCAGAGTCATCTTCGCTGCAGAGCAGATAGGTGATGCTCAGCTGAGGCTTAGGCAGTTTGCCTTCGGGTATTATTGAGAGCTTTGCCCCCGGCCAGGGTTTCAGTTTACCGACTTCACCCATAATCCAGTCCTGGCTTACCTTATTAAGACACGTTACCAGAATACAACCTGACTTGTGGTTGAAACCCCCAAAATTTTGTCCAATTCCCGCCTGTGCCACACAGGCCATCTTAGTGATAGCCCATGTTAGTGCCCAGCACAGCTACGGCACTGAAGTTGAGCTTTTTCTCCGCCCTTGCCAGCTTCACATATTTCTTGGGCTGGTATTTAGGAGACTCCTCTTCAGACCGATTGCTTCTTTTTCGCCCTCGGAATCGGGAGAGTCATGGGCGGATGAATTTCGTCCCAGGGCTTCTGGCAGAGAGAGAAGGCCTCCTCGACTACTATATCAGCTGCTATCAGACTTCAGTACCTCTTAATTGCTGCCCAACTATGCTTATAAGGCCTAGCAAACTTTTTATTTTCCCTCCTTTATTCGTTTCGGATTGTGGTTCGGCTGCAGACGTGCCCTCTACTCGGCTCGTCCCTGGTTGGGGCGTGGTATTGCAGGGTGTTTGTGAGGCTAAAAGAGCCTCTTCCAGACCTACAGACAGTACGATTAAAGTAGTTTTTCCACCGTTTTTATCAAAATATTATTCGTCATCCATTTTGGTCCCATGATTAGCAAGTGGAAAAAAATCAGTCTCCCCCGGCAGAGCTTCGCATGCCGTGGGAAGGGCTGAAATACTACCCGAATCGCCTGGTCTCGGGTAGGCACCTTTTGCGAATGGACTCCCCAGTCGCCAGTTACGCATCCATCGGCACGGTACGCTTCACACCTTAAATTAGGTAAGATTAGGAAAAAGGGGGTGGTATAAAAGAAAACAAAGAGGGAATCGTCTGAGTGTTTCTGTTCTGTTTGTTTCCTATTGAACCAGAAAAAAACAGGCGAAAACCACGTAAAGGAAGAATTCCTCAGAGTTGCCCTGGGGATCAACACAACCTTCGTTTTCCCCCAGAGCCATCTGCTAAACTGCTCGCCGAACAAGAGAGCAGAAGAAGAGTAAATCTACTACTACTGATAATGTCAAAATGTCAGAATTAGGAGTAGATTAGTCTCGCCCAACGTCTGACGTTATCGAAATTGTTATATCGCTATCTGTCGGAAGATCTTTCTGGCATTTTTTATGGCAAATAGAAGGCAACAATCATGGCATATTACGACACCTATGGGAGGAAATAGGGTGATGGTTTCTTTTTCGTCGCTACTACACGCCAGAAAACACAAGCAAAAATCTAACAAAAACTGGAATGTGTAGTAGAGTTCTTAACGATCATAAATGTATGCTTTTTAATATTTTCAGTTTGATTAATTGGTTGAACTGCATGGTGGTTGCAACACAAAAATTTCGTCTCTACTGGATATAAACTACATTCTTACAGAATACTAGCCTGAAATATCAGAATTATATTTCTGAGTATAGTATGGTAAGTGACAACAACTTTCGTTTTTTTTTTTGGCAATGCATTCTGCATTTATTATTAAGCTAGATAGATGTACGCTACTATGGGACATAGAAAATATTTGCCGTCTGGTGAACTGTTTCTTTGTCTGTCACCCGTACTTGTGTAACAAAATCTTATTATTATTGATTAATAAAAGCTAATTTTTTTTTTATAGGATAGGGTGACAAACGAGCACACAGTCCACCTGATGGTAAGTGGTTGCTGTGGCCCATAGACATCTACATCTATCCTCGATTACGAATCAAAATGCAGATGCGTTGTCACCCGTGAGGACTAAGATGGAATGCCTCGTTTCCAGTAAAAAGGGTCTCCGGTTCTCTACACTCACCATACGAAATACAGCAGCATTAGCTAATACTGTGCTTATATTTATTCTGATTTTAAATGATCATTATATACTTTTTACTTTCTAAAATATATTATGATTATGCGTACCAAAGTTATTACGAAACGTTTTCAGCATCTTATGAGAATTACGGAGTAATGAAAGGGAAAATAAGTGGCATTTTCCCGTATAAAAGTGTTTTTGCATCAAGGTTTGAGGCTGACGGCAGACAAGCGCTTGAATGATGGATGAAGATGGTGCGAAGCGGATTTCTTTAGTACCTACCTACGTCTCACGCCAGCAGTCGTTTATAGTAAATGACCGTTTAAGGATTCTAATGAATTTTTGATACTACATTATAGCAGTTTGAACGTATAAATATATGTTTCTCACAGTAAATACGCCATTTACTTCTTACTTTACTACGGTTAATGCCTTTGGTTTATTAAACGGACAGTTAATAAGATTTAAATTATGATGTCAAATAATAAATCAACGTAGATTTTATCTCTTTCAGATTTTTGTTTTAACGATTTCCTACATTTTATTTATAAAGTAAACTTCTTAGTAATATAATACCTACAATTAAAACATCTTTTTGATATTTTAATAATTTCCATTAAAATACATAATATTGGGATACCTACGTGAAACAGTAATATGGCAGTGTCGTATGAGCAAAAAAAATCTACCACCCTCATTCTACCCGTGTTGTTGATAGAGTCGACTAATTGTTAAACAATGAAAATCGCAGTGACTACCGACGGACGTCGGGAAAAGCTGCTTAAAAAAGTACCAGACCAAAATAAAGCAGACCAAAGGCAGGTAGCCACTTCTAAGTTGCTAGGTGTCTGGTACTGCTATATTCCATCTGCTTACCTAGTATCGCGATTGTGACGACCTCCTATGACCTATTTTCTGCAGTGGATTACATAAAGGCTGTTAAGACAAGGTAATGGACATAGAATAGAGGGTAATGGAGATGCAAATACCAAACTTCGTTATAATGATGGAAACAAGGTAATTTAGATCACATAGAAAATGAAAGGCGTCCCTGCAACAATGTCACCCTTTATTATGGATTTAATTAAAATAAATAAATCTAGTATAAATTGTTTTCAGAGGTGATAAATAGCATAGAAATGTTAAATTTGCTGTGTGAATTTTTCTATAAAAACCAAGCATAAAGTATCAATTATAAAGTTTTAAGGTATATGATGACGCTGTCGTCGCGCCACAAGCGATAAACCCTAAATCACGCTATCAAATTTTTTTTATAGTATAGAGTGACAAACGAGAACATACTGCACCGGATGGTATGTCGTTGTTTTGGCCCATGGACACCTACATGTGTCCTCGATTACGAATCAAAATGCAAATGATGATCCATCCGTGAGGACTAAGATGGAATGCCTCATTTTCAGGAAAAAGGGTATCCAGTTCTCTACACTCACCATACGAAACAGCAGAAATTAAGCTACTATTTTACTATAAGTATTCTGTAAGAGCGTGGTCTTTCCCCGATCGAGCCGACCCATTCGAACTACACCAGGTTCTACCACAAATGAAGTTCCAAAGTATATTGTATAAAATAGCTCCAACCTACCAAACGGAGCGTTGGCCGCTCTCCGGGCTGAATACCTTTACCGGCAGGAGATCTCTGCTTTTCCTTTAAAGACTAAAGTGGTTACCCCGGCGTGATGTGAACACGCAACGTTGCAACCTTCGGAAACCTCAACTTCAACCTTTCGTCACAGTTCTCAAGTACCCCATCCATTCGCTTCCCGAGGAGATATTGTCTGCAGTCTTCAAACTCTGCAATCTAGCTTTAAACATTTCATCGCATCACTGAAATAATGCTTTCTGCACCTTCAAGCCACTCTTTGCCACACAGTGTTTGGCACGGCTCTAAACCTTAGTGCTCGCCTCTGCTCCACACTACTGTCGCAGATTACTTGCCTTCTTCTTGACTCAGCGCAGACTACAAGGCAATCCCTGGCTCTTGCATATGCACTTGTCGTCATATTCGTCGACAAACTAGGCTGTACCTTCGACCTCCAGTATATGCAGGGGGGTTATGTGTGGGCGCTGTCGTCGCGCCACAAGCAAAAACGCAGCGAAGCCTAAATTATGCTATCAAAGTTTCGATTTACTGCGCTATATGTATAGAATAGCTGCAAACTTACCTCATAAGCACGAACGTTGGCCGCTCCCCGGGCTGAACACCTTGCCTGGCGGGATATCTTCCTCCCTCCTTCCAGGCTACAATTGGTGATCCCGACGTGATTTCAACACGCAACTAACAACCTTCGGAAATTATAACTTCAAGCCTTCGTGATTACTTTCAACAACTCTTACTATTCACTCCAGAGGATCGTCCCTTGCAGTCTTCAGCGCTTGCAAGCCAGTCCAACTTGTCTTCATCTTAACGCACCGCAAGTTTATAAAGCAAACTTCTGGCATTTGCTCAGGCCGATCGTTCTTATCACAAGCGAAAAACGCATCGAAGAATAAATCACGCTATCAATGTTGCAAAGTACTTCGGTATGTATATGTATAGAATAACTCAGAACTACTACACGGAGCGTTGGCCGCTCTCCGGGCTGAGCATCTTGACCGGCGGGAGATCTCCTCTTGTCCTTCCACGGCTAAAGAAACGTTGACTTTAATTTTGAAACTTAGAGTAATATTACAGATATTTTACGAAAAGGTCTTTATTTTCATTGGACCAATTTCGACTGTGTAAAGGAGGTGGCCAAAAACTGTATGAACCTGTGCCCCAGACTGTACAGAGATGAAATCTTTGTCATTTGAAAGTACAGATCTTCTATATAAATAATTACAAAAGTACATGTAACTAAGCAGTAGTGGACAAAAGTTAGGAACACTTGAAAAAGTTGATTTTGGCAGTCGCTTTTTATCATTATTACATAATGTAGATATTAATAAAGAGTGTTATGTAGATTAATGTATACGCTTGATGATTAGGATGTATCCTAACTGGTTTAGCTAAAAAAAAACAAGGACAGCAGTTTTTTCAGTCTTTGAAATTATTATTTGTAATTAGTTTTTGTAACATAACTATTATTGATCGAAGTATATTAGACAGAAAATAATTAAACTTACGTATTACACCGTTTATAATTACTAAAACCCTCGCGTGGGGCTATGGCATTTATTAAATAAAAGTAAAAACACGATAAAACACAAATATGAAGGAAAAGCGTACATATATCATAGTATACCATAAAACGGCGCGTAAGTCGGTAGACGTGAATCAGATCAAGTCTGACATTGACACTTTGACTGTTTTGATGCTTGACGGACGGATTCAGTGTTGCAAATACTAAATTAAAATAACCCTATCCTATAATGTAACGCTACATGTTTAAGCTGTTGCTGTATTAAACAAATAAATAAAATCCTATCCTTTAGAGTATTTTGATGTATTAATTCATTAATCGAAGGCTTGTTTTTATACATAAGATATCATAAAGTGTTTTTATGAGTTTAGCTATTGTTTTTTTCCCTACTCTAATCTTTTTAAATATTATATGGCCACATTAAAGGTGCAATGGAGTGACTTCAAAGAGAAGAAATCACTTTAAATACTTTTAAACTTGATTATTTTTCAACAGCCGCTATGAAATGTTAATAATTATTTAAAATTATTTTTTAATGTTATTTAAATTAAGAGCAGTAGTCTTATTTTTGTACAGTTTGGGACACATTCTGGCCATCTCATTTATTTCAATATTAAAATCGAGCAGAGAGAGCAGAGTTTCATCAAAACGTCACAGAAAAGCACAAAAACTCTCCGATCACACTCTTAGTCTCATGGCTATTACGGGAAATTAAGCTGTAGTCTTCAGCTGATCCGACAGCATAAAGACACTACGAGATAGTCCAAATGCATGAGATCGAATGTGGCAGCGTCGTTTACGGGAAACCTAAGAATTTGAGTGAGATTGAGAGGTTCTATGGGTAGGTGTACACTTCAACGTTGTAGCCATATGCAAGTGTGAATAACGATTCAAGAGTAAGTCTCCGACACTATTCTTACGATATTCCAAAAGCTAGTCTGAGTGAGATTAGAATGTATCTGCGCAAACTCTCTTGAAATTTGGGCGGAGCTGCGGTTCCTTCAGCGGTGCCAAGTTGATTGTCGGTATATCGAAGTGCTGAGTGTTTGTACAGTAGGGCTACGATGGCTATCCGAGTACAGAACCAGAGTACGAATCCTATCCAATTGAAGAGGGGTGTAAGACAGTGTGACGTTATATCTACTCTTCACCGCTGCATTGGAAGACGTTTTCAAGATACAGGACTGAAAAGGATTCAGTATTAACTTCAATGGCAGGTACATCACTCATCTTCGATTTGCTGACTATATAGTCCTTATATCAGAATCGCTGGTGGACCTAATCACTACCCTCAATGACCTCAATAGTGCCTCCCAACGGATAGGTCGTAAGATGAACATGGACAAAAGAAAGATTGTGTGTAACGTCCATGTCACATCTATGTCGGTAGTTGTTGGGAGAAATAAGCTTAAAGTCGTTCACCAATATGTTTACCTAGGACATATAGTCTGACTAGGTAAGTCCAACTTCGACCAAGAGGTCCATCGACGGATTCAACACGGCTAGGGCTGCCTAGCCGTGTTGAATCCGTCGATTGACGGGAGATTATGAGAAATCTTCTCCTCAGGTATATCTCAAAATGTGAAAACAAAATTGTACAACCAGTGCGTGTTACCAGTGATGGCTTATGGATCCGGGACGTGGCTCTTCACTACTGGCCATATGCGGAAGGCTTAAGGTCGCTCAGCGAGCTATGGAGAGGGCTATACTCGAGTTTTGTCTGCGAGATAAATTTAGAAATGCCCGGGGAGCGAACAACGCTCCAAGAAAATCTGCAGTAGAACCGGAGTAACCGAAATAGACCAAAGGATTAATAAGCTTAAGTAACAAAGGCCCGGCGATATAGCTCAAAGAATTGATAACAGATGGGGACGTAAGGTTCTCGGGTGGCAGTTTCGTACTGGTAGGCGAAGTGTGAGGTGTCCCCCCACTAGATGGAGTGACGACCTGTTAAAATATGCAGAAAGTCAGTGGATGCAGGTGACTCAAGACCGTGCTTTGTGGCTTGTTGGGATTTGTGGCATGGAAAGGGCTGTAATGATGATAAGGGCGATTAAAAACTCACGCTTCACCATAAGTGGGTAAACCTAACCCCTTTTTCCATAAAAATACGGGTCTAATACAATTTAACGTGGCAGAGTCATGCTGCAGCTATAATATTATAATAGTAGCACGAATGTATCGGCTCGACAGGTATAGGACCATACTTTTACAGAATACCAGCGTAAAATGGCAGCTTAATGCTAATGTGATGCGTATAATGAGTGTAGAGAACCGTAGACCCTTTTTTACTGGAAAGAGACATTACATCTTAGTCTTCAAGGGCGACAACCGACAACGCATTTTTATTTTGATTTTTAATTGAAAATAGATGTATATAGGCCACAGCATCAATTATCTGCAGGTGGACTATGTGCTCGTTTGTCACACTTATTTTATATAAAAAACGTTTTCCTGGGAATGTTGCTGTAGAAGTAAGCTTGCTCGTTATTTAAAAAAATGTCTTATTGTGTTTCAGAAGTAATAGGCCACAGCTGGGCTTTAGTCTCTTTTATTGTAAAGATGAAAGATTTTGGAAGATTGTAATAGTATTATTTATGTATGTAAATTGTCACCATGATTCAAAAGAAAATAGTAGTGCTTGTGTAATTAAAAATAAAAGATTGTCAACAGCTATACCTAGGTACTCGAAGTCTTAAAACTTTGTTGTTATTTCCTGTCTTTAGTCTTGGTATTGTTACGAGCTTGAGGTTCGTGACAATAAAAATTGCCGATAGAATTACCTAAATTAACACTTTAATTTACTTTATACAAATTAAAGTTAAAACACTAATAATTAAACACACTAATTCACTTAATTCCGCTCCGAAGCTTCGCTTGTGTCGCCGAGTTCAACTCAACCTCGATCGCATCTTGCAGCGCCTATTTATTTAAATTAGCAAAGAAACATCCCGAATATTCAGGTAAGTGCGCGCAAAGCGACGAGTGCTCGAGTATAGATTTTCTAGAATCTTAGTTCTTCGGGTGGCGCTGTCGGTCGAGAGATCGGTGATGTCATTCTCTGCAAAGCTCCCCTCGCTCTCGTTCCTGACACTAGATGGCGCTAGTTGTGTCGACTGGAGCGCGTAGCAGTATTTTTCGTAATATAGTACGCACGAAATGGCTAAACCGTCATTTATCAGGGGTCATAATATAGACCTTTTTGCTTTATTTTCACCCACGTATTTAAGAAAAGCAAGAGTAATACACTTACTCCTGCTTTTCTTAAATATTTATTTAGCATTAAACAATTTATACATACATTACTCATTTTTTATAAATTGTATTTTAATGTAAAAATAGTCCATGATAATATGAGATGATTGTAATTATTCAACCGATTCGGAATTTAGCGGAGCATTCTCTATCATATAGCTATTTGCTGTTAATTTTTTATTAGGCGTAAGACATTCTAAAATTAATTTGACGTGTAGGTACGTGTTAAGCATCATGTTCTTCTGAATCTATTAAAATTAGTAATAAGTAGCGAATGTATTATAAAGTGCCTTCATGTGAACTTGCTTGTTAATTTATCAATAATTATTTTGAAATATAATATCATCCCTTGAGTGTCATAAAAGACGAATGACTAAAAGGAAATACGTGATAGGCAACAACATATTTCTGATAACATGGTATGGATCATATGAAGCCCCTATGACGCCCTCTTATTAGATGAGAGGAAGGAGTATTTTACAGAATGTGATGGTGATGAGGTTAAACTTTGAAAGAGTAGCGTATCATTTCGACTATGTTTTTTGTGTAGCTATTAGTTCAATCGCTTGAGGAATTCAATCGATTTTGTTGATCTTAACTCTTTAATAGTGTACCTTAGACTTTAACAGTGGTAGAGTTCGTCTAATTGCACACATCCAATGCAAAGCGCAGATATAGTGTTCTTTTTTAAAACTGCACGCATCTTGCTTGTACTCCTGGTAGAATTTAATATTTCTATCATGTTATATGTGGTAAAACTGCGTAAATCTAGTAAAACACAATAGAAAGAGCATTCAGATAAAGATTTTAAAATACTTAATACGGCTAATGTGATTAAATGTATGTAGTATAAATAATAAATAAACCTGAAATACATACATACATATACAAACATTTTCTAATATCTGCATAGGATAACTGCAATGTATTCTGTTGACCATGAGAAATAAATTAAAAGAAAAACTTTTTAATTGGCATGAAATGTGTTACAAATAAAAGGTTGAAAATAGTTTACATAAGTTTAATAGACTTTGAAAAAGACAAAAGAAGAGATTAGAATAAATACAATAAAATAGAATGGAATAGAATAGACTGGAAAGGAATGGATTGAACTTACAACCAATCAAACAATTATTAAAAATATAAAAGAACCAGAATAGTAGCGATTACCCCGTTTCTAGTGGTCATTTTTATTAGTGCTTTCTTTAATATTGTTATACTTTTTTGTACAGTCTCTATTATACGAATGTTTCAATTTATTCACTGACATAAATTGAACGTTCTATACGATTTTTTTTTTCTAAAAGATGCATATGCATATATTGCCCCATTAATAATTTATTAATTTTATATCTTAAGTAATGTACTTTGTATCCATAATATCTACTCTGCATTGCCTGTAGGTAGACTGGTAGACAATGCCTTGTTGCAAATAAACCCTGAATGTATAAAAGACAAGCTCGTTTTGTTCCTAGAATTAAAATTATTCATTCAATTCATTACAGTCCTAAACATGTCCACTGTTAAACATAGGCATCCTCAAGGAATACACCAAAACAAGGTCCTAAACCACCAGCATTCATTGACTTCCAGGTTGTCGCTCTATCTGATATGAAGTCCGCTTGCTGGTACGAAGCTTCCATTAGAGAATCATTGTTTCCTATTGGTTATTGGTTCTTCCAGCTACATGGTCCTTTAAATTATTGATACGTTGGACAAGGTCCGTTACTTTGGTTCTTCTGAAGTGATCCTCTTATCTTATGGCGTACCATACTCAGAACTACCAATAGGTATTCGTAGCAGGTCATACAGGTTTGTGCACTAACCTCAGCACATACCAATTGGGAGGTAAAGTAAATTTATGAGGGTATTTTAATATATGGAAAATATATGGAACCTATATGGAATGTTTTTGGGACGTTTTAAGTTACATTTTATTTTACATTTAATATTACAATTTTTTAAGGACTAATCAACAATATCTTAAAAATAATTAATTGTTTTTCCTTAAATATTCAATAAACTAAAAGTATTTAAGTTTTAACATATGGTATTTGTACGTAACAGTTCAACCATGACATGTATAATTGCCCCTTTGATAAATAAATTCCTATACTGAGTAGTGGAAACACAAACATGGGAGGACCTTTATGGGTTAACGCGTTTGCTACCAGTTCTACGGTGACTAGTGTAATTTGTTCTGCTGGCGATAATTTTTCTTAGCAGTTGTAACACCAGTATCAATATTAGATTTATTTACACTGGCATTCGTAGAATTTTGGCTCGGAGATTCGAGGCTCTCATTGAGAGCTGAGGATTTCTTTTTAAGAAATCAGTCAATCTGGCCCACCTTTTTTATTTTATACTTATCAAGATATTGGAATATTAAGAAGGTTGAATTACTATGCTCATTCAAATGCTAATTTTCGTACTTCTTCTGGTGACATACCGAAGAAGTATGCTGTAAATTTTAACAAATACTCTGTTAATTTATTTTCCTGTTATTCACTAAATACCAATCATACTTTTATTGTAGCCGACTGTAAAGTTTTCTACTCCAGATTTTAGCCTATTCCCTAACATGTGTAATGTCATATGACAAATATCTAATTAAATAGCAACAGTTTTTATTTTTCTTCCTTTTTAAAAATCGAACACAATATACCGAAATTTCTAGAATAAATATCAACACCAAAAAAGAAGAAATATGCATATCAAACAAAGAAATAGTTAAATACGGTATCCCACAAGGAAGTGTGTTAGGTCCTCTATTGTTCATCATCTACATAAATGATTTACCAAAAATTACAAAATATCCAATATCGCTATTTGCCGATGACAGTACGGTAACAATAAACTCCATCAATAAGGATAAATTTGAAAGTGAAATTAATAATACAATTAATTTAATAATAAACTGGTTAAATAATAATAAGTACCCGGTTGACCGAGCTTTGCTCGGTAATTTTCGCTCGGTTTTTTTTTTTGATTCGTGTGTTTTGGAAATTATATTTAGATACAAATTACATACTGATGAAATACGAATAATATTTTTTGATCGTAGCGACATAATAGAAAAAACTGAACTGGTTATTTGATTAAAAAATCATGAGTGCAATTAGTTTAATTTAAATTTTCGAGTTTTTAAAAAATACTAAAAAAAAGGGCTCGAAAAAATAGATTTTCTCAAAAAAGAAAGGAACTTGTAAAAAAATTTAAAAAAAAGTCGGCCGGCCGGTCTGGGCTCGAACCATGGTATTATGATTTTGTGACCGCCCACTATACCATTAAGCTATTTGTAATCATTAATAAGCCGTTAAAATTTACCTTCTTATTCTAACGATATTATAGCAGTTTTTCATTGCCTAAAAACACGGACAAAAAGACATTTTCTAAAAATAAATCCTAGCTAGATCGATTTATTGCCCCCGAAACTCCCTGCACACAAAATTTTATGAAAATCGTTGGAGCCGTTTCCGAGATCCCGATTATATATATATATATATATATATATATATATATATATATATATATATATATATATATTTATATTTATATACAAGAATTGCTCGTTTAATAGTATAGGATTTAAAAATTAATCTTCAAAAAACTAAAATTATGTACTTCAGTCAACGCTTAGCAACACCAAATATTAACGTTAATTACCAAGGGACAGAAATCAACCAAGTAGATACAACAAAATTTCTAGGTGTAACCATTGAAAAAAGTTTGAACTGGAAAGCGCACACAGAAGAACTAAACAAAAGATTTAGTTCTTCTGCTTATGCGCTCTATAAACTCTCATCCGTCGTAAGTACCGATGCGCTTCTCACGGCATACCATGGTATTGTTGATTCCATCTTGAGGTATGGCATCATATTCTGGGAATATTCTACTAATAAGGAAATTATATTTAAGTCCCAAAAAAGGTGCATCAGAGCTATGTTCGGTCTTAAAATTACTGATAGCTGCAAACCATATTTCATTGAGCATAACATTTTGAGCTTACCCTCCTTATTTATATATGAAGTAGCAAACTTCGTTCAAAGTAACCCTAAATTGTTTAACAAACCATCGGACGTCACAATTCGCAATCGCAGGGATAATAGTAGGTTATGCGCAGTTGGTTCAAGAACGGCATTGATGCATAAAAGTATTTTCTGTCTGGCGCCAATAATATACAATAAAATCCCCAAACACATCAAACAATTACCTACCAGACTTTTTAAGCTACATCTTAAAAAATATTTGATAGCCAAATGTTATTACAGCTTGCCTGATTTCTTAAGTTATTGATTTGTTTAAAGCTAAATTATGAATTGCAAATTTTACGAGACACCATTGAAATTTTTGCACATCTAAAATTATGAACATAGGGTTAGTTAATTTGTCTTGTAGAATAATTAATATATGAAGAATAATTTTTGTACGCCATAAATGGCAAAACATGTAGTTCGTATTAAGTTTTTTTTAACACCTGTATTTTTACTCATGTTTTACAAAATAAATATCTTTATCGTATCTTATCTTATCTTATCTTTATCTTCCATATTCGATGACTGCGTCTTTCGACCATTGCATCAAATCATGAGAACATCGTGTTATTTTCCCAGTATAAGTCCGTATGCTGCAAAAGAAAAAAGAAGAAGATTTTTATCGCGTTACTGGTATGGATGAACTGAGGTAAGTTGTTTTGAGGTCACAACGTGCTTCAAAAGAAAGGAACTTCTAGCCCTAGTAACACATGTCTTCAAAAAAGTAAATCATAGGTTAGGTTACCCCGCTCTCCCGTTTTGACTTGACTCTTTAATTTAGTACTTCATGGCAGTACTACTCTGAAGGCGTGGAGAAGAAGTACGGTGGTCTTGTTCTTCAAGAAATGTGATAACGCGCTGTTGAAAAACTATAAACTGATTCCTCTTCTGAGTCACATTTACGTGATGTTTACGAGAATCGTTACGAACCGTCTCGCGTCTCTCGGCGACTTTCAGCCTCCCTAATAAACCGGTCTTCGAAAAGGCTTTAGCATCATACATCACATACATACCTTTCGCAAATTGTACAAAAGATCAAAGAGGAGAATCTGCGACTTTGTCTTGCGCCGTCTTGCGTATATGGAGTATGAGAAAGCTTTTAATTGCGTTTAAATTTTCTATAGTTCCTTCTTTATCCCTACATTGGAAGATATTGAAACTACTGAACTGGAAAGGATACGGTATTAACATCAATGGTAAGTACATCACTCACCTTCGATTTGCCGATGATATCGTCCTTATGGCAGAATCGCTGGAGGACCTAAGCGATATGCTCAATTTCAATAGCGCCTCCCAACGAATAGACTCATGAACATGAACATGAACATGGATTACATAAAGATCATGTGTAATGTCCACGTCACAACTATGATGGTAGTTGTTGGGAGCACTAAGCTTGAAGTTGTTGAAGAGTATGTTTACCTGGGACAAATAGTCCGAATAGGTAAGTCGAACTTCGACAGAGAGATCAATCAACGGGTTTAACTCGAATGAGCAGTGTTCGGGAGATTACGATATGTATCTTCTCAAAAGGTATACATCAAAACTTGAAAACGGAATTGTACAACCAGTGCATATTGCTAGTGATGACTTATGGATCTAAGAGGTGTTCATTTACTGCTGACCAAATGAGGAAGCTCGAGGTCGCTCAACGAGCTATGGAGGAACATATTCTGGAGGTTTCTCCGCGTGATAAACTTAGAAATGGGAATATCCGCAGTAAAACCAGAGTAACCAACATAAACCAATATACAAGTAAGCTGAAGCAGCAACGGGCAGGCCGTATTTCGAAGAACCGACAGCCGATAGGAAAACAAGGTTCTCGGGTGGCAGCCACGTACTGGTAGGCGAAGTGTGGGGCTGCTCCCCACTAGATGGAGTAAAGACGTGTAGGAAGTCGATGGATGCAGTTGGCTCAGGAACGTGCTTTGTGGCATTCTTTGGGGTAGGTCTATGTTCAGCAGTAGACTTGTGAAGAGATAATGAAAAGAAAACGTTATTTGTATGAGGGTGAGGATGTTATTTGTATGCATCTAAGACATCAATAACTATTTTTAAATTTTTTGTCTGTTTGTCTGTCCGTCTGTCCAGGATAATCTTCAGAATCGCTGAACCGATTTCAATTAAACTTCACGAACAGATAGAGTGTATTACTAGAAGTGATCTACGTATATTTTGTCCGAAGCACTTGATTTTTCTGACAAAAATAAAAAGTTGTTAAAATAAATGGCCTTTCAAAATCTTAAATCCATATAACGCCGTTAATAGATCCTGCTCAGGCGAAGCCAGGGGTGGGACGCTAGTATCGGATGAAATTAGTCATTAGTCGTGTCATTTATCGCAGTGAGCGCTATTTAAATTGGAATATGCGTAGTGTATTTCGAATATTAGACGTACTCTCCTGAGCTGCCACAGCTACTTTTCGGTTAATATTGAAAAAAAACATAACAAAAAAAAATACGGTTCACAATCTATAAACATATCGCGCAACATATATACAAAAAGACACTCGAATTGAGAACCTCTTCGTTTTTGAAGTCGGTTAAAAATGGGATCGGTCCTAATAAATTATTTATATTCCCCAGGCACAGTAATAGTAGGAGCAGCAGTGTACAAATAAAAGTGGGAACAAGTCTGATTAGCTAAGTTACTTAACGATAAGAAAGTTCGAGTAAACACCACAACACAACGTACAGTCATGTTGTCTATGCTTTATTTACTTTATCACTTTCTGAAAAATATAAAAGAAAAGTAAACAGTTGAGTGTTTTGTTACTAAAATTTATAGGATATTTAAAAATTTTAAGGTGATAAATGAGCACAAGTCCACAAGTTCACCAAATGTTAAGTGGATGTGGGAGACAATAGACATTTCTTTCCACGATGAAGAATCAAGATGTCGATACGTTATCACCCCTTACGACTAAGATATAATGTTACCAGTAAAAACGGTCTCCAGTTCTCTATACTCACCTTACGAGTCATAGAAATGTATAGCTGTCGTTTTATTCTTATGGTATTATTTGAGAGTGTAGTTTTTTCGCTGTCGAGCAAACCTATTTGTGATGCTATTAAATGTAACTGCAACTTGACTCGACTAAAATGAAGATTAAGTACTTAATTTAAAACTTCTACCGAAGATTTCTTTCAACACTACAGTGATTACCTGCAATTTCTGTAATACATATTATATTTTGACCTGAGAGTAGGTGTAATGATATCTTATATTTAAAAAAAATAATTAAAAGTTTAAGGTAGCCTTCGTTAACTACGACATGGGGACGTCAGACACCTCAGTTCCTACCTTGACCATGGATGTTTGAAAGTACCCGAAACGTCGGGAATTAAATAAATTAAAAGTAAACGTGGCAAAATCCGTAAAATTAGCTTTATTCATTGAGAGGTGGTTATAATGGTCACATGTAACCGTCTTCACATATACCTATACAGTCATAGATGAGCTCGTTACGTCACGCAGTCTGAAAATACATTGTCTTTCTTACCACTTAAACTGGAACAAATCTATGCGTACATACTGTTTTGGTGGCAAACATAAACAAGAAAGCGGTACCAACCCGAACGGGTTCCTAGACACATGAATAGAATAGTGATATAGTGTTAAAAATCAATCTCTGCCGTTATACTGTTAGTTTTTTGTGGGCATGTTTTGAATAATGAATTTAATTCAGATGGCTTGATTGATGAGATTTAATATTTTTGTGAATCATTTTGGTTTCTTTTACGCACTGGCAAATACGACCTAGTTCAGTTTTGTAATGGCTATCATATTCATATATTTCGTAGGTACATATGCGTTTTATTCATTGTTCTATGACGATATAGTTTTTCGCTTTTGTACGTTTTTTAACTTGCTAGATCTTAACCATATCTATGTGATAAATTGCATCCTGTAGAAATAAATTTATTGAAACAAATACACAATATTTGCTCGTCTACACGAGGAAATATTGTGTATTTGTTTCTAAATGCGTTCTTGACAATAATTCAAACGATTCCGTCGAAATTTACAATAAGGGGATATACGGGGGCAAAAATCCATCTAGCTAGGTCTCATTTTTGTGAAAGTTTGTTTATTCCGCATTTTTTACGAGAGATCAAAGTTTTGGTCGAAAAATATTTATAACAGTATTTTTACAGAAAATCATCAAATAAATAGAAAATTTCCATACAATATGTTTATTTTATATGTAACTGGTTTTTCGGAAACGGCTCTAATGTATAATGTTTTACTTATCACGTTTTTTCTAGGTGGGTGTATTCCCTGATAAAATTATATTTTTTAAACGTAGAGCAAAGCTCAGGTACTTAATAAGTAAAATAATTAAACAATATTTTTCGATTTTATTATAATACAATATACTATGTAAAATACAAAATGCCGTATAGTTGCGCCGTAAGAGAATCCACTTTCCAACATCACCTCGAAGTCGTAAGAGGCGACAGAGGGCAATGAGACAGTAGATGGGCAATAACATCGTCATGTTTATACTCAAAAGTTATAAAAAACTACGGTTAACAACCAGAGTACCAAGCATTTTAACTATGGCTGTAGATGGGCTGAGGCAGTAGAGTCCAAATGCCTCCCATTGGCTATTAGTTTGGACATAGCGAAAGCCTTCTATCGGGTCTGGCACAAAGTGCTTCTTTCGAAGTTCCCTTCCTATGGGCTTCCTGAGAATTTTTGCAATTGGATCACCAGTTTCCTTGCTGATCGGAGCATCAAAAACGTAGTGAAAGATGCATGTTCTGATTACAAACCTTTAAACGCTGGTGTTCCACAAGTCTGCGTGCTATCACCAACGCTGTTTCTTCTGCATATCAATGATTTGTTGCAAACTGGTAACACGACATCACTAGTGATGCCTTATACACCGGCCGTGCCAATATTTCTCGGGACAACGTCGCCGAGTACCAGGACAAATCTGTGTCTGAGCGACTAAATCTAGTCCAGTTCAAACCCCGGAAGATACAAGTTTGCGCGTTTACGGCTAAAAAGAACCCTTTGTCTTATCTCCTCAGTTTAAAGGCACTTCCCTTGCTGCCTCAGCTAGCATCAGAACCCTCGGCGTCTACATATCGAATAGTGTGCAGTTTTGTAGTCACTGGAGAGGAAGGCCAAATTAACCTCAAAAAAGCTTGCGGCAGAGCGAGACAGTATTTCATGTCGGCACATCGCTTGCTACTTTACAAAGCGCAAGTTCGGCCTCACATGGAATACTGTTCTCATCTCTGGGCCAGTGCACCCCAGTGCCGGCTCCTTCCACTTGAACGCATCTAGCGTAGAGCGGTCGAATCGTCGACGACCGAGTTCTTTATGATCGGCTCGATTCACTGGCGCTGCCTAGTTATGTTGCATCCCTTTGCATTTTCTATCGCATCTACCACGAGAAGTGCTCTGAGGAATTTTTCGGATTAATCCCAGCTGCCAAATTTCATGAACGCACATCGCGTCTAAATTTAACATACCATCGTCACCATCTGGATGCTTGTCGGTCTAGCACTGTGCGAGCGCAGAGCTGTTACCGGTACGCTGCTGCTTATTGCAATTTGGGTTTGACATTCTACTTTTTCTACATCAGCAAGTAAAATTTGACTGTTGAATTGTTGAAATCAGCACGCTTGGCAGGTGGATTGATGGTCACAGTATCAGATGATACTCACCTTGTAAACTGCTCACATAGCGCGTTGGGTGTTTTATGTCCGGCGTAAATGTCATAGTTTACCGCACTCTGTCGGAAGCCATAAGGTCTTTTTGGCAGTTTCCATAGTCGTTTTTTACTGCATCTGTTAGATCAAATGTAGTACACTTCATCTTACACTGCCACCACACGGCAATATTAAGTTGATTTTCCACCAACGGTCGGTCGCCTGGGGGAAAAATTTAGGTCAGAAGTTGTTGCATTTACAAGGAGAGCTTACATCTATTACAACATTGTATATACTCGCATTTTAGTACTGCAATTGCCAATTTTCCTTAAAAGCGTGGCAATTATGGCAAACCCTACCTACAATAAGAGAGGCCCATGTTGAGTAGTAGTTTTTTGTGAGATAATAACGTAGGAGTAAGATACAATGGAACAATTTTATAGTATACTTATTTACATTACTCGCCGGAATTTCGCGTTACCAACATCATTAGTGTTCCGTACCAAATTGTTGTCTATCTCGTTCATTCGTTCATTCATACAGCACATTAAAATTCGACTATCGAATATAGGCTTTATTCGTAGATTACCTTATTATCAAATTTTGCTTGGCTGTCTGATTGACAGCCACAGTTTTTTTTATTATACTCATTTGGTATCAGAATGATTCTCCTGCTCATCGCCTATTTCGGTTTCTCTCTCTCATCTCTTACTATTACATGACATATTATTGGTATATACTCGTATAGTGTGTCTGTCAATCCAACGCAAACGTTATTTTTAGAAACTTAATGTATCCCGTTATCTGTTTAAATTTTTCTTCCTATAACATTTAACTTACCGAAACTACCAGAGCGCCATATATCGGGACTACTATGATTTTCTTTTTTGATTTCTTTTTTGGAATAAACCCAAGCAGGGTTTATTCCCAAAAAGAAATTGTGAATATAATTAGGTAATATTATTCCAAACATATAGAATTTGTTAACAACTTGACTTCAGTGCCTTCTACAAGATCCTAGCATTACAACGAACCATCTTCTAGATAATATAAAGATATTGTGTGAATACGACTATGATTGGCCAAGTCATTCAGAAGTTAAACGAGTACTACACAAAGATTTTTGTATTAAGTTTTCTTAAAAAAAATACATTGCTAATATGATACCAACTTTTGTGGTGAGTGCGTATCATATCGCTCACTCATCTTAAATAATGTCCTGCTACTAACACAAATGTATGATTTACAGTAGAATTTCGTTCCCGTTATCAGTCCGCTAGGGGCGGTTGATTTATACACTAAATGATCACAGTTAGGGATGTGAATCGATCATTCAAATGTTTTTATATATTTGTATCGGTTTTATATTTGGTTGGTAAAATGAAAACAATTTAAAAAGTTAAACATTTTTTTTCGTGGTACATGTCGGTTCCAAAATCTCAAAATGTAGATTAAATAAAAATTGTAGTGAAGTTCGTATAGAAAATAAATCTGTTTTGTAGTATGACAGTAATAATATATCGCATAGCTTGTACGGTTAGAGGATCCTGGTTTCATATCTAGATTCGTGGCTATTGGGAGACCAGATATTTTTCGTTTTCTGATCTGATTGGGCTGTAATTTTAGCTAATTATCTGACACTGAATTTTTATCTACCTTAAGTTACGTCACGCGTTATATATTTACTTTATTTTTATCTGCTATAATAAAACTAGATTTTTTTAAATTTCTGCTGCAAAGTTTTGAACAAAGGTTCTTGAAGAACATCACTAATCGTTGTTGCTATTGTGAAACCCAAACCTAAAAGATATCTCGAGAACAACCAAATGAATAACGAAAATAATCGGAAACCTTATCTGAGGGAATAAAGCAAACAGAACAAAACGAGCCCGTGGATAAAAACGGTTAGGCTAAGTAACCTTGTTATAATATACAAACGTCTATTATAATATTTTTCATTAATAAGTTTACTTTGTAGCGAAATAATTATTAGAACTTTTTAATTAGATTTTTATTTAGAGGCTCGAAGTTGGCGAAAAATGTAATTTTAGTAACATTTTTCGCTAATTTCGACCCTCACCTCACCGTTCAATCATTTGAAATTAATTCTTTGGTATAAATATTAATTTCACGGCATTTGATGTTTATCACAAAGGGAAAGATTCCAAATATAGTATATAATAATATTAAATATAATGAAACAACTTCATTCTATTTTCTATGCATTCTATACACATGGCGTTTTTTCTACGTAGAGACGACGTCAGAGTAATTTTTTTATTTCAACCGAAATGCTATGGTGAATAGTAGTAAGATATTGAGCAATATATCATCATCACCGTTTCAATTGAATATAAATAATTCAGGTACACCATAAATTTACATTGTAATAAGGAATTAGAGAGTGCAGATAAAATTCGGCAAAGAACCTGTTTCAGACCATTAATCTTTTTTCGTAGAAATTGAAAATCGAGGATGGCGTGAGAAAAAGCGGCCGTTATTTCAGTATGAATTAATTAGTTTGATGTATTTTTTTAAAAAATGTTAAAGTTTGATTGATAATGAAATCGGGTAATTTTTTTGCTGAAATCTATCAAACAAAAGAGTGATTATCAAGTTAATTATCTTAGATTCAAAGACATGAATATTTATTCAGACACAAAGACAAGATAGCATCATGTGTTCGTTCTTTCTTTTTATATTATGATAAGCGAGCACTCTGTTCACCTAATGGTCACTTACCAGGCTGTTTCGATGATGATGATAAATAAACCGGAGTTTAGGCAATATTAATAGCGTTGGTATTCGTTAAATCACAACAGCCATGTTAGCTCAGGGGTTAAACGCACACCGTAAATACAGCCCGAGTTCGATCTCCTCTAGCACCAATGAAATTGTTAATTGCGATTATAAGTGATGATTATTTAGCAGTGTCGCACAAGCAATAAGTCATCAAATAATAATTGACTGCTGCAGCCCATGTATACCCGAAATCAATTTATAACAAACAAGGCTGCAATGCGTTATCACTCTCAAGGACTAAGTTGGAATGCCCCAAGCGTATATACGTGGTACAGCCGCGCTGCAGCTATATTATGGTTGTAGCGCGAATGGGTCGGTCCGACCGTGACGGACTACGCTCTCACAAGATACCAGCGTAAAACAGCAGCTTAATGCTGCTGTATTTCATATGGTAATTGTAGAAAACCGGAGACCTGTTTTAGTGGAAACGAGGTATTCCATATTAGTCATCAGGTTTGACAACGCATCCGCATTTTGATTCTTAATCAAGGATAAATGTAGATATCTATGGGCCACAGAATCCACTTACCATCAGGTGGACTGTGTACTCGTTTGTCACCTTTACTCTATATAAAAATATTTTTGCTGTATTGTGAGACGAGCACATAGTACATCTAATAGTAAATGGATGCTTTACTCCATAGATATCCGCATCTATCCTCGATTAAAAATGAAAATGCAGATGCATTGTCACCGCTGAGAACAATCCAGCGAAAAAAGTCTCTGCTTCCAGTTTTGTACAGCAAAAGACACTTTAGTGTACGTATAATTAACATTTAGGGGTTAGAAGTTGTTACATTTAGAAGTACCTATTTATGTAATAAAACACCATTCACTACAAATTGGTTTTCATTTATATCGTTTTTCATAATCAGGAAAATATGTTATGAGTAAATCGATAAATATACTCGTAGCTCATTATGAATACATAATAACGCTCAAATAAGCTATAGTCATTAGGTGAAGGAGTGATAGCTCAGGAGCAAAGCATTTGCTCTAAATTTCGCGAAGTTATTAATATTTATTATATAATTTAAAGTACGCGAGCAACCTGGATTCGATTTCTACTGCAACCAATAACATTGTCATTGATTAATTTCAATTTGAAGCCCTGATTTACCACGTGGTGAGTGGTGAAGGAAAACGTAGTGAGGAAAATCAGCATGTCTGAGAAACTAAAAAAAATATTTTGAAAACCGCCGACACGAATTATGGTGGTATTATGGGCAAAATTTCCTTACCCTGAAATCTTCTCAGAAATGAGAAGAGACCTGTGGTACTAGGACTGGGATTTATATAGGTAATAACTTTACTTTTTTACATTGAAGTAATATCTACTTACGTACTAGAACAGCTATCTCAAACAAAAAATGTGCGCTACTCTGTGTTCGCGCTGTTGTTTTTTGTATCATAGAATAAACATAGGTAGAATGATCAGTAGGTAATAGTAGATTATATTATTAAATAGGTAAATTATATAGAGAACAATTTTCAAATTTTGTCATTTATTCGTATATTATATTTGCTTATTTAATATAATATTACATAATATTATATCACAATTACATTTTAATGATATTTTCATCAGAATATTTTAAAAGGTATCTATGTCAAATATAAAAAAACATACTAAATGTATGTTTAACAAAACTTAATATAACATTTAAATTACAAATATATTTACTTAAATTAGAATAAGAGTCGTTCATAAATGATGGGCACGCGAGAGTTAAAAATGAACGAATTTGTTCCATTTTGACTTTGATGTGGAAACCTAAAAATAAAATAAAACTATAATGAGCAGATTTAAATATAAGAAATTTAGCCAAATTATGATAACTCTTATAATTATTTTTCTACAAAAAAATGTGTATAATAATATATTCGTCCTATACTTAAGTACCCACAGAAATGTCGCATCTGAACAAATTAATTTCATGATCTATATTACATGCCACGAGATGGCGTCTTAGGTATAATTTGTTTTATTATTAATCTATAATACTATTTTATTGATTAAGTATCTTATTAACCGATGAAAAGTAATTCCTTGGTTTTTACTGACATTTCTTGAATTATTTGTGCAATATCTAAGTGCACACGGTGGCATATTTTTATTAAGTGATTTTTTTTTAAATCAACACAACACTACAAGCGCCGGGCGAGTGACTGATTAAAATACGGTGCATGTACAGCAGTTGAGTGGAATAGAGTAGCTGAATGCAGTGTCACCTCTAGTACGTAGTACATAATAGCTCAATGATTTTTTACGTCATTAATCTATTCTAAACTAACGGATAAGGAGAGAAGTCATAGAATTTTGTTTGCAGAACACACTAGTTAAACATACTTTGGTATTATCAAAATATAATGTATATGTTATAGTTGAAAACCGTTTTTAGGTAAAATCCGTTTTCCCTAGTAAGAGCCAGTTTTTACTAAATGCCTGCTTGAAAATACCTGGTCAAAACTAGAATTTGTCCCTGATATATTTGATTTCTAGATAAAATTAGTTATCTCTCCGAGTTTTAGTTAAGACTAGCACTAGAGAAACGATCGGCGATCAGCCTCAGCCGCTACAGCTCCCACCGATGCCTGTGATTTGTTACAGCGGGCGGGGGCTGCTCTCCCTTCGCACCTACGGCTTTACATAAACACTTTAGGGGTAGGACAGACAAGACTATGCAAAGTCGGGGCGTTCTGATTGGTTTTAGTACAGCCTCGACCCACCTTTTTAGGGTTCCGTAGTCAACTAGGAACCCTTATAGTTTCGCCATGTCTGTCTGTCCGTCTGTCCGTCCTCGCTTAATCTCTGTGACCGTTGGCACTAGAAAGCTGAAATTTGGTTCCAATATGTGTATCAATCACGCCGACAAAGTGGTAAAATAAAAATTGGGAAAAACGTTTTATTGGGGTAGCCCGGTATATGTAAATTGGGAAGTGATTTTTTTTTAATTTCAACCCTAACGTGTGATATATTGTTGGAAAGGTATTTAAAAATGAATAGGGGTTTACTAAAATCATTTTTTGATAATGTCAATAACTTCGGAAATAATCGCTCCAAAAGTAAAAAACAATGTATCCCCCCCCCCTCTAACTTTTCGAACCATAAGTTTAGAAAATATGAAAAAAATCTGAAAAGTAGAACTTTATAAGGACTTTCTAGGAAAATCATTTTGAACTTGGATGGAAACAACAGTGCCCACTACCGGGATCAGTTGCAGGAGCGCGGAGCGCTGCTGGAGCGCGAACATAATGGTTACCCACCTTTGAACTCATAAGTGGGAACACTTATTGAGACGGACGGGAAACTACGGATCCCTACACTGAGCGTGGCCCGACACGCTCTTGGCCGGTTTTTTATTTATAATAATCGCTTGTTCCTAGGTCCGGTAAGCAAGCCAAAGACCAAAGTAATGCAATCAAATCAAATCCAGAACCAAAGCCTTGGTCGTTTAATCTCGGTCTAAACAGTTCTAACTGACTTTTTTCGGAAAAACGCGTTTCTACTTTTACCCGATATTCAATTTTGAGCTTTAGTTAATTCTAGTTATAACAAACGTATTAAGTTAAAACTAGTTTTAACTAGGGAAAACGCATTCTATCTAAAAACTTGTTTTAACTGTAGCATATATAATTAAATTATGGGCGAATAGGTGTGCAAGGGGAAAATATCAATCTTTTCTTCAAATATTAACCACACTTGCTAAATAAGAGATAAGGTTCTGACTGCCGACTGGTAACAAAAAAATCAATTCCGAATTATATTTATTATATCTTATGTATATTATATATATTATATTTATTATATCATTCTATCCAATCCGCCCACCGGGCGTGTTGAGTCACTTTTTTAAAGTATTATGGCAGTAGATGTTTTCTTGAAAATACCCAGTTCAGCACTAGACTGAAATTAGTTGAAAAAGAAAAATATATTCTCTAATTTTGTAGAAAATCAAATATATAAAATAACAAGCAAATATATACTTAGGTCGCCTGTAAATAAATACACAACCAAGCCAAATGATTAAAGCCAAAAAATGTATAACAACCAAATAATTGCCAAGCGTGGCAATTATGGCAGACGTCTTTCCTATGAGACAATCTATGAAAGAGGCCTATTTTCAAAAAAAAATTGATGGCTGTAATAGTGATGATGATGATTATACGTATATTAATACATTTCTTAAATTGAAAACTCTAGACACGTAATTTGCTTTAAAATGAAATATAATCACTTCTATTTCAAATGTGATGGCTCCATAGAGCAGTTGCTTGACCAAAAAGTGGCATCTGGTTCAAATACAGTACGGAACAAGTACTGTATGGCCTACCAATAATCGTTCCAGGTCTGGAAGTCTGTGTTTGTGAAATTTATGTATGTAAACTGCTCCTACGATACGGTAGAAAATCCTAGAGTGGAGGTTTCGTTTGTATAAAAAAAATAAGAAATCATTACACTATTGTAACAACAATCGACAGCGACGTTCACTTAGACAGTGATATAGTAGATACACTGCTGAAGACACAATAATACTACAAATGGCATTTTTGTGAAATAATATAAATGATTCAATTCATTGGAAATATAAACGGTGTTCTCTAGGGTCAACATAAAATTAATGGGTAATGTTATCAGACGTACGCTAGAGTGATGGTTCGATACTCGTTTCCCATGCTCATCAATCAGAAACGCTGAACTCGTTACCGAGTTCTCGAACAAACGGCAATACGACCCGCCCGCTCAATATGTGTGCGTAAAAACTTTTTAGATCATTCACTCACGCTTCATAGGACCCATCGCCTTCCTCGATGTGTAAACTATCCGCGTAGGTTGTTCCATTTTTTACGACACAGCCTTTTCTACGTAAACGTAAACGTAATATCTGTAGTGAAACAGGTTTATGATCTCTTTACGTTGAGTCAGCTGTAATTTTGCAATTCCAGGAGAAGAAATACGTTCAACAGCCAAGTATTCAAAGTTATATAAATTATGGTTGTACTGTGAATTATTCTACTCAAAAATAAGTATCTATGATAATAAAAATATTTAACATTTGTTTTAATTTAAATATAAAAGTTATTTCATCAAGAAAGGGAAGGGGAAACCAAAAGTATGATTCGATCAGGAAAATGATTGCCTGTTTTCTTGCATTGTAATTGTAAAATTGAAATGAAATGAAATTGAAATGGACTGTGTGCTCGTTGGTCACCCTTAAGTACTTAATAAAAATAAAAAACAAACGTTATCAGTTGTTCTTCTTCAACTTTCGAACAGATCAACCGATTTTGATGTAATTGGTGGCAACCGACGGGTTCTTTAAGAACAATAATATAATCTATTATATGAAAAAACGATAAGACTATTATAAATTTAAAACTTATGTGAAAAAAAACACATTTTTCGATATTTTCCGTCACCGTGGTCCTGGGTTCGAATCCCGGGTCGGGCATAAAAATCAATTATTGAGTTTTTCCGTCAATAAAATTCTCAGTAGCTGCCCGGATTCAGGGAGCTGGCGGTGTCTCACCCCTGTGCCTCGGTATTGCGCCTGATCTCTCTCCGGTCGTGTCGGTTTACAGTCCCATCGGATTATGAGAGTGAGGGAATAGAGAGTGTACCTGTTCTTGCGCATACACTTGGGCACTATAATCCTGTCCTGCGTCGATGGCTAGTGTCCGTTGAGGCAGGTCACCGTGACCGAAATTCGGTCGGGAGAACATTATTATTATATATAAACAGTATTACATATAAAGAGTATTATATATAAACAGTGTTTGAATTTGTATTTCAGTACATAGAAATTAAGGAGATGAGAGTCCACATGATGGCGACCTAAGAGAATCAATCATCAAATCTCATTATATGGAAACTGATACAGGATAAGAACAACAACATCTACCTGATAACGGGAAAGGCCCATATTCAGCAGTTGAATTTTATTGGCTGTAATGGATGGATGTATAAATATCCTGTGCAACAGAGGTCGCCCCTCTGCATTCTGAGTATCTCTACTATAGTAAATTTCCCTACTGAGGGAGTTTTCCCGGAGAGAATTTTTATAAAATAGAAAAAACGAGATGATGGGTTTTCATATACTGTAATCAAATATTACCACTGGTTCGTCACCGTCTATGAAAATTAATAATTCGATTTTAAAAGCTTAACGTGATTTAATTTCAGACTTGCTTATTTTTATTAATGCTTAAAATTTAACATTCAGTAGATAACACGCAAACAAAAGAGCACTTAATAGAAATTGGAAACAGGAAGTTAATCAGAGTCCGGGCAACAGACGGCGCTACTAGAAGCGGCATCAAATTAAATGGGTCAGGCTCGGGGCGTGCTCGAACTAACTACGAGTCAACTGCAACGGTCTTAATATTGTCGTCTTCAATTGCTCTAAATTAGGTAAATAGCTGCCGCTTGTTATCACTGCCATCTTGTTCTTTTATTAACTGAAGTGCAGCCCGTTTAAATATAATGTAAGTTGAAATCATAGTGTACTTGCATACTAGAGTATCCCCACATCTATTTAAATTTATTTGGTATATTGGTTATTATCATAGGTTTAATATGAATCGATTTTTGAAGACGTAACTCAAGTAATCTAATGTAAAATTTACTGTTTATAATTAGCTTATCAAAATATCAAACAAGAAGCATACGAAAACTTTGGAAACCATAAATAAACAAATTAATGAGCTGTGCTAAACTTTGTTTCGTTATGAAAATTGTTAACAATTTCTCCTTTATAGAACTTTACATTTGATATATGTTCTTCATAAATTGCTCTTATATTTACATAATTACGTTCTTGGAAACTTAGACCCAACTTTCGCATCAGTGACTAGTACTTAAACTAGGTGAACATAACTTCATCATTCCACTAAGTTTGGTTGTCGTCAAAATGCAAGAGGTGTTTAGAAATTCCAAATATTCGTCGCCTTATTAATTATTCTCGAGAAAGGGAGCTGTGCGTGACGGTATTCCCCATTTCTTATAAATTTATGACACTAATATAAATACTTCGGCTAACTTGTGTATGATAAAGTACTTAGGTCTGAGACGTTAATACACGATGAATAATAATTATACACGCAAGAGCGCATGGCTGTAATTTCAATATCAGCTTTAGTTGTAGAGCCATGCTACAGCTTTGTAATACGTTATCTTAAATAGCTGTACATTGTAGCACAAGAGGGTCGAATCGACCAGGAAAGAATCACGCCTTCAAAGAATAGCAGCAAAAAATAGTAGCTTAATGCTTCTCTGGTTCTCTACCAATACAGAATACAGAATATATTGGTGAGTGTAGAGAATCAGAAACCCTTTTCTTTTAAAACGATGATCTTTAGGTGGAATAACGCATTTGCAATTTGATTCTTATTCGAGGATAGATGTAGATGTCTGTGGGTCGTAGTATCCACTTAATATCAGGTGGACTTTGTGTTAGATTGTCACCCTCATTTTATTTAAAAACAAGTCAAAGTGAAAAATGTAACTAAATACTTTCAGCATTAAACGCTTTCAGGCTACCTCGAGCCTATTCTTATATCTGAAAAGGTTTTTAAAGAAGAGTGGATTCCGTTGCGCTACTTAGTTTAATAATTGAAATATGGTCAGCTTTACAAGTACACTACTTACAAACGAGCACATAGTGCACCTGATAGCAAGTAAAACACAGCAGCATTATGCTGCTATTTTACAGTCTTTTGTTTTAGTTTATAAGTTTTTGTAATAACATTTATAGGGTACTCCCGTTTGTTTAAAAACATGAAATTTGGCAAAAAGCAAAGGAAAAGCCCATGTAAAGAGAAAAAAATACAAAATCTTTGATTATTAATTGTATCTCAAGAAACTTAAGAAAAACGAATAGGAATTTCATCTTGATGATTCCTAATAATATTAATTACTTATAATTCAGGCATCGTTGGAATCGAATTTCATGATTCTAGGTCAACGCTTACATTTTAAGTTTTGAGTAGTAAGTTTGCGAGTATCAAAATGTGTAACGTGAATTGTCTTAAATCTTTTAATTTAATTATGTAAAATTTTGAATTTTTTCATCTATAAGGGACTATAAAATTTTGATTTTAGCAATTTCAACTTCATATCATATAATATAAGAGTTACGTTTTTGATTTTGAGGTGTGGATCTCTAAATTAAAAAAGACGAATTAAATAAGACGAGGCTTACAGTTTGAGTGTATATTTATTTTTAATTTATGTTATGTGATACCGAGGTTATAATTTTGGAGTGCTTTTATATATGTTTGCGATAAAACCACCTATAAGAGTGCGAAAATTCTTATTTTTGGAGTAGGAAGGGGCGGTTTTTTCGTTTAACTTAATAATAAAAGTTGTGATATACCTACCATAATCCGCTAAAAATTTACTTTTAGCACTTGTACTATTATCTATTCTGTCATTTTAGTAATAAAAGTCGGGGCTTTAAGTCTAAGTATACACAATATCCTAGCGCTGACTACAGAAAGTTTTTTTTTATATAATAAGGGACACCCTTATATATTATAACTAAAGAGCACACAGTCCTCTTGATGGTAAGTGGATACTGTGGCCGTAGACATCTACATTTATCCTCGACTAAGAATCAAAATGCATATGTGTACTCTCTACACGCACCATACAAAACACAGCTGTATTCAGCTGCTATTTTACGCTGGTATTCTTTAATTCTTTAACGCCAGAGGTATTTTTTAAAGTATTTTTTGCAATAATAAACTTAAATATACAGTTGCATCGACCGTGATGTAAAATGATGTATAGGAGAGCATATTTTTCATTTCGAAGTAATTTTTTCTATTAAATCAGACTTAAGTTACACGAACAATCAGTGCTTACCTGATTTAAGAATTCAATTCAATAACTTTATTATTTTGACGAAAGAAGGTACCCAAATTTGTAAGGCGCACTCAGGGCACGCGTCGTACTAACATTCTGCGGCATTACTGAATTTAAAATAGCGTTGGTGTATATTTGTACTCTCTCTTATTACGCAATACCTGCTATATTTAAAACCTTTAGCGCCTCCCGCTAAAGGTTTTAAATATAGCAGGTATTATATTATATTATTATATTTAAAACCTTTAGCGGGAGGTATCTAAGCGTATTCAAAACGGCTTGTGCCGACAGACGTTCCCAAGTGAATTGAGCAATGCAAATGTGCAACCCTCACACAATGTGTCCCATTTCAGTGATTATTCAGTCCGTACAAAGCGGCTTAGGTGCTGTTGGTACTAAATTTCCTTAGCCATAAGTGAGCCATATTATGTTGGAGTGGATTCAGAGCCTTATGTAATAAAACTTATATGCAACGTTAATTGCTTCATTGAGGGAAATTAATTGGATTGGTTCATTATTTTAAGCACTGAACTAAAAGTTATGATTTTTGTTATAAATATAAACAGTAAACAATATTTTAAATTGTATTTAAATAATTAAGGAAATTAGTTTAATATTTAGTTATTCGTTTCATCTACATATTTTCATTATTGTAAAAATATTTAAAAAAGGATTTTTTTATTACTTACTTATATTTTAAATAAAAGATTTTACTTAGCAATTATACAGATTTAGATCTTGCATAGCAATAAAGTGAAAGCTCAGGACAGATCCACACTACATGGTAAGGCTTCTTTCTGCCTGCGCAACCTTCTAGGTCGGGATACTTCCTTGGCTACTTCACATATAAAAAGTATAGATGCCAGATAATGAGTGTTGTATTTTAAAGTTCATCCCCATATGCTACTATAACCAGATTTGCTACATGACGTCCTGTTTGTATGATGTACTCAAATGTTTAGTGCACGTCTTTGTCTAAATTAAGCCTGGATGTTTAGACATTTGTTTATATACATTTTAATTGATTAAATGTCTTTGTTTATGGTTTGTTTGAGAAATGGAATAAAAATGTATTGATTTTCCTTACCTTAAAACCACAATGTCTTATTGGTAAGATTAATTAAAAGATATAAAATATAAAAATAAAAATGGCAGTGTATCACTGGTGTCTGAAGTAGCCAAATAAAACCCCGACTTCAGAAGTTTTAATGTGGTAAATTTTATGAGCCTTTTCAGTTACCCGAGGAATATCAAGAGCTTACTAAAACGTCGTCTAAGTAGTTAGATTAAAAATTTCATTCCCTATTTTCCCACCCTTAAGAGCTTAAGGGCTTTTCTCAAAATTAGAATTACTAATAGTTCCTTAATTATATAACTTATATAACGGAAAAAGAATTTTTTAAATTAATTGATATTTGACGAAGATATATATAGACACACACACACACATATTACAAACGAAAAAAGAACATATGAAATAATAAATAAGACCTCCTCCTTTTTTGAAGTATGTTAAGAATACAATTTACTCATGTTTATTTAGAAAGTATTTTATTTCTTTGAAAATAGTTACCACAAGCGTTTATTTTAAAAAGGGAAAGTTGTTAATAGGCAGTTTTTAACACACAAAAACCCTTTTCAGGCTGGTCATAAATAAAAATACACGAAAAAAACAATAAGAATAGAGACATAAATCAAGGAATGGTAAACAGGCACAAACCAAAAGGGTATTCCATATTAATTAATGTCGGAGCCGAAGGCGACGAAGACAAATGCTGGAACCTCTGGTAATGTATTTTTCCGGGCCCTTTCCGGTTGGGATGAAATAAATGATAATCGGGAAAGAATGAAGTCAACATTAATGAGTTACGATTAATTATCGTACGCGGCATCCTTTGAGAATTCATACATAAAAGTTTGGGCTTTTCTAATTTTATTTAAGACCAGAGTTTTATTGGTTAAAGTCAACTGACATTAGCTTCGATTCTTTTCCATCGTCCATATTTCATATGGAAATTTCTCTTTTGATCCTAAGTATTCTTATTCAGGGTATTTAAAGCCTCTTCTGCTAAGTTTTGCAAGAATTTTTTTGAGTGAGTATTAAGGAAATCCTCTTGATGCTTTGACAGTAAACATTTTGGAAAATTAAAAAACAGAATAGAGAAAAAAATTAAATTCTGATCCAACACGTGTTTCACAATGTAGGATTAAAATGCGAGAAATTGAACGAACAATACGCACGGAGCGTAAGGTGGTGGTGTAAGAATATCCACTGTCCCAAATCATCCCGTGGCTGTCGTAAGGGGCTACAAAGGTAAGCATATCAGGAGATGGGCAACACCGCCTTCCTAATAACGACTAAATATACAAAACTCCGGTGCCAATCCACTTGCCACAAAGCTACTGAGGCAAAAACCCCTTATGCGACAACCCATGATGGAGGCCTATGTTATGTTATATTTTCATATTACTATGTTTTTATAATATTAATATTATCATCGAGCCGTGGTAGCGCGCACCATCTATTACTATGACCTTGATTAAATATATATTTTTATATCTAATTAAAGATGTAGCGTTACCTTAACTACATACCATTTTTATTCTTGTTTTTTTTTTTTTTTATAGAATAGGCTGACAAACGAGCACACAGTCCACCTGATGGTAAGTGGTTGCTGCGGCCCATAGACATCTACATCTATCTTCCATTACAAATCAAAATGCAAGATGCGTTGTCACCCGTGAGGACTGAGATAGAATGCCTCATTTCCAGTAAAAAGGGTCTCCGGTTCTCTACACTCACCATACGAAATACAGCAGCATTAAGCTACTATTTCACGCTGGTATTCTGTGAGAGCGTGGTCCTTCCCCGGTCGAGCCGACCCATTCGTGCTACAACTATACTACTAATATAACTGCAGCATGGCTCTACCACGTAAAATTATTTATAATTATATATTATAATATATTTTTAATTATATAATATATTTATATGTTTATTTATAAGTCAACAAAAACAACGAAATTCCCACATGAAATGCCGAAAAAAAAATTTTTTATACAAAGTTCAAGTCGTTAATTTTCTAATTACAATTCCTAAATAAAAAACTTTTTTTATTACGACACATCGTCCCTTCCGCGAGAAGCTGGCTATGTTCCCGACCGGAAGGTTAATAGAAGAAAAAATACGCTGTACAAATTTGCATAACATTTTTCTCTCTGTCTTCTTCCAAAATTAAGTCCTCTGCCCCTGCATTAACGGTTTTGTTTAAATTACTCAAGTGAATTCTGTGATTCACGTGTAATAGACAATTTTATTTCGTGTTATTCATTTTGTTTCCGTCGTTGTCTTAATATTTTGCGAATTAAAAATTTTAGGCAAGTTGCAAGTTCGACAAAGTAATAGAGACTATGTTTATGTATGCGTTATGCTTTTTTGTTTACTCATTTCAAACTATCAAAGTTAAGAAAAGTTAAACCCGTATATTGCTTCAATGGGAAGATTTTGCAAGGCGAGCTTTTTCATTATTTTCGTTCGTCACTACTCCGATGATATCCCGGACGTCAGTCTGAGCGAAACTAGAACAGCTCTCCAGTACGCCCTGCCTGTATGCTGTTCTCGCTGGTCTTTGCGCAACATCCCGACAGAAGACTTTATGAATCACAAACTGCTGAAAGAGCTGTTTTCTGAAAAGGCTTTAATGATATAGAAAACATAATTTAACGATGATAAAAATAAAAATATAGAATTAAACTTTAATGTTATAGAATACATTTTTTTTATAGGATAGGGTGACAAACGAGCACACATTCCACCTGATGGTAAGTGGTTGCTGTGGCTTCTAGACATCTACATCTATCCGTGATTACGAATCATCAAAATGCAGATGCGTTGTCACCCGTGAGGACTAAGATGGAATGCCTCGTTTCCAGTAAAAAGGGTCTCCGGTTCTCTACACTCACCATAAGAAACACAGCAGCATCATGCTACTATTTTACGTTGGTGTTCTGTGAGAGCGTTGTCCTTCCCCGGTCGAGCCGACCCATTCGTACTACAACTATACTACTAATATAACTGCAACATGGCTCTACCACGTTTGAATTGAACTCTATGTGTTTATACATAGAGTTCAATCTGCCAATTTGTCTCGCGTCTATGCATTATGAGAAAGCATTTGATTCCGTCGTAATTTGGGCGGTGGTATAGTCCCTTCAGCAGTGCCCAGTTGACTGTCGGTATATCAATGTTTTTAAGTTTTTGTGCAGTAGGGCTACGCTGGCTATTTGAGAAAAAGTGGCGAGTACATCACACAATTTTGACTTGCTGCCGATATAGATCCTATGGGAGGATCGTGGGAAGTCCCTCATTACATACTCAATGACCTAAATAGTGTCTTAGGAGACATTATTGGAAAGGTCTCAAAATGAACATGGCCAAAATAAAACATGTAAATAATATCAATGTCTCATCTATGCTGGGAGGTTAGTTCAACCTCGAACAAGAGATCAATCGACGTATCTCAGGTTGAGCAACTTTTTTAAGATTACTACACATTTTCTTATCAAATTCACCCCAAACCTATGAAACATGAGGTACTAGAACTAGAATTAGTGTAACTAATATAGCCCAACGGATCAGTAAGCGGAAGTGGCCATGGGCTAGCCATATAACGAGCTAAGAATTGACCACCGACGGGGTAAAAGGTTCACGACTGTTTCTCCATACCAGGAAGCGAACTAGTACGGTGAACAAGAATTCGATGGATGCAGGTAACTCAGGACCGTAGTTGTGGCGTTCGTTGGAGCAGTCCATTTTGGCTGGAGTTCATGAAGGCAATAAGCTTCTTAGAGTTCATTTTCCTGGCTTCATGGCCTTTGCGTATTACATACGGGGTGTCTGTTGTGCAGGTGAAGTTGGAAGCCTCGGAGCAAGGCATGCCATAAGTTCTGGTACGCCTTACCTAAGAAGGAGAAGGGGGGTGAGTAGTACTCCACTGAGGAGGGACCGCCGGTGCTGCTGTTTTTAATCAGTGTGTGTCCGACATAGCGGGTAATGACAGGCGTTACCTCATGTAAAAAAGGCCAATGTTTTGTTTAACACAGGACTTGTAAAGGACTATAATAATGATGTTGATTAAAGTTGCAATGTCTGGCTGGATTTCAAAAAATGTTTCTTAGAAAAGAACTTTACTAACAAATAAGTGTTTACAGCCAAGTAATATTAGCCAATGTTAGTAATGTGAAGCTTTTGATAATATATTACTTTGATTTCATTGCTATTTCATATAAAAAGTTTGTATTTATTTATGTTGTATTTAAGTTATAATAATTGTAGTAATAAAATTATGACTTTGATCCTTAACGATGAGAAAAACCCTGTAACTGAGTCTAGTTGTGCGGATTTAATTAAGTGGAGGAGCCAAGGTTTGTGCGAAATAAATAATCTTGTTATTTTACTACACTTTTTTTTAAATATTGTGTTCTTAACTGAATCACATTAACAACGGAATCAGTAAACAGTACGGTTTTTGTAACGGTTCTGTACGGTTTAGTAAATGTGATGCAGGGAAAAGGAAAAAAGCTTATATCTTACACAGTTTTGAACTTTCCAAACCATTTAAATGTTTTCGCCTTATAAACCCAGTACATTATCACCATCTTATAACGACAATATAGTTTCATACGAAGAAGTTCGAAGATGAATATGCTCTGTATGTTGTGTATAATATCAATGGACAGCTTTGCAGAATTTATGAATAGGAAGGGGAAGATATTTACGTTTTCCTCTAATATTTAGCCTTAGGAAGGTCTTTTAAAATTGAAAAATCTTGACCTCAAAAAGTAAAGCAGAATTAATAGTCACATTATTTTGTGTAATAGATAATTATTATATTTGTAATAAATTTAACCAACAAGTTATGCTATTTTACAAATGAGTCTTTGATAATTAAAACTAAAATTAATTAAAATTTATAACGCAATTCATGGACAATTAGTTCTAAAACTAATAATCGTGAAGTTTTTTTTTTCTCTTTTCTCTTAGCAGTTAAATTAGATAAATTAATACGTTCGTATTATTAGAAGAAGTTATCAATATAGTTATCCAAGTCGAAACTGCCTTGGGTCCGGTGGGAAATTTGCAGTGTGGCCTGCCGCTAATAAAGTTTTCAACTCAAACCCTCTTGTGCACTGTGTCATAGGTAAACCGAGTTCACTTGATTTGTCAGTTGAAGAATTGCCTTTATGCAAATATTAAAGACAACTGAATGAAGCCATACAAATATTTATAATGGTGTAATAAATACGGCAAATAAAGTCAATGAGAGAGTCAGAGAATGACGTGGAATAATCCATCACCTATTTCATTTCAAGGGCATTAGAAGAGGCAATTATGAGATAGATATTTTAGAAAAATCTTCAGGTTTTCGATAGATAGCACTATAAACATTTAGAATACTCTGCACTCTGCATGAAATACCAAAACTGACGAAGGGAAGCATCATCAAATGAGCTAAATGTTTGATTCTGCGATCGTAAAGATGAATGTTAAAACTGCCTACATATAACGGGAGAGATCTACAGTGACTTATGAATGCTGATGAGCAATAGAAAAACAAGAAGCACAGATATAAATTTAAAATGAGTTTTCGATTATTATTGTTTTATTATATTTCGTTAAAACTTAGATTTTATATTAGTTACTGCGGATACAAAGCAAGGAACTTTTTACAATTCCGTTCCGGTTCATATAATATTGCTTTAGTCACGTAAAATTACGAGGAAAAAATGCCAATTTAGCCGCGATAACATTTTGAAAAAAAAAATACGAGGCGTCGGATAAGAAATTGCTATAAATGTAAAGAAGTTTATTTTTACAAGGGCTACGCAGATAAGAGCTTAGCCGATATAAAGTAAACACAGAATTCTCGTCAAGTAAACAAAGAGAGTTAATACGATTGTATCCTTTGGGATTATGCCTTACATTTTTGATTATCATAAATCTTATCATGAAATTTTTATATAGGAATAATTTGATATGGGTGCTTTATCCTTATTTTAATTATTTATGTACATTATTTTTAATTATTTTCTAATTGCATAACGTAGAAGAAGTTATTTTTGTATTTCCATTTTTTCATTTTTGGATCAACTTTCATTAGATTATTAATTCATTACAGCTTTACAGCCTATCGAAAGTCTCAGCAGTGGACTTAGGGTTCCCCACAGATTAACTCATAGTGGAGATATTTACCATAATTGATACGCTTGGCAGGTGGATTGGAAAACGAGGTTTTATTATTACTTTGAGTTGTTAGCGGGAAGATGCTGCTACTTATCTCCATATTTCATTTCCCTCTGTGACCTCTCACGCCGTCACTACACAGAAACGTTAATTAAGGAGTTAATAAAATATATTATAGAATATCTACAAATAATATATATATATATATATATATATATATATATATATATATATATATATATATATATATATATATATATATATCATTGATCTATTATGTACTACGTCCTAGAGGCGACACTGCATGTAGTTATAACATGTCCCATTAAATTGCGGTGTTAACGCCGTACTTTACTGTTACTTGCTAGGCGCTAATGAGTTGACACGTGTTGCTTAATTATATTTAAAAAAAAACCTCGATAAAATATGAAGTGACACTTGAAGTGTTTCTAGATATTGCACAAATAATTCAAGTAATGTTAGCAAATACCAAGGAATAACTTTTTATCGGTTAATAAGATACTTAATCTACAACAAAAAAGTATTAAAGATTAACAATAAAACAAATTGTTCCCAATACGCCATCTCGTTTCTTGTTATATACGAGTAGATTATGAAATTAATTTGTCCAGATGCGACATTTCTGTGGGTGCTTAAGTATAGGACGAATATATTATTATGCACCATTTTTTTTTGTAGAAACATATATAAGTTATCATAATTAGCCTAAATTTCTTATATTTAAATCTGCTCATTACTCTTTTATTTGCAAAGTGGAATAAATTCGTCCATTTTTAACTCTCGCGTGCCTGGAATTGAATGACTCTTGTTCTAATTTAAACAAATATATTTGTAATTTAAATGTTGTATTAATAAGTTTCGTTAAACATACATTTAGTATGTTTTTTTTATATTTGACATAGTTACATTTTAAAATATTCAGTTAAAATATCATTAAAATGCAACCGTGATATAATATTATGTAATATTAAGTATATTAAATAAGCAAATATAATAAACAATATAAATGACAAAATTAAAAAATGTACTCGATAACATTTACCATTTAATAATACAATCTACTATTACCTACTGATCATTCTACCTATGTTTATTCTACGATAAAAAACCAACCACGCGATATATATGTATATATATATATATATATATATATATATATATATATATATATATATATATATATTTATATAGACATGTAGTTGTCCCTATGACATAGTGCACAAGAGAATTTTATTGAAACCTCAAAACTTGAAGATACACCAAAAATTTTAAATAAAACCCGACCCATCCCGTTACAACAAATTCCATTCCGTGTAAATTAAGATTCTTACTTTTCAGTTTCCTTTCGTTTTTGGTTATAAGTGCTAAGGATATTGCTTAATAAGGCTTAATGGTTTTTAAGTATGAATAAGCAGGGAGTTTTGAAAAGTCATCATCGACAATAATTCACCCTAAAACATTTTGTCTGAGTGTTCGGTTATTTCCTCATTGTTATGGATTTATAACTTACTTAAATGTTAATATAATACAAAATCAATGGAATTAATGAAGCTGATGAAATAAAAAAATTGCTATAGGTTTACGTAACTCTAATCAGATATTAAATAATACATCAGCAAAATGTATTTTAAAATCAATTTACGACTTGTTGTTCGAAATCATGGACCTGTATATTGGTAAAAAGACATTTTATCTAAGTTTTGAGAGGTGACTCTTGCATTTTAATACTTTATCGATGGTAGATGTATTTGTGTATGGTTCACAGCATCCACTTACCATGAAGTTGATTATGTGCTCATTTGACGCGCTTATTTGAATAAAAAAGTCAAACATCGCAGTGTTAGACCTGTTAACTCAGTGGTGTCGTAAGAACGTCTCCTTACCATCGGTAATAAATAGTAAGAAAAGGAAAAGCCTGAAAAATCTAATGATATTAGAGAGATATTGTTATGCTTAATTGTTTAAGGTGGTCATGTAAGATAATCAATTACTAAATCACCGTGAAATGCACAAAATCAGTAGGTTAAAATATTGGCTTTGACGCGAAGAAAGGTCAAAGGTGTGCAACGTCTGGAACTCGGATCGTCAATCAGCTCACCATCCTTGCTGCTTGCATTAATTCCTTCACGCTACGGAAACGTTTATGTCCAGCAGTAGTCTTAACTTAATAATGAGTTAACTTTACTAACGAGAAAGAAATGGAACGGAATATGCAACCTAAGAGAGCTTGATATAAGGAAGTACTTCGATCGCTCGCAAAATGTTAATTACGATGACTGATTAGTTATTTTATACTGACATTTTTAAAATATAGAGATAGCTCAGGAGTACGGCGCTTACAAAGCGCGAAGCCATTTCTTTTAAAAACTAAAGTAAACATAATGCTCTTAACATTACTAATATTCCCGTTAGCTCCCTGTAAGAGCTTAAAGTACTTGTGTTAAAAGTATAGGCGTGATTCATGAAAATAGTCGATTGTTAATTTGGACCACGACTTTTGAGCTTGCAGCCCGCACCCTTCCCTCAAACTACTGTTGCTTCTAACATGTTTTTCGAGCTCGCATCTTGGTGCCAGCATCACTGCAATAGTTGTTAGTTATAGCATGCCATTGCGATGTAACGTTACATTAAGTAAATAAATGAGAATCATTACTTATAATAATATAAAGCGAGCTGACGGCTCCGTGACGCAGTGACTTAGCAATGAGTTACAGCGATAAGGGCCTCGGATCCGCACTCACAGAACAAGTATTTTTATGGCCTACAAGTTATTGTTCCGGGATTCAATTTTTGTCTTAGTGCAATTTATGTATGTAAATTGCCTCCACGATACAGGAGAAAATCCTAGTGAAGGAGTTACGTTTATAAAATGTTAAAAAACTTTATCTATTAAAACTATGGGTTCGTTGTATTTGCACTCGGGATAAAAATCAAACATTTTTTCTTTAGTTTATTTTACTGGACGTCACCGGTTCTTTTGATTCCAATACCCGTAAGTATCTTCCAGTTGATCTAACCAATTCAAATGCTCCCGAGACGCCACACAAGCGAGAAGCGATTCGGCTATCAAACAAAGTATAGCACGGAGACGAAAAACGTTTACAATTCACTAGAGAATATTCACGGTGGCGGATTCAGATTTAAAACCTATCAATATGAAGCTGCCTGAAATAAGCTCTTGAGTATAGAATAGAAAAGTATCATTATATGGTTTTATACTCGTATTTATTTAGGAAAAATTAATCTTCTATAGTTATTCTATAGTGCCATAAAACGTCAAATACTAATTTAAGTATTTATTGCTACTTGATTTGAATAATTTTTAAATTGGCAATATATAGATATATAATATATAAATAAAGCGGCCAACATTTCTGAATTCGGCAGAACAGTCCTGCAAAACAAAGTTATACACTTAAATTGGAATAATTATTAGGATAGTTCCACAAAAACCATATGCGTTCCGCTTGTCCTGCATTCGTTACAAAATTCTGCTTTTATGCACAGTTCTCAGAATTATTGAACATTGGTAAAATTGTCACGTAAAATTCTATGAGCGAAAATTTAATTTCAAATTTAATTTTACACTCTGAAAATAACAGTTCAAATTAATATATATGTACCGTGTTCTGTTAAAATTTAAACTAATAAAATGGACACCTAATACATGAGTGACTGTAACATATGCGTTGTAACTAAACTATTTTAGGTATTCTTTTAAATCAGTTAGGGTTTAAAACGATTTGTTTTTAATATTTATTTATTATGAACAACATGATATGAAATTACATATTTAAATGTTTTCTGGGGTAATTTAATATAAAAAAAGCTATAAGACTGTAAGTTCTATCTTTAATACCAACAACTTTAATCCTACGACTTTTTTTTAAACCTAATTATTTCTGTAATAATCAAGGTTAATTCCTTGAGTACTCGCGCGGCGTTGCAGTATTTCATCCATAAATTAATGTGAAAACAGCGTATGGTTAAGGCGTGATTCCAGCAGTGTGCGGTACTGTGCGACATGGTACCGCTCAGTATACGGTAGGAATGTTTCTTTGGGGTGACTCAATCAATTAAACGGTCACAAAACGTGCGTGACTTTTGTCGCAGTGTTCGCGTACAAGCGGTGGATCCACGTGACACGCACTTGCTTTTCACGCACTCAGTTTTCAGTTTGGGCCTCACCTAACGACGCGGTCTTGCTTTTTGTTTCTTTTAAAAGTGACTGGACAATGTGACATACGATGTAGCATAAGACAATACGTTTCTTTGGTCTTCGAACAATGCACAGTTTTGCAAGTAGAGACAGAGATTAACGCATTTGCAGGAGTTCATATGCAGTTCACAATATTAGAGGAATTATAACTTTATCAGTGCTAGCTTGTGGGCTAGGTTGCTAGGCAAATAAAAGCGTCTTCACTCTTCTAAAAATGTATATATTCTTCTTTTACAAAGATAGTTTATAATTACAAGCACGAGGCCAAAAAGATAAAAAGAAATGAATAAGAAAAATACAATTAATTAGAAGTAAGGAGTGCTTGAGATAGGAAGCCGAGAATAAGTTAGTCGCGATTCAAAATAACCGTTATTCTGGCGGCGCGAGCGTGGGGTCCAGCGCTGAGGCCGTTCTAATGCAGACTGGCGATAAAAACCGAAGGCGCCCAGACTGTCACGAAAGCAGATTTAACGGAGCCGAGCATTCCCGACCGCAACCGACACGAACCTCGCGTCGGCGCGTACGCCGTTACCTAAACATGCAAAAGAACGCGAGGTTCGTGTCGGTAACAGTGGTAGAGCCACGCGGCAGCTTTGCTGTTGCACGTATGGGCCGGCTCAAACCGGGGTGGTACCACGACCTCACATAATACCGGCGTGAAGTGGAAGCTCTGCTTCCGCGTTTCGTCTGGTGAGTGCAGGTGGCCGGAGGCCCGAATCCCCCCCCCCCCATCAACATGGTAGCGGAAGTAAATAATGATAGACTACCCCAGGAGGGTACCAGCACCCCTGGAGAATCCCTCGCTGAGCATCCACGACCATGTTTCTCCACTTCTGAGCGTGGGTGCTCAGGCTGCCCCGCGTAATCTGGGGGGGGGGGGGCAAAATTCCGCTCAAGACTACAACTGCTCGGGGCAAACGGAGCAACAAGACCAACGCTGTCCGTGAATTTCTGCAATATCAGGGGACTTCACTCTAACCTAAACGCCGTCCACTACCATCTCGAGACGGCGAGGCCGGCTCTGCTCTTTCTGACCGAGACGCAGGTGTCCTCTCGGGCTGATGTCTCGTATCTCTCCTACCCGGGGTACAAACTGGAACACTCCTTTGTGCCTCGGGCTGGAGTTTGCGTTTACGTCAGAGAGGACATCTGTTCTCGACGCCTCGGCAGACTTGAAGGTTCGGACCTGTCCATCCTTTGGCTACGCGTAGACAGCGACGAACATCCGCGCGTCTACGGGTGCCTCTATAGGTCCCATAGCGGTAATGCCGAAATAGACCGACTCTTCGACCACGTCCAAATGGCTGCAGATTCGTTGCTACAGCAGATCCCCTCCGCAGAGATCGTGATCCTCGGCGACTTTAACGCCCATCACGCCGAATGGCTTGGTTCACGTTTAACCGATCATGCGGGGATATCTGTTCATGATTTTGCCTTGGCATATGGTCTGACACAACTGGTTACTTCGCCTACGCGGATTCCAGATGTGGAAGATCATGCACCTTCCCTGTTGCACCTTCTGCTGACCTCTCACCCGGACGGATATCAGATTTCCGTCGACGCCCCTTTAGGCTCCTCGGACCATTGTCTGGTCCGGAGTGTTGTGCCACTCACGCTGAAATCGCGGTTGCATTCTGCAGGCTGCCGCCGTGTTTGGCACTATAGGTCAGCCGATTGGGATGGGATGCGGTCTTTCTTTGCATCCTACCCTTGGGGGCGGGTTTGCTTCTCGCCGGATGATCCCAACGTTGTTGCGGATTCTGTTACTGATGTGGTACTTCAGGGTATGGAACTTTTTATTCCTTCCTCTGTTGTGCCCATCGGAGGCAAATCTCAGCCATGGTTTGGTCGCTTCTGTAAAATAGCATCATGATATAAGCAGGAGTGCTACCAAGCCTGGGTTGATGCATCAGCGTCCCGGGATGTAAACACCAGCGCTCTAAAAAAGAAGTATAATTCCGCCTCTAGGTCTTTCAAAAGAGTCATTGCCAAGGCAAAGTCAGAGCACATAGGCAGGATTGGCGAGAAACTAGTTCGCCTTCCTTCTGGAACCCGTGTATTCTGGTCTCTCGCCAAGGCTGTTCAGGGGAATTTCTGTCAGCCATCTCTTCCATCTCTGCACAGGGAGGGCGACTCACTGGCCCGTACTGCAAAGGAGAAAGCCGATCTTCTAGGCTCTTTCTTTGCGTCTAACTCGACTCTCGATGACGGGGGGAGTACGCCGCCGACCATTCCGCAGTGTGAGTGCTCCATGCCGGAAGTGCAGTTCACACAGCGCTCGGTTCGCAAAGCACTCCTCTCCCTGGACATCCACAAGTCGAGTGGGCCTGACGGAATCCCCCCAATTGTGCTGAGGACGTGTGCTCTAGAAATGGCACCGGTTTTAACGCGTCTTTTCCGGTACTCCTACTCCCTAGGCGTAGTCCCAAAATCATGGAAGACGGCTTTTGTCCACCCGATCCCTAAAAAAGGCGACCGCTCAGACCCGTCCAACTACCGGCCAATCGCCATCACCTCCTTGTTCTCCAAAACAATGGAGTCCATTGTAAACTGCCAGCTCATGAGGTACCTTGAGGATCACCAGCTGATTATAGCCAATACGGTTTTCGCCGTGGTTGGTCAGCTGGTGATCTTCTGGTCTACCTCACGCACATATGGGCGGAGGCAGTAGAGTTCAAGGGGGAGGCATTGGCCGTTAGTTTGGACGTTGCGAAGGCCTTCGATCGGGTTTGGCACAAAGCGCTTCTTTCGAAGCTCCCTTCCTATGGGCTTCCCGAGAAATTGTGCGATTGGATCGCTAGTTTTCTTGCAGATCGGAGCATCAAGGTCGTTGTAGACGGTGCAAGCTCCCATTGCAAGCCTATTAATGCTGGTGTTCCACAGGGCTGCGTGCTATCGCCAACGCTGTTTCTTCTGCATATCAATGATATGTTGCATACCCGTAACATTCATTGCTATGCAGATGACAGCACTGGTGATGCTCTTTACACCGGCCGAGCCAATATTTCTCGGGAAAACGTCTCCGAGTGCCGGGACAAACTTGTGTCTGAAGTCGAGTCTTTGCTGAACAGAGTCTCGGATTGGGGACGACTAAATCTAGTCCAGTTTAACCCCCAGAAGACACAAGTTTGCGCGTTAACCGCTAAAAAGAACCCCTTTGTCGTATCCCCTCAGTTTCAAGGCACTCCCCTTGTTGCCTCAGCCAGTATCGGAATCCTCGGCGTCAACATATCGAGTGACGTGCAGTTTCGTGGTCACTTGGAAGGGAAGGCCAAATTAGCCTCTAAAAAGCTTGGCGTGCTCAGCAGAGCGGGACAGTATTTCATGCCGGCACACCGCCTGCAACTTTACAAGGCGCAGGTTCGGCCGCACATGGAATACTGTTCCCATCTCTGGGCTGGGGCTCCCCAGTACCAGCTCCTTCCACTTGACCGCGTCCAGTGCAGAGCGGCTCGAATCGTCGACGACCGAGTGCTTTCCGATCGGCTCGATTCACTGGCGCTGCGAAGAGATGTTGCATCTCTTTCCGTATTTTATCGCATCTATCACGGGGAATGCTCTGAGGAATTGTTCGGATTAATCCCAGCCGCCAAATTTCGTGAACGCACTACACGGCAAACTTCCCGATACCATCCACACCATATTGATGCTTGACGGTTCACCACTGTAGGTTTCACAAGGAGTTTTCTTCCACGTATAACCTCTCTGTGGAATAGTTTACCACCGGCGATTTTTCCAGACCGATACGACCTGGGGACCTTCAAGAAAAGAGCTTACTCCTTTCTAAAGGGCCGGCAACGCACCCGCAATTCTCCTGGTGTTGCGATTGATCATGGGCGGCGGTAGTCACTTAACATCAGGTGAGCCGCATGCTCGTTTGTCCCCTCTTCTATAAAAAAAAATGCCGTTACCTAAACATGCAAAAGAATGACAAAATTGTATGTCGCCACATCAGCCCCCCCCCCTGAGACCTTTAGGGTCGATAGAAATCAGGGAATTGTACTCGGCGACCGTAGCGAGACGTCCTAAATTGCGGAGGAGTTGAAAGTGCTCTTGTACCATCACTCGCAGCGTTAGTCCCATGCGTTCTAGGCATAGGCGACGTCGCACCAGAACTACCTGGTTCATCCGTCAGGATGTAGGCCGGTTTCAACCTGTCGATCGAGACCTTGACTATTCTACCAGCAACGTCGATTTTGAATTTTTTCTTACCGCGCTCTATTACCTTATACGGACCGGCATAAGGTGGTTGTAAAGATCTCCGTACAAAGTCCTGTCGTAAAAATACGTGTGAAACAGTCGATAAATCTTTAAAAACGAAGATTTTATGCGTACCGTGTCGAGTAACTATTGTAGGTTGTAACCTTTTCATATGTAAACGCAACCTGTCCAGAAAGTCGGTGTAATCAGTCAGTCTGTCAGCCGTCGGTTCAAACAAGTCGCCGGGTAACTTAAGCGGTTCTCCGTAAACTAGTTCAGCAGTAGAAGCAGACAAATCGTCCTTCCACGCACTACGAATACCTAGAAGTACAAGTGGAAGTTTCTCGGTCCAGTTCTCGTCTGCGTGACACATAATAGCTGCCTTAAGTTGTCGATGGAAACGTTCCACTAGACCATTGGCAGCAGGATGATACGCAGTAGTTTGTATATCTCGTGAACCTATAAGCGCTGATATCTGACTGAAAAGATGGGATTCAAACTGTTTCCCCCTATCTGTGGTTACTTTTTCTGGGCAACCAAAACGTGATATCCACGATGATATAAAAGCTTTTGCTACACTCTCCGCTCTGATTTCCTTTAACGGCACTGCCTCTGGCCACCTGGTAAACCTATCTATAGCTGTGAAGCAGTATCGGTAATCATCAGAGACGGGAAGTGGACCTATCAAGTCTACGTGAACATGAGAGAAACGGGCCGTAGAAAGTTTAAAATCCTGGATAGGGGCGTGTACGTGTCTCGATACTTTCCATCTCTGGCATGAGATACACGAGCGCGCCCAACTCCGGCAATCCTTCCTAATGCCCGGCCATACATACCTCTCAGTCACCAGTTTAATAGTGACCCTAGCACTTAGATGACTAAGTCTAGTCTAATGGTCTAGTCTTTTTTTTTATAGAAGAGGGGGCAAACGAGCATGCGGCTCACCTGATGTTAAGTGACTACCGCCGCCCATGATCAACCGCAACACCAGGAGAATTGCGGGTGCGTTGCCGGCCCTTTAGAAAGGAGTAAGCTCTTTTCTTGAAGGTCCCCAGGTCGTATCGGTCCGGAAAAATCGACGGTGGTAAACTATTCCACAGAGAGGTTGTACGTGGAAGAAAACTCCTTGTGAAACGTACAGTGGTGGACCGCCAAGCATCCAGATGGTGTGGATGGTATCGGGACGTTTGCCGTGTAGTGCGTTCACGAAATTTGGCGGCTGGGATTAATCCGAACAATTCCTCAGAGCACTCCCCGTGATAGATGCGATAAAATATGCAAAGAGATGCAACATCTCTTCGCAGCGCCAGTGAATCGAGCCGATCGGAAAGCACTCGGTCGTCGACGATTCGAGCCGCTCTGCGCTGTATGCGGTCAAGTGGAAGGAGCTGGTACTGGGGAGCCCCAGCCCAGAGATGGGAACAGTATTCCATGTGCGGCCGAACCTGCGCCTTGTAAAGTTGCAGGCGGTGTGCCGGCATGAAATACTGTCCCGCTCTGCTGAGCACGCCAAGCTTTTTAGAGGCCAATTTGGCCTTCTCTTCCAAGTGACCACGAAACTGCACGTCACTCGATATGTCGACGCCTAGGATTCCGATACTGGCTGAGGCAACAAGGGGAGTGCCTTGAAACTGAGGGGATACGACAAAGGGGTTCTTTTTAGCGGTTAACACGCAAACTTGTGTCTTCTGGGGGTTAAACTGGACTAGATTTAGTCGTCCCCAATCCGAGACTCTGTTCAACAAAGACTCGACTTCAGACACAAGTTTGTCCCGGCACTCGGAGACGTTTTCCCGAGAAAAGTCTAAGTCTAATGGTTTGTGTCTGGGCCCAGATATGTCACAGAAGATTTTCGTACCACCAATACAGACCTTCTGTAACTTGAGAGACGAACCGGTTCGTAAAACATTTTTGAGTTCTGAGTCCATGTCCTGAGAAGCTGCTAAGGCAATAGGGTCTAGCGAGCATGTTATTGTATCCGTTCTTGTAACGCATCCGCAACAACATTGTCCTTCCCGGTAATGTGACGGATATCCGTTGTAAATTGGGATATAAAATCTAAATATCTAAATTGTCGCGGACAGCAAGCGTCGCGAGACTTCTTAAAGGCTGAAATAATTGGTTTATGATCAATCATTATAAAGAACGGTTTTAATTCTATCATATATCAGTTACTATGGCCAACGGAGCAGACATATTTGGATGAGCCAGAAGAGCGGCATTAGCAATGCTGCCTTGCAAGCATTAAAAGCGCTTTCTAGGTTAGCTGTCCAGTTAAAGTTGCTCTTGCTCTTCACCGATGGACCACTGAGTAGTGCATGGAGAGGAGCCTGAAGCTTGGCAGCATCCTGTATAAAGCGTCTATAAAAGTTTAATGCTCCTAAAAACCGCCTAAGATCCCTGATAGTTTCAGGTAGTTTAAAGTCAAGAATAGCCTTAACTTTGTCACCAACCGGTTTAGTGCCTTCCGAAAAAACCAGGTAGCCCAGAAACTCCACCTGCGGCACGGCGGATACACACTTATTTGTATTTAATAAAATACCGTATTCGCTGAACCGCGAAAATACCGCACGTACATGTTCCTGGTGCTCCATCTCATTAGCGTAAGCAACTAATACGTCATCGATGTACGCAAAGCAGAACTCGAGATCCCTGAGGACCTCGTCCATAAAGCGCTGAAAGGTTTTCGAGGCATTCCTCAGGCCAAAGTTCATTACTGTTTACTGTTTTCTCTACATCCTCTATCGCAACCGGTATCTGATGGTACACTCGCACTAAGTCTAATCTACTAAAAATTTTGCAATTAAAGAGATTGTGCGAAAAGTCAGCAATGTGGCGTACTGGGTATCGATCTGGTATCGTGCGAGCGTTTAGTGCACGGTAATCCCCACAGGGTCGCCAACCTTCGCCTTTTTTAGGCACTAAATGGAGGGGTGACGACCACGAGCTCCGCGACCTACGCGCTATACCCGTACGAACCATTTCTTCAAACTCCTGCTTCGCGATTTTTAAGCGATCAGGTGCTAGTCGCCTTGGTCGCGAACACACAGGTGGGTCTGGGGTCGTTCTGATATAATGCTGCGTATGGTGCTTGATTTTCTGCTCCAAAGGAGCTCCGACCGGCCGCATTATATCAGGATATTCTTGGAGTATCCGATGGAACGCTGAATCACCTGAAATGACCTTTATGTGCGGGCACGGACAAGCAAATGCAATCGAGGCGACTGATGTAAGCGAAGTGCAATTATCAATTAATCGCGAATTACGCACTTCCACGAGTAAGTTATAAAAGGATAGAAAGTCTACACCTATTATCGGCTTGCTCACATTAGCTATTACAAAGCGCCAAGAAAATGCGCGCCTTAAACCTGAATCTAAACATAAACTTAACCAACCATATGTAGCGATTACAGTATTATTTGCAGCAAAAAGCTCATAATTAGTTTTATTGCGTCGCTGCATGCGCACTAAGCTCAATGGGTAAACACACAAGTCAGATCCAGTGTCGATTAAAAACTGCACTTTACTTTTAGTGTCAGTGACAAACAAACGCTTAGCGTTCGACTTACACTCATCAGCGGTCGCAGCTATCGACCGCCCAACTAGTTTTTTGGATAATTACAAGGCTTTATACACTTAGCTGCTTTCTCGCCGTAGTTGAAGTGATACCAGCAGTATCGCTGGCCATCAGCACGAGAACGACTTCTCGACTGACTGCGGCGCCGGCTGCTGGATTTCGACCTCCTTTTCGGGAAGTCACGACGTCTTCTTGCTGTCCACATTTCATCGAGCCTCTTGGTCAGCGCATCAATCTTCCGATTTAGGTCTTCGAATGCTGGAGATGAGCATAATAATAATAATAATAATAAATATTTATTTCATTTCCAATTACACATGTTTACACATAGGAATAAATATGATTGCAATTAAATAAAGTAACAAAAAGTCTAACAAAAATAACATACTATGATAAAATTAAAACTATGTGTAGCTTAATAATGTAGAATATACAAAATAAAAATAAAAAAGTCAGGTTTATAATATTAGCTACCTGCCTGAACTAGGTTGAGTACCTGTGTTTCAGACATCACTTACACAATGGGTTTAATAATGTGGGACACTAGATATTTAAATAATTTAACTATATTATATAATAAATAAAATAACTAAATAACAAAATAACAATTAATTGTTACCTACAATTAATACAAACTATTTTAGAATTTCTAACAACTTCTCTGTGTCTTCGTAATTTAATTTATTTAGAAAATCCCTTACACTTATATTACAGTTCTTATAACTTGTCGTAAAGCGACAATTAAAAACTAAAGAACCTAACCTAACAACGAAACAACCAAAAAGAAAATAATTTATTTAAAATTTGTAAAGATATTTACAGTTTCTTTTATAAAAAAAGGTATGAAGGTGATGATGGGCTGTAATGATGATAGTGAATTACAATTTTTTAAAAAGTTAATAACAAAGATAAATGAGTACTAAAACAATGTATGCACAGGCTATGCCTATGGTAGGTGCACAGCGCCTGATCTAGGTACACGCAGCGCTTGAAGTAGGCACACACAGCGCCCGGAGTGAGCACACACAACGCCCGGAGTAGACACGCAGCGTCTGGAGTAGGTCCACGCAGCGTCTGGAGTAGGTACACACAGCGTATTGAGCAGGTACACGCAGCGCTTAAAGTAGGCACACACAGCGCTCGGAGTAAGCACACACAACGCCCGGAGTAGACACACACAGCGCCCGGAGTAGACACGCAGCGTCTGGAGTATGAACACGCAGCGTCTGGAGTAGGCACACGCAGCGCTTGAGGCAAGCACGCACAGCGGCCGAAGATAGCGCGGGCACAAGTAGGTGGAGGCGTAGGCGTGGCTAGGCGACGACTTCAGGAGAAGGCAGAGGCTTGCAAGATCCCGAGGCAGTGCGGATAAGGCCTTTAGGAGGTGCTTCTCGTATGAAAGCTGAAGTGAAACTCCTTTATTGGCCGATTGTTCGGCTTTTATACTTTTTGACGGATCTGGGATAAGAACGAGAAATTATTTAAATTAAATTTGAAATTATTTAAATTAAAAGCAAATTTTTGTAAATGGCCAAGAAGAAAAGAGTATTTTTGAAGTAAAAACATCAGGCCGGTAACGATATTTGAATAAAAATTGCCATGACAACCAGATAAACAACGATGTCAAAACATGTCAAATTTTGGTTTTAGGCTCGTAATAGAGAAATGGCAAGATTTAAGTGAAAAATGAGATATTATTGATAAAGAAAAAAAGGTAGCACAACAGCGCGCATAAAGCCCGAAATTGCAGAGTTACGGAGAACTAAATAAAAGACCGAAAAAGGTAGACTCCATTGACATCGATTTAAAAAGTGCTGATAACGTGAAAATACGACGTGAAAATGAATTGTTATTGTGTTCTTATGGCTTAAAAATGTTACAGGTTCCTATGGAAATAAAGGTGATGCAAAATATCCAGTTTTGAGATGAATGCAGAAAATCAAAAACAGAATGGAAAAATAAATTTAAAATAGTGTAAAATGGTATGTAAGTAGCATAACACTACAAACTTAGACTATATACCTTTAGTGACTTGTTGAGCTTGTTATATAGAAAGGGTCCTAAATATATGTAAAATTTGTTCACAAATGCGTGGTTTGAGGGTTTACACAAACTAAGTCCATTCTTTTCCTGTCTATGGATTTTAAGTTAAATGGAAGTTCGGTATGCTGTTTTAATATGATGTTCAGGATAAACAACTGACGGACAGTTAGTACACTACATGCCAAGTAAAGTTGATGTGTAGGAAACATGAATGGACGGAAAGTGGCTACCTTTAAAACTGACTTTTAAGGCTCTCTGAGCACGTTCTAATGGGAGCAATATTGTTTTAGAAGCTCCACCCCAGGAAGTAATGCCATAAGTGAGTATGGATTGACACAAAGCTAAATAGACCTGTCTTATCAATTTGAAGTCAGCCATGTTACGAAGATATTTAAAAATATATATTAATTTACGAACTCTAGCACAAAGTAAATCGATGTGCTTGCGGAAATTTAAATTTGTGTCAAGTGTGATACCTAGATATTTTATATTGTCTGTTTTTGTTAATGCGGAACATGCACATGCAGTGTCATTATACGAGTTACAATTATGAGCGTAAATATTTAGGTGAGTAGGTATGTTATTATTTCTCATTAAAAATAAAATATATTGTGTTTTATCAGCGTTTAAACGTAGGAGATTATTAAGAAGCCAATTAGATACTGTGTTAAAGCATTGTTGAGCGTATTTATATATCTAATCTCGTGATTTAGCTGAGAATAACAGGGCTGTGTCATCTGCATACGACATAATGATACCATTTTGAAGTTGAAGATTTCATAAGTCATTTATATAAATTAGGAACAATGTAGGCCCCAAGATACTGCCCTGTGGGATTCCATAAGAGCTGTTTTGTAATTCAGTACTTGTATACTCACCGATTTTTACACATTGAAAGCGATCACTGAGGTAATCAGAAAAAATTTGTAGTTGAGTTCCCCTTATGCCAAATGTTTCAAGCTTTTGCAATAGTATAGGGCAAGAAATAGTATCAAATGCTTTGGCAAGGTCTAAAAAGATCCCAATTGAGTGCATACCGTTGTCAAGATTACTTGTGACGTAATCTGTCAATTGGTGCAAGGCATCATTGCATGATCTCTTAGGCCTAAAACCAAATTGTCTGTCTGACAGCAAGTTGTTAGTTTCCAGGTATTTTATTAACCTGGTATTTATGATCTTTTCTAAAATTTTAGATAGGCCAGATAAGACAGAAATCGGCCTATAGTTACTAACTAAGTTTTTATCACCAGCTTTGTAAATAGGAGAAACCACTGCTTTTATAAGCACTTTCGGGAAAATACCATTTGATAGGCATAATTGAAAGATATGTGTTAACGGGGCGGCCAGTAAATGTTTAAATCTTTTGAGTATTCGATTAGGTATATTGTCCCATCCAACTGCACAATCTTCTTTTTTTTTTACCGGCCTTTTGTAAAACATTTTTATCATATTGTATTTTGAGGTTTTTTAATAGTTTATTGCAAAAATTCCTATATCTTTTATAAGTAACAGAAAGTATTAAATTATCAGGAGAAAGTTTAGATTTTAAATGAAGTTTGTCTCTATTTCTTATACAGCGGACGAGACCAGTTGTTATCCAAGGTTTAATATTATAATACTTACGTGACAGTTTTATTGTTGATGTATTATTCATTATTGCGTATTGTAATGAATTTATAAAGTAACTCATGGACGTATTTGCATCGTCAGAGCAATAAACAAAGTCAAAATTAATGCTACGTATGTCATTTTCAAGGTTCGTCATATGGACTTTGGTGTAGTTGCGTATGCAGTTTTTCTTAGGTAAGGCTAATTGTAATGTTAGTAAAATTGCTTGATGATCAGTAAGCGAGGAATTAGTAACTAATGTTAAAGAAGGGTTATTTGATTTGATCACAAAATGGTCTAAACAAGAGCCGCTTTGATATGTAGGGTGGTAATGTGTTGGTAATAGCCCATGAAAAGAGCAAATATTTAGGTAGGTATGTGCATGGTTATCTGTTTTCCCAGGGGTAATGTTAATATTTATGTCACCGGTTAGGATTATATTTTTATATGTGCTAAATTTGCTTAAGTTAATATCAAGGGACTCTAGAAATTTATCAATATTTTGTGAAGGAGGTCTGTAAACTGCGATAACAATCGTCTCGGAATTAATTCGAATGATTAAGCAATTACTATCCTGGAATGTAGGTTCTGTGACAGTTACTTTTAAATTATTTTTAACATAGATTACTAAACCGTCATTTTGATTAATGTTTTTCTCGGTTTTGTGTAGAGAATAGCCATTTAGAATCGGTAGGTGGGATGGGAGGTTTGACAGCCAACATTCTGTAAGGATAATAATATCACATTTTATATACAGTCTATGCAACAAAACTTCTAACCCGGTTATATTCCGATTTATGCTTCTAATATTTTGTGTAAGTAAGATTAACTTATTTTCAGGACGTGGAAGGAAGTGTTTACAGTCATCAATATTACATGTTTTGGCGTCAGACACAGAAAAGTTGTCTAGGTCATTGAGTAATTGATTCGCCATACTTAAGCTTAAAGATAAACTAAAACTAGTGTTTAAGAGTTAAGTAAATAATATAGTACGCGGCGCTCTTAGGCGCCCTCATAGTCTATGGAGTTGATATACTCGTATTTGTCCTCTGCGAGTTTACGTGCTGGACAGCTTTCATCACCAGTTTTGTGGTCGCATTTTCTTTTAAAACGTTTACACGTCGCGCAAACGGGGGCATACGCTTTGTTATTACATTCCTTAAAGGAATTCCCGAGCTCTGCACAGTAGTTACATGTAGGGCTACTTTCCCGACAAAATTTGGCTGAAAGACCAAACTGCTGGCAGTTGAAGCATCTTGTTACTATTGTAAAGTCTCTGACTGGGCATGAGGTCCAATTAATATAAATTCGTCCTTGATTGATAAGGGCCTTCCTGACGCTAGGTGACACTTCGACAATGTAATTACAGGTAGGAAGGTTTTTCTTACCTGATTTATGGCTCAGTTTGACTGTTGCCAGGAAGGACTCACGCGTGGCATTGGGAAATTTATCGGCAATATTTTGTTCCAAAATGCACTCGAACACTTCTTTATCCGTGAGGGCTACAGGGCCACCAACAATTGCAATCCTTGGACGTCGTTTAGTCGGTTCTTCCATGGTAAGGCCAGAAGATACAAGCTTCTCGGAGTTCTTTAATTTATCGATATCTCCTTTTGTCTCAGCGCTAATTAAAACTCCCCCGTTTTTGACCTTCCTCATGCCTCGGACATGTAGTTTGAGTTCTTCTGAGGATATTATTTTTTGTAACAGGGATTTCGTGTCATCACTGGATTTGGACTTGTCCCTCGGATAAATTGCTAGGGTACTAAGTTTGTTTGGGCGAATGAGGGTTTGGTCACCTTTTTTGACCATGTCCGCAAAAGTGGTTCCAGAGTCCGGTTTTGATGTCTCTTCGATACTATTCTTGAGTTCCTGCAGCTTTTGGGACAGGTCAAGTTGGTTCTGCAGAGATACGATGGAGGTCTGGGCTTTAGTGGCATCCATTTTGAGGGACATGTACTGGACTACCAATTGTGATGTACCGTGGCTTACTTTTCGACAAAGCGAGCTAATGCGCATTTTTTGATCAGAGTTAAGTTTTCCCTCTGTAGCGATGGAGCACACTTCGTTAAGGCACAGGTTAATACTTGTCATCCAATGCTGCAACTCAGGAGTTGGAAGTGTTTTAATTGGTCCGCTTGAAGTGGGTGTCTGCATGGGCGGGGTTGATGGAGGCAGGGTGCGAGTGGTCCTGGCCCTCCGGTTGAAGGAACTGTTCTCCATTTTAGTACCTATTATAGATACAGCTAAAACATTTCAACAAAATCACCAACACAAATATACCTAACAGTTACTTCCGGTATTGTTATAACGAGGTCACGGCTAAGCACATACTTATTTAATTATTTTAATTACTATATGACACGTCTGTACACTATAACGTGCACTTACGAACTCTAAAACTCGAAAAAGCATGAAGTGGATGTGGTAGCTACTTGTTGTGCTGACGTTTGTGGCGTGGCCTCAGCTACTTTATCGGCTAATTGGGCAAGTTGGTCGAGCGAAAGGTTATCTTGCATAGCCACTATAGTTTGTAGCAAACAGGGTAGCCGATTCGACCATAAGGTACGCAGGATCTCATCTGGGAACCCTGATCCAGCTAAACCACGAATATGCCGCAAAAACTGGCTTGGCTTGCGATCTCCCAATTCCTCATTCATGAGCTAGCAATCAACTCACGTTTTAATGTGTCGTATTTCTCGTTCGCCGGTGGTCTAATTATTAGATCTTTGACTTCCGCAGCAATTTTTGGATCCAACACTGATATTACATGATAATATTTTGTGACATCCGATGTAATATTCGCTAATGCAAATTGGCAATCCAACTGTGCAAACCAAAGCGTCGGTTTCTCGGGCCAAAATGGCGGCATCTTAATGCCTACTCGGCAAAGTACCGCTCCCTTGTCACTAGTGCTGCTTTTCGCTGCGTCTGCGCTAGCATCTTGCCACAATAGCGCGATTTAGGCTTCGGTATGTTTCGGTGTTCTAGTGGCGCGACAACAGCGCCGCTACATCACCCCCTGCTCAGACCGGAGGTCGATAGTGCAGCCTCGTTACCGACGAATGTGCAAGTGCCAGGAGATTGCCTTGTAGTCTGCGGTGAGTCGAGAAGAAGGCAAGTAATCTGCGAGAGTGCCGTGAAGCAGAGGATAGTAGTACGGCTCAGAGCCATGCTGAACACTGTATAGCGCAGAGAGTAGCTTGAAGGAACAGGAAGCATTATTATTCCAGTGCTGCGATGAACCTTGTGAAGCTAGCTGGCTTGCAGGATATAAAGACTGCAGACGATATCTGCTCGGGAGCGAATGGGTGGGGTATTCTATGACGAAAATGAAGCTTAAAGTTTCCGAAGGTTGTTGATTGCGTGTTCAGATCACGTCGGGGTCACCACTTGTGGGCTAGGTTGCTAGGCAAATAAAAGCGTCTTCACTCTTCTAAAAATGTATATATTCTTCTTTTACAAAGATAGTTTATAATTACAAGCACGAGGCCAAAAAGATAAAAAGAAATGAATAAGAAAAATACAATTAATTAGAAGTAAGGAGTGCTTGAGATAGGAAGCCGAGAATAAGTTAGTCGCGATTTAAAATAACCGTTATTCTGGCGGCGCGAGCGTGGGGTCTAGCGCTGAGGCCGTTTTAATGCAGACTGGCGGTAAAAACCGAAGGCGCCCGGACTGTCACCAAAGCAGATTTAACGGAGCCGAGCATTCCCGACCGCAACCGACACGAACCTCGCGTCGGCGCGTACGCCGTTACCTAAACATGCAAAAGAATGACAAAATTGCATGTCGCCACAAGCTTATTCCATAATTTGAATGGAATTCTCAATAGGTGTTTATCAAGCAAAACTTAAAGGACATAACTTTTTTAATGTTATGTTCTGTTCCAGTAGTTCGTTTTTTTTTTTTAGATAATTTTCTGGTTTATAGCTTCTTTTCTGTGGCGTCAGAAAACCCTTGAGATTCTTGATTTCTAATTAAAAGTAAACTAATGTCCACAGTATATATATGAGAAAAGAACAGAAATAATATTCATAAACCAAAAAATATTTTTATACTAGTCGCTTTTGTTCAATCAAGCGCGGCAATTTGTAAATAAAATTATATGCGCTCAAATAAAAAACGTTGCTGAACACAATCTATGATATTAACTAGCAGGACAACGTCTTCCGGTTTCAGCTAGTACCGTATAAAACTCTTCGAGGTCGTAAAGTGGTGGCGTAAAACATCTGCTACTTCATGTCAACCAGCTGGTGTCGTAAGTGGCAAGGGGCAACTCATTCACGAGATGGGCAGTAGCATATTCCCGATAACTATGCTATGCAAAATAATATAAAAACTGCAGAGATCTTTGGACAAGGCATTTTAAAGCAAAGCATTGCACTTTTGATATAGATATATATGATAAATGAAAAAAGCTCAAAATTAAACCCGTATTGTATCTTATAATTCAATTCAATTCGATTTATTTGGTTTCTATTTCGATTTCATTTTCTATTTCATGATTTTTTTTTTGTAATACGTTTTGCAGTAGTTCAAGTCTTGATCATAGATACTACATATTATAATCTCTATCTGTCAACGCAGTTGCGATTACGGATCTAGAAACTCCGAGTTCTACCGTTTAAATTTCTTTTTTGTTCTTATAAAGCTACGTTATGAAAATCGAACCTTTTTGTGTATTTATTTCTGAATATGATGTCATTGTCGCTAATATCGTATTTTTATTAATAAATTCATCGTAAACTCAATAATAATAATGCATAGAAACATACTTTTCTGTGGATGTATGCGCTTTATTTTACGGTATTGTTTTGCTCTTTTTAAAAGGCATCTGCAATTCGCCCGGTGTTGCAATTGTTCACAGGCGGCGGTAAACATTTACCACCAGGTGAGCTTGTACACCACCGGTGATATTTTACCGTCTGGAAATAGTTTGTACATAATTATGTGTTTAGTATGATAACCAATAGGTGTTTCCATTACCGCACGGGACAAGTACGGCCAATAATTTTATTTTTTAGGTTCTTAATATTTGTCCATATGTAATTAATGTACTTTATATGTAATACTTAGAGGAGAAATCCTTATGTAAGGGTAAGGTATTTCCTTTATAAAACAAAATAAGAATTATTTTTAAAGTCGAACAATCTTAACAAAATTATTGTTTGTAGGATTGTTCTATTATTAAATTTCACGACGATATTTTTTTTACATCAGCGAGAGAGAATTTATGCTTAAATGATTTCAACTGCCTATTCAAATAGTTTTAATAACGTAATACGGATATTCAAATATTATAACCGCCAATAATCGTGGTTTACTTGTTTATTTGTATCCTATTATACTAAACGTTTTCTTTGTATCAGTTTTTCTAAAGCTAATCTTCACGGAATGCATTTACGTATCTAACTTATAGAGAATTTTGAATGTATTAACACATAGTTCTGTCGTTTTGTTTGTCATCTAGCGCAGGCTAATGATGTTACATCATCGTTTTGGAATTTTAATTCGTAAATCTTATTTTATTACTCCGTCGCCAATGTTTCACATTATTGTCAATTATGGTGTTAAAGTTGAGGCAATAGTGGAGCTTTGGCGACTTCTCGTTACATGGAGTGACGATCTGATGAAATATGCAGTTAATCGATGGGAGCATGTGGCTCAGAATCATGCTTTGTATAACTATACATGGAGGAGGTCAATTTTCTTAGCGGACGTATTTCAGCGACACGGATAATCGAACTCAGGTTGATGTTTAATGAAGTCTAATTCAAGCTGCCTCTGAGTTACAATAGTAGTGGTTGTCATAAAAGTAAATAATAAATGTTCGTATACGAGTACTCTCTTCATGGGATGTAATGGCTATTGCATAAACAATTTGCTTTTGTGCTGCAGACAGCCATTTTTATCAACTTAATTTCGCCGACTTTATGGCAATGAATTAATTAAATAATAAATTTTCCATATCTATTTAGGGTTTAAGTATATTATGACGATAAATTTTAATAAATCATGTTCCTATTTTACCTATAACTTTAAAATTACTACATACACCGATCTGTGTTGCTCTATGAAAATACATAAATAATTCTAATATTCAAGGAAATCGTATCATTTTAAAGAAACATGCTTGTACGTAGGTACTTTACGCTGAAAGCGCAAAATTTAAATAAACTACCGCTCACATTCGTTGGTCCGCGCGACATTGTAAAGACCAACCGGCATTATACTAAAATGATCAATATTAAATGAATATATTACTAATATGAAATATGTATATCTTGAAGTTAAAATTTATGACTCACTGAGCTACTATCCTAGTCTTTTTACATTTTTATGCGCTATCATAGACACCACGTCCGTTACGTCAAGAATATATTAAACTTGTATGTTATTTAATGCGTTTGGCTATAAGCATGTGCGGAAAACATTTAACATATGTTTTGAAATAAATCTAAACCGGGAATTATAACTAGATATCCGAACAAATTTATAAAAAGCTTTGTGGTTTATACTACTTATTGAATAAAACTATTTTTTATGAATTTTGTCGCGTTTAATTTACTTATTTTCAATTCCCGACGTTTCCGGTGTTATGCCGCACCCGATGGTTACGTGGTGTGCCAGATAATTGAGGTCCCGATGTCAAAGTTAACCCGAAGTACCTTCAGCTTTTAATTATTGGTTTTGGTCTGATCTTCGCTTTAGCTTTATTAATTACAGGATCTCAAGCAGGTGGTAGTGCGTAGCCATAATTAGAATGGTTTTGAATTCCGGTAGCCTCAAGACGTTTTTTTTTAATTCCAATTGCATCTAAAGCTTTGTAAATTAAAAATAATAAATTAAACGCGATAAATCTGTAAAAATTGTTTTATTCAATGTACAGTGACTCAGAAGGGCTAGAACCCAAAGCTTTACGGCTTTAATAAAAATTAATAAAAAAAAATTCAAAGTATAGTGTTTGCGCTACTTATACCGCGAATAATTTTAAGTCAAAACTAATCCGCGCCCTTACGAGATGGACTTATATGTAGAAAAGGAGTCCTTATCTACTGCTAGTACGAGTTTATTTGAGTTCATCCTAAGCCTTAATTCTTTCTATCGTAAAGCAGTGAAGTTATCATAATTAAAGGATTTTATGCACTTTATCATAATCCTCCTAAGAGGGTTGCATAACATGAAACATAAACTTTTTTATTCAATATAGATTATAAAAAGCCGTAGTAGCTCAAATGGTTAACGCTCGCTGTAAATATGACAGAACGCGAGTTACCCGGGTTTGATCCCCACCGGCACCAATGAAATTGTTAATTGAAATTTTAAGTGCTGATTTACCATGTGCTCGGTGGTGAAGGAAAAAATCGTGAGGAAACCTGCATGTCTGAGGAATAAGAAAAAAAAGTATTTCGAAGACATGTCTGAAGTTCTCCAACACGCATTGGGGATGCGCGGCGAACATTTCCTCGCCCTAAAACCTTCTCAGAAATGAGGAGAAGCCTGTGCCCAGCAGTGGGACGTATATAGGCTATTACTTTACTTTTTTACTTTTATAGATTATAAATAATACTTATTGAGAGTCACTATGTTCCTTTAATTACAACTGGTCCAGAAAAAAAATCCTCCGTCCTGATTAGAACTAGCAAGAAACCAACGGTTACACATTTAACAACACAAAACAAATTAGAAATAGTTTGGTAGTGATCGCCTTATTTTTATACGTTATTATCAACCATAAATTCCTTAATATTACAACTAATCTTAGGTATAAAAAATTTTGAAATTTGAGCAGGTCAATTTTTTTATATCAATCTATGGCTTTCTGTCTGAAGTTGGTATCCAGGAATGCCTATAAACGACTGCAAAGCTGCTAGATGGCATTTTGCAACACGTGCCCATGAGAGCAGATACTTCATACACGACCGGACTTTGTAAATAGAGAAAACCGCCGCATGAAGTATCACCGCACCTATCCAAAGACCCTAACTTCTTTTTAGCTGTTTTAGCCCTGGACTCTTTGGACTGACCTGAGTTTAGGTAAGACGGAATCACAACGGAAAATCGTTGGTGTATTTTGATGACGCAATTCGTAAGGATGTAGATAAGGAGCCGACTGCTTTTTTCAGTGTAGAGAAACGCTTGTATTTTAGAAGAGCTGTATTTAACAAGATTTGCTGTTTGGTTGGAGAGAAATTCTGCAGCGAATCTGCGCCATATTTTATATTTTTGACTAGCTTTAATTAAGCCTAGCCCGACCACTCAACTAGTATCTCTCTACAACTGTGCTATTATTTGCGTACCAAGAGATGCAATGCATTAGCAGGTCATCGATATACAACAGTAATGGGGTTGTTGTGGGGAGAACGGACTTATAAGGAAATCCGGCGTTAGTTAAAAGCACGAGCAACTTTCAACAGTAACTCAGAGAGTTTTTCCAGCCGATCAAACCAGAGCATAAGCTGTACGAGAAATTTCTCTGTACATTTTCCGTTCTTTAGCCTACACATATTACGCATAAAAATTGATCTGGCTGATAGAATTTTTCGATCCTGATAGTTTTAGCATATTATATAGACGTTCTGTAGAAATCATATGCAGATATTGTAAAAAAGGTAACATGTTTTTTCCTTACTGCTATAAATATCATGTTTCTTATATTAATTTTATTTCTTTGGAATGTCTGGAATATGGCTGTCCATCGTTAAATATTAATATTCGATACAAAGTTTCATCAAAGAATTTGCTACAGAATCTCATCGATGTCCTTGGCATGTGCTAATTTACATAAATCACTAAATTTTATGTTATATAACATTCGTAACAAATAAAACCAGTTTTGTAGACAGAGCGAGATTTATTTTCTAGTTTTGTTTCGTTCATATTGAATAAGATATCACGGCTCGTTGCTATAGATTTTTAATTACAATTTTTTAGTTAATTAATAAGATTCTAAGAAGATAATGTCTTTTCTATGAAAAAATATATTTTGTAATAATATGTACTTCCAGCATTAATTTCGTAAGAAAATTTACACACACATATTTACTTATACACGATACATGTTAGTACTATTATTATATAAGAAAGAAATAGTAAACGTAAAAATGGGATAGAAAGTTATAGCACAAGATATACACGACAAAAAAGTTTAATTTAATGTTGTATGTAGTAAAATAATGTCTTCCCTAAATACAAAGAATAACATGATTTTTACTTAATAGCTTCTGAAGTCAGTGCTTTTATGTTTGAATACACTCCTTTAGCGCACATACAGCACACGCAGCACAGCACACACGACACACACACGCACACACACAGCACGAAGCAGCCTAGTTTAATTTTTTTTAATGTTATAAGCCAGTGCTCGGCTACTATCTCCTCCACTCCGACAAAAAAGGGAGGGAGACAAGTTGAGCGTTTTGGTGGTAGGATGATGGATGATGATGATATCCTGTAAAAACCTGAAAGGCTGGCTAATTTAAGCGGTTTCATCAATAAGCCTCTTAGCACGCCTTTCTAAGGTTAGGGTGCCAGGCCTTTCAGAGGCTTTCGACACATCAAGAGAAACAGCAATTGCTTCCAGATTCTTCCTAGAGCCTCGCCCCACACGAGTGTGGCGTCATTATGGCGCGACCACTACTGTCGGTCGCTGAGGAGGTCATTCTGTTCTAGTTCCACGAGGTGGTAGCAAAATGAAAAGAGTCATTTAAATCGGCTCAGAAGCAGAGAAATCTCGAGAATAAAGAAACTGGGATTAAAATTTAATAAACTTCTATTTAGTTTAATTTCTTATAACAAAAAGTGTCTCAGTCCAGGGTTTCTTGCCATTTTTTATACAATAAGGGTGACATACGAACACACATACCACCTAATTATAAGTGAATAATCATCTACATCTATTCTAGATTAAGAATCAAAATGAAGATGCGTTGCTACCCCTTAGGACTAAGGCAGAATAATTCGTTTCTAGTAAAAGGGGTCTCTGATTCTGTATACTCACCATACGAAGCACAGCAGCGTTGAGCTACTATTTTACGCTACAACTCTGTGAGAGTGTGGTCCTTCCCCGGTCAAGGTGACCCATTCGTGCTACAACTATAGTATAGCTCTACCACGTAAATAGTATATAACGTCAATTTGACGATAGTAAAAAGCAAAACTGTCTGCGGTACACGCGTGGAAATAAATGAATGAATAGGTAGGTAGTTGTTACTGTGCCTATGTCTAATGTGCATCTTCTTTTGTGTAACGTACCCTCCTTAGGGTCATTCACACAGAGACGCGACTCGACGCGACGATGCTTGAAGAGGCCAGTAGATTATCACCACGCTCGCACGGGTGATTTCCGTATTTCGACAACAGCGCGATTCCAAATGTGAATCTAAACCATTCAAACACACAAAAATTCATCAAAATCGGTCGAGCCGTTTTCGAGTTTTAGCGAGACTAACGGCAGCAATTGATTTTTATATAATATAGATATTAACCTTGTTAAATAGTTTTGAAAAATATCTAGTAATAACTCAGGCTTATTGAATATTCTTAAGAAATCAAATTCGCTTAGAGAAGTGCCGACAGGTCACCCCCGCAGTTGGCATGCCTGCTGAAGCCTCGCCGGAACCGGATGCCGTGCTAATTGGATATGTCAGATGCCACTGCCTTTCACGCCCCGAGATAGTTTCCCGAGTTGTGCTTACAAGACATTAATTATTAGGAACTCGTCTGAATGCTGTCACGATGTGGGAGTACAGAACTGTTCTGCTTTTAATGTAATTCAAATGTCTAATCCGGTATTTATTTCTTTAATTAAGGGAAACAGCCAATCAACAAGTGTATCGTCCAAATAAAAATATATAGTACGTTTAGTTTTATTGGCAATTTTATCCTATTTAGTAATAGTATTCATAAGATTAAAGAACGACTGTTTGGAATAAAAGTAATTTTAAGGATATATTTTTAATTCCCGACATTTCCTGAAGTATTCCGTGACCTATCACGATGTCTGTCAGGAGTTCTTAAATATAAATTTTTAGTTCAATCGACGCAGAACGCATTTACAGTTATGTCCAAATGACATATAGATCTTTTCATTGTTATTATTTTAAAGTGCCGTCATGAATCATACGCAGTGTTTAGTGAATGTAATTATCGTCGAACAACGAAGTCGGGGACGATTCTGAATATGTTCACAGACTGCAGATTTATGTTTTTCTAGTTCTGCAGAAGCTGTGAAACATTGAAAATTCGGAAATGTTTACTTCCTTAAAAGAAGAAAGAATAATAATAAACAAGAACATATTCCACCAGAAGATAGGTTGATATTATTGTCCAAAAACACATCAGATGCGTTTTCACCTTTGAGAACAAAGACGTAATGTAACGAATGAGTAAATGCCTCGATATCAGTAGAATGGGTCTTCGTTTAGCAACACCCATCATACGATATATGTCAGCATTAAGCTGCTAATTTACTCTAGTATTCTGTGAAAGCGTGGCTCATCTCCAGTCAAACCCGATCGTACTGCATGCGCAATAAGGTCAACGTAGCTCTACTATGTACGATTATAAGAACCCCACATTTAATTTCGCATAAAATATTGTTTTAATATCATCCCACGGGTGTCTAATATGGCGATAGAGAGAAACTAAAATAAGAGATGTCCCCTTCTGCTCATAGAGCTGTAGTCCACCTTCTGGGCGGGCTTGAGTGACTATGATATGTGTGTATATAATCACACATATCACAACACAAGCTTGTGTGTCTATGATATGTGTGTATATAATCACACATATCACAACACAAGCTTGAGTGTCTATGACATGTGTGTATATAATCACACATATCACAACACAAGCTTGAGTGTCTATGATATGTGTGTATATAATCACACATATCACAACACAAGCCTGTGTGTATATAATCTATATGGGCGGCCTATGTTCAGTAGTGGAGTTTGTTCATAAAACAGCAGGTTAGGAGTATACAAATCAATACATGTAAATAAAATTGAAATGTATGTCTATAATATCGAAATGTTATTGCTGCTGCTGCCTTATATTGAGCTGAGGCGTTATTTGTATCCCTTTAAGCCATGAACAACCATTTTTATAAATTTTGTCTGTCTGTCTGTGTCTGTCGGCCAGTCTGCATGGGATCATCTTCGAAATGGTTGAACCGATTGCAATGAAACTTCACGAGAAGATAGAGAGCAATGTCAGTCTAGGATATGATCACAAACTGCAGACTTCCCGGAAAGTTGATGCTTCACATCCGGTTCCGGGAAGTCTGCAGTTTATGATCATATCCTAGACGGCCCCAACCATTACATCGGATTTGATAGACCACACATCCTCGTGAAAAAACACCGATTCCTACCAAGGATGATACGTGAGGCTATTGAAATTAAAAAATATCCTAATTTCAATAGAGAAGGAGGCTGGGTACTACCACCTGCTTGGGACCCTGTAATCAATAAAATTAAAACTAAACCCAAGCATACCACTGCAAGACTTCATGACATAATCAGTTCATTTTACATAGATCGGATCATAAACAATAATTGAAAAAGTAGAAGTTACTCCGGCTTTAACATTGACATCGGGACGTCAGTCATCTCAGTCCCCCGTGACCATGTGTGCTGAAAAGCACCCGAAACGTCGGAAATTAAAAATAAAAATAATTAAAAGTAAAATTAAACGCGATAAAATCCGTAAAAGTAGTTTTAATCAATGTGTAGTGTTCGCGTAAATATAAGAAATCATTACACTACATTAATAGATCAGGTAAAGCCGGGGTGAAATGCTAGTGACCTACTATAAAATAAACTTTTAATATTTTGTAATAATAACATTTTAAATGATCCTGTTGTTTACTGTTTGTAAGTCTTAAAATGAAATTAACCTTCAGTTAAAACAATGGCTTATAAACAAAATAGACAATTAAAATAATATCACAATATTGGTAACTAAAAAGATGAAAGGCTTTAGAAATGAAGATATCCTTAAATATCATAGCTATTAGTTCTCCAAAAGTTCTTGTTTTAATTTAAATATTAAATAGTATATAGAACGTGCCGTGGTAGCTCAGATGGTTAACGCTCGCTGTAAATATAACAGAACGCGAGTAACCCGCGTTCGATCCCCGCCGGCACCAATGAAATTGTTAATTGCAATTTTAAGTACTGATTTACCACGTGCTCGGCGGTGAAGGAAAACATCGTGAGGAAACCTGCATCTCTGAGGAATAAGGAAAAAAATATTTCGAAGATACGTGAAGCTGTGAAATCTTAAAACTTTTTCAACTTTCTAAGAATAAGCAAAGTTTTTTATAAATCTAAATACACATATACTCGTAGATGAGAGTCTTGTAGCGGAATCGAGTAGTCGAAAGATGAACTCTCGCCTCGGTAACTCAGTGAACCATGTTCGTTCGTGAATTTTTTAGTATTTACTAGTACTTTTTACCACGTACTCTGATAAAGGCAGACATGGTGATGAAACCCATATCTTTGTTAACATCTCAAAGATATTTTAAGTGCACAAACATGTCTTGGAGCAGAGGAGCGGGTAACACTCTATTCCAAAATTCCAAATTAAACAACAAGATTTTTCTCATGCTGAAGATTATACTTAGACGTATTTACTTTACATTGGAAAACAGAGATATTCAAAATCACATTTAATGTATTGATTTAAGTTAAATATGTAATAATATTTGGTGAGGGATGGTTGTAGAGTATTAGAAAACATGAAATTATAGTCTAGCTGGGCACGTAATGACAAACTACATTATATGTTTGTCATGCGTATTTAAGTTTTAATATGTAAACAAACATTTACATATAAGCGTTTACGTGAATATTAAATAAAGTAATTTTATAATTGCGCTCAATTGTAGAAATACTTCACAAAGTCGCAATATAGCCGATGTAAAATAAAATATTTGTTTAAATTTAAAACTATTGAAATTAAAATTAAATTTAAACAGTTTGTATTTACGCAAAATAATTCATGACGTATTATGATTTTTCTAAGGAGCTTAAAAATAACGTAAAAATTATTATAACATAATATTATTAAGAAAATGTTTATACATTGCCATTTTTATTTACTTTAATCAGTTAAATAGCAAGTATTAGTACAGTGTTCGTTTAAAAATCAAGATTTTTTTTATAACTTGACTTTGATTCACGACATTAAAAACACTTAATTTGCATATTTCAACGACTTTTTTCTCTTAATAGTAATATCGGGTTATCCAATTCGAGTTTCATACGTTTGATCAAAAAATACAAGGCACATTTTAGTTTTCCAACATTTCTTATTTTTTGATACGCGGTTGACAAGACGCGTCTTTTAAAATCTAAAAAACGATTACCTATAGCATAAAAACCCTACATAATATTGGCGGGAAATTGACGCCACCGGAACGTGAAATATTGCAACCTCCGAACTTTTCATGCCAAACAGCTAATATTGCAGTGCATGTCTCCAATTTCAGTTGTCTTGATTATAAAAATAAACAGTTACTGCTCACTGTTAATTAAACCGGTGTGATCACCGGTGATCACAATGCACATAACACTATTTGTTTTAGAGACAAAGTAGGTAACTTTGGATGAAATAGTGCCTCTAGTACGATGTGAGAATTTGCCTAACCCCAACGGCAATTTTATTTTATAACATATCCATTTTATAACATAGGTTACAAAATGTAATTGATCAGAAAAGAAAATATTCTCTAGAAATCAGTATCAACATCTTGCCACTCCAAGATTTTATTTGATTGATCATTCGCTATTTATGAGCTCTGGGATACAGTTTCTTCTTGCAAGTATTTGCCAAAAATGCCCCAAAATGAGATGGTGATAAAGATGGAAGTGGATAAGAAGAGCCCAAATTCTGAAAACTGTAACGAATCGATAATTCTTCAACGTGGTAGAGTTGTGATATTATGGTTGTAGCATGAACAAATCATCTCGAACGGCGACCACCCTCGTAAGAACAGAATATAATTCATAACAGAATTAAAATGTAAAATAGCAGCATAATACTGCTGTGTTTTGTATTATAAATATATATAGAACCGGAAATCTATTTTACCAGAAATAAGCTATTCCATCTTTGTCTTAAGTGGTGAGGTAAGAATTATATGTCTATGGGCCGCAGAATCCACTCAGTAAATTGTATTTTAAGGCCACTTTTTGAATTTTAGGTATGAGTTAAAATAAATGGAATTGTCGTAAACGAAAGCTTTAGAATCTCAACTAAATACCATGCTGCGCGCCATAATTAATGCCTCGTACATGGAAACATTAGTTAACACTAGCGCCCTCTAGTATCAAGTAGGAGAACTAGGGGAGTCAAGATCCTTCTAGAGATTTCTATGCCAGAACTTTCTACGCCTAGTCCGTCGGGACCGGTATTTACTCAAATATTTTTGATGTTTCAGTAGAAGAGGACCTTTATAAGGCCGGTGTGGATCACAACCCGGGTCAGAATTGAATTGGCGATAAAAGCGAATACTTTTAAGCAATACAACTACGGACTAAAGTTATCAATAGTACAGTTGTGTTTTGTTATCAGTGTGGTTTTAAGTTGTAATTGGTGCTCGATAATTAAAGTGTCAATTTTGGTAAATCAATCGGCGGTTTTCATTAACCGTATTATCACATGTATATCGATCTTAACTATTTCTTCGATTTTTAACGTTTTTTTGCGTATCATCCGTTAAATGCCGCCCGGAGCGAGTGTCGTCATTGCAGGTGGTTCTAGCGCGTAAAATCAGCCACCTGTATGCCACTGTAGAATAAGATGGAGCATTGTCTGCCAAAGTAGATTGCATGTAAAGAAGAGTTTGAAGAAAAAAAATTCGGATAGAAATATTTAATAACCGCACAAGGTACGAGTTTCTCTATTCTGTGAAGTGAAGTTTGTAAAAAATATTTTATAGTTTTTAATTTAGTTATTTTCTGGCCTTGACTACTAACGAATTTAAGATTAGAAAAAAAAAATACAACGCATTTCTAATACTCATTGACAAGTGTCTTATTTCAAAAACTTATTGACCAAAATAGTATTTAAAAAAAAAACATTATCACCTGCAGGAGCAATATTCTGGGCGTGTTGAAGTATTGGGCTTACCCTAACTCCAATATTTCCAGTTTCTTAAATTTCTTTTGTATCTTTTAAATATTTCACCCAGTAGTAAGGTTAAATTGACCATAATCTTCTCGTAGAAGTTGATATACAGTTCTTAGAAAGTAATTGCTTCAGTAGAATAACTGAATAATTTTAACAGTTTGAGCGGTATTTATTCGGTTAAATATTTAAATGTGTTGTTCGAGACTAACATTTGATGTCCCAAATATGCACCAATATTGACAACTCTCTAATTTATGGTGTTTCTCGTATGGAAAACTTGCAATGGATCAACCTTCAAAAATCCTATAGTCTAGCACCGTAATAATTATATTTGTAATAGTATTGAATATATAAAAAAAATTAATTACTTTGAATCTATATTTGTATTGAGTCGAAAGTAATATAAGGCAACTTAACGAATGCATTTCCAAACATTCTATATTTTTATATATCATAAGAGTGACAAACAAACATATTATGACTTTAATGGTAAGCCACTCAGCTCTGTCTGACACCTTTATGTATGCCAAACCAGTCCAAATAAACCCCGTTGATCCTAACACATGCACTATAGTCCTTATAAAGAGACTCTAATGCCTATTTTTTCGTGGGAAAATCCTCATGGATACCATTCGTTGCGGAGGCAACGAGAAGTTTATGCCGGACTCCTACCGGCTAAAACCCCACGGTGGTCACCATCAGCGTATACGAGGGGTCCCGGGATCTCCGTTCGGAACGCAACCGGGGCCCCTCCAACACTTTGATACACCAATAGCACGAAAGAGACTCTAATGCCTGTATCATCCTAGCGTTCAACCCAAACAAGTTTGTCATAACCCCTATCCACTGTGTCATAAGTCTTTTCCAAGTCCGTGAACGCACAAAAAACTTTTTATTTTTAGCCAAAAACTTCTACGCGATCATGCGCATGTAAAAGACTTGGTCAGTACACCCCATTCCCTTTCTGAGTCCCGCTTGCGAATCCCAAATTTTTCCATCAGTTTCTTTCATGACCCTTTCAATTAGTACCTTAGCATGCAGTTTTTCCACAATACTAAGAAAGCTGATACCACGGTAGTTGTTACGGTACCCGCTTCAATTCGCAGCATAAATTAAACAAGGTGTACAGCGAGCCTGCCACCACTTCATATCTAGCCCCTAGCATTTCGAGTGAAACTCCATCATATCTGGCAGCTTTACCTGCTTTCATGCTTTTCATTATTTCATCCACAATTATCTCCCTATCTCCCTCCTCTTCTTTTGGAATTTCTATTTCATTTAGTTCATACGTTGTCTCCTCTTTTATAAGCACGCTTTCAAAATATTCCTTCTATATCTTAAACTCAAAACTTCATCATTCAGAATATAGGCATTATCGTGTCTTATATCATTCATTATAGGCTGTTTTGAATGTCCTCTGGCAGTTCTTAAGAGTTTCCAGAACATTTTAATATTTGCCAGGAAGTTATCCGACATTCTTCTATCATTCTTATCCGTTCTTTTTTGCTTTTTCCTTTCTTTTACTCTCTTATTTAGATGTCTAAAGACTGCCTTTTTTCTTACAATATCATCATTCATACTGCTAGAATTACGAGCCTTTTTGCTAGTAAATCTAGCCATACTGTTTTCTTTGCTTCAACTTCCATACGTACCTCATTATCTCACCATGAGCTATTATTTGTAGTTCCATTCGTTCTCTTACTAACACCACACTCTTCGGTAGCTGCATTCACTAAACCTTTCTTAATATTTTGCTATACTTTCGTCAAGTCTAACTCATTCATACTTCATAATTCATCAAAACCACTTATATTTTCTTTCATTTCTACATTTGTACTTGTTTTTGCTCCTTCATTGTGTAAGCTTTCTGTTTTAATACGCTGTAAGGCAGTGGTAGACACAGGTTTCCGATGGCGCCAACGTATAAATAGACCATTAATTCGGAATAAACTAAATAATAATCCGTTGCTACGTTGGAATATCGGTAAACCCTTGTATCTACCACTGCGCTCCTCATTCTTTCAACAATTATGAAATCTATCATGCTTCTATCACCACGTCTTTCCCAAGTATACGCGTGAATCCTTTTGTGACGAAACAAAGTATTCGTCACAAAAAGATTCTTCTCCACACATACGGTGAGGAGGCTTTTGCCATCCTAATTTATAATTTCATCACCAAACGTTCCCAAGATCCTTTCATAACCAAGCCTTTTCACCGCAGTGCTTCCATTAAAATCTAGCATAACAATATTTTCATTTCCCTTACATTTCGTCAACACCATCCTTACCGTTTCATAAAACTGCTCTCGGATATAAGTGGACTTTGACGTGTCTGGGGCGTAGACCCCTAGCACAAACAACTTCTTTTATATATATATATATATATATATATATATATATATATATATATATATATATATATATATATATATATATATGTGTATATATAATATATATAAGGCCTGTTGGTCTAGTGGTTAGTGACCCTGACTTCTATGCCGGAGGTCGTGGGTTCGATTCCCACCCAGTACTAATGTTTATGTGATGAGCACGATCATTTGTTCCATGTCTGGGTGTAATTTATGTATTAAGAAATATATAAGTACGTTTATCAGTTGTCTAGTACCCATAACACAAGCTCTGCTTAGCTTGGGACTAGATGGCGTTGTGTGATAGTTGTGGAATATTATTATTATTATTATAATATATAAATATATATAAAATAATATATATATATATATATATATATATTATTATTATATTATTTGGCTGTTAGACGGGAGATGAGGCTGCAATCGTCAACAGATTTGACAGCATACAGGCAACTGAACAGACAGATCTCCAAATGCATGCGGCGAGACTTACGCAACTTTAATACTTCTCGTATTAAAGAAGCGATCGAGCGGAACCAGGGCTCCAAAGTCTTTGCCAGAGATCTGTCTGCCAGAAAGAGCCAACTGTCAAAGCTGAAGACTGAGTGTGGCAACATCGTTTCCGGGACACCTGAGATTTTGAGTGAGATTGAGAGGTTCTATGGGCAGCTGTACACATCATCGTTGGAGCCACACGCAAGTGTGAGTAACGATCCAAGAGCAAGTCTTATCCGACACTATTCCGATGATATCCCGGACGTCAGTCTAAGCGAGATTAGAATGGCTCTCCAGCACCTTAAAAACGGCAGGGCCCCAGGCGAGGATGGAATTACAGCGGAGCTTCTGAAAGCGGGTGGAACACCGGTACTTGTTGTCCTTCAGAAGCTCTTCAATTCCGTCCTCCATGGTGGCACTACTCCAGAGGCGTGGAGCAGAAGTGCGGTGGTCTTGTTCTTTAAGAAAGGCGACAACGCTCTCTTAAAGAACTACAGACCGATTTCCCTTCTGAGCCGCGTCTACGTGCTGTTTTCGAGAGTCATTACGAATCGTCTCGCACGCAGACTTGACGACTTCCAGCCTCCCGAACAAGCCGGTTTCCGAAAAGGCTTCAGTACCATAGACCACATACATACCCTGCGGCAGATTGTACAGAAGACTGAAGAGTACAATCTGCCACTTTGCCTGGCGTATGTGGACTATGAGAAAGCCTTTGATTCCGTCGAAATTTGGGCGGTGCTACAGTCCCTTCAGCGGTGCCAAGTTGACTGTCGGTATATCGAGGTGCTGAAGTGTTTGTACAGTAGGGCTACGATGGCTATCCGAGTACAGAACCAGAGCTCGAAACCTATCCAACTGCAGAGAGGTGTAAGACAGGGTGACGTTATATCCCCGAAACTCTTCACCGCTGCATTGGAAGACGTTTTCAAGCTACTGGACTGGAAAGGATACGGTATTGACATCAATGGCGAGTACATCACTCACCTTCGATTTGCCGACGATATAGTCCTTATGGCAGAATCGCTGGAGGACTTAAGCACTATGCTCAATGACCTCAATAGTGCCTCCCAACGGATAGGTCTTAAGATGAACATGGACAAAACAAAGATCATGTTCAATGTCCATGTCACACCTATGCCGGTAGTTGTTGGGAGCACTATGCTCGAAGTTGTTGACGAGTACGTTTACCTGGGACAAATAGTCCGACTAGGTAAGTCCAACTTCGACCGAGAGGTCAATCGACGGATTCAACTCGGCTGGGCAGCGTTCGGGAAATTACGACATATCTTTTCGTCAGGTATACCTCAATCTCTAAAAACTAGATTGTACAACCAGTGCGTGTTGCCAGTGATGACTTATGGATCTGAGACGTGGTCCTTCACTGCTGGCCGTATGAGGACGCTTAAGGTCGCTCAGCGAGCTATGGAGAGGGCTATGCTCGGAGTTTCTCTGCGTGATAGACTCAGAAATGAGGATATCCGCAGTAAAACCAGAGTGACCGACATAGCCCAACGGATTAGTAAGCTGAAGTGGCAATGGGCCGGCCATATAGCTCGAAGAACCGATAACCGATGGGGAAGAAAGGTTCTCGAGTGGCAGCCTCGTACCGGTGGGCGTAGTGTAGGGCGACCCCCCACTAGATGGAGTGACGACCTGGTAAGACATGCAGGAAGTCGATGGATGCAGGTGGCTCAGGACCGTGCTTTGTGGCATTACTTGGGGGAGGCCTATGTTCAGCAGTGGACTTGTGAAAGGCTGTAATGATGATGATGATGATGATATATATATATATATATATATATATATATATATATATATATATATATATATATATATATATATATTAATCGACCTGTAAATTTATTGGTTATGCCTCTAATATTCACACCAAATCTTAACAGTGGGCAAACAGCTACTTAGCTTCAGAAATAGTAGTAGTTAGTTTTCTGCCAGATCATGACCCTTATAATCTGGCTTACTTGAAACCCCTATTGAAATCTATGTTAGTTTGTTCTCCAGTTTTCATCCACTTCCGATACAAACCCTTCCCTTACAAAATGGTTGAATTATCAGTCATTTTCAAATTGACTTTCTTAGTTATTAAATGTAATTTATGACTTTCTAACAGGCATCCCTTAGAATATGTCAACGAGAAAATGAAATAAAAAACTCAGAGCTCATTACAGAGTGCTCCACTTAAGAAAGAAATGGCATTAAACGCACGCAGTTGAACGCTAACGTACTCGTAATATTTTAAGGCACATCTCTCAAAAGATCTGCTGATATAAAAGTAATTCTGCCGCTTAAGATTTCTCGACTGGTAAGATTGATTGATGCCTGTGCCACCGACAAATCCACTTCGTCTTCAAATACGTAACTGGCAAGATAATCTCTGAGAAAACGAAATTTAGGTATAGAACTAGAAGCTTTGTTACATTAGCTTTCTCAAAACTTAATATTTTGTTGATAACATTTTATTGATAGTTATTACAATTATATTACATTCATGTTTAATACGGAGAAGTGTAAGATTTTTGGAGAAGGAGCGCAGAAAGCTAAAATTTACATATACCTAATATTTAATACATTAAATTAAATAAAAGAAAACATGTATTGTTTACGTTCATACTGCCAAATATCAAACACATAACGGTCGTCGTACGGAGTAGAGATTGTCACTGTATAATTTTAATATAAAACTTTTGGTAAAGCGAAATGCCTAAAGCGCTCATGTCAAGTTTTTAAATTATTTTAAATAATCAGAAGTTCTCACTAATAACCTAATTATTATACTTCTAATTTTCCAAAAATTTTATGTCGTACGTCAATAAAAAAAGGTTGGAAAATTCAAAAGTGCAAAACTCATAATGCTCATATGATCGTGAAAAAATGTAAAAAATCTGAATCAACAACAGAAAATATATGTATTAATTGAACTGTGTTATTATTATTGATATTCAATTTTTTATTATTGTTAATTGAAAATACTTTATAGAGAATTATCTTAAAACGGTGCGAAATCAACTTTATTATTACTTTAACTTTTAGGTATTTAAACTCAGACATTATCGTAAAAAATGTTTTTTTATTCAAGTTTTTGATCTAGTCAAAACCAGTATTTTAATTAAGCATTCACCATTTCACCTTCAGGTCACTCTATGAAGACTGGAGGTAAGGTCTCATCATAACGAACAAAACGGGGCCAAACTCGGCTATACACCTACACTTACTACTCCTTAAGGTCACTCCATCAAGTCCGGAGGCAGAGTCGGATTAAATGTCGTCAGCGCCCTGGCTAGTCTAGCCTCATCTCAGCAATAGATATGTTTCATCACAAGCCACTATAAACAAACGATACGGTCCACTCACAACGACGGCCGAGCCCGGAGTAAGTCAAAGTGTATCTGTATTTACTAAAATATATTATTACAAGGATGCTTGAGAGATAAGTAGCTATATATTATTACAAGGATGCTTGAGGGATAAGTCACTCGCGTCCGTAGGCTTTGACCACCTAATCCCAGGCCCACCCTACACGTGTCCCCCGGGTGGTGCTAAATGAGCGACAAGCCGAAGGCACAGACTCGGCTCCTCGCTGTGGTAGCGGCGTTAAATATACCACCCCATATTTCGCACCATGAGGAACCGTATAAAAGAAATGGCCCGAGTTCGATATGATGTATGATAGAGGAATAGATGTGTTATGTGTAAGTGAGACGAAACGGAAGGGGAAGGATGACACTACACATGGCATGTATACCGCATAATGGTCTGGAGTAGACGAGATCGAGCGGGCATGCCATGGAGTCGGTATCATCCTTCCAGAAAGAATGGGTCAATGTGTGAAAGAGTATGAATGTGTAAGCCCGAGACTGCTATGGATACGAATAAAAGTGGGCTTAAAGAAGTTGTTTGTGCTAGGGGTCTACGCCCCAGACATGTCTAAGCCCTCTTATATCCGAGAGCAGTTTTGGGAAATGGTAAGGATGATGTTAATGAAATGTAAGGAAAATGAGAATATTATTATGCTAGGAGATTTTAACGGAAGGGTTGGGATGAGGAGGCTTGGTTATGAAAGGATATTGGGAACGTTTGGTGATGAAAGCATAAACGAGAATGGTGAAAGCCTCCTAACCGTATGTATGGAAAAGAATCTTTTTGTGACGAACACTTGCTTTCGCCACAAGAGGATTCACATATATACACTTGGGAAAGAGGTGATGATAGAAGCATGATAGATTTCATAATTGCGGATGAAATAATGAGGGGCGCAGTGGTAGATACAAGGGTCTACCGGGGGTCTAACGTAGGAACGGATCATTATTTGGTTTTATGCCAAATAAATGGTCTATTGAGGCGTTGGCGCCATCGGTCATCTGTGTCTACCACTGCGTTACAGCGTATAAGAACAGAAAGGCTACAAGAGGAAGGTGAGGAAAACAAGTTCAAATGTAGACTGAAAGAAAATATAAGTGGTTTGGATGATTTATGTATGAATGAGCTAGACTTGGAGAATGTATGGCAAAATGTTAAGAAAGGTTTTGTGGATGCAGCTACCGAAGTATGTGGTGTTAGTAGGTGAAAGAATGAAAGAAAAATTAATACGTTATGGTGGGATGATGTGATACGTATGGAAGTTGAAGCAAAGAAGAGAGCATGACTAGATTTACTAGCAACAAAGGCTGGTAATTTTGGCGGTAAGAATGATGAGAATGAAATTAAAAAGGCAGAGTTTAAACGTTTAAATAAGAGAGTAAAAGAAGTAGTTGAAGGGAACAAGCAAATAAAAACGGATAAGAATGATAAAAGAATATCGGATAACTTCCGGGCAAATATTAAAATGTTCTGGAAACTCGTAAGAACTGCCAGGGGACATTCAAAACAGCCTATATGAATGCTATAAGAGCGAGAATGGCTATATTCTGAATGATAAAGTTTTGAGTTTAAAGATATAGAAGGAATATTTTGAAAGCGTGTTTATGAGTGAGGAGCCAACGTATGAATTAAATGAAGTAGAAACTCCGAAAGAAGAGGAAAGAGGTAGCGAGATAAGTATAGATGAAATAATGAAAGCAATGAAAAGCATGAAAGCAGGTAAGGCTGCCGGATATGATAGAGTTTCATTCGAAACGCTAAGGGCTTGAGAGGAAGTGGTGGCAGGCCTTTGTTTAATTTATGCTGGGAACTGAAGCGGGTACCGGTAGACTGGTGCAAAGCCGTGATAGTCCCAGTATATAAAGGAAAAGGGTCGCATCAGAACTGTAAAAACTATCGTGGTATCAGCCTTCTTAGCATTGTGAGAAAACTGTATGCTAAGGTACTGATTGAAAGGGTCATGAAAGAAACTGATGGAAAATTTGGGATGTGCAAGCGGGATTTAGAAAGGGAATGGGATGTACAGATCAGGCTTTTTCCATGCGCATAATCGCGGAGAAGTTTATGGCCAAAAACCAAAAGGTATTTTGTGCGTTCATGGACTTGGAAAAGGCCTGTTACAGAGTGGATAGGGATGTGCTATGGAAAACACTGAACTCATTTGGGTTGAGCGCTGGCTTGATACAGGCATTGGAGTCTCTTTATCGGACTGGTTTGGCATCCAAAAAGGTGTTAGACAGGGCTGTGTGGCTTCCCCGTTGCTGTTCAGTCTATTTATGGACAGTTGTTTGCAAAATTTGAAAGTTGAAGAATGCAGATTAACAATGGGTGAGTTAACCGTCAAATGCCTTTTGTACGCCGATGATCAAGTTATTCTTGCGTCATCGGCGGCCGAGTTCAAATGATGTTTACATTAATGAACAGATCACTAAAAGAAAGGGGTATGAAAGTGAACGCAAGTAAGACGTAAGTTATGGTTTTTGAAAGAGAGGAAAGTAAAACGATATGTGAAATGAGAATAGAAGGGGAGTTGATCGAGCAAGTAGATGAGTTTGTATATTTGGGTTGCGTATTTAGTAGGGATGGGAGATGTGATAAGGATATAGAACGACGAGTGAATGCAGGCAATAGAGTAAATGGGGCCCTACACTCAATTGTGAAGTGTCAAAATGTGTCGAAAAAGGCACGTATGACAATTCACAATGCTGTGTTGGTCCCTACTTTAACGTATGGTAGTGAAAATCGGGTGTGGCAGAAGAAGCACCAGAGTAGAATAAACGCAGTAGAAATGCGGTCATTAAGGAGTATGTTAGGGCTGAATTTGAATGACAGGGTGAGAAATTGTGTGATGAGAGAAAAGTGTGGTTTGATGTTGTAACCAGGATTAAGAAAGGAATGCTTCGTTGATTTGGTCATATGAAGAGAATGATTGAGGAAAGAATGACACAGAAAATTTATTTTGCAGAAGTGAATGGCAGAGTCAAAAAGGGACGTCCTAGGCGAAAATTTATCGACCAAATTGGCGATTTTTTAAAAATGGGTCAAATTAGGAGCACCCTTAACCGACGAGCATGTATGTGTAGGTATATGGACGTGAAGGAGGCGAGAGAGGTGTGTCAGGATCGTGCCAAATGGAAGTCTGTAGTCTCTGCCTACCCCTCTGGGTGACAGGCGTGAGTGTTTATGTATGTTATGTATTATTACAAGGATCGAATAAAGAAAATTTTGGAATTTTTCAGCCGAAAAAAAATTATTATTATTATTTATTATTTATTTACTTACCATATTACAAATAATTACAAGAAAAAAAACTATGCTAAAAAGTCGCATAACTAAACAAAACTAAATTAAACTGCCATTTATATTACGTGGCTTCCCACAACATGATAGATGAAGAGATTAAAAAACTGATTGAGTTTAACAATCGATAATTTCAAAAGTTATCGTGTTTACCCCTCTATGCGAACTTGATAAATCTACACCATATGTCACCAAAACCACTTTTTTAATGTAAAAGTAGCAATTAATCGATTCTGATCCAATTCTGAGTTATATTTATTTAATATTCATAATTTACAGGGAATGCGTATAAAAATAGATTGCAAAATTTGTACGGAACTGTCAAACAAAAAGACAGATAAAGTTTCAAGTATGTAGGTCATCAAAAAGCAACTATAAGATCGATTGAAAAATTTGTACCGAATGGACAGACACGAGAAAACGAGTTAATAAAATCATGATAAAAATCTGTACTTAAATTAAAAAAGACATTAACAATGGACTAGCATTCTTATTTTTGTTATTAAGATGGCAAACACGATCATTTGCACGTCAGCGTGATTTTACTCGTGGTTTTACCGGTGTAATAATTGTGTTAGACCACTAATAAAAATTAATAGTATTTTAAAGTTTATATCTTTTTGTATTAATTAATAGTTAATTTGTAAGTTTTAATATTTATATAACTTGCGATTATGCATATTATATATAATGACGTAAGAAAAGCCTTCCACGTTGTTGAGACTATCGTTACGTAGCTTACGTTGATATGTGTTATTTATGCATAACGTTGTGGTTTATATTTCCACATTCCACTAAAACTAAGACTGGAACGTATTATAATCGCGTCATAATTGACGCAGATAACATTTACCTTAGACATGTAATTTTTTTAAATAAATTCATGGATGTGTTAATTATGTGTTCTAATTCCGGGTATTAATAAAATCTTATTTATATAGATAAGTTTTATTTATTTTATAAATTCACCTCAGATTTTAAGAAAATATTTAGTTATTAAATTCCGATTTTTTCTAAGGAAATCATACACATAAGTATTTTCATCATCATTAAAGCCCTTCACAAGTCCACTGCTAAACATAGGCCTCCCCCAAGGAATGCCATGCAAAGAAAGCACGGTCCTGAGCATCGACTTCTTACTTGTCTTACCATGTCGTCACTCCATTTAGTGGGGGACGCCCTACACTTCAGCTGCCGGTACAATGAGGCTGCCACTCGAGAACTTTTCTTCTCCACCGGTTATCGGTTCTTCGAGATATATGGCCGGCCCATTGCCACTTCAGTTTCTACGGATATCCTCATTCCTAATTTTATCACGCAGAGAAACTTCAAGCAAAGCCCTTTACATAGCTTGCTGACCGATTTTGGGCTTCCTCATGCGGCAACACGCACTGGTTGTACAACCTACTTTTGAAGTTTTAAGGTATGCCTGACGAGAAGATGTGTCGTAATCTCCTGGACGCTGCCCAGCCGAGTTGAATCAGTCGATTGACCTCTCGGTCTTGTTGGTCGGACTATTTATTATCCTATACCTTTAAACGAGTAATTGTTATATATTATACAACATGTAACGAAAACCCTGTGGTTCCCAATATATATATATATATATATATATATAATCGGAATCTCGGAAACGGCTCCAACGATTTTCATAAAACTTTATAGGCTAGGATTTATTTTTAGAAAATGTACTTTTGTCCGGGTTTCAGGCAATGAAAAACTGCTACAGTATAAGAAGGTAAATTTTGACACTGTGTTAATGATCGTAATAGCTCAAGTGGATATCAAGCGGTGGCGAAATTGTAATGCCTTGGTTCGCGTCCTGTCTTCGGTCCGACTTTCTTTCCTTTTTTTTCAAGTTTCTTTTGTGGTTTTCCTTTCTTTCTTTTGTAAGAATATCTGTTATTTTGAGCCCTTTTTTACTATTTTTTAAAAATGCGAAAATTTTAATTAAAGTAATTGCATTTTTTTTTTTAAATTAAAACCGAGCAAAGCTCGGTCATCCAGGTACTACGTATTTGATTTGATAATATCAAAGGAACAAGTCAAGGACAGTTTTGCATTGCATTGCATTGAAGTTGATGATCTTTTGGCGGAATTTAAGCCACAAACGTTTGTTTTATTACTCATGCTATATGATCGGAGGTAATCTAGAATGCAGTATAATAATATACAAGGCAACATTCTCAACTCAACCAGACTCGAAACGAGCGAGTGTACATTATTATGCTTATAAAGACATAAGTATTTGTTTCGTGAGTGGCTCTATACCAAGTATTGTGCCATCTTTTGTTCAAATAATTATGAAAATTAAATTAAACGAAATAACTTTTATGCCGGCACACCGCCTGCAATTTTAAAAAGGCTCGGTTTTACATGGGATACAGTTCCCATCTCTAGGCTGGGACTCCCCAGTGCAAGATCCTGCCATTTTATCGCATCTAGCGCGGAGCGGTTCGAATCGTCGGTGACCGGGCTCTTTCTGATCGGCTTGACTCACTGGCACTGCGAAGAGATGCTGCATCTCTTTGCGTATTTTATTGAATCTACCACGGGGAGTGCTCTGAGGAATTCCAATTCCAGTCGCTCAATTTCATCTTCGGACATCGCGACAAATCTCGCGATATAAGCCATACCATTTGATTGATTGGCGGTCCATCACTGTGAGACTTACAAGAAGTTTTTTTCTCGCATAATTTTCTCGTAGAATCGACTACCACCAACGATTTTTCCGGACCAATACGGCTTGGGGACCTTCAAGAAGAGAGCCTACTATTTTTTAAAGGCCGATAATGCATCTGCAATTCCCTTGCTGTTGCAATTGTTAGCAGGTGGCGGTAATCACTTACCACCAGGAGAGTCGCATGCTCGTTTACCCCCGCTCTTAAAAAAAAGAAGAAAAAAAAAACAAACCTAAAACGTTTATTTTAATTATCTGACTTAAGCCCTTAAGCTTAGGATAGGCACAAGGGTCTTCTTATTCACAACGCTTACCAAATATTGCTACCTAATTGTTATATCTTTCGTCGTAAGTTTTCCCATTTTTAGCAAGTTTTTTTCTTATTTTTTTTATGAAATTTATAAAACATCCACCCTTTTATTTCTTCATCTAAAACAAACATCACATAGGTGTGCGATCGTCAATTAAAAAAATTGACATCTATGAATTCTCGTTTTGAATTTTTTGATACCATCTACTATCAACCAACATCAGTATTATAATTAACCAGTCTCATGCTTATGCTTGAGGATAAAACATTTATGTAAGCATATAGTGCATAGAAGACTTTCGCAGATCTTTCTTCAATATGTACGTGGTATAGCCACCAACCACGCTGCAGCAATATTATGGTTGGAGCACGAATGGGTTGGCTCCACTGTTTACTGGAAACCGGAATTAGCCTTTTTACGGATTTTAGTTCTCAGGGGTGACAACGCATCTGCGTTTTGATTCTTAGTCGAGGATAAATGTATGTAGATGTCCATGGGCCACAGAAACTACTTACATACTGTCAGGTGGTATGTGAGCTTGTTTATCATCCTTTGTTCTTTAAAAAAACACTGGGATAATTACAGCACAAACGGACCATAAAACTAACAATTCGCGTATTTGAACAAATATTGGCTCGCCATCTATCTCAATCTAACTATTAGCCACGCTTTGTCATGAGCATTGGTCAGAAACGTGAGTTTTATGCATTATAATCATAAATCACGTATTTATTTCACGAGGCACGGACCGTTGTGGCCACACTACGTGCTTATCTATTATTTGGAGCAGAACTCGTTGCCGTTCCAGCGGTTTACGGCAATATGTTGTCAAATATTGAAATAGTCGCCATGATAGTTGTTATGTATAGGGTAATGTCTGATAATGTAGGAGAATAGATGATTTTTATTAAAATTTAAACAGACTGGTTAATTCTTACACGGACATTGCAAAATAACTTACGCAGTGCGGTGGAAACTTTTCATGCTTCAATAATTTCTTAGACATGGGAGAGACCTGTGTTCGGCAGTGAAGGGTGTTAAGACTATTACTTTACATCCTTCAACTACTAGATATTTTGTTCGGTGGACGGATCAAGATGCATTTAAACCAGTGGTAAATTAATTAAATAAAAAATTAAAAATAACCTAAAGTAAAAGTAACCTGCAATAAGTATTATTTATAATCTTATATATTGATTTAAAAATCTGTTTCTGTTACCCTTCAATTTTTGTTGTTTCTGTTACGTTTCTTTACATCTATAAACGATATGTTAAACACATACAGTAGTAGTACTACTAGCGATCTGCCCCAGCTTTGCACGGGTGATATCTGAAACTCAAAAACAACAGCTCCACATATTGGGCCCAGTTGTGAATCTTACTATTCTTGGATCAATTTAATCACACACACACACACACACACACACACACACACACACACACACACACACACACACACACACACACACACACACAATTTCATCGTAATCTGTCCAGCCGCTATGGAGTTCACTCACATACACATGGACAGAATATATTGTAATAAATTAATCTCAAAATAATTTAAAATAAGATAAAATAAGTCGGCAGCTAACTTTCTAGTATTTCTTTATTAGATCTTCTCAGATCTATTTGCTCTTTTTACTATTAGAAGTTATTCTGGAGGTTAAATGTAAAAAATAATAAATATGTGATAGAGGATGTTCTACTTGCTTCTCTTGCTTACGTTATTAATCATTATCAGGAATAAGACAGCGTACTGCACTTCACATTCAGTGTAGAGTAAATGCAGTTCGACCAACCGTAATGTGTCCGCTACATTCACACACTGAGGTAACGTGAAGGACATAATTACATGATAGCACCAAAGTGTGCAAACCAACAGCAGCACTACTAATGTAACACAGAGCATCACTACAGAAACACGATGTTCCTTGCCAACACTAGCAGAATAGCTCAACGGACATGATAACGACAGTGAGGCTCGTAGAATCACCGAATCATCTATCTTAGTCGCCTGCGAGATGAACGAGTGGGAGATTATTGTTCTACCGTCATTTGTACGTACTTCCTTTTATTTTCTTCCCTCATTCCCAACGCGGCCTCTCCTGACAGGAGACCGTCCTCAGCCTCCCTTTAGCTTTGAATATCCGTCTCTATCAACGTCATGGGGCGATCACCCTTGTGTGGAGGCTAAAATAACGTTACTGGGTTAATGTAACTTTCCCGTCTCGGCCCTTTCTGACGAATAAATTTTATTAAATTGGTCTCTACTTTTTCGAAATTTTTATATGCGTTTATCATGGTTTAAATATATTTAATTTTTAAGACAAAGGTGTAAAAATAAAGAAAATATACTTTTCAAAAACTCTTCTTAAAAGATTGTTTGTTCATTACATGTCTTTGTAGAGTCCAGCAGTAATTTTTCACTACCAATACTAAGTCACTCTCAGCGTCAACTACCAAAGTAGTCATAAATTTTACGGATTTTATTTCGACATTCGAATATGAGGACAATCAAAATTTCTAGGTTTTAGTTTTTAGAGCTCCGTAGTTTTTTTATAGAAGAGGGGCAAACGAGCATACGGTTCACCTGATGTTAAGTGAATATCGGCGCCCATGAACATCCGCAACACAAAGGGTATTGCAGTTGCGTAGCTGGCCCTTTAGAAAGGAGTAAGCTCTTTTCTTGAAGGTCCCCAGGTCGTATCGGTCCGGAAAAATCGCCGGTGGTAAACTATTCCACAGAGAACTTGATCGTTGCGTATCAAAGTGAAGCCAGAGAGTGGGTAAGAGGTAGAAGGAAGATGGGGCTTAAATTAAGTCTCCGAAATCAAAACGGCATGAACATCAGTGTCGGTGAAAGCTTCAATCAGATCACTGTAGTAACTAGGTACGCTTTGTGCATTTATGTGACAAACATTAAACAGGGAGCGGGATTGATCGAATTTACGTCGCACAAAATCCCCTAGCATTTCAGTAATAGATCAATAACTGCCATTTGATAATGAACAAAACTCGTTGGCAGAAAGAAAAGAATCATCATTGGAACTCATATATATGTAATAGAATATATAAATAAAGATTAATATATACCTAAACGAAAATAATAAATAATATGGTATAACAAAAATTATATAACGTAAAAAAATAGTAATAACTTCGATTGCCTAACTGCCATCCCTGCACCACCCGCCTGCTTACACACTCAAAAAACAAAATAAAATACACAAAACAATTAAAAAATGATTTGCAAGACAACTACAACTAAATTTTACTGATAATAAATGACAGAACTTAGAACAAATAAAAAGTATCATAGAGAAGTATTTCGTATACGACAAGTATACTACGTCCAAAAGACTTTGTATCCATGGTCATGTACTAATTAAAAAAAAGCGAGAAGTAAAACATAACCTAAAATTTAATTAAAATTTAAAGTAAATATGTAAAAGTTTTTAAAAAATGATGTTAAACGAACAACTAAGATACTGAAATTATAAATTAAGTAATATAAAAAAACTGTAAATAAATAAGAAAGAAACAAGCTTAAGGTTACATAAAAGAAAAGCAAGTTTTAATGTTAGAAATAGTGAATATAAAGTTATAAAACTAAGTAATACTACAATATTGAATAAATTTAAAGTTGTAGTTAAAGAAAACGGAAAATTAGGACAATAAAACGCAATACTGCGGTGTTATTTACGTAGTTTAGAAATGAGTTGCGACGTTAAAGCGCTTCCTGCAATACGCTCGCCTCCAGTTGAGGATACAGCAGACGACTTAGGGTATTTTTGCGTTAGAGTATTCAGCTCATCTAAGGTAGTGACTTTATGCCGGGATCCATCTGCAACTTTTACCACGATTACTCCATCTTGAGTCCAGCATGCACGCAAGCCGAAGTGCTGACGGGCTTTGCCAAAAACAGTTTGCCGAGACTTTGTCAAGAACTCCTTTACTGAAACTGGATAATCTTTGAGTCTAGACTTCGCCCTCTATACTGACGACCTAAAGTCAACGCTAACGAATCTTACTAGGATTTGCCGGAGACGATTTTTGGTAGCTGCTCCAATTCTGTGGCAGACACTAATGCAAGATGCTGTGACGTCCTTCAACTCTATTTTGTGGATTATACTTAGAACTGTAGGCTTGCGGTCCCCCTTATCCTCTTCAGCAACACCCAAGAAAAGTAGAACCTTTCGTCAGTGCCTGGTCTCAATAGCGACAATCATATGGTTGCACCCATATGTGATCCCTCCCATATGGGAGCACTCATTGATTTGTTTACGGAGCATACCAAGCATAGAAAACATGAGTTCACGGAAGGTTAGAAACTCCTCAGCCACCTTCACAACAGTGTCCTTTGCGGATCCCTGGAACTGTGCTTCCAGTTCAGCCATTCTTTTTGAAAAAAATTCTTCCAAACTGTTCTGTGCAGTTCTATTCTCATCAAGTTTGAACATTGTGTTGTGCCAAGATATATGTAATCTTAGTGTGTTATGCTGGCAGGTGGTGTATTTAGATGGAATGAATTCACATATACACAGTCGACAAATTTGACTACCAAAAAATTGTGTTAATTAGCACTCAAATATGTAACAAATTATGTAGAATATTGTGTTATTTAATTTAAAGCACAAATTAAAATTTTACATATGTGTTAACTTTTTATTCACCTACCGCCGAAAAAATGTTACAGAAGCGACCAAACGATGGCTGAGATTCGCCTCCGGTAGGCACCACAGAGGAAGGAACATAAAGTTCCATACCCTGAAGTACCACGACAAGGAACCATTAATATCTATGATGGAATAGTTTCGCCATGTCCGTTTATATATATATATATATATATATATATATATATATATATATATATATATATATATATAAACACTTTAATACCACTTTAAAGCTAAATTTTTAGAAAACGGATCCCTAGTTCGAAAAGATATTTTTCCTTAGCCCCAGTGTTTTTGAAAGACCTATCGAGTATAAGATATAATGGAATAGACGGGTAAAAAATCCTCTATTTACCTGTATGTATGGGAGTACCTGTATAGTACCCAAAATTTTATTTCACAGTTTTGTAAGCATAACTAATATATATATATATATATATATATATATATATATATATATATATATATATATATATATATATATATATATATATATATATATAACTATAACTAGGGATCCGTTTTCTAAAAATTTAGCTTTAAAGTGGTATTTTTATGGAAGCCTGCGGTTTGTGATCATATCCTAGGCGGCCCCAACCTTAACATCAGATTTGATGACCACAAAACCTCGCAAAAGAACATCGAGTCCTACGAAGGATGAAACGAGAGGCTATTGAAATTAAAAAACATTCTAATTTTAATAGAAAAGGAGGCTGCGTTCTACCACCTGCTTGGGACCCCGTAATTAATAAAATTAAAACCAAAACCCAAGCAAACCACTGAACAAGACACAGTAAGTTCATTCTGCATAGATCGCACCATAAATAATAATTAAAAAGGTACTCAGGGTTAACATTGACATCGAGACGTCAGTCACCTTAGTCCTCCGTGACCATGAGTGTTGGAAAGCACCCGAAACGTCGGCAATTAAAACTCTTCTAATTAAACGCGATAGAATCCGTAAAAGTAGTTTAAATCAATGTGTATTGTTCGTGTAAATATAAGAAATCATTATGGTATTTTGCATTAGAGTTATGTGTCCCTCTACTCTACCAACTAAACCGCTATCTTTGGAAATATGAAAAGTACAAAGCTATATTAGTAGTATAGTTGTAGCACAAATGGGTCGGTTTGACCAGGAAAGGACCACGCTCTCACAAAATAACGGCGTAAAATAGTAGCTTAATGCTGCTGTGTTTCGTATGGTGAGTGTAGAGAACTGGAGACCCATTTTACCGGAAACGAGGCATTCCGTCTTAGTACTCACGGGTGACAACGCATCTGAATTTTGATTTGTAATCGAGGATAGATGTAGATGTCTATGGGCCGCAGCAACCACTTACCATCAGGTGGACTGTGTGCTCGTTTGTCACCTTATCCTATAAAAAAAAGAAAGCTCACGTATTGTAACGGGCAACTACGGAACCCTGCCTCTACATTGTGCATGGCCTGACACGCACTTGGCCACTTTTTTACACTCAGTCTTGGAATTTTTCAGCTAGTAATATTTTTTCTACTTATCAATAATGCGTTTGCTACATTGATTTTAGCGACGGTTAATTATTCTTTCAAAGGCCGCAATTGTCGTTTCCATTCATTTTCTTTTGATCGGCTATCTTAACGGCGAGTAAAGCAGATGTATTCAGCGTACCCACATTGCTGAACGAGTAAAGATTTTTGTTTAAATGTATGAGCCGAATTAGAATATTAAATACTATACTCATATATTACTCTAACATAAAAAGTAGTTAAAGCTAATATAATATAATCATGATTTTATTTATAACTTCTATATTACTAATCATTAAAATTCACGGGAAAAATCAGAGCAACATTTTTTTTTGCTAGGTAATTAAGAGATTTCCGTTGACAAATATGATTGGACTGAGCTATTTCCACATGTTTTTATAATTAACCATACAATAACTATACTCTTAACTATAATTTCGAAAAAAAATCCCGCAATGTTTCTTGCAGGTTTTTCCTAGAACAGAAAATATTTTCCAAGCCCAGTAGTTAAAAATTTAAATGAATTGAAATAAATATTATTGATGACTTATAAATACATAAAAATATTTCGTAACATTCCATGCACTTAAAGCCATATACGACGTGTCCACAAAAGAGCAAAGCGTCACAGTACTACGATAAATATAACTTATTTTTGATAGAATTCTCTACGATTGTCTTTTTTTAACTGTTGTTAAAATATTTTTTCCGGCATCGAGAAAATGTTACACCTTTTTGTTTTTTTTTTAATTTATACATGGACAAACAACGAAATAGGTAATATTTAATTGTATAGACCACAGGAATGTTGGGAGTGACTCGCGGCCTGTAGCGCTACAGCCAACTGCTTAGTTACTGCGAAAATAATCCCTCGGTCTCTATATGTTCTTGTAATCTACATATTAATAAGTGAAGAAAAAAATTTGTGTCCCCTTTTAAACATATTGTGGGCTCGCACGAGTTTGACAATTGGCATAGTTAGTTTATAAGGAGAAGAAGTGCAAAAAGCAAAAATTCACATAAAAATGGGTTATAAATAAATGCATAATTATAAATGAGACATACATTGCTTACTAAATAGTTTCCAACAAATAATTACCAATAGATCGATTGATGTAACTGTGAATGTGTGCGATTTCAAATGTTCCTATATCAATATGTATGGATTTATGTTAGGATAAAAAACCATTTATTTCAAGTAAGTGCAACCACTAGTTAGTATAATTTAACTTACTATTCATTGACTGATATTTTGCTTTAATTCGAAACTTAATGTACAAGACTTGCAATACTGTATCAAACGATGATGTTGCTAATAATGATATTAGCAACATCATTGTTTTATACAGTATTGCAATGCCGTCCATAAACGATTTTTCGATCGTTTGATGTCTTCAAAATCACGGATCCTTTTAGCCAATTTTTTTCACAACATAGTTTACATTTTCTTCATTTCAACCAATCTCAAAGCTTCACTCATATACGTATTTACATATTATTTGTCTTTTAAATAATAACCTGCTTGAGAAATGATTATACTAGGAATAAAAGAAATTTTGTTCATCGTACATATTAATGAATTGAAATATCATATTACATTACATTATTATAATTCAAATAATATTAATTTAATTTACTGCATATTGTTTCAGTAATAATTAACTTACTCGGGGCGTAGAAGGTCCAGCAAACACGAGAGGAGCATCAATCATGGCGGCTTAATGGCCTATCCAAATCAATTAGAAACTCGAGACCAGTGGATTTAGTATTACAATATTACGCTTACTGTTACTATTCGACAGTTGTACCATGCCACAATCTTGTTTGCTTTGTTATTACTTTTATTTTTTATCAATATATTTTCCAACAATACAATTTAATAAGAGCTTTGGTAGCTAAGGGGCTAAGCGCTTTCTGTATATTTCACAGTACGCGTGTAACCCGGGTTCGATCTCTGTTGGCACCAATGAAATTGTTAATTGCAATTTTGTGCTAATTTACCACGTGCTCGACGGTGAAGAAATACATCATGAGAAAACCTGCATGTCTGAGAATATAAGTAAAAAATATTTCGAAGAAATGTAAAGTTCGCCTACACGCATTGGCGTGGCGGATATTTCAATGCCCTAAAACCCTCTTAGAAATGGGAGGAGGCCCGTGGCCAGCAGTGGGATGAATATAGGCTATTAATATACATTACTTTTAAATTAAAAATGCACAATATTGCTATAAAAACAAATATAACTCGTAAAATTTAAATTAAAATTTCGTGTGTGGAAAATATCTTATATAGTACTATCAAATGTTGCTATTTAACCGCCATTCGATACTTTTCAAAATATTAATTGAGATTATAAAAATGCTAATATTTCGAATAGTTAAAATCTACATTTTTAGGCTGTGCTAATATTATTATAAAGAGAGCGTGCTAATTTTTTGAGTTTGTATCTATCTGTATGGAGGATATTCTCCGGAACAACTGCACCTTTTCAAACAAAATTCTTTCATAAATTTTTTCAACATTTGAAAGGTACATTATTCTAGATGGGCGATATTAATTATATAAGTACGTTTATTATGAGTACATTTGTCAACTAGCTTTCATGGGTGCGCTGCGTAAATAGTTATAGTCGCATAAAAATAATGTATGACTGAATTGTTTTTCTTGAAAAGTCACAAAAATTAAAAGGATAAATCACAGTTACCATTTTTAAGTCAAAACTTTCGCACGATAGGCAAGGTAATGCGGACAATCTATTTATTTTAAAACCTCAGGAAAAAAAACAAAAAATGTGGTATACCATGAGGTTTTAATATAAATTATACCTACCTAATTTTCAAGATAGATAATTCTTCTCCCGGGCAAAACCGGGGCCACTAGCCAAAAATATTTAGGCACACAAGATTTTTTCACTTAAATATTAATTTTTTTCACTTAGATATTAATAAATACAATAAAATCAACGTCAAAAACAAACGATTTCGCTCAAAATTTAAACAGCTTTGTATGAAACTTTGTACGGACACGTCAGATCAAGCGATTAAAGTAGGACAAACGCTCCGTGCGGTCAACAATTGAATGTTTGGCCGCTCAGTAGCGATTATTGTAAACGCCTCCTCAATATGGAAATCACTGGTTAGGAAATAGCTCTTTGTTATATCAAATTCCATCTATGCAAATAATTATTAGCGTTTTAGAATTTAAATCAACTTTGAAAATTGTATTGAAATACTTGTATATATAACATAATTTCGTAATCGACAACGTTATCAGCCATTTTAGGTTTGATGTGGGTCTGTTAAAGTAAGGTCAAAATTCGACCAAAATAAATAAAAACTTTAATGATTTATTAAATTTACGCGAACACTACACATTGAATAAAACTAAATTTACGGATTCTATCGCGTTTATTTAAGTGATTTTACTTATTTTTAATTCCCGACGTTTCGGGTGCTTTACAGCAACCATAGTCACGGGGGGGAACTGAGATGTTTAACGTCCCAATGTCATTGTTAGCCCGGCTACCTTCAGTTTTTGAATATTAATTTTTGGTCCGATTTACGCAAAACGAACTTACAGTACCTTGAAGTCTTGCAGTGGTATGCTTGGGTTTGGGTTTAATTTTGTTAATTATAGGATCCCAAGCAGTTGGCAGCACCCAAACATCTTCTCTATTGAAATTAGAATGTTTTTTAATTTCAATAGCCTCGCGTATTATCCTTGGTAGGAATCGGTGTTCTTTTGCGAGGATTTGTGGTTTATCCAATCTGATGTAATGGTGGGGACGATCTTGAACATGTTCACAGATTGCAGACTTCCCGGAGCGTCGGTGCTTCACGTCAGCACGTTAGAGCACACACAAAGGATTCATACCATTTTGTTAGTGAGATAAAAGACCTACATCTCGCTGACAACGAAACTATGGTCAGTTTTGATGTTCAGTCACTATTCACATGCCTACCTTTGAAGACTGCATCCCAATTGTAACTAGAAAGCTAGAAGATAACAACATGCCTGCTGAATATGCAGTATTACTCAAACATTGCCTCACATCTGGCTATCTATTGTGGAAGGAAGAGTTCTACAAGCAAGTAGATGGTGTGGCAATGGGCTCACCTGTATCTCCTATAGTCGCCGACATATTTATTGAGGACTTCGAGGAGAAAGCCCTTCTTACTGCTCCTGTAAATCCAAGATTCTACAAGCGGTACTTGGACGACACCCTCACAATTTTACCATCTGACAAAGTAACTGCATTTTTAAGCCACCTTAACTCTATAAACTCTAAAATACAATTCGCAATGGAGTTAAAGGCAAATAATTCTTTTGCTTTCCTAGATGTTTTAGTCATTCGAAATCTTGATAACACTATTGGTCACACTGTGTATAGAAAAAAGACCCATACCAATCGATATTTAAATGGTGAATCTCACCATCATCCTTCACAGTTAGCTACCGTGGGTAAATCGTTGTTTCAGAGAGCACGAGGGATCTGTGACAGAAAACATCAGCAATTCTGAATATGAGATCGAACCTGTGGTTTGTAAAGCACCAAGCGGTGGGCTTGCATGAAATACCGTCTGGATATACTGAGCAAACATTTCTAAAAATAGCATTAACGTATCATAGTAGCACGCTATTAAGATGCCAGTAACCAAACATCCACTTATCATAGAGCTATTGCACTAAGACACGAAGTTTTTATACGTGGTAGAGCCATTATGCAGTTATATTAGTAGTACAGTTGTAGCACGAATGGGTCGGCTCGACCGGGGAAGGGCCACGCTCTCACAGATTACCAGCGTAAAATAGTAGCTTAATGCTGCTGTGTTTCGTAAGGTGAGTGTAGAGAACCAGAGACCCTTTTTGCTTGAAACGAGGCATTCCATCTTAGTCTTCACGGTGACAACGCAGCTGCATTTTGATTCGTAATCGAAGATAGATGTAGATGTCCATGGGCCACAGAAATCACTTACCATCACGTGGACTGTGTGCTCGTTTGTCAGCCTAACCTATAAAAAAAGTTGAGTATGTTTGTTGCACTTCGAAGTACTACAAAACACACTTCCTAATCTGAAAATAGGCTACGTATCATAACGCGATATGCTTAGACGCCACCCACAATGGGTCCTTATAGGTACGATGTTCACGGGCAAGACGTTTTGTTCTTAAAACCGCACTAAGATGATATGCCTTGGAAATATCGGTTAACGAGTCCACGTTTACCGCAGTCTTGATCACTGTGAAGTTTATACGCCACTATAATAATCCTTTAGAAGTCCCATTTCTATCAGTATTATAATTTTACATATTTGAGATCTTCCACATATTTGTTTGATTTCATAGATCTTACTGTCATATATCTGTTACATGCATGCATGCATTTAGAGACCTTTAATATTATTGCTTTTGTATCATAGACCTTACTACCATATGTCCTTAATATGGGACTACTACATTATTAAACAGTAGTTCGGTAGTTAGCCACCTGATCACTAGGTACATATATAGGTATGACCTTCGATATGCACCTCTGAGAGCTCCCTTATAAAATAAATAATTACATGAACACGCTCGGTAACTAAAATTTTTTGACCCATATCTCAATTTTAATATAAAGCTTTTAAATCTGATTTATCCTTAATGTAATAATATAATCTGCTTGTATTTCTATTATTTAATACCTTTTGAATATTTTAAGCAGTTCTTTTAAAGATAATATTAAGCTTTTACTTTCATACAATATTTAATGCTCGAAGTAAATGTATTGAAGGTCACTAATCACCTGATGGTTTTCATTGCACCTCATGGGCTGGTAGTTAATAAAGTATTTCATTATTTTGGGGTACAAAAAAATGATGGCGATAGACCTGTAATTGGACGCGTTTAAGTGGTTACCTATTTTAGGAATCGAGTGCAATAAGGCTGTCTTCTATGAACTTGGGACGATGCCTAAAGGGTAAGAGAACCGGAAAATCCGCATAAGAAATGGTGCCAACTCCGGAGCACACAATTGGGGGATTTCATTAGACCCACTCGACTTATGGTGATCCAGGGAGAGTAGTGCTTTTCGCACTTTGTGAACCGAACATCCTGCATGAAGCGTTCATACTGCGGGATGGTCGGCAGTAGATTCCCATGTCGTCGAGAGTCAAGTTGGACGCAAAAAGAGAACCCAAAAGATTGACTTTCTTCTTTTCGTTGTGAGCCAGCGAGTCATTCTCCCTGCATAAAGATAATAATGATGAATTATAGAAATTCTCTTGGGCAGCCTTGTCTAGAAACCACTATGCACGAGTTCACAAAGCGAGGCGAACTAGTTTCTCACCAATTCTGCCAATGTGCTACGACTTTGACCTAGGGATAACTCTTGTAAAGGACTTTGAGGCACAGTTGTACTTCTTTTAGAATACGCTAATGTTTGAATCGCGGGACGGCGATGCATCGACGTAGGCCTTGTAACACTCCTGCTTTTCTTTTTGTGTTTAAGGCAGAATGAACGTGAACAATGAACGTTCTTTTTTATATGTATTTCCTTTTCTATATAAGCTTTAATTATGCCACACTTCTTCGTGCGTACAATATAAGCATATTAGTTTTCCCTTTACGTATTTTATAGTGTATATAAAAATAGGGAGAAATCGAAGGAATTTTTCGGATTAATCCCAGCTGCCAAATTTCATGAACGCACGCAGGCAAACCTCCCGGTACCATCCACACCATCTGGATACTTGGCGGTCCAACACTGTGCGAGTCACTAGCAGTTTTCTTCCGCGTACGACCTCACAGTGGAATAATTTACCACCTTCAAGAAAAGAGCTTACTTCTTTCTAGAAGGCCGACTGTAGTCACTTAACAACAAATTAACCATATGCTGGTTTGCCCCCTCTCCCATAAAAAAAATCATCTGCAAAGCCGATATTATATTTGTGCTCTTAATTTATTCGTAGTCTTTGAAAATGGATCTAGCGTTTTTGAATCATGCGGTCCTCAGAGACTCGCCCATCAATCAACCAGATGTATAGCATCTAAGTCAATATCTTATAAGAGCCAAAAGAGATAATTGATTTATCTCCTCGGTGGTCTAGTGATCGTAAACATGACTTTTTTATGATGGTGCAATTTAAATAACACCAACATTTAAACACAATTTAATTTCAAATTCACAGTGCACAATATTGGGTCGATTTCTTAAAAATCACTTAGATCTAATACCTATTAAATTAAATTAAACTTGGATAAAGTATCATACATATTAAGCATTTTGTTAATTTAAACCTTCATAATTGACTTGTCATATCATAAACCTAATTGGAAGATTAATGCATAATTTTTACATTTTTACAGGCAAAATTCCATTTTGTATAAGGCAGGCAATATAGGATAAGGCTGACAAACGGGCACACAGTCCACATGATAAGTAGACATCTACATTTATTCTCGATTAATAATCAAAACGCAGATGCATTATCACCCCTGAGAGCTAAGATAGAATGCCTCGATTCCAATAAAAAGAGTATCCGGATCTCTAATCTCACCATACGAACACAGCAGTATTAAACTGCTATTTTACGCCGATATTTTGTGAGAGCATGGCCCTTCCCGGGTCGAGCCGACCCATTCGTGCTACAAACATAATATATCTGCAGCATGGCTCTACCACGTATAAAATTGGTACGACCACACAACTACTAATCATAATGCAGATGATTTGTCACCCATAAGGAGTAAGATGGAATGCCTCGTTCTAGTAAAATGGGTATCGGATTCTCTACACGCACTGTACGAAACACAGTACATGGAGCCGCTATTTCACGCTGGTATTCTGCGAGGACGTAGTCTTTCCTCGGTCGAGCCAACCCATTCGTGCTACAACTATACTATATATTAATATAGCTGCAGCATGGGTCTACCACGTAACTAAGTGCTTGTTACTTGGTGCGTCAGAACTCTCGAAAGATTACACGCAGGATCCTCATATGCTGTATACAATATTGCATCCGGTGACGAATCCTAGATATACGCGTAAGAACTCGAAACAAAAAACCAGTCACGAGTTTGGGTGTTCGAAAATGAGTTAAAGCCAACAAAAATTGTTCGTTCACGGAGTGTTGCAAAAAAAATGGTGGCCACTTTTGTCTCCAAAACCGGCCATGTTACGACCATTCCTCTTGAGGAACAAAGAGCGGTTAATGCAGAATGGTATGCTAGCATTTGTTTGCTACAGATTTTTTCTGAATTCCGTAAAGAGAACCGCAACCACCGCATCATCATCCTCCATCACCACAATGCGAGTTCTCACACCACACACAGAACAAAAGAGTTAGAAACAAAACTTTTGAGCAAGAAAACATTAGAATTATTAGACCATCCGCCGTACAAACCCGATCTAAGCCTTAATGATTTCTATACTTTCCCTAAAATAAAAAATAAATTGCGTGGACAGAGATTTTCATCACCTGAAGAAACTGTGGACGCCTACAAAACGGCCATTTTGGAGACCCCAAATGGAATGGTTGCTTCAATGATTGGTTCCGTTGTACGGAAAAATGTGTCGAGTTTTGCGGAGAATACTTTGAAAAGCAATAAATACATTTTAAACAGTAACGTTGTGTCACTTCCTTGATTCCCGAAATTTTCAGTGCCGCCCTCGTACTAACCTATTTTTAAATAATGGTAAAATAACAGCATTGTTCTCTTTAGTAGTTTAATTTTTTGATAAAAATATATAACTTTACTAGAGCGCAGACCTGGGTCAATAAAATGGAATTCGGGCTATAAAAGCTCGTCTCGGATCTTTTGTAAGACGGTTCTTTTAATAAAATTGTCGAGCAATTTTAAATTATTGCTCTTAATTTTTTACGCTGCGTATTAAATTGCAATGCATTATTTGAGACGAGCGATGCAACAATAATAAGTACTCACACTTATCCTTTTGAAAATATTTATTGAAGCATAAAGAATAAAGCTTTTTACTGTCCCAGTGCAGGGCAAAGACCTCTGTGTTGAAAATTCAGACCTTCGCATTCGATGGTCGTGACCGTTATGTACTTGTCAAGATAAAAAAAAACATTCGGGTCGCCCTCATCTCAATTGGAATTTACCAGCACATTTTTTCTTTAGTTTGATTTTAGTTTTCCCTTTAGTTTGTTCTATTTTAAATTTAAACAAAAATGGATTACGCAATAACTTGATAGATTCATAAGGGTACGACGATTGAGAAATATTTAACTGCAAGCGATTAAAAGTAGTCAGGGACTACATAACCTTCGTTTTGTTCGAGGATTATATAGAATTGTTTCCAATGGAATTTTAATAGATTTATGGTTAGAAATATTTTTGTTCAATGCCATTTATTGAAAACTGGAATCTGCTGTCACGGGTGTGTCTTATTTATGAGCTTATAACTATATGAATGTATCAGTAGGTAAATGATGTTTACGTTAAATTGAGTTATTTAATGGATATTTATTTTTAGAACATAATTATTACTTTAACTACATTGGACAAGACGTTGTTTCGTCAGTATACATATTTTTGAGGTCGTGTTCTCCGATAAGTTTTATCTTTTTGGGGAAAACGTATTTCTTGGAAATGCGCAGAACTAAATTCAACGTTACTGTATTTTGTTAGTGAATAAACTTTATCATTAAATTTGGAGAATTGGTAGCAACAATAAACAATAAAGTTTGTTAATATTCCTATTATTTTTTATATTATCTTATTATGATGATAACGCACAGCATAAATACATTTTGTTTGTTAATTGATAGAATCAGGCGTTACTTTGCGGAAATCCATAATAATAAAGATATTAATATTATTGTTGCAACCATCCGCTCAATTAAATACAATGATATGTCTTACCTAGATTGAAGAGCACCTCCCGGTCTCCCTCAATTGCGTGCAATAATCCCGTCACCACTAATCCAAGACCACTACTCCCAACACCACTATTCCCAACACCACTATTCTAGGAAAGACACACCATCGACGATAATACGACACGTGTTTCGCCTCTACACGAGGCATCTTCAGGTGATGTAGACTCTACGGCGGCTGACCGCTGAATCTTCAATCTAGGTAAGACACATCATTGTATTTATTTGGGTGGATGGTTGCAACGTAAATATTAATATCTTTATTTTGTTTGTTATTTAAACTTTTAGTTTTTAATTTAAAATAAGTTTTAGATTGGGCACCTGGATAAGATAAATAATTAAAGCTTTATCTTTAAAAATGGCATTATCGGTCTTAAACAATTAAGACATTGACCTTGAAAAACAAAGAGATTTCCGGTCTCCGGTTAGAAAAGTTAGCATCGGGGAAATTTAGTCACGTTCGAAAAGTTCAATGTCTAATTCAGAGAACAACCGGCTAAACGGATTTCAGATGAGTTAAAGATTAACAATGAGTAATCAATAAATAATTTACCATAAGTGACGAATCAATTATTTTACGTCAACGCTTTTGTAGAAATATTTATAAGTTTTCTTTGACGTCAGTTTCAAAAGATTTTCTTCAAAAATCAAACGTTGACGTTTTTCTTCATAAATGAAAAATAATATATACATTGATTGGACTTAATAGCTTTTCCAAAACAGGCTGTCCATTATCAGTGATCAAAGTGAGTGAGGTTCGATTTCAAACTAAAGGGAAACAATGTTTCTAAAAACTATTAATGTAAAAATTTTATTTCCCTCAACAATAAGGAAAATCACATCACTTAACTTAAAAATCAATAGTCCACGATTTTCCATAAATAATGGTTTCGGCTGTGATAAGAGCATTTCGATGGCACTGCCATGTTAGCCTGGAACAGTAGCCCACACAGTCAGCGCATCATATCAAATAGCGGTACTAAGTGAGACATTAATTCCAGTACAAAGGTTGTGCGTTTTCGGGATTAGAAATCTTAAATTCAGAGCTGTGTGACAATAAAAGTGATGTTACAGATTTCTCTCGTTTAATTTATTTAAACTTAAAAAATCTGTTGCTAACAGGTCTTGTGTGGGCGGATTTTACACTTCTTCGAAAAATTGTAAACCTCAGGCATGCGGCTTCCCATACAATGTTACCGTTCTACGCCGACCAATTTTTTTTATATCCTTGCAGATTTTTTTTCAAAATACTTTATAACCTTTCAACGCTCCATACATAGAAATCAACATTTTTATTCAATATAGATTACAAGAATGCTTATTAGTCGTTTAAACTTTACCACAGGTTTAGGAAAAACCTTTCTTCTGGGAAGAACCAGCCAGAAACCCAGCGGGACATTTTTTAAATAAAATTAATTGACATAATATTTTATACAATTAGAACGAAAAAAATTATAAACAGCATGGTAGCGATTACCTCATTCCCAGTTGTTATTATTAATCTGTAATCTTTAGTAGTATAACAATCCTTAATGAACACTTTTTTTCTTCGTACCTTGATCGAAAGTTCGTATTTCGAACCTACTTTCAAGGGCAAAAAAGCTATATTGCCTCCCGATTCATTGACTTATCAATTTCAAGCTCCATTGTTTTTAAACGTCACAAATATATGTCATGATACATTTCAAGGTACATTCATTTCGATCAAGGTATGATAAAAATAGTGTACGCTCAACGGGAGGAAAGTATGACATCGCAATCCGCGTTCTTATCACCTTCGCTTTACTTGTCGATACCACGCGGGTTGCAGTCATAATTTTCTCCCCAGTGGCGTAATATACTATTGCTTGATAAAAATTTAAAATATTTGATATATAAGACCTGCATAGTTTCTGGGATTGTTGTGAAAGCGTATACATAACCCCATGAAGGGATTACTGATTCTTTGAAGTCGAGTAACTAGTAGTAGTAGTACTAACTTATGATTGTTCCTAGTATTTACAGAATAAACATCACTATTTTTAATAAAACTATTATGTTTAATAAAACTATTATGTTGTGTACATACATTAAATTTTCATAAATATACTAGAGTCCAAAGTTAGTTTATTTATTTCTTTCAATTTTTCTCTCAGGGATTCCTTCGGACATAAGTTATATATTGCTCTTATGGCTCTCTTCTGCAAAACAAATATAGTTTCAATGTCAGTTGTATTACCTCATAGAAAGATTCCATACTACATTATGCTTTAAAAGTAACTAAAATGAACTAATTAAGCTGTTTCAACACATGTAAATTCTCCAATTTTTGTACAACATTTTAAGCCTTTTTACGCAAAGATTAGCAATTTTAAGTGGTCCGTGATTATGTCACAACTTTCCTCGTGACGTATCGAATGTAAGGATTCTACTTCTTTATCATCAGCTGGTAAAAATCTGCTGTTTCGTATGGTGAGTGTAGAGAAATGAATAACTTTTTATTGGAAACGAGGCAATTCCATCTCAGTCCTTGGGGGTGACCATGCATCTGTGTTTTGATTTTTAATTGAGGATAATGTAGATTTTTATGGCCGAAAGCATCCGTTTACGATGAGGAGGACTGTGCGCACGTTTATCACCCTTATACTGTAAGAAATTTAGCACGCATATCTATCGGAATTAATGGATTTTTGATCATATTCGCTTCAGGATTCTCTTCACCGCCTCATCGGCAATTTTAATTACCATAAGCAATTTACTTTTGAACAAATACTACCAGTTAGTTCGCCATTAAATGTTTTACTATACTCGCATAGTTATCGGTCTATTAATCGACTAGGGTCTAACCTATTGTGATACCACACTTGCCAGACAGAACAGGTCTGTATTCAGCAGATAACTCTTAATACAATAGATGAAGAACAGTTAAAGGAATAAAATTTAGACCCAATAAAAATCACAATTGAGGAAAAATCATGAGCAAACTTTTTTTATAGCATTGGGTGACCAAGCACACAGTCCACCTGATGGTAAGTGGATGCTGTGGCCCATAGACATTCACATTTATCCTCAACTACGAATCAAAATACAGATATGAGGACTAAGATGGAATGTTTCGATTCCAGTAAAACGGGACTCCGGTTTTCTACACTCATCATACGAAACACGGCAGCATTACGCTGCTATTTTACGTTGGTATTCTGTGAGACCATGCTCCTTCCCCGGTCGAGCCGACCAATTCGTGCGAATAATATAGCTGCAGCATGGCTCTATAAATTGCAAAAACTAGTATTTTTGGAATTAAAATGATATATATAATATATAAATATTATATATGTCGCAGGTTTATATTAAAATAAGGTTTTTGATCATAAGCCTAAGCGTTTGATCAAGAATTCGAAGAAGACAAAATGTTTACTTAATATTATCATTAACCTGAGAAATCCTTTTTTTGTTTAATCAAAAACGTAATTGCTTGAATACAATCCCACCTGGTAGTAAGCGGTGATAAAACCCTAGATGGTAAATCTCACTCTCGTAGAGTAACAAAACCCTTTTTATTATTTACTTCAAGACGCCCAGATTGTAATCGGTGAGGTCGCAGGTTTTAAATTTCATTCATATAAATACGAGCAACGCAACTTTAATTTCCTGATTTAATGACTTATGTGCAGAATTGTGAGGTCCTCTGGAAAGATGGTATTGTGATAAGCTATTTATATATGAAATGTAAATAAATATTCTATGGACATATACATAAATAATATGAGATATCAATCATAAATAAATGTGTAAGGAAGAACTCTTTCTGAAAATGTCTATCTAGTTTCCAATAGACTTTTATAAATGTTATCCAAACATTTCCATTTTTAAACAAGTACGCTTATTATGCGTCACAATAGGAAAATATTTTAATGAAAACATATTCAATTTGTGGTTAAAAAAATTGTAACTGTAATGTTATTGATTTGTTTTTGTTTTTTATTTAATTACTTTTCAGCGAACTCGTAGTTTGACGAGGACTTGGCCGCCGGCAATTTTCTGCTGCTTTATTATCGTTTTTTTTTTTTAAACTTATTGTAAGCTTTGTAGTAGTGCTTGAAAACAATCAATCACAAATAATGGTTTGGAGTGGATATTAATATTATTATAGAAGTGTTTTTATATCAAATGTCTTGAAATAAAAACAATCAAATGATTTGAAATATTAGTAGAAACGATGAAATTTGTGATATGATAGTGATATTAACCTTAAAATATTTTGTCAGCTTTAAGCACTTTGAGACATTAGATACGTCGTCAATTCTCTGTAGACTAAAGCTGCCGTCGAAATCTCCTAAAAACTTCGTAATGTGACGCATAAAAATATCGTGAAGTTTATTAACATATTTATATACTGCACATTGCATAACAGCAATTAATGTCTTCTTCGTAAAGACCTTGTAGCCAACTCAACAAAACAAATAATTCTTTGCTAATGATACTCCAGACATTATACTTTTAACCCTGTAATTTAAAGTTCTGCTTTAGATGTAATTTTCTCGTTTAGCGGTCGTTTCCGGTCAAGTCATTCCTTTTGTACTTAGATTTAAATTTTCGTTGGTTTTACTTAAATATTTTTTAATATTGATTATTTACAAAAATATAAATGAGCTTCTCGGTACTCCACTATAGGAAGATAATGTAAGGCATCGGCCTGTTCACACTTGTTAGATGTCAGACCCGATTTTTTATCGGATTACGGAAGACTTAATTCACACGGATGTCGGATCCGAAATCGCTTCGGCTTTAATAAGTTAAACTCTTATTCCGTTTTTCCACGGGTTTAATAAAATCGATTTTATTAATGAAATAAACCTTATAGAGGGAATTTTTGATTCGAATTACGTATTGACAAACATAAAGATAAGTTTTCTGCAATTATGACGACGGTTGACGGCAGAAACAGAGGTAAGCAGTACCGAGAGGAAGATCGCTTAATGAGTGTAAACAATGTCATACATAAATATATCCGAACGAGTTCCGACATGACTTTTTGGTCAGGCGTGCACTATCGGCAAATCATTTGATAAAGATTGTCAAAACCCTTAAAAAGATCGGTGTAACAATAAGAAATTTCGGGTTTTATCCTCCGGTTATCATTACCCTACTAACTACTAACTAACGAGAACGGGACGTTATGATTTAGGATACAGACTGCGAATCTTTAAATATTCTATTTTCTTATATATTATGTTACTTAATCTAACACAAGCATTTTAAGCTAAGTGTCGACGAGAACAAAAGTTTATTGTATTTAGAATAAAACTAATTTTACGAGTTTTATTGCGTTTAATTTGACTAGTTTGCGATAAAATCCCTTTTTAAATATGCCGTACTTTTATGAAGTGATAAATAATTATAACAGTCGTGATGATAAGTGGTTACTGTTTTTTTTATAGAAGGGTGGCAAATGAGCACAATCTACTTGATGGTAAGTGGTTCCTGTGGCCCATTGATATTTACATCTATCCTCGATTACGAATTAAAATTGTTGTCACCCGCGAGGACTAAGATTGAATGCCTCCTTTCCAGTAAAAAATGTATCCGGTCCTCTACACTCACCATACGAATTACAGCAGCGTTAAGCTGCTATTTTACACTAGTATTCTGTGAGAGCGTGACCCTCATCCGGTCGAGCCGACCTACCGTGCTACAACTATACTACTAATATAGCTGCAGTATGACTGACTCTACCACGCAAGTAATCGTACTGTAATGCACGGATAACACAATTTCCAATAAAGAGGTCTAAAGGTACGTTTTTATCTCTAAAGACTAGACTAAATACAACAATAAATCCGCTGTTTGGTCATAGAAATATGTAGGTAAACACCAAACAACCAAATGATAAAAAAATACCTTAACGAAAGTCAAAGTCTCGCCGTGTCTTCTCCGGTCAGTGAAACCTCATTTCGAAGTTTCGAACCGGTAGTTGATTTAGTAAGCTTAAAAAAGATTCAACAAATGAAAGAAAAAATGATATTAAATTTCATTTCACCCAAAATGACTTTTATATGGAATAGGTCCTAGCATCTGGAATATTGATAGTGCTGCTAAAATATGACTGGGTGATGATGAAGTTGTTGATTTCATGGATTAAAACATTCGTTGTTGTGTAAAGTTACAGCTTGTATACATCCCTCACCTCTTATCCTGGGAGAGTTTTAGGACAAGAAATTGTCCACGTAAATTTGTTAAATCTCTCCGTCTAAATACGACCAATTTATTATATCGAAAGAAAAAATATTTACTGCTAAATTGTTAATACCCTTAGTGAGTTTGCGTGAGTTTAGTTGAGAAACAGCTTCTTCCTGGATAGGTTCCCGCTTTGTTATAGCGGGGAGGGGGGAGGGAGGTTTAGTAGCTGTGGCTTGGTAACCCATGCTAAAAATAGGGGACCCACATGGCTGGCCTGAGGTGGTCAATCTGAGTGGTCTTATCGAGCCCTTGGATGTGTGTTAGTGAGCTGCGGCTAGAGCTCGAAGAACCAAAAACCGGTGGGGTTAGAAAGGTTCTCATGTGGCAGTCTCGTACCGACAGGTGAAGTGTTGGACGTTCCCCCACTAGATGGAGTGACATCCTGGTAACACATGAAGGAAGTTGGTGGTGCTTTAGAATCGTGATCTGTGGCAATTCTTGGGGAGGCTTGTGTCCAGCAGTGGACTCATGTGGGACTATAATAATGATCATGATGATGAATTATTTTTTAGGTTGCTTTTAATACATATTATTTTCGTAATTTTAACTTAAATAATATTTTAAATTTTTGTTCAGCAGTGTACTTGTGAAGATTTGTAATGATGATGAATGATGATGGCATTATATTAACATGATACGTAAATAGAATGGACGTTACGGGTAGAGGCCTACCCGTAACGTTCATTCTATTTATTTAGGTATAGGTAGGTACAAATTTTTTAACGAAATATTTTGTCACACTATCTTATCTCTATTATTACTTCCGTGGACGTTCACTTCTGTTGTCAGCGCCAAAATGGCGCAAATCAGATCGCCTCATTATGTTACGGTGTATAGCCAGTCCGTATATAGAGGTCAGTGATATTGGCGGATATCTCAGGTCATAGATATTTTTCTAATTTCTCAGACATGCAGATTTTCCAACGATGTTAAAATAACATAAATTTTATTCATGCCGATGGGGATCGAATCGATACTATAAACTTTAAGCGACCACAACTCTGGTTTTTGGGTAATTTTTTATAATTCCTTGATTTAAGAACGTAGGTGTGTTTCTATTGTTTAATATATGTAAAAAGAAACGCAACAAAGTATTTTTTCATAAACAGCCTGTTCGCGACGGCCTAACAACATTAAGAAACAAAGTGATAAAGAATATTGTTTTTTGTATTAATAGTGAAATTACCGAGAAAACTAGGTGAAAACGTGTATTAATATAGTTATTTAGCATGTTTATAACTCTTAGTATATTTGTATAGAGTGTCGTTTTGATAACAAGTAATATAAACTACTTTTATTATATACCAAAAATCGACCAATCACAGCGCGTCTTATCGTGGAAAGTTTTTAATTAACTGCGTAATAGTTCATACTAAAATAAGGAAAATAATTTTATGTTCTAAAAGAGTTATAAATATGACATTCAATTAGCATATGGCTTATAGATTAAAGAAGTATAGGGATATTTTTGTATAATTAAACGAATTTCGTAGTTATAGAAAAATCAAAGAATCAATGTACCCAAATATTATGAAAATTTTGGACATTTCGTTTAATAACTTTTTATATTGTTAATATTTTGAGTAACCTTTATGATCTACTAATAAAGTACCTGACTACCGATTTAATGATGTATAGCATGTTAGTGTAGCAATTAGTTTTGTATAGAAAATATTGCAATTTTTATATTTGTATAGTGAAAAGTTTATGCAATAAAGAGGCAAACGGAAAATGGCAAGCGGCTCACTGCAAAGTATTGCCCAAGTCTACCTTAGGGGCTCGGGACCCAGTACCAGTAGTAGTGTGAAGAACTACCAGTGACAGTGAAGTGAAGTGAGTGGTATCCGGTGGTAGCTGAAGTGACTAGTAGCAGTATATAGTGAATAGTGAAAGTGTTAGCTAGCCGAAAAAGGTCGTAACTGACATTCGCAGTTACATATCGCGAAAGTGTTAGCTAGCCGAAAAAGGTCGTAACTGATATTCGCAGTTACATATTATAGTGAAAGTGGTAACTGATATCCGCAGTTACACAAGTGATAAAATCAACTAGTTTAGTTGATAATAGCTGCTAGTCAGTAGTGTTAGAAAACCAGCTACTACCAATAGATCTTTGATACCATCGTACAATTTAAAGAAATCTTTCGAAATATACAGTGACCAACCAATAGTGAACAACCGTAGTTTTAACAACCGTGATCAATAGTTATAGTTATAAAATTTCGCGACTAATCAATCAGTTGAACCGCTGGCCACTACCTTGCTATTTGTATTTGTTAATCGTGCATTTTGATTTAAACCACAGTCCACAATATTTCAGCGGCACCCACAAAGACGGCGGTGAAAGTACCCACCGGAACCTATAGGTGTAGGACGTGAGCGACTCGCGAAGTATCTTCGACAACATTTACTCCGGAGAGTTTCGCCCGTCCGGCACATTCGTTGGTCCTTCGAGCAGGATATATCCGTTTGTATATCGGAACCGGGTAAATAGTCACCACCGTATTAAAACCGCAGAATTTTTCAGATTCAAGATGCCGATCACCCGTTCGCAAGGAAGGGAAGCCAAGGCGTGGACCGTCGGTCTGGAAGGAGGTTCGTCGGCCAGTAACGCCGCCGTCCACCACCAGATGCCACCACGCTCACCGTCAGCGGTAGAGGGCGCTGAGGCGCCATGCTGCCCCCCCGAGGGGGGATACCCCTGCCCGCGCCGACCACTACGGCCCGCACAATGAAGCAGAGGGAACATTTAGAAGGCAACGATGACTTTAGCCGTGCATCATCGCCAACAGCCCGGGAAGACACCCACAACGAAGAGCCACCGAGGGGCCACACCGATTGCAGTACGAAGTCAAAGAAGACTGTTCGGCCCAATAGAAGAATTTTGAAGGCTCGTGAAGAAGTATTGAAGATCAAACTAGAACTTGCGCAGATCTCTTTACAGATGGCTGAAGAAGCAGACGAATCAGACGACTATGATGAAGATGGTCACTCCAAAAGTGAGTACGTTCGATCTTGGCTCGAAAACTCTGTAGCCAAACAAAAGTCAAATCAAGGCGCAACCACCGGAGGGAAGGCCCCATTTAATAAAACTGTCACAAAGCCAACCCCGGACGTTGTCGACCTCAGTGAGCCCCAAAAGGAGCTCACGAACCAGGATTGCTATCCAGAAGACGTACAAAGGGATCCCATGCCACAGAAGCTCAGCCAGGAACCCATCGTTAATGAAGACAGGGGGCTCCTACCGATTGTATCAGAGCTCACATACCAGGATTCCTATCCAGAAGATGTACAAAAGGATCCCAAGCCAAAGAAACCTAACCAGGAACCTGTCATAAGTGAAGACAGGGGGCTCCGTCCATTTATATCGGAGCTCACATCCGCTATAGCCGCACTCGCTGACAAATCAAAATTAGAGAGTGCGCCACTATCGTCGCATACTTTCGCAGCGTCGAAAGCTATAATGACACTGCCAAGCTTTAGCGGAGCACATACCGAGTGGCTTTCATTCCGTGCCATTTACGAAACAACCCGAGGCTACTTCAATGACATTGAAAATACAGCTAGACTAAGACGAAGTCTACAAGGAAGAGCCTTGGAAACAGTCAGTTCAGAACTCATCGGGCATGCTAAGCCAGATGAGATTATGCGAGAACTGGAGCTACAATTTGGCCGTCCAGATTCAATTGCGCAAGCAGAAACCGAGAAGTTACGAGGATTAGCACGCTGTACAGAAGCGCCCAGAGACATTTGCACATTCGCGAGTAAAGTGAGGGGAAGCGTCGTCACTCTTCGAGCCCTAAAGCGAGATCATTACCTCGTCAACGCAGAGCTGCTACGACACCTCACCGACAAACTGCCAAACTCTATACGTGCCCAGTGGTATAGAATCTACACTGAAAAATATGACTCTAGACCAGACCTCGGCTGCTTCAGCGATTTTATTACCGAGCAAGCTCGCTTCTGCAGTGCATTTGCGCCTCCAGAAATTATTAACGAAGCACAAAGCAATCGTACAGTACATAGAGCACACGCGGCTACTACTAAGCCGTCTCCGAAATGCAGAGTGTGCGAAAAAGAGGGTCACTACGGATCCGAATGTAAAACATTCAAGGAAGCAGATATCAACAAAAGATGGCAACTCGCAAAGAAAAATAACTTATGTTTCCGCTGTTTGCGTTATAGAAATCAGACACACAAATGCAAAACCAATAAGTGTGGAATAGAAGGATGCACTGCGACACACAATCGACTTCTCCATAACAATACAAAGGAGAAGACCGAGGTCAAACAAAAAGAACCTCAAGAAACTGTTGCTAACTCATTCGGTGTGTCAAAGCATCAAGCCTATTTAAAAATAATTCCAGTGCGAGTAATTGAACCGGCGGGAGCTGTAAACACACACGCCCTGCTGGATGATGGGTCAACAGTTTCACTAATGGATGAAGAGATCGCCAAACAAATTGGAGCTAAAGGGCGGTTCGACCCGTTTAAGATCACCGCTATCGGAAACACCACCCTCGATTCACCGGAATCCCGAAGAATTAAAGTATCGCTGAAGAGTCTCCACAGCAAAAGGGTGCCATTCAGAGCACGCACGGTCGCAAGCCTAAACTTGGGGCCACAGACTGTGCGTGCAGTAGACATAGCCAAGTGCAAACACTTGAAAGACCTAAAGGAGCAGCTAATATATGACTCCGGCAACCCAAGGATCCTAATAGGACAGGACAATTGGAGACTTCTGATAGCCACTCAAATCCGTAGAGGTCCACCGCACCAGCCAATCGCCTCGCTCACAGAATTAGGATGGGTGCTACACGGGGCACACACTAAAGCCCCGTATCAGCGCGTCCACGCGGCCAATGAGCTGCACAAGAGCGAGGGAAATATAGATGACCAACTCCGCGAATATTTTGCGCTGGAATCTCTCATTATCAATCCGAGAAGACCAGACTCTGATCCAGAGAAGAAAGCTGAAGATATACTAAATAGCAGCACCCGTCAGTTACAAGACGGGCACATAGAAACAGCGCTTCTCTGGAAGGAAAAGGATATCGCGATGCCTGGTAATTATGAAACAGCAATAAAACGGCTCGTTTCCATTGAAAGAAAATTAGATCGAGACGAAGATCTAAAAAGGAAGTATGATGAACAAATGAATTCCCTTGTACAAAAAGGATACGCCGAGATAGCACCGAAAACTAGCACACCGGGAAGAACATGGTACCTACCCCATTTCGACGTCCATAACCCAATGAAGCCAGAGAAGTTTCGAATAGTACACGATGCCGCAGCCAAAACAAAGGGGGTGTCGTTGAACGACTTCCTGCTCACGGGTCCAGACCTACTGCAATCACTACCAGGGGTCATGATGCGTTTTCGCCGCCATAAAATCGCTGTCTCCGCGGACATAGCCGAAATGTTCATGCAGGTTAAAGTTAGACCCGAAGACAGAGATGCCTTAAGATATCTCTGGAGAGGGGATCGACGTAATGAAGCTCCACAGGAATATAGAATGACGTCGATCATTTTCGGTGCAGCCAGTTCGCCCTGCACAGCCATATTCGCGAAGAACTGGAACGCTAAAAAATACAAAGACAAGTATCCAGAAGCCGTAGAAGCTATCATCCAAAACCACTATATGGATGACTATCTCGATAGTTTCCAGTCTCTGGAAGAGGCAAAGCGAATATCGAAGGAAGTACGCGACATACACAAAAACGCGCACTTCAACTTAAGAAAATGGGTTTCCAACGCACCAGAAGTTGTAAAAGAATTAGAACCTGACCATGAAGCATCTGAGTCAGTCGATCTGGGAAACAAAGAAACTGAGGAAAAGATACTCGGATTAATCTGGAAACCGAGTACCGATCAGCTGAGCTTCAACCTAAAGCTCACTCGACTTCCAATCAATTTGCTGCATAAAGCACCAGCCAAGAGGGAACGTCTCATACGGTGCGTGAAGACGGCACTATACACCGTCCTTCATGAGAGACATCCGCATGAGGAAGTATTAGCCACGCTGCTCTGCGAGGTCGAATATACAGTAAATAGCAGACCATTGACTCACATCTCTGTAGACAGCGACGATGACGAATCCATCACTCCAAATCACTTCCTTTTAGGAGGATCTGCGAGATTGCCGACACCTGGAGTATTTGATGAAAAAGATATGAATAGCAAAAGACACTGGCGACGTTCCCAGATACTCGCTGACATGTTCTGGCAGCGTTGGGTCCGAGAGTATTTACCGGAACTTCAAAACCGGCGGGAGGCCCATGGGCGAGGTCCCAATCTCCAGGTGGGCGATCCAGTCCTCATAGCTGACGGCCAGTTACCTCGAAACACCTGGCCACGAGGGAGGGTAGAAGCTGTTTACCCCGGTGCGGACGGACAGATTCGCACTGTGGAGGTACGCACAGCAAACGGCCTAATCAAGAGACCAACCAGGAAACTCGTGCCGCTGCCGAAGTAGAAGCAACGTCGCTCACCGAAATGGATGCAGCGCCGCTGTGAGAAAATCGTCGCGACGCTGCACGGCGGGAGAGATGTTCGCGACGGCCTAACAACATTAAGAAACAAAGTGATAAAGAATATTGTTTTTTGTATTAATAGTGAAATTACCGAGAAAACTAGGTGAAAACGTGTATTAATATAGTTATTTAGCATGTTTATAACTCTTAGTATATTTGTATAGAGTGTCGTTTTGATAACAAGTAATATAAACTACTTTTATTATATACCAAAAATCGACCAATCACAGCGCGTCTTATCGTGGAAAGTTTTTAATTAACTGCGTAATAGTTCATACTAAAATAAGGAAAATAATTTTATGTTCTAAAAGAGTTATAAATATGACATTCAATTAGCATATGGCTTATAGATTAAAGAAGTATAGGGATATTTTTGTATAATTAAACGAATTTCGTAGTTATAGAAAAATCAAAGAATCAATGTACCCAAATATTATGAAAATTTTGGACATTTCGTTTAATAACTTTTTATATTGTTAATATTTTGAGTAACCTTTATGATCTACTAATAAAGTACCTGACTACCGATTTAATGATGTATAGCATGTTAGTGAAGCAATTAGTTTTGTATAGAAAATATTGCAATTTTTATATTTGTATAGTGAAGAGTTTATGCAATAAAGAGGCAAACGGAAAATGGCAAGCGGCTCACTGCAAAGTATTGCCCAAGTCTACCTTAGGGGCTCGGGACCCAGTACCAGTAGTAGTGTGAAGAACTACCAGTGACAGTGAAGTGAAGTGAGTGGTATCCGGTGGTAGCTGAAGTGACTAGTAGCAGTATATAGTGAATAGTGAAAGTGTTAGCTAGCCGAAAAAGGTCGTAACTGACATTCGCAGTTACATATCGTGAAAGTGTTAGCTAGCCGAAAAAGGTCGAAACTGATATTCGCAGTTACATATTATAGTGAAAGTGGTAACTGATATCCGCAGTTACACAAGTGATAAAATCAACTAGTTTAGTTGATAATAGCTGCTAGTCAGTAGTGTTAGAAAACCAGCTACTACCAATAGATCTTTGATACCACCGTACAATTTAAAGAAATCTTTCGAAATATACAGTGACCAACCAATAGTGAACAACCGTAGTTTTAACAACCGTGATCAATAGTTATAGTTATAAAATTTCGCGACTAATCAATCAGTTGAACCGCTGGCCACTACCTTGCTATTTGTATTTGTTAATCGTGCATTTTGATTTAAACCACAGTCCACAATATTTCAGCGGCACCCACAAAGACGGCGGTGAAAGTACCCACCGGAACCTATAGGTGTAGGACGTGAGCGACTCGCGAAGTATCTTCGACAACATTTACTCCGGAGAGTTTCGCCCGTCCGGCACACAGCCTTTTATGCAAAACTGTAATTTTTCATAATCCTTTGAATTAAGAACGTAGGTGTGTTTCTATTGTTTAATATAAAAACAAACGCAACAAAGTATTTTTTCATAAACAGCCTTATATGCAAAACTAATATGCCATTTGTTAAGCAAATTAGCAATAATAGTGGTCATCGGAATGTAATATCGTCACCCACATTTGAATAAATAAAATCTGTTTTGAAATGTTTTGCTCTAGATTCAGGACATTTATGTTACCGAAAATATTTCGAGAGCCAAACAATGCGGATTTGTTTCGGCGGCTCATACTATGGTATTTGATAAATATTGTGGAAAATTTGAAGACCTTTATTAATTATTATTGCTAATAAACTATTCGTTATTGCTAATTTATTCAATAGTACGTCGGTCAGTCAGTTTGTTTGTTATTTAATAGAGACGAATTATTTTTATTTTCACTAGTTTTTTTTTTAATTCAATGCTTACTTTTTAATAAATTCATGCGAGCATAGATTTGAAAACTGTAGACTTTAAATTTGTGGCTATAGTTTACAAAAATGCACCAGGAACATGAATCCTTTTTAAAGTTTTTTCAAAGAGTTGTTAATATTCTCTACGCCGGAAATGCGGTTAGATTCACGAAAACTGATATCAGTGATGTGATTTCTAGCACACTTTAGGTATTTGATTTCTGATTCGTCTTCTTGGTGGTTTTCTTTTCTATCTAGGAATCCGTCTGGGCCACTCCTTTATCTATTATTGCCGCTAAGTTGCAGGGCCTGCACCGCTCTGTTCCGATCTGAAAGCTGTTTGTTATTTATTAAGTCATTAGGAGTGACAATGAATCTGTAGTTTTATCTGTTTGAAGTCGGTTGCAGGTATCCATGGCCTGTAGTAGCCAATTCTTAGGTGGATATCAGGTAGATTGTGAGTTCGTTCGTCATGTCAGTTTTATTAAAAAATATGGTTTGGATATATTTTTGGTTTCACACACACATGTAACATTAGTCAGGCGACAGAGAGTTTCACGCAGTTATCATGTGGGTAAAGGTTGTGTATTCTAATATTGATACCAGCTACATGCATGCATCGAAACTCATTTCAATGTAAACTTTTTTTAGAACAACAAACAAACACCCAGTCCAACTGATAGTAAGTGGCTACTGCGGCTCATAGACTTCAACATCTCTTCTCGTTTTAAAATCAAAATGCAGATGTGTTATCACACTTGGGAAAAAAATAAACAGCTCTTTATCTTCTAAAACGTCGTAAACAGGGCCTCCCGTAATGAACCATTATCAGCCATTGATAGCTGCAGCATAGCACTACCAAGTCAACATACCTATAATTTTTTACTCTTATAAAACTGAAAATTTAAATGACGTCGTCGATTCATGTTTCTTAATCTGAGGTCATCGGATTTTTATGACCTTGTACGGTCGCCGATCGAATTTGACACTCCGTATACCGACATTTTAAATTCCGTCTCACTTTATCTACATTATTATAAAAATATGAAAACCTTACAAATAAGGTGGAGATTAGATATTAAAATAATTTAACTCTTGTGAAAGGCTTTAATGATGATGATAATAATAATGAAAAGCTTCATACAAAAACAAGTATGAAAAGTGTGGAGCCGTAGTAATACATTGAGATTGAGACATGTTAAATCAGGGGATAAGTTCGTCGTAAATTTTGTTTAAGCGAGCAACCCGGGTTTGAATCTCACCAGCGCCAATGAAATTTTCCTTTGTAATTTTAAGTGATGATTTCTCAGCTCAGAGGTGAAGGAAAACATCAATAGGGCATCTACATGCCTGAGGAGTGAAATATTTTAGAAGAATTTTTATAAAATGAAATATATGAACTTTTATGTAAGGGATAAGGTAAGGGGACTAGCAAAGGGGTGTTTAAGGCTGTTAATTTAGTAATTTTACATTACAGTGTACGTAGCAAAGTACTGTATGAATTTGAATCAAAAATCAAATAATAATAAGGAAAATTTAAAATTCTATTTTGTTGAAGAATAATTTAAACACAAATATATTTTTGCTGTTTAATATTACGTTACACCTCAAGTCATGTGCAAACATATAATATAAATCAAAGCAATAAAAAGGATTTGGTTTCTTTGATTAGCGATTATCAAGAAAAATTTAGACATTTGCCTTTTTAACATATCTCCGTACGTAAATGTGATCGAAGCCTATCAATATCATGAAGTATTTATAATTGTTCATGCTACTACTTAGCTAATAATTATGAACACCTGATTAACTGTTAACCGTTATAAAGAAAATAACAATAAATAGGATGATTGATACTTGAAGTGAACGATTAACAGTTACGTTTAAAAGTGTCATAATGTTTGTTCATCAGCTATTGAAGTATTGAATCAATGATTCGTATGGAGTTTTTGTAAGAATAATTACAAGGTATTCATGTTTAAAAGTATGTTAGAAACGTAAGATTCTTTATAATAGTCTTAAGTGAGCTTACGTATATATAGTGTTCTATAAGTGCTGTTAGATCTTTAATATATTTTAATTATTATTGAAATATTTAATAGTCATAGTTTATAACGATTTCCTAAAGCCGTTTGATGAATATCAACATTTCTTTTTCATCAAAAGTCAATACAAGCTACTTGTATTGAACTCTGCTGATTGACGGAAGGGACTCTAAAAACCGTTTCATATCCAATCCAAGAAAGACAATCCATCCAAAAATGCTAAAACCAAATTACACAGAATGTTGACGGGGTGCAACATTACTACTGCGAGTGTATCAGCTCTGTACTCACCATCCTGTCCTTCCTGTGTGTGAATATTACATACAAACAATACTTGCCAGCTGAAACACTCTTGAAAAGTGTCCCTGTGTCCAGCAGTGAACTTCCAAGGCTGACGATGTGTGACGTATGTGTGATTGGGGTATATCCTACTCAATGCCTATTATGAGGTTACGGTTAGACTAAGCTTAGAAGACTTGGGCTAGAACATACAGGGCAGTTAAATTAAGAAAAGTCATGAAAGTAATTCTCTCCATAATTTGATTAGAATATTTTCTATTAAAAGGAAGGAAAATATCTCTATTAATATATTTATCTTGTCGTGGTAAGGTAAGATATTCCATTACCCAATATCATCACAAGATGATATAGGGTAATGGAATATCCTAACTCGTATTATTTTCGCCACTTATTTTCCTTTAAATAGTAAAAAGAAAAATCAACAATTGTTTCAAATGTATATTTATTCATTTATTTGCACAAATACTACATTACACAAAGTACAAAAATTGAAAAATTTAATGATGTGTTAACACACGTATTGTTTAATATCAATTCTTCTTACTTCTTTTCCAGTCTAAATCGCCCATTGCTCGAAACGGGTCTCGCCGTAGTGGGGAGGGATCTCCTTAAAGTCAATAATTAAATAAAAATTCAAATTAATTAATAACATCAATATCTAATCTCACAGTAATACAAGAAGCCAATGGCGACACAGTTAGAAGATGTCATTGAAACTTAATGACAGGAAAAGCTATTTTTAATGTCTGAGGCACATCCGCGAAATGTACGGGACATAGCGATCGTTCTGAATAATCGTAACGCTGCATTCGATTAACGATAACAGGAATTTGCAAGAATGTTCGGAATGTACAAGCTATTAAATTTTGTGTTTCGCACGGCTGTTATGGAGGCGTCGCCCGCTGGCGTCACGCGCAGGCGCCGGCGCGGAACGCGACTCGCCGCGCGCATAAATATCTCAGTGTTTGCACCCTATACAATATTAAGCGTGAAGACAATTTTACATATAGACATAATATATCCATGAAAGCAGACAGTAAAATATTGTTTGTTTATTCATTTCACAGTTTTAAGAGAAAGTTAGCTACCAAAAATTAAGTAAATACATATAAGTCACCCAGGAGCTTATAACAGTTTCCACGTATAGTAACAATATAGCATAAACCGGCGGAACTAACGAAACTTTTACACATATTAATTACTATTATTACGTGAACGGGCAGAGCAGTAAAACTTATATATAGGAGTCAAAAAAGCGGCTAGGAGAGATTATTATTATTACTATTATTAATGTTGTAATTAATAATTGAATTTTATTATCAAATCTTCAAGTAATCCTTGCATTTGTTTATATTAATTTATTATAAAATGTCAAGCCCACTGCTACCTAGGTTCGTACAACTTGGATGGTCAACCGTAGTTTGTTCTTTAATTTGAGTTATTATCCGGAAGATGTCGATTTTTTTGAAAGTGTATGCTGTTGTACTCGCGGCCTGCAGCTTCTTAGAATTGGTCTCGAGAGTGAGGTCCCACGAGCTATTGACTGCAACGATTCTGTCATCTGCGAGGCGTCCACTTCGCTGACAACAGTCTCGTGGCACCCCGACTCCTGCTTTTGAAATGAGGCTCCTCAGCTAGGGGGGAGGGGGGGCTCGATGTGATTCAAGAGCCACTCTGAAGGAGGTACGAACATCGGCTTGTACGACTATCGTAACGAGGGAGGAAGATGTCGCTGATTATCTTCTGTTTTATTTCTGCGTTCTGTTTACGACACCTAATGATGATATGGTAAAGATCTCTTACGTTGTTAGTAAGCTGTGACATTATACTTTCGAAACTGAATCCGCAAGTGTTTTTTTTTCTTGAAATTTCAAGAGGCATAAAAATAATAAAAAGTAAAAAAGGAACAGTAAAAATACTTTTTTGTATTCAATTAAAATTTGCGATGTTTTACAAATCAAGTGTTTGATAATATAATCTTAATGTATATACATATTTAGCTAAAACAGTTGAAAAACTTGATATTTTTTTCTTGGATCTTAAGTGTATTTAACATTTAAAACTAAAGTTAATTTATAAACATTTAAAATATTTAGGTCTCCATCTAATTAGCTTAACAGGTTAAACGAATCTGATAACGAAATCAGTGACGCGAATAATTGACACTAAAATTTTTACGATTTAAGTAATATGAAAAACCACAAATGATTCAATAAAAAATCGATTAATTTAATAAATAGCTTAATGGCTACATACGAATGCAAAGAGAGGTCGTCAATTGTTAGTTATTGGAAATTGTATAACTTTTAACATTCAAAGCTCGGCTCGTTGATACAGGAAGAGTCATCCGTAAACAAGTGTATTGAAAAAGGTGGCCTCGGCAGTCGCACTTAATAGAATAGGTCCACGTCAGTTCATCGGAACCAATAATATGATTTATTTCGTTGAATTTGTTTTCGCTACAATCTTGTCTTCAATATTTTATAAAATAAAAGCCTAAATGGAAACTAAATGTTTGCGTCGATTTAGTAAACACAATAAATAAATCTTTTTATTTAATTTTACCTCTAACTTCTTTACTCATTGGACGGTTGGACGGTTCTTCCCAGCAAAATCCGGTCACAAGCCATTACAAGCACAGTCGAACTACACACATCGGTTGACGCTATATTTTGTTGGCTCTTAAAATGGATCCTGCGAACTACTTTTGATAAAGGTATTAAAACACAACTGTTTACATTTATGGAGTACACGCAGTCGTGTGAAAAGCTGTAGAGTCCTTTGAACGAGCGAACATAAACTCCTTTGTTCTTAATGTTCTTTGTAGTTTTCATTATTTATTAGCATGTTTCCACGGGGAAAATCAGTAATCAGAAAACATTTTATATTTATAAATCGTTGAAATAACAATAACTAAATAATTATTAATATATAATAGATCCTCAGGACCGTGTTTTGCGGTATTCCATTGCTTAATTTCAGCAGCGGATTTGTATGACGTAATGACGGTGAAGATGATGAAATTAATACTTCAGTTTCTTATTTTTATATTACACATATTATCACCTTTTATAGCATAAAACAAAAACCTGGAAGAAAAAACAAAATGTCATGGCTGGTGGGCGCAACGAGCGGTGTCAAAATATCGAGTAAGGACGATTCGAAGGTCGCATTCCGTTGCACCGCCATGTTACTCTTTTTTATATCTTAACGATACCACCCGACAAAGGGATTTGTATTGCACAGAAATCGAGCCCGCATCATTTGAAAGGAATAACAGAAATATCTGTCTAATGCTTCTTGTATCTCGAATAAAAAATTATAATACATGAAAATTTGTTGCTCCAAAGTTTGGAAAAATATTTATAGCCAATTCTATAGCACAAAGTTAAGTAATCTGGATCTGAAATAAACTAATGACCAAAACGTAATGTCATAAAATAAAGAGTGCAATTTCAGATTCTTATACTAGTTACTTAAGAAATGAAACACATTTGAGAAAAATGATAATGTTTTTGTAGACATTTAGTTATATCTCTAATAATGTTATCGTATTTTGACGTGATATGCGTCAAAGCGTACTATAATAATAGTATGATAATATAATTGGCGTTATTTTTTATATATACACATCCACCTGATAATAAATGGATGCTGTGGCCCATAGACATCTACATTTATCCTCGATGAATAAAAACGCAGATGCGTTGTCACCCCTGAGGACTAAGATGGAATGCCTCGTTTCCAGTAAAAAGGGGTCTCCGGATCTCTACACTCCTCATAAGTAATACACCAGTATTAAGCTGATATTTTGCACTGGTATTCTATGAGGGCGTGGTACTTCCCCGGTCGAGCCGAACCATTCGTGCTACAACCATAATACAGCTGTATATTTTATATCATGGCTGTCAGGATATTGGTTAAAGGCTGTTAGAAATCAATTGTTTTATTCGTTCAAAATTTGTCCTCGTCATCAAAATGTGTAAACAACTGATTTTTTTTTTTAAATTAAAGTTTATATGTCTTATAATTTCATACTTACAATGCAATTTTGAAGAATTGTTAATACATAATGACTTAATAATGGTTTCATAATATTTAAAAATGTATGCAATGACACTCGTTTTGTTGTATACAATGATTTGTAAATGATATTTACCAATTATAAAATGTAATTAAATATTATGTCTAACTTTTAAATGTTTCGTCCTAAATTTAAAGTAAATTTTACAGAACTATTGAATTAATTCCATAAACAGTACACGATCGCCTAGCCCATTGGTCAGAATTAGCGGATGCTGAGGCTGGGTCTTTTAGTTGCTGTCAACTTTTAAGCAATAACATATTACGTTGTTGTTTATCAGGTAGGTTAAGACAGTCTGTCAACTTTATGAAAGTTCAGTGTATTCTCTTTATGTCGAGTCTTTTTACATTGGGTTCATAATCTCCATTGTTCAGCGGTGATCATAATTTAGCATGCCAAGTTAGATATGGCACGGTTAAAAACAAAAACGAAAACCATTTTTTTAATCCAGCTTATTCAATAATGCAGTTATAATTAGGTTTACTGTTAAGCTAGGTACATATAATAAAAATCTCACGAAAATCTTTTATGTGAAAAGAGGGCCATGACTAAAGATTTGAAATCTGTACGGGTGCCAAGCTCCACAGCACTTATTTTAATCATAGCTATAGGAATGTACAACGTTTTTCAATTAACATAAAAGAAATGTGTTGGGTTTGGTATTGAATTGGTACTTGGAAAGTTTTATTTTTAACTAAATTAAGCTTATTTGGCCGAGTAAGGAAATAGGGAGATCTCCCACCGAGTCTGGTATTCAGACGGTACTAAACGCTCGGTGTGTTAGTACTGACCTGTTTTATATATAGCGCGATAGGTACTCGTATTTTGGAACTTTGATAGTGTGATTTAAGGCTTTGCATTTCGCTTGTGGCGCGACGACAGTGCCGCCACATCACCCCCTGCTCAGACCGAAGGGCGATGGTGCAGTCTAGCTGTGATCGTATGTGCAAGTGCAAGGGATTTCCTTGTAATCTGCGGTGAGTAGAAAAGAAGACTGGTAATCCGCGAGGGCCGTAAAGCAGAGGCAATGAGTAAGGCTCAAAATCGTGCCGAACATTGTAGATACAGTTAGATGGCTTGCGGGATCTGACGACTGCAGATGTGCTCGGGAGCGATGAGAGTAGGAGAAGACGATGACGAAAGCTTGAATTTGAAGTTTTCGAAGGTTGCATGTTTCGTGTTTAAATCATGTCTTAATGTAATATCATTATTAGGCTTATTCATTTAATTCTAGTTAAGGTCTAATTAAGGTACATAAGTAATAGTATATAGTCCATATTAAACATGCAAATTTAAATTTCCACTTCTGATACTACGACATCTCTTGTACAGTTGTTAGCTTCCGCCAATAAATGAAAGTTGTCGCCGTTGCCGAGTTCAGCCAAGACTACAACTAGACAAGACAACACTACAATAAATGTAAATATTAAATTGCTAAATAATTTGATTCATGTTAATATTAATTTCACCTTCTTTATATATTTTGATTCTTGATATAATAAGACTTTATTAATAGAATTTATATTAAATATGTGTATACATATATTATAGACATATAAATATAGAAATAGATAGATAAATAAATTTTTAATCAGGGCTTTACTTATAATGCCCGGGCAATATGAATAATGACAAGTCAAATCGGACAGAAATACTGATTTATCTTCACTATTTATTACATTGATTGGTCATTATATATATATATATATATATATATATATATATATATATATATATATATATATATATATATATATATATATATATACACACACACACACATACGTAACTGTTGGGCAATTTGACTGAAACTAACCTTATCTAACTCAACCTAACCTTGTTAATTACTTTTATAAGACAATAAGTTAATAATGTACCAAATTTGAAATTATTAATTTATGCAAAAATGTGAACAATAGTATATTCCTTCCTCAACGTTACAAACAAAAAATAATTTTGACGGAAAACTTTATTCTCATTGTGATTAAGTATTAAATATGAGACATCAGAAAAACCTTACCTAGCCTAACCTATTCATCATTACTCTGCACAATCAGTAACGGACTTTATTCAAAAAGCCTGGTCAATTTAATTAATTCAATAGTTTTTATCACATTCCCACTCAAATTGCATTTCATAATGCCCAAGCATTATGAATAATTTATCCCTTTTAATACTTTGGTCCATAATAACATATATAAAATTAAAGCCATGATGGTGATCACGATTTATGAGAAAAATTTAAAGGTTATCGAAGTCTGAATTTGAAATTAACCACTGTATTATTTTGAACTGTCTATACATTTAAGGATCTACAGTCAAACCCTGTCTTACTTTTATGGATTTTCGGGTGGGTTTTCCGATGAATATTAAAAGCAACATTCAAATTTTATAGCAAGCAAGTTTACATCTACAATCGTTGTTTGAGTTTGTTTGTTCAAGACCTCAACGGAGATTAGCCATCTGCACAGTGCACGGAGGTATACGCAAGCACATGTACACTCTCTTTTCCTTTACTCTAACAGTCCGTTGAGATTGAAATCCTATGCGATCGGATTGAAATAAGACTCAGGACTAACTGCTTTGCGTGCTATTTGCAGGCACGGGGTTGAATCGCCGCCATCTTCCTTACTCCAGGTTGGCACAAAACTTTCTTAGAACTAATAGAAGAACGATGCAGAGAAAATCCTCCAACGGGGTGCCGTTTTATCTGCTTTTTGATATTATGCTATAAATTATATTAAGCAGATTTTCTAGATGAATATGTACAAAATAAGCTTGGATAATTTGTTTCTTGTAAATTAGCGGTTTTAGTTTCAAGAACGCCATACGCGTACGTACATGTTTTGAGGACAGATGACGTACGTATAAAGCCACATTGATAACCATTTGTGACAAAAAAAAAAAAACAAGCGATTGGTTTCTGTTACTGTATTTCATATGTACCGTATCATGGACAATGCTACGTATAGTTAAACAATACCGTACCATTGTACTCATTAAATAGGATACAAATATGTAAAGTTGTATGTGCTCCTAATATCCTGCGATATCCTAATGAGTAACGCCGTTGTCAAAGCTAAGTTTTGCCGTTTTGTCGCAACTCTCAAACCGTCAAACGGGAGGCGACCAAGTAAGGGATATCCTGCGTATACTACCTGACTGTCTTTTATAACGGGATAATGTCGTCCTGGTTGAAACCGGTCATGGAGACATCATTACATATTTTCGTACAATATTTTTTAACTTTGATATAAATATAAACATTTTTGTATACTTAAGTTCATTTGCGTTGGTTTAGTTTTTAACAAACGTGTTGTATAGATGCTTAAACAAAATGATAAAGCATGACACTGATTCCTAAAATGTAAGCCACAAACATTTATAAAGATATTTTCTCAAATTTGCTAGTATCTTGTATGCATGTGTATATCTAAGAGGACAATGACACCATGTGGGGGCACATGTCTTTCCAAACATCGTATAATTTGATACAGATTTTACCAAATCGTGTTTATCTAAAGAGCGCTTCAAAACAATAAATAAAAGTGTGTTGTAAATAAATTTATTATAAATTAAAAACAGGATAACAACTTATTTGCGATACTGTAAATAAATTGATAAATATCCATTCATTAATTTCTCACAAATTCATGATTTAAATACTGTAGGTAATCGCTGGCTGCATTATCACTAATTGAACAAAAGCGTTTTATTTTGTAATTTTACAAATGTTATCAGTTTTGTTTATCGGGTAATATAGGAACCTTTAATTAATTATGAGTTGGTCGAGCAAGTAGAAGAGTTTGTATATTTGTAACGTTTAAGCTGGGATGGGAGATATTATAAGGATATAGAACGAAGAGTTAACGCATGAAGCTCTAAACTCTATTGTGGAGCATATGTGTCAAAAAAGACACGTATGGCATTTCATAATGCTGTGTTAGTCGACGTATGGTAGTGAAACTTGGGTGTAGCAGAAAAAGCACGAGAGTAGAATAAACGCAGTAGAAATGCGATCCTTAAAGAGTATGTTAGGGCTGAATCTGAGTGACAAGGTAAAATATTATGTGATAAGAGAAGAGTGTATTTGCAAGTTGATTATTTGTGACCAGGATTAAGAAAGAATTGTTAATTAACGAGGAAAGAATGACAAAGCAAATTTATGTTGCAAAAGTGAACGGCAAAATCGGAAAGGGACGTCCTAGGCGAAAGTTGATAGACCAAATCGGCGATATATTGAAAATGAGCCAAATTAAGATTACCCTCAACCGACAAGCATATATGCGTAGGTATATGGATATGGAGGCGAGAGAGGTGTGTTAGGATCTGTCAAATGGAAGTCTCTGCATACCCCTCTGGATGACAGGCGTGATATAAACAATGTTGTGTTATTTAATTATGATGAAATAAAAGTGCAATACTTAAAGCCGATGACAGGCTGTTATAAAAAATGTATAAACATTTGTATTGGAAAGATTAAAAACTCTACGATTTAAAAGGTAATATTATACTCCCTATATTTCTACAGATCACGTCATAAACGTCCTCATAAGCCAGAATCCATTAATTGCTACTAGACATAACATTCCAAAGCTAGGCGGATTTCCTATTGTTTCCTATAGATACATTCTTAAGATAGGAAGGAAGCGTAAAAGCGTTCTCTGCCAAACCCAATAGAAGGCCTTCGCTATGTCCAAACTTACGGCCAACGTCTCTCCCTTGGAATCTACTACCTCCGTCCATTTGTGAGTTCGATAACCCAGAAGATCACTAGCCGACCGACCCCAATGGAAACCGTACTGGCGGTTACCAATCAGCTGTTGATCCTCAAGGTATCACATGAGCTGGCTATTAATAATGGATAACTGAATGGATCATAGCGTTCATCTTTTTTAAGGATCGGGTGCACGAATGCTGCTTCCATCATTTCGGGACTACGCCTTGGGAGTCGGAGTACCGGAAAAGATACGTTAAAACCGGTGGCACCTCTGGAGCAGACGTCTTCAACACAATAGGAGGGACGCCATCAGGGCCACTCGACACGTTGACGTCCAGGTAGAGGAGTGCTCTGGGCAGCAATCATTGAGGAACAGCACGTCCTGCATGGAGCACTCACACCGCGGGATGGTCAGCGGTGTGTTCCCTCCGTTAATCAAGAGTCAAGTTGGACGCAAAGAGAGAGAGCCTAGCAGATCGGCTTTGTCCTTTGCGGCATGGGCCAGTGAGTCGTGCTCTTTGTGCAGAGATGGAAGAGATGGCTGACAGAAGTTCCCTGGGACAACCTTGGCGAGAGACCAGAATGCACCTTTTCCTGAAGGAAGTCAAACTAGTTTCTCGCTAACTCTCTTGCTTTCAACGTTTTTGCTTTCGCAATGACATTTTTGAAGGACCTGGAGACGGAATTTATACTTTTTCTTAAGCGAGCTGGTATTTGCATCCCGAGACATCGATGCGTCAGCCCTGGCCTTGTAGCACTCCTGCTTATGGCATAATGCAATATTGTAGTAGCGACCAAACCATGGCTGGGTTTTGCCTCCGATAAGTACCACAGATGATGGAATAAAAAGTTACATTCCCTGTAGCACCGCATCAGCGACAGAATCAGCAACAGCGCTGTGATCATCCAGTGAGAAGCAAAAAGGATCGCATCGATCGGCTTGCCCACAGATTAGTAAATAGTTTACCAACAGATACATCACTCCCATACAAAAGTGAACTTAAAGAATCACTGTAGGACTAACATATTTTTGTACAATTTTAAGTGAATCGATTTTAGAAGGAACAAGCTTGTGAATGTAGAAGACATATTACAGGTATGTAACGTCGATTAAATTACAAAAGTTTTGAGTTTGTCTTAGAGTAATCACAAATAATAAACACATCAACAGAATCTAGGGATACATTACTCTTAAATTATTTACAAATTTATAGTTTAAAATCTTTTTAGTTTCTATAAAAAGATTATATATACAGATTGAAACCTCCATTATTCTATTTTCAAAATTTAAAAATGTAAATAAAAAGCAGAAAATACGGCGGCAAAATTGTATGTGATTCGTTACGTCAAGAAAAATGAAAGTTGTGTTACTGATATTAATTAATGAAAAGGGATTAGATTTTTCTTTTTTAATTTAACTTACCGTGTGAGCTTTAAGAGTCATGTCATGTCCTCATTTGAGTCGAGATGAATTATTAAGAGCCATGGGCATATTAGAAAATGGCGCTATTCAACGCTTCGTTGCTGAGGCCCTAAGCACCAGCCATAACGTGATATCAAGGTTGTGGTCACGTTATCGGAGCACTGGGAATATGGCTGAACACTACACGGGTAGATATCGTGTTACTACGTAGAGACAGGATCAATTTCTCCAAATGACTGCAAGAAGACCACCCACCCATATCACAGGGATGCAACTACTATAAAGGCTCCAGGAGGATAATCAGCTGCTGGTAAGCGACCAAACCGTGCGAAGGAGATGGCACGAAGTTGGTCTTCATGCTCGAACCGACCGCTACGTGTTCCAGCATTGTGACGTGTGAATTTGATGCTGTTCACCGATGAGTTCCAGTTTGGGTTTCATCATGATTTACTAAAACACGCGTTTGGAGAACTTCAGGGAGAGTTATCCGTCTACGGAACCTTCAGGAGATCTGTTCATACCAAGGCGGGACCATCATGGTGTGGGCAGTAATTCGTCTTGGCTGACGAACCCAACTCGTTTGGATCCAAGGCAGCATGACTGCACGAAAATAACACGAGGAGGTAGTAGAGCCTGTTATTGTCCCACGCAGAATCCAATGGGCCAGGAATTTCTACTCATGTAAGATAATGCTCCTTCCTATACTGCGCAGCTAGTGTCGGCCGCTGTCCGAGAACATGATATTCAAGTTTTGGATTGGTCTGCACAGTTGCCTGGCGCTCTTGGGATATGTTACAACGAATAGCCTTGAGAGATTTCCCGCTAAATTTGTCGACGAGACAATAATTTTACGAACACTTGCAAATAAAATGGCATTTCATACTACAGCAACACATTGACAATTTGACTTTAAGTACTCGTAAGAACATTCGATGTCGATGTATAATAACTAATGTAAGAGGTGGCGACACTGATTTATTAGATTTTAGAAAGATTTTTTAAATTTTAATTAGTAAATCTGTAGAAAAATCGTGTCTGTAGTTCTAATATACTCTTGAAAAGACTGTTGTCTTTTCAAAAAAAAGTAAAAGGTACTGAAAACAAAATAAATGACTTTAGGAATTTTTATCTGTCTGTCTTTCTGTCTGTCTTTGTATTTAAGATCCACGTAAAAACTACTGGACTGATATCCATGAAAATTTCTATGTGGGTTATTACTAACCTCACCAACTTATAGATATTTGCTATTCTGTTAGTTACATGCAGGATGACGTGTGTTTTTTTTTCAAACAAATACCATAAATTCATAAAGTTTTAAATTAGTTATAACCTTTTTTTAATAATTTGAATCTACGCCGACAATCTAAATTTTAGTTTTCAGAACATCGCCATCTATTATCAAATAGGAAAAGATACACGTTGCCTTTGCTTTCTAATATTATTAAAATGTTAAATATAATTAAATAACTCAGTTTTATACGGTAGTATTATGAGAATAATAAAAATATTTAAAAATCCGAACGTTTATTTTTTAACTTTTTCGGAATTTCATTTTAAAAGTGTAGTTTAAATAGATAGTGACGTCTATGAAAATGAGCTGGCCACGACATATATATATATATATAGATATATATATATATATATATATATATATATATATATATATATATATATATATATATATATATATATATATATATATATATATATATGAATCTGACATTTCGTGATAAAGAAGTAAAGAGAAGTTTATAGCTTGTCCGAATCAATGAATAGAGATCGTTTGACGATATTAAATTCAAATAACCGAACAACACCGCTATTTCATAATAGTATGATCATATCGTAAAATACTTCTTCACCGCTAGCGGCGCTGATAGCATGTTGTTAACACAAACAAAGTTTTTAGCAGAATAAACGCAACTTTATGCCTTATTTTTATAATAGATAAAATGTTCGCGGCTTTGCAGAATTACGATATCAGCGATGATGTCGAGAGATGGTTGGGGTGCGTCGGAACATCATTTATTAATGAAGCCTACGCGAGCGAAGTCGCGGGTTAAAAGCTAGTAGTTTTATAAGTAGAAATGAAGTTTTTTATCATACTAATTTTCTAAGGTGATTCAAAAAATTTAAATTTTGATTCAAAACAAAAAAAATTACAAAATGTTTTTTTTATTTTATATTAAAGAACCTAAAATAAACTATCATTCTTCCATTTATTATATCAAAAAATTCTTTATAGATTATTAGATATTTGGTGAAAAATAAAATATTCCCAGATTTTGTTGATGAACATGAAACATTTTTAAATATTCCCATATAAACTAAAATTAATAGGTCAACGAATATTTTAAAATGTGACGGGCTACGAATTTATAAATTCAGGAGTATAAATAAGTGGATGTTGACAGAGAGCGGCCAGAAATTTTAAAGGTTGTAGTTTGGCAGGGAATCGGGCCAACCTTAAATTTCAATAATTTTCTGACAATTTTTGTTAAAATATTTTTAAACTCAATATTGTAGGTTGAATTAATCTTATTAAAAATTGTAAAGGTGTAGTAAAATATTTAACCTTAGCCTGAATAAGAAGACCCAAGGTAAGATGTAAAGTCGAGATGAAAATGTTATCAACAAACACAAACAGATCAGCATTTTCTTCGGATTTCTTTTTGGTCTAACCTAGATCGAAAGATTAACAATTTGTTTATGGTGCAATAAAGTGTAAATAAATAAAATAAATAGTTTATGATGCACCTCTATTCCAAGTATATCAAATTTTACTTATAGTTTAGAATAGTTATATAAATATAAATATGGTATATAACTGACAAATTGTGGTATTGTATATAACCAGTATATAAATGTCATGGTCACTATAGCTCGAGGAACTGAACACTGATGGGGAAGAAAGATTACTGAGTGGCAGCCTAGTAACGGTAAGCGCAGTGAAGGGCCCACCACCAGATGGAGTGACGACTTGGTAGGGGAGGCAGGAAGTCTATGCATGTAGATGGTTCAGAACAGTGCTTTGTGGCAATTCTTGTGAGAATCCAATATTCAGCAGTAGGCCTGTGAAGGGTTGTAATTGTGATGGTGAATTTATTCTAGATTTAAATTTTTCTACAGTGCAATGGGATATTAGTAGAGAAAGAAAAAGCTGGTTTTAAAGTCAAATCCTTGTTTAAAATTAGTATGCACCACATAGTAAAATTTATATACCGGTGTCATTCAACATGTCAGAATATCTCACTTCCAAAACAAGTTCTCGACTTTTTTGACCACATAAATAACCGAAAACTTTCTAACACAGAAGCCGCATGAATGTTTGAATTTGATTTGAATGATCATTGCCAACTTGAGTCAATAGAGGTCAAACTTTATGATATTTTCACATTATTCCTTTTTTATGTGTAATTTAGAGTTTTTCTGTGGTAGAGCCACGCTGCATTTATGTTCTGGTTGTAGCACGAATGGGTTGGCTCGACCGGGGAAGGATCACACTCTCACAAAACACCAGCGTAAAATAGTAGCTTAATATTGCTGTGTTTCGTATGGTGAGTGTAGAGAACCGGAGACCCTTTTTACTGGAAACGAGGCACACCATCTGAGTCCTCACGGGTGACAACGCATCTGCATTTTGATTCGTAATCGAGGATATATTATGTAGATGTCTATGAGCCATAGCAGCCACTTACCATCAGGTCGACTATGTGCTCGTTTGTCACCTTATCCTATAAGAAAGTCTATCCGGGCGGAGAACTGACACGGCAATTTAACTCTGCATAAGTAAAGTAAGTAAGAAAAGTTACAGCCTATATATGTCCCACTGCTGGGCACAGGCCTACAACCCCCTCATTTCTGAGAGGGTTTTAGGGCAAAGAAGTGTCCGCCGCGCTGTCCCGATGCGTGTTGGCAAATTTCACATGTCTTCGAAATATTTTTTATTATTCCTCAGACATGCAGGTTTCCTCACGATGTTTTTCTTCACCACAGAGCACGTGGTAAATCAGTACTTAAAATTGCAATTAACAATTTCATTGGTGCCGGCGGGGATTGAACCCGGGTTACTCGCGTTCTGTTATATTTACAGCGAGCGTTAACCATCTGAGCTACCGCGGCTCTAACTCTGCATAATGCCATGATAATGTGTTAAAACTTGTAAACAGGCCACGCTGTTTTCAAATGGGTGAAGAGCTTGAGCTTATGGACGATAATGCCCTCTATCCAGAGTTGTGACAGGAAAAACATAATGCGACAACCCTGATCTGGCCCGCTCAGTCCCTGAACTTAAATCCTATTGAGCACGCGTGGTATTCTTCAATAAAAGGCATTAGGAATTGTTTCGAAAATTGATCCCCGCGATCTTCTGTACCATTTATCGAAGAGTATTATTGTGGCCAATTGTATTATATTGTTGTAATTGGCTTGTTCGGGAGACTAGTAGACGTCAAGTCTGCGTGCGAGGCGATTACTAATAATTCAAAAACAGTAGCTAGACCCGGCTTACAAAAGATATCGATTTATATTTCTTTAATAGAACATTATCATTGTCATTGGTATTTTTAATAAGTTGTTACTCGTGAAGAAATTATTGTCATTGTTGTCAGACTTTGCAGGCAAGTTAGCACACATCTATATTTTTTCTCCGAAACTCTTTCCAGTTATATACCCGAAAGACTTCCCCACTGCATGGAGCAGTTGTAGGAAGAAGTTTTTAAGCTATCGGTCTACAGAAAGAAATTTTCACGTTACTGATTGGAATAGTCATTGTTGAAAAAAAATTTTGGAGCATTTTAGTTGGAGCATTTCAGCACGATGCTCAATGACCTCAACAGTAATCCCAGACGTCTAGGTTCAGGACAGGACAAATTGTACGACTAGGTAAGTCGACGACTCCAACTCGGTTTTCCAGCGTTCTGGAGATTGCGACACATCTTCTCACACACAATCATCGCACATTTCTAAAAAACTTGAAAACAAGATTATCCAACCAGTGAGTGTGTGTGATGACTGATAGAAGGTCACCCAACTTGTTATGAAGACCATTATGCTCGGAGATCCTCTAGATGATAGACACCGTAATGAGGTTATTTGAATTAGAACTAGAGTAACCGACATAGCCCACCAGATCAGCAAGCTGAAGGGACAATCGGTCAGCGATATAGCTCCAAGTACCGACAATAGATGAGGAAGGAAGAAAAATTCTTCGTATGGGTAAACGAGGCTTAGCGCGAACCTCCACTGGATGTAGTGATCTCTTGGTAAGACATGCACAAAGTCGATGGATGCAGGTATTTAGGACCGCATTTTGGGGTGTTCCTTGGGTTATTCAGTTTGTGAAGGTCTGTAATGATGATGATGCCCTGCTTTGACTTTGATATAAACCTTATCTATTGATAAAGCAATTATCTTTGTATAACTTGGATACAGCAAGAGGAATTTAGTCATTGCTAACTACAGATTGCGTTTGAAGTAGATGAATTTCTATAGTACTGATCGAAATATCGTCCATTGGGTTCAGATCTGGACTTGACGAGGGCCAATTTACAGCTGTAAAGAAACTCAGAACACTTGCCCGTTAAAGCTAAACAACCATAATTGACGCAGATCATTATCGACCCCGTTGAACTTTTATGAGCGTAAAAAAAAGTTCATTTGTAATAAGGCCATTTTTGTATCTTTCACCACGCTAATGCATTTTGGGACAACAATCATTTTGGTCGTTCCACCCTCGTAAGCTGCAGATCTTGTTTAGTAATTTATGAGCAACAGCAGTCTTCATTTCAAGGGATAATGTTTTTTGTTTCCTTATAGGTTTTCGTCGAATTAAGACTTTGGCGGCGTTCACAACCCAGTGCTCTCAGAATTTATGGTCTGGCACAGAGTAGTTGTTGGCGTACCTATAGATAGTGCAACACATACAGTTGATACTTAACTTTTGAAACGTCTTAAAAATGACTTACAGGTTCGTAACCACTTTGTGCTATGCAACCATTGTGATACTTTTTTGTTTAATGTCCCACTAAGTAATCCACAAAAGAGCTTATAAATATATTGTATTATAAAAATATTGTAATTTCGTAATTACAGTTTCCACAATAGAAACGCTTTAAATGCGTCAATTCTAAAATATACGATATGATGGCTATTTCCAATACACCGGATGTAAAGTACAATATAAACGTCAAGTAAGATGTTGTGAGTAATGTAGTGAATTTCTTCCCGCCTACTAAGCGTAATGATTAAGGTAAATACTCCCTTCTTGGGAATGGCCTTAATCTTTAGTGAACTTCAGGGCTGACGAAATCGGTAAAAAAGGACTTGCAAAACTTTATGTGCCGTTAGATTCATTCCGATACACAAAAGTACTACCGGTATAATAAATATGATCATGCTCTTTTCGTGCATTAAAGTACATCGAGAAATTCCTGAGATTTTGTTATAGAACCTGTTTCTTTTCACACTTTTATATCACGTTTCTTTATTCAGTGGTCAATGTCTTGCTCAGCATAATATAAGAATGTGTGCATGGTATAGATAAAAAGAAATTTTTCAAACATTTATCTCTTAATCGCGTTCCGATTATAATATCATCTGTCATCTAAAGCAAATTTTTGTGTGGGTGTGATAAAATCGATTTAAGTATTCGTCTATCGATTAGTTAATGTCAAATTTTTAGGAGTTGCAATAAAACTAAATTGAGTTGACGGAAATCTATCTTGAATTAACTGTTAATAAATATTCAAGCCGATATTTTATACATTAAAAATGATAGTTCAATGGATTACTATGTCTAAAGCTTTAAATATTTACATGCTCAATGAAATATATTAATCATAAAATATTGTTCGGAGCTTACCGTTTTGAGGTCGAAATAATTTTTAACCGTTTTAAAAAATTACTCAGTATGTAAGGGATAATAATAACAGTTCTGCAGTATGCGCCTAACGGTTAACTATCAAATTCCGTGATTTTACGGGTATTAAAGTATTGATGGGATGTCTCAAAAATTTCATCGCGATTAATTTTGTCCCGCTCAATTACTTGGATTCAGGATATCATTTTCGGTAATGTACCGTAAGATGACGCAGGTATTTAAAAATCTACTCTTTGTAAGAAAACACGAAAACAAAAAATGTGTCTGGATAATCCAATGCTTAGTCATAGAATTACCGGGTCAAGATATTGATCGATACGTTAAAATTTTTGGGTTTACTTCAGTCTAAACTTATATATACTCTATTATATAAAAATTGTTAAATAAATAATAGTTTCGTTATAAAAATGGCGTTACAAAAATTCTTTCTCAACAGTCTGCGGCTGGAAATGAGTTAGTCGTATAGGGGGTATAATTTATTTCGCACCTTTGATGCTGCTTTACATCTTTCACTTTTATTTTTTTTGGTCAACAATGATTGCTTTCTTCTTCTCCTTTACGTTAATCTAACACAGTATAGGATTCTCCTATATCACCACAACGAAGATATAGTCTGTGTACGAGCTCTAAAATCCTATAATATGTAAAAATAAGAGTATTACATATTTTTGTAAAAGAGTGATTTCATCGTATATATACATATATGATGATACGTGATATATACACGATGGAATCAGTCTTCTTTTATTTTCTTTTGAGGGATTACAAAACTATGCACAGCAGCACTATGCAAGAGAAACAGACATTCACATTACCCACGAGTTAACTCCTATCGTTGTAACGTCCAAAAATACTGTAGGAATATGTGAAATCTATGTAAAGAAAGATTTGAACAGCAAAAATAATTGATGGAATTAATATAATGTTAAGGAAACATTTTGTAGCGGAAAACGAAAATATGAAGAAAATATCTATTATATAATATGTCAATCGTATAATGGAGGTGAGCGCATTGCAACGACAGGAGTCGATGGCGAAAAGATAATGTGTACGGACATTATAACACAACTCATTATATTATGTTATGTTTTATTTTCATACAACTAATTTAAATACGAAAAATCAATTTTTTATAACTTAGTCCGAGCAAGATATTATATACAACAAATTTTTATCTTTGAGATCTAGGCATATATTTCTCCAGACCATACTGGAGAAGCATATGCCCGGATCTCACAGAACTTTTTATATCCCCCGTAGTTCAATGTTTTAAAGATTTTTTTCCTCAACTTTTTAGATAACATTCACGTATTTATTGTAAAGTGGATAGCAAACAATGCAAGAATATTCAATTTGAGGCTGAAACAGAGATAGAGAAGTATTTACATTATAGTAAAAAGAGTTCTCTGGATATCCTCACTCCACCATACGAAACACAAAAGCATTGCCCTGCTGTTTTACACTGGAATTTTTTAATGTTTAGTTCTACCCCTCTTGGTCTTGCTTTCCACCACATTCATGCTGCAGTAATGTTCAGCTGCAGAGTGGCTCTATAATGTAAATACTTTATATGCTCACATAATAAACCCGTACATTTTTAAAGCTTTTTTATTAATAATATTATCAATTTGCAGCTTAATATAAAGCTTTTCATCTAGGACAGCTCTAGGATCTCTTCTGACAACCCTTTTTTTTCTTATTAAAAAGCTTATAATCACATAAAAGATGCTTCTCATTTTTTGTAAGCGATTACATCTATTTATATTTCTAATATATTTTTATAATATTTCCAACCAAATACTAGTTGTTTATAACACATCTATCACATTATCTTAAAACGTCCAGGTTTGAATGAGAGAGAACGCCTAAAGGCATTAAATCTGCCCTTTGTTTATCTTTTGTTAAAGAGTGATCAATAAAGAGCGCATAAATAGATATATAAACATTAATCTTAACATTACATTGTGTATTGTATATATTATATTGTGTTAGTATGACATTGTGCAGTCAAAGAAGGAATGTGAAACTCTTTACAATATTATCCATTACGGCATGACCTCCTTTAAAGTGCGTAGGTCTTTATTATCCAAAACATTGGGTTTAAAACCTCAAAGGCATCCATAAGTTGAATCAACTTCATCTGCCATTAAAAAATCTTTAACATCACCAAATATTTAACAAATCAGATGGTCGAAAACATTATTGTTAAAAGTAATTTTGTCACCAGCATTAATTTTTGCACTTTGTATAAGTTGACATAGGACGTATTACGATTATTTCACTCCCATTAGTGCCCAGATAAAAAGGATATTTTATAATTATTTTTAACTAACGACATACGTTTATTTCATACTAATTTACGTCTATTTGTTATTAATTAACATTATATTTTGAACGTAAATTGGTATCAACATAGATATTTCAATAAAGGAGATATATGAAGTAGGTGTTTGACATCTTTCGTGTAAGTTACACAAAATATTGTAGGTAATATCACGATAATTATGGACATAAATAAATTATTTTTATTTTTGGTTAACAATCACAAAAACATTTGTTTGTACTTAAAACGGAAGAATTAGTTTTTAATGCTTTTACTATAGCAAAAACGAAAAATTTTAATATATTATGCTGTATTTCGTCTACGGCAATGTATAATGAAGTCTAATTTTTATTATATAGTAGCTGTTACTATTAAAAAGTTATCCTATCCTATTAATCCTATCCTATTAAACGAGCAATTCTTATATATATATATATATATATATATATATATATATATATATATATATATATATATATAATTGGGATCTCGGAAACGGCTCCAACGATTTTCATAAAATTTAGTGTCCAGGGAGTTTCGGGGATAATAAATCGATCTAGCTAGGATTTATTTTTAGAAAATGTCTTTTTGTCCGTGTTTTTAGGCAATGAAAAACTGCTACAATATCGTTAGAATAAGAAGGTAAATTTTGACGAATTGTTAGTGATTACAAATAGCTTAATTGGTATAATGGTCGGTCATAGAATCTTAAAAACCCCGGTTCGAGCCCAGACCGATCGACGGACTTTTTTTCTTTATTTTTTTCTTGTTCCTTTCTTTTTTGAGAAAATCTATTTTTTGAGCCCTTTTTTAGTATTTTTTAAAACACGAAAATTTAAATTAAACTAATTACACTCATGATTTTTTATTCAAAAACCAGCTCAGTTTTTTCTATTATGTCGCTATGATCAAAAAATATTATTCTTATTTCATTAGTATGTAATTTGTATCTAAATATAATTTCCATAACACACGAATTAAAAAAAAAACCGAGCGAAAAATACCGAGCAAAGCTCGGTCAACCAGGTACTAATATTGAAACAAGCAAATCTGTGAAGAATTTGAAATTGAATAACAGAGATCTATTTATAAATGAATTAATACAAGCCTAATTAAATAGGCTATGCTTTAAACTAAAAAGCATTTGTATAATATCTAATACGATTTAATAGGCCTGGCCATTGATCATTGCCAGTTCCGAAGGAGACAACTTGGTAACTTCGATTTTCAATTTGTCATGCGTTTAGCCTTGTGGCTCTGTTTGTGGATAGTTTTCATGATTTTACTTTCATTGATTTATTTAACTTGACCCTTGGCTCAAACTTCTCAAATTACAGGATAGTAGGTTGTCGCGCCCACATAATGACAATGAGGTACTAGGGTTATGAGAGGATTAGAACACAATGTACAGCCTCCGGTTTATTTCCTACATGCCATTTTATTAATAAATAAGAAATTAATTAAACGTTGAATAAAATTATTAGTAATTATAATTTAAGAAATCGTTATAAGAAATCATCAATTAAACAATTAAAAGAGGTTCATTCTTATTTGACTTCATTCGATAATAACTAGAAAACTCATATCACCCAAGCTTGAATGGAACCAAGTTCATCTCCTTTGCGGAATTTCAGTATATAATCAATGAGAAAACTTAGTAATAGTTTCTGATAATAATATTTGCAGTATAATAATAGTAACCGGCATAGTTAATAAATCAGTAAACTGAATTGATAATTGGCCATATAACTTGAAGAATTGATAATCGATGGGGAAGAAATGTGGTACTTTCGTGGCAGCTACGTACCGGTTAGTAAAGTGTAGGGCAGTGTGTCCTAGGTAACATATTGTCGATAACTTCGAACGTAATGCTCCACACAACCATCGGCATCGATTATCTTATGCACGTTTATGAAGGTAACTTCAGGTATATTTTATTTTAAAAAGTGACGGCGAAATTGGAAACGTTTGAACTAAACCTTTACTTGTTACTCCACTAATTACGATTTGACCTTCAAAATTAGTTTGTATTTTTTTTTACCCGCTGTTTAGAAATGAAATGTCTGAATATAATTAATTAATACGTATACATATCCCGAGTTTACTTATGTACGACGTTGTTGTATGCATTATCCATGTCTAAAGGCAGGCAAGTGTGGGAGTATTGTTCAAAGACGTTACTTGTATCTGAGTAAGATAAGGTGAGCCGAGCAAGGTAACCCAAAGATGACTGAAAACTTATAAACCCGGTTTTGTATCGAGATAGAAAATTTTCATGGGCAGCAGCGTCTTCTAAAAATAATTGAATATAAAAAATAACTACGCTTGCCAATCGTAGCAACTGTGGCAAATATTCCCCTAATGAGGCAACTTATGGAGGAGGCTTATGTGCAGCAGCGGTTTTGAATAGGCTTCAACGGTAACGGTATTCGAGATTTCTACCTTACCTTCATATAACTTATATTTTACATATTCGTGTATCTAAATGTCCGCTACCCGATATCGACCCGTAGGTGTCGTGAGAGGCGATAGAAGGAAACTGAAACGACTCTACCGGGAAGGACCAGTAAAGTAAAGTAAGGTAAAGTTACAGCCTATATACGTCCCACTGCTGGGCGAGGGCCTCCCCTCATTTCCGAGAGGGTTTTAGGGCAAGGAAGTGTCCACCGCGCTGCCTAATGCGTGTTGGCGAACTTCACATGTCTTAGAATTTTTTTTTCTTTATTCCTCAGACATGCAAGTTTCCTCACGATGTTTTCCTTCACCGCCAAGCATGTGGTAAATCAGCACTTAAAACTGCAATTAACAATTTCATTAGTGCCGGCGGGGATCGAACCCGGTTTGCTCGCGTACTGTGAAATTTAGTGCGAGCGCTAACTATCTGAGCTACCACGGCTCTTGGTAAGGACCGGGCTCTCACAGAATATCAGCGTGAAATAGTAGCTTAATGCTGCTGTGTTTCGTATGGTGAGTGTAGAGAACCGGAAACCCTTTTTACTGGAAACGAGGCATTCCATCTTAGTCCTCACGGGTGACAACGCATCCGCATTTTGATCTGTAATCAAGGATAGATGTAGATGTCTATGGGCCGCAGCAACCAATTACCATCAGGTGGACTGTGTGCTTGTTTGTCACCCTATCCTACAAAAAAACCAACCCTAGCAAAGTGTTTCAACCATGGCAAAATCCCTCCTATGAGACAATCTGTGCGGGAGGCCTATGTTCACCAGTTGACTTTTATATACTGTAATGGATGGATGGTTAGATATTTTACATATATACAGAATATAAGAAATATCGCTCTAAGACCTATACTAAGGGTTAGAATATTAAGCTGCAGTTATAAAGGAGTGGCTATTTTGAATTAAAATTAGATTTGCATGGTCTCGTGATTAAAACATTTTAATCGATATCAAAGGATGGATGATTCTCAACTTGTCCATATATATTTTAGTGTGTGTATAGGCATAACTTGTGTATATAGGGACTGATTTTTAAATATATAAATAGGTTGCACTTCAAGGGTATTTTAAGAATAAATCACCCTAAAGGTTTTTAATGTAACTGTTATGACTACATTTTAGTTATTGTAACCCTGATCTTATGATATTCCTCGCATTAACATTACAGACTATAAAAGTTAACTTGCTACTGAAATTAAGACATCCCCATATATAAACTTGTAGGTGTTATTTTGCCACATTTGCCATATTTGCCAGGCTTGGCAACCGCAGACTTTCAGGAACATGTTGATTTCCATCTCCTGTTTCATTTTCCCTCTCCTATCTCATTTTTCCTATCGCCCCTTGCGACACTCACGGGGCAATATCGGGTAGTGGATATACTTACACCGCCACTACAAGGTGATAATAAATAATCTTTAAAAAATTAAAAAACGACGTGAAAACCAAAAATAATAAAATAATTTGCCCATTTTATCTACTAAATTCACGGGTTCTTCGATATCTCTTAACACCGTTTTCAGAAGCTTCTAAAAAAATATAACAATTGACTGTTTGTAAAGCGCACTGTGTATTTGTGATTTATTCACTTTCGTAGAATAAATTGGATTTGAAGAATGAGTCAGGAGGATTACCAGACACTCATGCAAATAAAAGTAGCTGTAACCAGGGAACCAGTGTTATAGTTTGACGTTAATTTACCCACAATATTAATGACTCATTTTCACCAACTTGGTAAACTAAAAATTAAAATTCGACAAATTTGTGTGTCATGAGTACGACGACACGATTTAGATGATATGGTGTCGCCCAATTTGCAGAAAATACACAATTAGAGTCAATATTGTCTTAATGTTTATTTTTTATTTTATAAATAATAGCGATGTTTTTTGGTTACATGCATTTTCACCTCTCTCAAGATAAGCGAATGTTTATTAAGAGAGAATATGTATGTACAATATCTACACGGCCCTTTGCAGTTCAGGTGTTTATATATTTCAACATCTATAATCAATAAATGATAAAAAGTTTTGTGTGAAGGACAATTTTTAAGGTATTCAAATTTCCAGCAATAGGATAACTGAGTTGGTGGAAAAAATATCTTTTTCTCTAAATCTACACCCACATTCTTAAGTGTATGAAGAAAAAGATTACACTTTCACTATCTTTCTTTTATAGAAAAAAGGTGACAAGCCAGCACACAGTCCACCTGATGGTAAGTGGTTGCTGTGGCCCATAGACATCTACATCTATCTTCTATTACAAATCAAAATGCAGATGCGTTGTCACCCTTGAGGACTAAGATGGAATGCGGCTTTTCCAGTAAAAAGGCCCTCCAGTACTCTACACTCACCATACGAAACGCAGCAGCATTAACTGCTATTTGAAGCTGGTATTCTGTGAGAGCGTGGTCCTTCCCCGGTCGAGCCGACCGCTTTGTGCTACAACTATACAATTAATATAGCTGCAGCATGGCTCTACCACGTAAAATATCTTTTCATTTCCCAGTAATAGTTTCGTTTTACCCTGTTTATTGACATAATATCACTTAAGCTTTCGAAGTTATCCTTCATCTCCTCCACTCCTTGATAGACCATGTTAACTTTAACTCCACTAATGTCTAAATCAAGTTCCTTGATAGACCATGTTAACTTTACTGGTAAACTGAGCTCTAAACCCTGAATCAGAGGTTAAAGGTGTATTCTAAAAATAAAATAATATTTATTTATACATGAGAAATTACATTATCCAAGTTAATATTAAGTAATTAACTTAAAAAAATGTAAAAAAGAGCATTAAAAAAGCTTAAATTATTACTAATTGATACATTCGATTTAGCACATCTTATAACTCTTAACAGTTTTGTGTATCTGTGAACGAGTTACCAATATTTAAATGTGTAATTTTTTAAACTGGTTCAAACTAAATTTATGCCTTATACTTTTTTAATTATATGTTTTAATATTTTTGTGTTTCGTTTACTAGTAACTCAGCCAGAGCTATTTGTTTTACATAAATCTGGCGGGGTGTTAAACGTATTTAAATCAATAATTTCGTTTTCTCTGTCTTCTGTCTCGTAATTCTGTTGTAATTAATATCCTCTTTTCTTAGTGTTTGCAATAAAATCATCCTCCGTTTACCTATTTCAGGTGATCTTTTGACATTTCTTTTGCTGCTTTCCAAGGTATTTGATTCATCATCCTATCGTACTCTTGTAAAATTTACATAAAAAAACACTGCTTATGATATCAATTTGCATATTGTTTTCTATATCGTTTTTAGCAATTTCATTCATTATTATACATATATCTTATAATATTTAAAATTTTTAAAGTTCGTTAAATATGTAAGCTAATGATCCGGGATAATTAAAAGAAAGAATATTAGGCGTTCCATGTAGCGGCATCGCATCGTGTAGCTAGGTGTAGGCGACGCGAGAGTATCCACTACCTCAACCCATCCCGTTTACTTCGTAAGAAGAGACAGATGAAAACTGCAATAGGAGATAGGCACACATGCATAAAGCGTTTTTATGATAACAACTTAATAGTAATAGAAAAACTGGTTGCTAATCCGCCTACAAGAACAAAGCAACTATTCCAAAATACACCCCCCCCCCTCGCCTATTAAGGCAATCTAAGATAAAATGAATGAATGAACGACTATTTTTATTTTCTTTCTACGGTAAGCCTAAGGTAACGGACAAGTGAACGTCGATGGATTTCTACACACTACGTTTTAAGTTGCGCGTTTTTTTATAAAATAATGGTGTCAAACGAGCACACAGTCCACCAGATGGTAAGTGAATGCTGTGGCCCACAGACATCTAAATTTAACCTCGATTAAGAATAAAAATGCAGATGCGTTGTCACCCTTGAGGACTAAGATGGAATGTCTCCATTCCAGTAAAACTATCTCCGGTTCTCTACACTCACCATACGAAACACAGCTGCGTTATGCTGCTATTTTACGCTGGTGTTCTGTGAGAGCGTGGTCCTTCCCCGGTCGAGCCAACCCATTTATTCTACAACCATAATATAACTGCATTGTGGCCCTATAACATATATAAAAGATGTATATAAAAGAGCTATGTTTGCATATTTCGTCTTAAAGAGTATTAATTTGAACAACCTCAAAAATGACTACTTACACAGACAGATGTAAGTGGGTAATTTATTCGCCAACAAATTACCCTGCAGTTTGGGTAAAGTACTTTAAGATGCAATCACAGCCTAAGAAGGATAGTTGATGAGTGTAATGCAACCGAAAGTATTTTACTGTAATACAATATTTGAAAATAAAACACAATTTATACAAATTCAGGGAAATGAATACTTAATTAAATTAACATATTGTAACAGTATCAGAGCTTACATTACTACTTACCAATATATGATAGATATGAGGATGAACTTCGAACCATTGTTATGAGACGTTTCTCTTGGAATTCTAAAAACAACTCGTTTTACAAAATTCCGTGATTCACGTTTGCGTTTAATATTAAGAGGAAATGATAAGAAGACGCACTCAAAAACATGACACGGACAATTTAATTATAATAAACATTCAATATCTTGCGGTGGAATTCCAATAATTATAAACGGATGTTATCACAATGCGAAATGTATCAAATACGGAAAAATGCGACAGTCTTAATAACATTTTTTCGAGTACCGTTTTAAGTGTTTAATGTGTAATAAGCTGAATACTTTCACGTAGAACAGCATTGATGTCTTTAATTACTGGAAAAATAAATAAAATATTTATCTGATATTTAATTACTGCAGACCATTCATGTCAAGTTAATCAAAATGTTATAGAATTACGATCTATTCATGTAGGTGATATAACTGTTCTCAGCAATGAAATCCTCAATCTATCAGTAATGTCATGATTTAGCAAATTTATAGTAGAATAAAAGTTACGGTATTGAATAAAAATAGACTGATGAATTAGTTCTAATAAGTAAAAGTAAGTATTGTACAACTAAGTATTGTAAATAAACTGGGCTATGTCGGATACTATAACTTAATAGAAATTAACGAAAAAAAACACTTTTATTATGTGTTTCTGCTACTAACTTTTAACGATCGTTAATTAAAACTTCACTCCTAGTAAAAGTGTTTAATAACGGCTTTTGAACACACTTTTTGTCTTTGTAATTAAATTTTTGATTACAACACCAAAAGTTAGTTCCATATCCTCCGTTACTAAGTACTTCTACCCAAATTCGAATATAAACTGTATAGAACCACGACGACGTCTATTAACAAAGAGCTTTTAAAAATTTTCAAGTGTAACAGAAATTTAAAAAAAAATGATGTACAAACACGACCCTCTTCTTTAAATATTTCGATTATATATATTGCAATATATATTATTTAATTTATTATCCCCTTAAGAGTATCTTTTAAGATGGCATATCATATATGTTGCAACCATTGCGGCTGTATTTTACTGCACGGGAAAAATAATTTACTTAATCCGTGTTTTCTTTAAATATTTGGGTATATTGTAATGGTTTACACAATAAAATAAAAATATTTTTCTCATCCAAATTTATATATTATTATAAAATTAATGCTAAAAGCGAACTAGTAATTTCCATTAATAAAAAAAGGGGAATTGGACCGCCGCAAAGGACAACATTTACTGTTAAGTAAACATAACCAGTTTGTGACATTTTACTTAAGCCTTTAAATTTAAACACGTTTTCAAATATTTTAAATTAATTTAAAGGTTATATAGATATTGAACCTTATTTCTAAAATGTATGCTTTTACTTATGAGGTCCAAGTGTAAATCATTATTTCCGCGAGTCTAAGTGACTTGCTAGCATATTATCATAACACCTTCACCAGTATTTCATACAGCAGTAACTCATAATGTTTATTATCTCGTGCCGGCAGCCGAGGCGTCAAGGATACGTGAATCTCCTCTGCGTCATCATGGTGAACTAACCGCACTTTAATATGGAAATTTCTAAGGAATGCCACATTAATTCTCATTAAGAATATTTCATTTAAATGCAAGGTACCTTATTCGAAGATGTAACATCAATATTAGCTAGGCGACATTATGATTTGAATGGCGCCAAAAAGACGTTAGAATTAATGGAATTTATTGTAATATTAAACTAGTTCAGGCCACAGAATTGATTAACAACGTAAATATTTTCCCCGATATCTAATATGAAAATAAAAACAAAATTAGTGCGTGTTAGTGTCTCGAATATCTGGTTTTCTTTCTTTTTAGAAAATTCAAAATAATCCATTTTGTCTTTATTTTAAATCATAATATACACATTACATTAGATATTCAGACGTAATAACATATATCCTTCAACATAGTATCGTGAAACATTATGTATTTAAATGCAACTGCATATTTAATTGGTAGGTTAAAACAGATTTTATTCATTCGCATTATGTGACTTGGTAGTAAACGGAAAAAAATCTGATAAACGATAATTCTAAGCAATATTAACTTTGAGATGTTTTTAATTTCACTAATATTTAAGAAATGAGGTAAAGTACTAACTTAAATATAACTAAAGATTATTTAAAATTTATAACTAAAAACCCCGTGTAGGGCGGTGTATATCCACTATCCCATATTGTCCCATAGGTGTTGTAAGAGACGACAGAGGGGAACTTTTTATATGTGGTAGAGCATGCTGCAGTTATATTAGTTGTAGCACGAATGTGTCGGCTTGACCGAGGAAGGACCACGCTCTCACAGAATACCAACGTAAAGTAGTAGCTTAATGCTGCAGTGTTTCATATGGTGAGTGTAGAGAAACGGAGACCCTTTTTACAGCAAACGAGGCATTCCATATTAGTCCTCACGGGTGACAATGCATCTGCATTTTCATTCGTAATCGAGGATAGATGTAGATGTCTATGGGCCACAGCAACAACACATCGGGTGGACGTGTGCTCTTTTGTCACCCAATCCCCTAAAAATAACTGAAACGGTAGATGAGCAGCTGCATCTTCCCGATAACAACCCAAAATAATAAAAAGATGCGGTTGCCAATCCGCCTGTCAAGCATGGCAGCTAAATCTATGGGAGAGGCCTATGTTCAGCAGTGGAATTTCACAGACTGTAAGGGAAGGGAGAGGGATCTAATATTCCCACCAGTTTTATATGGGATGCACAAATTATTACTTATTGAGATGAAAAAGTATTACATGGGTAAATTTATTTTAAAAAGATAAATTTATAAAAACATGCCATATTTGTTTATCCAACAATAATTAATATTGTAAAACCTTACAAGGCTACGCCAGTTTCTGCAATATTCAGGACATGGTGATGTATTTTTTTGAACACTAAGATCATGCACGTGAAATAGCAGTTTTATATTATTAAACATTTGTTTCCTTTATAAACATACTCGTATAAGTTGTATTTTATACCCTATGTCTATGTTAACCTCTGCACTCATGTCCTCCAGACCGAAATTCGGTCACAGCGGCCAGTCTCGACGTAGACTAGCCATCTATGCAGCACCGGATAATGTTGGACTCTATTTCCTCACTCTAATTCCCCGGTGGAAAGATATCCGACACGAAAGAAGAGATTAGGCGCAGGACAAACGGCTTTACGTGCTGTCCGAGTTGGTACTGAATTTCTAGATAGTAAAACATTACAACAAACAAACAAACATAGTAAAACATTTTTTGGGGTGACCCGGGATTTGAACCTGGGGCCATTAGACCAACGAGGTAGTCAAACTCTTGAGCGACTACGGTATCGCTTAGTGCAACATAAGTCAATAGTTGTCGGATTTGTTCGTATTGGGAAATCCGTACCTCTAATATCTCCTGGATTTTCCCCACCCAAAACCTACCTTGTTCTATTCTACAAGCGTAACATAGTAGTGGAAGAAAAATAATATTTTTTTAGGATAAGGGTGACAAACGAGTACACAGTCCACAAGATGGTAAGTATTTGCTGTGACTCATAGATATCTACATCTATCCTCAAATATGAATCAAAATGCAGATGCGTTGTCACCCGCGAGGACTAAGATGAAATGCCTCGTTTCCAGTTAAAGGTTTCTCCGGTTCTTTACACTCACCATAGCAAACACAGCAGCATTAAGCTGCTATTTTACGCTGGTATTCGGTGAGACCATGATCCTTACCCGGTCGAGCCGATCAATTCGTGCTACAACTATAATCTAGCTGTGTAAAATAACAAACATGCTATCAATCTACCTGATGGTAGTAACTTCAACTTAACTTAACTTCAACAAATCAAGTGACATATAACGAGTACGTTGTCACCCCTGATAACTAAGTTGCATAGCCACATAGCAAGGAATCGTACAACCTATTTAATGTAACCTGAAAATTTACCATATTTTTAACATATTTTAGGTGAACTACTGCATTGTGGATGAAATAGGTACGTCAACGGTATTTAATTCTTGGCAAAAGAAAGAACGAACACCTTGTAAATAAAATATTTACAAGGTGTTCGTTCGTATATTAAATATTAGAAATAACTTAGTTCTTACATAAACTGAAGTGTTATAAAATTTAAAATATCACACAAAAAAAAAACGTTTTATTATTTTATTTTTATAATTATTCGATAACATAATACAACTTAATGATTAAAAATTTGACAAGCAGTTGTCAAAAAAGCCCCGTAACAAAGCTAAGCTGCCAAGCGAAATTTTGCACATCCGCGTGGTTTTTGTGGTACCATTCCCAGCGATAATTTCTATATGACACGGATATATAAAGTAACTTGGCCCAACAATGGTATGCAAAGATGAAAAAAATACGTAGGACGATCGATGTGTGCGTGTAACACGTGTGTATTACGCTCACGGTGCGTTTGTATTAACGTTCCTGCACAAGAGATGAGTTGATGTTGCAAATATATAAAAGCGAAGCGTCGATTTCGAAATCAACATAACGATTTGAAATTCTAAGGAGTGCACACATAAAGAGAACGACCGTGAATAGGTTTCCGCATAGTGATCGCGAATATCATAAAAGTGAACAAGTGTATCCCTGTTCAATTGTTTTTGAAGTGATATCATTTTTCCTTTCAAAAAAAGTGCAATAAGGATGCTTTCCATCAAGGTATTTTTTTTATTTTAATTGTTTTCATATGGATTAGTATTTCAGAGAAATTCAATAGAATCTCATTCTTCAATTTTTTTTCATTTATATCATTTTTTACATTTTAATATAAATATTTAATGTTTATTTAACAGTATATGATTGCGATCTGCGTGGTAGTAGTTGCCGGCACACCTGAAGAAGACGGCAAATGGCATCCCTATAAATATGGAGATGATGGCAAGTAAGTAAATGTCAGTTCGTGTAATCTAAGCATTTACATATTGCTAGGTGCATAGTTCACTATGCTTCAGGAATATCTTTGGTGGCATAATTTGAATAAAACAGATATACAGAAACATTATATCTTACAGCCACAACCAAAAGATTTCAAATAACATGTGCACCTTAATTTTCTTGATTTCTAATTTATTTATTATAATCTTAATTTCTAGGTATATACCTACAAACGAAGGTAAATACATCCACATACCGAATCCTTACATCCATATCGATAACCCTTACAACGGAGGCTACGGGCCCTATACACATGATTATGAGCCTTACGTGAGTGCAGCCACAGAAGATCGTTACAGATTAGTAATGACCCCACCCAAAGATATACCATACTACAAAGAGGGATATTACAGGAACAACGGCATCAAAATCATCAGTCAAAATCATGTGTACAATGAGGACAAATACGATTTCAAGTAAGAATACATTTTTATTAAATTTTATAAATATATATCATTGCTGAGAATTCTAGGAATGTTGTTAGTTCCTTACGCTCTAGAATCACACGTTAATGTTAAAGTAAAAATTGGAATTAACATATTGAATATGCAAATAGCGTTATTTATTAGGTTATTATCAAAACTGAGCTCGGCCTTGCCAAGATTCTGAATGCCGAACTTATCAAAAACATTTGCATACGTTCAAGCCTGGTGATAATGACCGTTAAATAGATTATCAATAAATAACATGAACTATACTATGAATGATTGAAGATTTTTTCCCGTCTAGTTCCCGCCAATAGTGACATTAAAGCTATTGTAACACTAGGACCTTGACAGATAAATACTACAATACTCGCTTTGTTGGGTTAGTTGAGTTCAAAACTATTCATAATACTTTCCGAATAATAAATTGGAATGAAAACATCACTCAACCAGAACTAATGCGTGTCATACTGCGAATTAATTCAATATGATTCAGCCTTTGTTCAGCGAAATGTCAATACTAATGTTTTAAATACCAAAAGTTCTAAATATGGCAATATCGAATTAAATTTTTGAAATTTGAAAAAAAAAACAATTTATTTTATTTTCATTTGCAGCTTTGAAACAGAGAACAAAATTCGTGCCAAGGAAAACGCCATTCTCAAGCACCCGAACTCCATCGATGGGGGTACTGCTTCAAGCGGATTCTACGAGTACCTTGGCCCGGACGGTTTCATGTACCGAGTCGATTACACCGCCGACGAGAACGGCTTCCGCCCTAAAGTTAAGCGGATAGAGACGCCATATTCTGGAAAATGGGTGCTAGAAAAGGTCAACTAGAAAAATATTTCAGCCAGACATCGAAATTTCGGCACTTCCTACTACTTTCCTCGTAAAGAATCAGTATTTTGAAATAAGTAGATAATGTTATGGTATATTTAAGCTAATGTTACGTGCCTATGTAATTATATAGCTTGATGACCAATCATTTTTGAGTGTATCATGGCGTTAGAAATATTATGTCAAAGGATATTTCGATTAAGCTTCAACGATGTTAAATACGAAACATTTACATGTACTTTTTAACAAGAAGACTTATATTTTATTTGTGTATAAGTAACACATCATGGCCTAACAAATATACTATGAGTACAAAAATCATAAAAATTTGACACAGATGTTCCTCTTTTTAAGGAATTGTAATGTTTAGAATATTTAATTTATATTTAGATTAGAGAAATTAGATATTAGCTTAAAACGATGAGTTAGACACTTATTTATGAATTGTGATAATAAATTTATATTTCATTGTGAACTTGATGTTATCTTTATTTTTAATCCACGCTTTAGACATGAAGTTGTAGCTTTTTAACTAATGCCATTGGGGTGGCAGTCTGCTGGTACGCCACACAGCAGCGCTCCCATTGCTTTTCAACCGACTTCAAAAAAGGAGGATATTCTAAATTTGACTGTACTCGTATTTTTTTATGAAATCGGTTGTACAAAATTTTTAATTATACCTCTTGTTGGCTGGTAGGTTAGAATTTTTTTTTAGAAAATAAAGATTTTTTAACGTATTTTCCTTTTTGGCAAATTATGGAATAAGTATAACCTATGTACGAACTTACTATATGACTGTTTCTATATCTTGTTGTGTGTACATAAATAAATAAAAAATAGATTCACGATATATCTATTTACAATACGACTGACATGACTGAAATCACATGTACATGTTCGTAAAATAATTTATATCATACATAAAAAAAATATACGTGGTAGGGACACGCTGCTGCTAAATTATGGTTGTAGTACGAATGGGTCGCCTTGACCGGGGAAAGACCACGCTGTCACAGAATACCAGCGTAAAATAGCAGCTACCGCTGTGTTTCGAATGGTGAGTGTAGATGTCCGGAGACCCTTTTTACCGGAAATGAGGAATTCCATCTTAGTCCTCAGGGATGACAACACCTCTGAATTTTGATTCCCAATCGATGATAATTGTAGATGTCTATGGGCCACAGCATCCACTCTCCATCAGATGGACTGTGTGCTCGTTTGTCACCCCTATTCTATAAAAAAATTAAACATTTATTTAATATTAATAAAATAATTTCTAGTTATCAGATTTCATTTTTGGTTGCACTATGTCACTTAGCACTTGGATATTTTATACCCTTTTGAGTGGATTTAGCAGTATAAATAGCCCAAGAATGCCGTCTAAATCATTAAACTTCATTCACCTATTTTTCCACCCTTTTCCTCTCTTTGTCGAAAGATACAAAGCCGTAGTCTTAGTATCGATCTGCTCAGTGTCTTTCTACAGAGTACGAATCTAGATGAAGCCAACATTTTGGACTTTGCGTAAAATCAAAAATATAATAAATGGTCTAGGTGGGCCAGAAGAACATAAACAGTATATATTAAATTTATCGGAATAAACGAAATTTGAGCATAAGCCTGAATTAATTAAAAATGAAACGTAAATAACTTTAAAACATCTTAATTTCAATTTGCAAGTATGAAAGTTTACAAAATAGGTACCCAGCTTAAATTGGTTATTCATCAATTACATTCATCAAGTACATTATTACAACCGCAAATAAATACAATTCAGAAAAGTTTAAGTTTAAATTTATAAATGTCTTCATTATTCACTACAAATTAATGTACACGCAATATATATATATTTTAACTTATTCTGTTATAGTCCTATTTATGACTTTTTATTATTTAATTTATAAAATACATAAACACTCACGCCTGTCACCCAGAGGGGTAGGCAGAGACTACGGACTTCCATTTGACACGATCCTGACAACCCCTTTCGCCTCCTTTACATCCATATATCTACGCATAGATGCTCGTCGGTTAAGGGTACTTTTACAAAATATCGGCAATTTGGTCGATAAACTTTTTTCTAGGGCGTCCCTTCCTACCCCTCTGGGTGACAGGCGGGAGTGTTTATGTATGTATTATGTATGTATTATTTAATTTATCCCGTGTACTAGTGGAGTAAGGATATCCACTACACCATATCGTCCCGTGGGTGTCGTAAGAGGCGATAGAGGAAAACTGAAACACGAGATGAGCAGTAGCATCTTCCTGATAACAACGCAAAATAATAAAAAACCTGCCGTTGCCAACTCGTCTGTTGAGCGTGGCAACTGTGGTAAAAGCCTCAGGTGAGGCAATTCATGGTAGAGGCCTGTGTTCAGTAGTGGACTGTTATAGGCTGTGATGGATAAATGATTATTTAATTTAATTTTTCCATTATTAATATTTTCACTAAATATACGAGTTTATAAAATAGTTATAGTCAAATTTACTAAATAATTGAAATTAATTTACTTACTAAATAAATTTATAAAAGTTATTTTGTGGGCCTCATTACTTTTTGAAAAGATTAATATAATATAAGATTAATAAGTTTTCATAAAAAATATGTAGACATTAAACATTCTATAATTATACACATACAGTAAATTACCTACGTATGGAATATCGTCCAAATAAACGACTACCTTTACAAACAGAGAGCAACGAAGGATCGTAAAGTCGTACTGTTAGGGCATTGGCAAGAATTTTGGCAAAATTGTTTTGGCTCAAGCTTGTGAAGGCTTTTATGGAGGCATAGGACATTGACCGAAAGCTCTGCCAAGAAGCCGGCGCCACTCCGGTCGACGCAGCGCGATCCCGGTCCGCTGCTGCACTGCGCATCGCCTTATCTGTTGCCTGCTTACTCCTTCAACGAAATAACTTATGAGCGTAATGATATGTTCAGCTGCCAAATAGGTCCTGTCCGTTAATATCCCGCTGCATTTCAATGGATACTTTATACGTTGTACCGTTGACAAAAAACGATAATATACAGTAAGTAAATTAGGGAGGAGCAAGAGATATTTTAGAAGCAAGAGTACATCGAACCGACTTGAATTTGGGGACATTAATTTATCGACGATTTATTTATTTTTAATTTTAATTGAAATTTGTGACGTGAATGCTGTCCGTATGCAAATAATTTTCTTTCGATTATCGTATCGCCTGTAGCCAGATTTTGCCGCTACTTCGTTACGCGTTGTTTTTATTTCATAAATTTTATTGATAAATAATTGAATAACTCTCAAAGAAGCTCCTTGAGAATTATTTCTTTGCTTTGCCTTACAACTTTATTTTGTTTTTATTGATCATAAGTCTCTGTAATTGGTTTAAAGAAACGTTTTTATAGAGAAGTAAGGGTGATGAACTAGCAAACAGTTCTTTGATTGTAAGTATATACTTTGGCCCATAGACACCTATATCTAAATGTCTAATAGTCGCCGTGGTGTGAAGTGTAAGTGAATCAACTACCCTATATAATCCCGAGGAAGTAGTGAATGGCGGCAGTGGAAGACTGAAACAGGGTATGGCAGCATTTTAAAGTAAAAAACTGAACAAAACTTTGTAGCTATAGCAAAATTTCCCTATGGGGCAATTTTGTGACATCATATAGGCTGTAAATGAATGAATGAATAGGTTTAAACTCAGTTTACTGGAATTTTTAAGGTTGGAGCTTATCCTTTGAACTACCTCGGTACCAAGCGGATACCTTGATTGTCTAGGTATAATGGCTCAACATTCTGGAGAATATAAATTAAATTAAATATTTACATTTACACACCTCTAAAAGTTCACGTACCTACACTCAGTGTTAGGCTGAATGAAGTGAAGTGACTGAAGTGAAGAGAATGAAGTGTAACGACTTTTAGCGTATTTTTGTACAAATGAATAAGATATTTTAGTCAGTTGAAAATTTTGTACACGAAATCTCACCTTGTTGTCGGTGTAAACAATTTGAATATTTGCAAATAATTTACCGTTTAACATTTAGATGACACATTTGTATTCGTTAACGACACCTACGTATTTCCTAGCAGCTGTTATTATATGAGATAATATGTTTTTAACTTTCCGTTAAGAAAATTGAAAATTTTTAAAAATCAGGAAGTTATTGTTTTTACCCCGTTTTTCAAAAATTGAGTTTTCATCAAATCTTGACGTTTTGAGGTCACAGGAAGCCACCCGGACAATTTTTCGATGGTGTCTGTATGTCTGTATATATATATATATATATATATATATATATATATATATATATATATATATATATATATATATATACAGATAAACCTTTCATAACTTTTGAACGGCTTGACCGATTGAAATGAACTAAGTAGATTTCGAAAGTGTTTCGTCAAACTTAGAATTTTAACTAATTCGGACAGGTAGATTTTGAAAAATCTCAAAAATAAAAAATTTGAAAAACCGTTTTTGGAATAACTTTTAAACGGCTTTACCGATCGATCCAAAAAACGAATAAGCTTTTAACCTTATAAAACCACGTCGATCACCGCCTGTCAGGTCAAAATCGGTTCAGAAACTCCGCTGTAATTCCATCCACGCCTGAATAGAAATTGGAAAACGTATAAACAGTTAGATGGAAGAGTGTGGACGCTAGAAACAACATGATTTAAATAAAACAACACACGTTATTTATTTGATTTTAAAATGTAAAATGTTGCATATTTTGTGCAGAAATTTAAAGTTACAATCATTCAATCAATTTCATGGCCACCATAGATGGCAGTGTCACCATCCTGCACCTACGTATTGTCTAGTGAGTAATTTATATAATTTAAATTCATCCATAACAGTCTATAAAAGTCTACTGGTGAATATAGGCTACTCCCATAGATTGCCTCATAAGAAGAATTGTGCTATAGTTGCTACGCTTGCCAGGCGGGTTGGCAACTGCAGTTTTTTTTAAATATTTTGAGTTATTATCAGGAATAAATTGATTCCTATGTTATGTTTTAATTTCGCTCTGTCACAGAGAATGATCAGTTATATAGCGACTACGCTGTTGAACCGCCAACTTTTGCCCAGACGTTTTTTATTAATGCATTATGTCTATGTAATAATTAACGTCTATAGAAAAACTATGATCTTTTGTAAAAAGGACATAACTTTATAAATATAAATAGTTTTATAAAAAAGAAACTAAAAAAAAATACTTAAGTAATGTAGTAGCATAATCTGCAATTTGGGAGTTGTGTCCAGCCGGAATAAGGGCGGTTGTTGGCGCCCGCTGCCTTAATTGGTCTGCCACCAACTTAGAAAACTTTTCCGGAAACGTGATGTGGTTATATGGATTAAGGCAGTTATTTAAAGTCACAGACATTTTATCTCTTCTTTTTTTGTTTTCTTCGTGTTTTGTTTATTTTTCTACATTCTACATGAAACAAACGTTAAATGTTAAATAAAATATTTAATATCCATTTAAATATAATCGGATTGCTTATATTCTTTCTGCCCTTTGTTTAAATTGCGCAACTCCTGTCATTAAAAGCTTTGGAACTCGTTATCCCAGCCGATTAAAAATTCTGAATCCTTATGATATATATATATATATATATATATATATATATATATATATATATATATATATATATATATATATATATGAGTTGTCTGGCAGAGATTGCTAAGAAGACGGCCTTTTGTTTTTCCCTCAATATTTCCTTATTGTTGTCATTTTTTTCTTTCGTTGGCGTACAACAAAGAATATTTCTTTGTTGAATAGAAAATATATAAATAAGCCCTGTTACGTACATTGTCATCATTTTAACTTAACTTCTACAGTATATTTCTTGAGAGATCGTTAAGTAACATTTAGTCGGTTTTAGTTCTATTCAGGCTTCAGGCAAGTAAAAATAATACTCAACACGAGACTCATATGAAATTCCTTTATTATTAACAAACAATTTTATGTGTCAAGTAAATACTACACACTACGTTTCTTTATTAACATTACGAAATAGGGCCGACTACCTTCAGTTTTTGAATATAAATTTTTGGTCCGATTCACGGATTCTGAATTTAACAAAGTTAAATCAAAACCCAAGCACACCATTGCAAGGCTTCAAGATACTGTAAGCTAATTCTGCGGAGATCAGATCAAAAAATATATCCAAAAGCTAGAGGAAGCCAGACAACTATGACATCGGGACATCAGGCACCTCGCTCGAGACCTCTCGGCTCTGGCATGCGAAACATAGAGATTCAAAAATGTGTTAAATATGTCAAATTAAACGCAATAAAATTTGTAAAATTAGTTTCATTCGATGATTTGTGTGTTCAATTGTAGTGGAAGGTCAACCATTTGGTAGCGAAAATTCATCACCCTATACCGAGTAATAATAATATAGTTATATAGTTTTACTGAGAGGTTAACGACAGCAGCTGTACTAGTATGAACTGTCTCACAGCTGCCTGCGTCTTTCACCCTGAGAACTAGTTAACATTAAAGCAAGGAAAGTAACATGAAAGTATCACGTGTGTGTGTTTGTGTGTATGTGTGTGTGTACACAGTGTGAGAAGAATCTTCAATTTTGGATAAGTTTTTCAGTTTCTTCAAAAATCATTTGTAGCAACCAATCTTGGATCATTTTTACAGGGTATAAAATAATGTTTTAATGGATGTCATAAGAGAGCGGGAAATTCCATAAAGATATTAAAGCCTCCGAGATAAATTATATATATACATATATATATATACCCTCTCAGAAATGAGGGGAGGCCTGTGCCCAGCAGTGGGACGTATATAGTTTGTAACTTTACTTTATATATATATATATATATATATATTTTGTCTTGCAGCGGGTAACAGAGGTAAAAGACCTTGGTGTTCACTTTACTTCAAAACTCAATTTTAGGGACCACATTCATAAGATTTGCAAGAAGGCGTATAGAAATTTGGGATTTGTGTTGCGTCAGTCGCGGGAATTTACAAATCTCGGTGCGCTCCGGACCTTGTATGAAGCACTAGTGAAAAGTCACCTAGAGTGTAATGGCTTTATATGGAGCCCGCACGAAGCTAAGTATAAATTGATGGTGGAACGGATACAAAATAAATTTATTCGATTTCTTTATTTAAAATTATATGGAGTGTATCCGTTCTACCCATTAATGTACCCAACATTATTTGTTCTAGGCATGGTGGGGTATAACAAACTGGAGTTTAGGAGGGAGTTAAGTTTGGCAACATATATGTTTAAATTGCTGCGTGGAAAAGTGTATAACGAGGCGATATTGCGAACGGCTAAGTTGTGTGTGCCGGACAGGTACGTGTGGCGCCGGAAGCGGCCGCCGCTGTTCGCGGTACCGCGCGCACGCACCAACCTTCTAAAGGAGGCCCCACTGACCCGAGTGCTGCACACTCTAAATAAAGTAGCACAGGGTATAGATTTATTCTGCTGTTCCTTGGGTGAATTCACAAAAGTGACATTATATGTATTGTGTTATAATAGTTGATAAGTTGTGTTCTATACTTATTAAATTAGATAGTTTTATGTGCCTACACTGTCGTATTAGGAATGCCTGTAAAGACAGAGGTAGAAATAAATAAATATATATATATATATATATATATATATATATATATATATATATATATATGTATATATCATACAATAACTCACATGCCTGTTACCCAGAGGAATAGGCAGAGCCTACGGACTTTCATGTAGCACGATCCCGGCACACCTTTTTCGCTTCCTTTGGTCTGCAGGAAATTATTTTTCCTAAAACGAAAGCAGTTTGAAAGCTGAAAGACGTTTAATGCTGGATTTGCCAAAGCTGTTACATTTATCAGGCATTGAGTTTTTAGACCTGGCATAAACGAGATAGTTATGTCACCATCTATTAGAAGCCACAAATGATTATGGTATTTCCCATAGTTTCCTTTTACTCTAACGACAACAAATGGCCGTAATGTTCTCTTACGCTATCACCACTCGGCAATGATACAGACTTTTACAGCTCATTATATGATTACTTACGGAATTCTATACCTATTATTATACGAATATGTTTAAATATTTTCTAGATTAGGATAATACCAACAGATGCTAGGCCCAATTGATGATTTTGATGAAGAACAATATTTATGTATCAATTTCTAGCTCGATTTACATAATAATAATGTATATATCAGGTTTAATGCATCAGGTATTCTCCACCAGTCATTTAACTAAATTTATAGCTTGAATAAAAATTAATCGTGAGAAGAAATCATTTTTTAATAATATATGATTAAAAGTGATGTTTAATTGACCATTAGTAAGTAGAGAGATAGTTTCCGCTCCCAAATAGTTCAATGATCAATATAAAACTCTTGGAAATTTGTTTGAAAGTATGTCAATATACGTCTGCGTGACTTTGATAAACGTATCTATATATTATATTATTGTAGACGGGCAGAGATTATTCCCGATAACAACTCAAAATAGTAAAAATCTGCGGTCGGCAACCCGCTTGGCATGGCAAGAATAGCAAACTTATCCTTATTAGGCGATCTACGAGAGAACCTATGTTAAGCAGTGGACTTTTATCCTCTCAGCAGTCCGGGCCAAAATAGCCGCTTTGGCGCATCTGTCAAACCCTAAACGAGTGATATATTGCCTACGTGGCGCGTGTCATTAAAATGGCAATATCTTAATATTTATGTATGGGAACTATATAATATGATATGTTGTTAGAATTATTGTTAAATAAGCTAATAGAATATGTGTAAATGTGTACGTTCACCCTTTTGGTATGTTATAAATTCGATGGTAAAATTGCTAGAAGCGATTTTTTTCCAGTTTGTTGAATATAAAATGTAATCATTAAAAAATTAAGCAATTATTTCAATAAATATTTACTTCATTTACTATACAATAACACACTTTACAATAATGAATAAAAAAAAACACAACTCTACGTACAGTTTTTTCACACCACAAGCTCGACAATAATGTGGGCCACTTAAGATGACCCGAAACAGGCACAAAAAAAGGCACATTTTGTACTTCAATATCGACGATGCCTGAGGCACAATGGGCTTTAAATCTTAACTTATTCTATAGTATGGTCTTTGTTCTTAATATAAAAGTTTCAAATGTTACAACTATTTAGTTATTAAGAAATAAACGAGTTGTAACAAACACTTGAAAAAGTGACCCTAAAAAAATGCTTTCAAACTTTTGCATTTGTAACGAACAATTTTGTAATTTATTTATATGTGAATGTATATTCCTAAATTTAATAACATTTCCTAAGCTAAAAACAAAACAAAGAAGGCATCTTTCATACAAAATTATGTTAGAAATCATCAACTAAAAGTTACACATTCACTACAAAAAGCACCAAGTATGACGTAGTACCCAGCTATGCTAGTATGGATACGCTCTGTGGTGACTTCTTTAATAATTGTAATCATGAACATAAAATTAAAACGAAATACAAATTAGTTATTTTTCTTTGCTTTTTTATATTTTTAATTAACATTTGAATGTTATTACAAAAAATGTTTGACAATTCTTTTTTGCCAAAATAAAGGTTTTTATTTTTGTTATTTTGATTTTTTTTAATTTTACTTAATTTGAAGTGACCCTAGCCTAGTGATAGCTTGCGTGCGAGATCCATTACAAAGGTTAAGCAATGCACGCGTTAGCTTGCAACTGGATGGGTGACCGTTTCGTACTTTGAGGCTATTCCAACTATAGCACCGCAACGAGCTAAGGCTTATTGCTTAGCAATAAAAACTACTACGTACAAAAAGCAATCTCTTCCAGATAACCTTGGGCTAAGAGTGAAAACAAAAAGTGTTTCACTTGTCAATCAAGTGCATGAAAATATGATGCATGCACATACAAAAAGTAAAATAATTTACTGACAAAAAAATGAAACAAAACAAATAAGAAAAACAAATAAAAATCCGCACCAAAAATTATCGTAAAAATATACCAACACTGGCATTGCCAAAATCGTATCAATACTATACAACCTGCTCTCTAAGATGGCGGATTTCGTGTAAATAACTTTACGACCCATGTCTGTCCACGACCGCCAGGTGGACGCGAGATTTAAGCAATTTGTTATTTTTAGTTTTATGAAATATTTAATCGAAACTATACAATTGTAATTATTCTTATGTTTGTAAATAAGTATGTTAACGATATTAAAACAATGTTTACCATTCACAGTTGTACTTTTAATTTAAAATAACTGAAATTAATACGAACATGGTATCAACATGGCGGTCGAAATGGCAAGCAATGTTTGATAAAATGGAACAATTTATGTACAAATCGTCATTTAATATGTTTTAAATTAATATAAAAGTATTTATGACTTACCCATTCATGTTTATCTTTAATATTAACTTCCGAAATCACTTTCAACAATTAATACTTTGCACGTAAACACACGACACCGCGTCACAGAACGAGCAACTGAACGGAATAAATGTATTACTATTTCACAGCTTCTATGGTTCATTTATGAAGCGTGTGTGATATTAATTGCCGTCTTTGTTCAATTCCCTGCATGTTGTACCAGTTATAGGGAGATACGTATACTTTTACTAGGGCTGATTCGAATCTGAAGTTCATAAGTAAACAGCAACCTTCTGATGGTTGTGGACAGATGCGTACTTTTTGACAGCAACCTTTAGAAGGTCTTGGACGTAATGGTACATCTGTAACACATATATAATATATATGTATTACATATAGTATATCAATAGTGTATTTACGCACACGGTAGTGCGTCCACCAAATTTTGAAAAGAAAGGGACGATACACCGGAAATGTGCATATTTACACAAACCTTTCGAACTACCTACGGACCACCGATTACTTAAAAGCTATTAGACTTATACACCCCAAATCACATAAGTAAACCCTTTTTACTTCTTGAATAATTAAGGTCTAGAAAGTGCAATTCTAGATGGAAAAGTGGATGGATGCAGGTGTCTCAGAAGCATGCTTTGTGACATTCCCTGGGGGAGGTCTATGTTCAGCATCATTATCATTACAGCCTTTCACAAGGCCACCTTGTGAAAGGCTGTAATGATAATGATGATGAAATACCATTTTTATCACTCATCAAAAACTAATACACAAATTTTACACTACCTAAGTAAAGATCCTAAACCACTTCTAGGTTAGGAGTTAGTTAGGAAATTTAAAATTTGGCATTAAGGTGAATAAAGGTCGAAGAAGAAATAATACATATTGCCACATTCGCTGTAAACAAGTTTCGACTAAGTTAATGGTGCAGTTAGTTTCAAGTATTATTACACTAGAAACCGCACCGCATCAACAATCGGAGCAGGTGCTAGACTCCATATTAGTTCCAAGAACGTTGTACATTCCTGTAAATTATTATTTATACTTATATAGCATTCAGCACTCGTTCTAATTTTAACTCTTATATGAGCGAAGCCAGAACGCCGTCGCGTCGTTTGTGCCGAACATGCCCATTTCTACCCGACTGCCCCAAAAAGAGGGTAATGTGTTTTGAGGTTATATATGCGCTCCGTAGCCTAAACGGCCTGATGTAATTTAAGTTTTAGCATATCAGGTGTCATTAGAATGTCTAACTCTGGGAGTGACATAGGCTATATTATGTTTATATATTGAATCTGAAAATACAAAAGAGGGAATGGAATGTTACTTTTCAGTAAACATTTTAACACATGTTTTTTTATTTATTTATTTATTTAAAAACTTAGACGTAACACCTTAAGCTAAAGGGGTACATAGGGCGGATTTAATGCCATGTGGCATTCTCTGCCAGTCAACCCTGGGTGCCAATGACAATTGTTGGCAAGTGCGACCATTATACGTAAAAAATTACATTAAAATATATACATACATTAATATATATATATATATATATATATATATACATATATACACATATAGTATATATATATATATATATATATATATATATATATAGTTATATATATATATATATATATATATATATATATATATATATATATATATATATATATATATATATATATATATATATATATATATATGCTTATGAACTTCGTAAATAAATATACAAATGAATGATATATATAAAATGATGTTTGAATAATATATAATGAAATAAATATCTGAAGTAAAAAAGAATGAAAAAAGACAAAAATTAAGGAAAATAATGTTAATTAGTAGTTTCCTTCAGGTAATGTTCTCGGAGAAGAACTTTGAAGACTTTTTTATTTGTGGCATTCTTAATATCGTTGGGGAGGGTGTTCCAAAGTTGTATGGCTTGTATCGTAAAAGACGACCTAAAAAAATTTGACTTATGCTGTGGAAACCTTAACCTCAGACGGTTTGACTGTCGGGATGTTCGACCGTCGATCGGATGAAAAAAATGAAAATTATCCTTAAGATAAGAAGGCGACCTTGGATCGTTTAAAATTGAATAAAGTACAAGTAAAGTTCTAGAGCATCGCCTTTGACGTATAGGTAGCCATTTAAGCTTTGAACGATAGGATGATATGTGGTCATACTTACGTAAACCAAAAATAAATCTTATGGAATTATTAAGAAGGCGCTCCAACTTGTTTAGAAGATTTTCTGATAGATCTGGGTAATATACATCGGCATAGTCGATAATAGGTAGAATAAGGGAGTGAACCAGTGTAAGTTTGGTTTTGAAAGGTAGGAAATTTTAAGACGATAAAGGGAACGCAAGGTAGCAACAACTTTACGACTAACTTCAGAGATCAGCAATTTCCAGGTCATAGTTTTATCCATGTACAGGCCAAGATTTTTTATGGAATCACAGTATGGAATCAAACTTCCATTATAAATTACAGGAGAGAGATTTCCATAATCAACCTTAGCCAATAATTGCGAACTTCCGAATATTATAACTTTGCATTTGGCAGGATTAACAGAAACGCCATATTTACATGACCATTCTCTTATGGCTTCAGATCATCCGCATACGGATGGTACGTACAATCTAAAACTGAGGAGATACAATTTATAAATAAGGAAAACATAATACGAGAAAGTATTCCGCCTTGCGGCACACCAGATTCAATTTCAGCCCATGCAGAAAACCGCTGACCTGAGCGAACCGATTGCTGGCGACTGCGAATATAAGAAGAAAACCATTCCAAGGCTGGGGATGAAAATTTAAGGTGTTTAAGGGTGGATAGGAAGATACCATGATCCACTGTGTTGAAAGCGTTTGGAAAGTCAATAAACACCACCACTGTTAATTTTTGCTCATCTAAGCCCTTTCTTATATTGTCTGTGACTTTGATAAGCGAATTGGTAGTACCATGACCTGAGCGAAACCCCGATTGAAATTCATTCAGCAGGTTATATTTTGCAGCGAATACAGATATTTGCTTAAAAACACAGGCTTCCAGAACTTTATAGAGGTATGGGAGAATTGAAATAGGACGAAAATGGTTAGGGAAAACAGGATTAGGTATTTTAGGAAGAGGTCTTACAAAAGCCTTTTTCCATGCAGAAGTGTATTAACCTGAGTCCAGAGAATAATTTATAATGTGTGTTATAGCTGGAATAAGGTACTCAAGAATCATAGACACCATTTGCTTACTAATTTCATCAAAACCCACAGCCTTAGATTTAATGGCTAACAGAGCTTTTTTAATTTCATCCTGAGTAACAGGGGAGAAACAAAAGTCCGGAACAAAGATCCGGAGAGGCTGCATTGATTCTATAGAAGCAATAGTTTGAGAACGGACTTGAGGGTCCAATGAAGTAGTAGAAACAAAGTGACGAATAATGTCATCCAAATTGAGAGAGGCGCCATATTCCGGAGAATTAGATTTATTTATTCCGATAGACTTCAGGAATTTCCACAAATCAGTGGGCGAAGAATTAGTTATTTTGTCATGAATGTAGTGGCGTTTAGCATTTCGTACCACCTGATTGCATCTGTTTCTTAGCGTTTTAAAGTTAGACCAATTTTTTTTCTGAGCGATTCTTTTTAAACTTCTGGAAAGCCCGATCTCGTCGTGCCATTGCCACTTTTACCCCTTTATTCATCCAAGGAGCAGGAGGACGCTTAAATTTTACATAATGTACCGGAGCATGAATATTATACAGATTCAGGATGCTATTATTTAGAAAGGATATTTTATCATCGACGTTAGAAGCTGCCACCAAAGGGCCAAAATCAATTGAAGATGCGTCTCTCCTGAGACTCTCAATATTTATTCTTGAAAAATTGCGTAACTGCAGAAAAATAGGTTTCTGTTTTGGAGGTTTAAGTTTATATGAAAAATAAATCAAGTCGTGACGTGAGAAACAAGGAGCAGAGAGCTGCCCAAACTGAATCACGCGATCAGAAGAGGAAGTAATAATGAGGTCAATCAACGAATCATCAGTGTCAGTATTTCTATGAGTTGCCGTCAATGGGAGAACGCAGAGTTCGAATGATTCAATTCATTCAATTTCATTTTTAATTGATGATTCAATTCATTTTTAATTACTGTTTCAAGCATTAAGCTTGTCGCATTTATGTTTTTGGTGAGATTAATGTATTACATGTATCTGTTTATTAAAATATTCTCTAAAAATAAACTGTATTATAATAAAATGCAGTAATAAAATAGGGATGTAATGTAGACTTCTTCAAACAAGTATGGGCTTTTACCAGAGAAACAAAAATATATCTTTATGCTCAAATTACTGCAAAATTTATTTCCCAATAAATCTTGTATAAAGACTTGTTATAAAAAGCTCTTTGCTAAAATGTAGTAAAGCTAAACACGGTCCTTCTTACCCACATTGAAATACATAAAAGTTCAACGAAGTCTGGACGGTTTCCAAATAAGGTAACTGTCGCCAGCATCCGCCTCGGGCAACAGTACAGCTACGGCAAAGTTTTATTTGCTGCGGTTTTGACCTCACATGACAATTGAATAAAGTCGGGAACTTTTTGTTTGAACTTTTAATAATCATTGTTTGCGAGCAACTGCTCGCTTCCGAAGTCATGGGTTACTCGCTGTGTTTTAGTGGATGCGGATTAAATTTTAAGGTGATTGCCAAGGTTATTTGGCCGGTTGAAAACTTCATGGAATGAAATTTTATTTATTAGTTTTACATTTATATTAATTATGGCTTATTAACTAAAAATAATTTTACGGATTTTTTCCCGATATTTGGAGTGTTTTCCAGTACCCATGGTCACGGGGTATTGAGGAGTCTGAACCCCCATGTCAGTGTTAACCCAGAGTACCTTCAGCTATTTAATTATTATTTATGGTCCGATCTACGCAGAATGAACTTCTGTCTTGAAGTCTTGCAGTGGTATTCTTGGGTTTAGTTTGAATTATATTAATGACAGGGTCCCAAGTAGGTGGTAGTATGCAGCCTCCTTCTTTATTGAAATTAAGATGTTTTTTATTTCAATAGCCTCACGCATCATCCTTGGTAGGAATTGATGTTGTTGCGCGAGTGATTGTGGTTTATCAAATCTGATGTAATGTTTGGGGCCATCTAGGATATGATCACAAGCTGCAGACTTCCCGAAACGTAGATGCTTCACGTCAGCTATATGTTCTTTAACACGGGTTCTAATTGATCTTTTTATTTGCCCTGTATATAAGAGACCACATTCACAATCAAACTTGAACACTCCTGCATTTTGTAGAGGAATATGACACTTGACAGATAGTAAGAACCGACTTATCTTCTTCGGCGGCTTGTAGAATGTTCTAATAGAAGCTCGCTTCAAGATGTAGCCAATTTTACCTGTGATACCGCTGACATATGGTAGTACACCACACCAAGCACACGTTCGACTGTGGCCGGCTTGACGTGACGTAGGCGCTGAATCCGAAGCTTGTTGTCGTGCATAACCTGCTTGACGTGCTCGGCAGCCAGGTGTTTGCAGTCACAGATCCCTAGTTCTCTCTTTAACAAAGATTTGCCCACGATAGCTAACAGAGAAGGATGATGGTGAAATTTACTGTTTAAATACCGGTTTGTATGGATCTTTTTTCTAACCACAGTATGACCTATGGTGTTGTTAGGATTTCGGATGACTAACACATCTAGGAAAGCTAAGGAATTATATGCGTCTAACTCCATAGTAAATTTAATTTTGGAGTTTATGGAATTAAGATGTTCTGAAAATGCAGTTTTTTTTTAATAGGATAGGGTGACAGACGAGCATACAGTCCACCTGATGGTAAGTGGTTGCTGTGGCCCATAGACATCTACATCTATCCTCGATTGCGAATCAAAATGCAGATGCGTTGTCACCCGTGAGAACTAATATGGAATGCCTCGTTTGTAGTAAAAAGGGTCTCCGGTTCTCTACACTCATCATACGAAACACAGCAGCATTAAGCTACTACTTTACGCCGGTATTCTGTGAGAGCGTGGTCCTTCCTCGGTCGAGCCGACCCATTCGTGTTACAACTATACATCTAATATAACTGCAGCATGGCTATACCACGCATAAACTTTGACTTTGAAGTTACTTTGACAAAGTGCATTTACCTTTTCAAATTAATAGAATTAAAACTTAACCCCAGCACACCACTGCTAGACAATTTTGTTTACGTAGTAGAGCCATGCTGCAGCTATATTATTGTTGTAGAACGAATAGATCAGCTCGAGCGGGACAGGACCACGCTCTCACAGAATACCAACGTAAAATAGCAGCGTAATACTGCTGTGTTTCGTATGGTGAGTGTAGAGAACCGGAGACCCTTTTTACTGGAATCGAGGCATTCCATTTAAGTCGTCAAGGGTGACAACGTATTTGCATTTTGATACTTAATTGATGATAAATGTGGATATTTGTGGGCCACAGCATCTACTTAGCAGCAGGTGGACTACGTACTCGTTTGTTACCCAATGCTATTAAAAAAAACTTCAAGATAAGTTCATTCTGCGTAGAACGGACCATAAATAACAACACTGATGTTAACACTGCCATCGGAACTTTAGTCACCTCAGTCCCCCATGACCAAGGGTGATGCAACGTCGGGAATTAAAAATAAAATAAATCAAACGCGAAACGCGTAAAAATAGTTTTAATCAATGTGTAGTGTTCGTGTAAATATAAGAAATTATTTTTATTATATTATAGTTTAAATTTAATTAAATACTAAATGCTTAACCATATGACAATTAATTGTTTTTTAAAGTTGCTCTATTTATTTATTACATTTTTAATTCTATTGCTACACATATCTAAGCCTTTTCAAGAATGTCCTACTATCACACTGAATAGACAGGTTGGTGAATGTGTAACCTATGAACTATGAGGAATACAATGGTTTCAACCAGGCAGCGTTAACGGATTCGTCGGTTACAATTATAGCCGTTTCACTTTTTGAATAATGTAAACACACTTGAAATTGCACTTTATATTTTAAAAATCCATTAGCGCATTCGATGGCCTACTCTTTTTTTTAAACGCCTATCTTCTGTTTGATAAACCAACTGTGTTAGATATTTTATAATTACACGTTTGACTTATCCCGTTATAAGATTATAGATACTAATAATTCATTGTCCGCTCTTAGCACGACGAGATCTAAAGATAGCTTGGGCGTGATTTTTGTTACTCGGTATGATTTAGCGAGTTCGATAAATTAAGACATTCATTTCACTGTTATTCCTGACCTGCCTACTTGCAACCTTAATTATATGCTTATGATAACTTACATAGATGGCTATGATTCATTACTCTATTGGAAAGTGTTTTTATTTGTTTATATAGCACCTCTAATAACAGTATTTCATTTTTTGTCTACAGTTCATGTGTGTACTGTAATTAATTCTAAACGTGGTAAAGGCATGCTGCACGTTTTTGTCGTGTAAAAATATAGTAAAGCGGTTGGGCCATACCAGTTCTTCTAAACCCCCTCGGACCTAATTATCAGTTAAGGTTGCGACGGAATTGAGAACAAAAAAGAGCAGATTATAATAACGTTCCACCAGATATCGTTTAAGATCGTCTGTGAAAAGGCTACCTTTTCCACGGGAGCATAGAGTGTGTAACATGCCCGATGAGCACAATCGCAGGGTGCTGCTTCCGTAATTACATCCTGAAGAATTCAGATTATCCTGTCTATGTTAATTTTATAATGAGATAAAACGTCCAACTGTGACTGATTAACGAGCAATGACAAGTTCAGGCAATTCAGGGCATTTTCGGATGGACGGTACACAGAAGATTCTTCATGAGCTTTAAAAATTTTGTCTATACTCAAAAGACGTAAGTTTTCTTAGTCGTGGGGAATTATGTTGCCTGGGTAGTTTTTTTTTATAGGATAGGGTGACAAACGAGCACACAGTCCACCTGATGGTAAGTGGTTGCTGTGGCCCATAGACATCTACATCTATCCTCGATTACGAATCAAAATGCAGATGCGTTGTCACCCGTGAGGACTAAGATGGAATGCCTCGTTTCCAGTAAAAAGGGTCTCCGGTTCTCTACACTCACCATACGAAATACAGCAGCATTAAGCTACTATTTCACGCTGGTATTCTGTGAGAGCGTGGTCCTTCCCCGGTCGAGCTGACCCATTCGTGCTACAACTATACTACTAATATAATTGCAGCATGGCTCTACCACGTTTTAAACGTGGTAGAGCCATGCTCTACCACGTTTTAAAGAGGGCGACGGCAGAAATAGGCAAGAGGGTGGATAGTTGCCACCCTCTTGCCTATTTCTGCCGGCAAAATGCAGTACCTGAACTGGTGTATTATTTTGTAACAGAATGTAGGACAATTCATCTTAGTCCTCAGAGGTGACAGCGCATCTGCACCCAGTGTAGCTTACCATCACGTGAACTGTAAGTTTGTTTAAGGTAAGATCGGATGCTGTAATATACTGAGACAATAACAATATTTTGAACCAAAAAAATTACAATTTGTGTTTTAGAAAAATTTCGGTTTTATTTTTTATTTTTTTGGAGCATAATCGTCTGAAATCTGGAATCTGAATTAATAAGTAATGCCTGTCACCTGTATTTTTTGTAAATGCCTTAAAATACTGTTAATATGTTTTATGATGTGAAATAGCATTAATATTCGAAGTAAAATAATTTCCCTTTATTAAATAAAAAAGAGATGAGAAAATGTTAGCTTTTTGATTGAAAAGTCACAATCAATCGAAATTAACTAAATGTTAAATATTTATTTAACAAAGTACTCACTGAGAAATGTAACATCCAAAGGCAACGTAAAACTTGCAAACCCATAGTTTAAGTCCTATAGCCCCCATCTTAAAGGTAATGGTAAAAACGCAAGAAGAAAACTTTAATGATTCGTGAAGTAACCAGCTATTTGTAAAAGCAGAGCTCCTTGAAATTGTTCAAAAAGTTTCTACTTGCCATTGTAACTATTGTCTCTGTGAAATGATTAATCAATAAAAAAACGCATTTGAAAGTTTGTTTCAGAGATAAAAGTTTGACTTTTAACTTAAAATTTGAATTATTTTTACTGTTGATATAAAGTAGAAATTATCATTACCCAATCAATTGAAAGCAACAGACTCTCAGATTAACACCCAATATTACCATCATAGATGAATGATTGGTCTCGCTGCGTCGAGCGCAGCGAGACCAATCATACATCTATGATTACCCATAGATGAATGATTGGTCTCGCTGCGCTCGACGAATGATTGGTCTCGCTGCGCTCGACTAGATACCGCGCTATCTAAGAACAATAGCTCCGTGAATGCGGCAACTCATTATTGTAGTGTGCGTAAGACATCGTCACTTGACTATTGTCAGTTGTTACCAGCTGCTCAACTGTTACCCGAGTTAATGGGAAAAATATTTTATGCTGTGGTCTATTAGTTAAGTCTCAGAAAATACTTAATAATGAACAATGAATTAAAATCGAATAATAAATAATATAAATACATTTGTGTATAGGTTAGGAGTAGGTTTCTTCTTTAGAAAAGAAAAATAGGTTAATAAAAGAATAAAATTTATTAAGTAGGTATTAATTATTTAAAATTACATTCCACTAACTTGTACAAGTTTACGATACATGTCCCTTTTGGAATTTACTCCCTTAAACAATCTTTTTAAAGCACCTTTTGTAAAGTACAAGTCGCTCTCATTGAAATGATTGGAACATATTCTTTTATTCTTTTTTGTGCATGAAAGTATAAATAAATAAACATATAACACTGCGTTCTTTTGGGTTCCACCAACTTTCTTCTCGACTAAGTCGTAATTTAGCAGTCCAACGGTCACAAATGACAGGATCAGCAGGAAATCTGTACCAAGCAAACATAATACGATGATAATAATAACTGCATTCGTGGATCTTTGACAGTCGTTATGGGTCGTCAGAAGCCCGAAAGTCTGACAACCAGTCTTACCAAAGGGGTATCGTATTACCCAGTAACTGGGTTGTGGAGGTCAGATAGGCAGTCGCTCCATGTAAAATACCGGTATTCAGCTGCATCCGGTTAGACTGGAAACCGACCCCAACATGGTTGGGAAAAGGCTAGGCAGATGATGATGATGAATAGTGACTGCATTACACATATACTTAATCATTATAAAAGCAACTCTGTCTGTAACGTTTTCACAACTTAACCACTGAACTGAATTTGGTAACATTTTGTACGGAAACACACGCTTGACCAAATTATTTAATTTAGAAATCTTCCCCGGCGTGCGCACAACAACTCACCCAAATTTCATCTCAAAGGTTAGTTTTGTGAACTAGGTCAGATTAAAAAAAAACTACCACGTGCTGAACCTAATAATACCCACGTGCTTTAATTTTTTACAGTAACCAGAGTATCCCACCCAAACCCTGGTAGTGGTAGTAGTTATTTAACGACTTATTTAACGACAGACTTTCTATCTGAGGATTGAACAACAGGCCCTAAATAATTTATAGAACTAGGTTAACTACTTTCGTACTATACTACTTTCGTAATATACAGTAACTAGGTTAGATAAATGAAATATGTTATTTGTTAAGATACAAAAACAATAAATTCTCATACGAAAATCTCAACCACGGGGAACTTGACTCTTGTATACGCGGCAACACTGAATGGCGTTTAGGGTTCATGTTATTTTATGTTGAAATTTCGAAATTATACCATACTTACTGATGATATGTGATCCCAGTGTCTTTCTTATTTCTTGTAGTATTATTTTTTCAGAGTTTCACTACGCATACTGGCATTTTACTTCGGATTATACCCAAAATTTAATAAAACATGCAACACGTGTACGTCACAGACAGCTTGGAGTGCGACTGGCTCGGGTACGCCGACTTCGGCGTAGTATTTGTTGCCGCATTTGTCAAGTACGCCGGCGGTATCTAGTCGAGCGCAGCGAGACCAATCATACATCTATGATTACCATAATAGAAATTGGCCACTAGAGTTAAGTAAACGTACGTTTTTATAAGTGGTACAGCCCCGCTGCAGATATAGGTATTGCTATGGTTGTAGGTTGTATGACAAATGGGTCGGCCTAACCGTGGAAGGGCCACGCTCTAACGTAATACCAAAGTATAAAAGCAACTTTAATCTGCTGTACGTCACATGGTGAGCGTGGAGAACCGAAGACCCTTTTTACTGGAAAGAGGCATTCCACTTAGTCCTCAGGGACAACACATTAATTTCGATTCTTAATCGAGGATCGATGTAGATCTTAATAGATCACAATATTCACGTATAGGTGAACTGTATACTCATTTGGCACCCTTATTCCATTAAAACGTTTTTAAGTCGTTTTAAGGCACCGCTAACTAGGAACGTAATGCTTGAGTAAGTCGTGATAATACGTCGCGGCGCAGAAATAAGTTTTACTAAAAGTAAAGTAGTATTCAGTTCTTTCAGCCTTACTGAAAGGATTTTAGAGTAGAGTCCGCCGGCCATTTTTTACCTTGCACGTTGGCGGACTTTATGCACGCACGATGTTTTTTTGTGCTAAGTTTTTTTTATATCAGATCAGAATTGAAAATAACACAATTTCATTTAACTTGTGCAGGTACTTTTGAATTTTATGACTCGTAGTTATCCCCCCGAACATTCGTAGTAATATTGTAAAACAAAACAATATTTTAAATTAATTAGACTTTTCATTTAATAACATAGTTAAAGAATTGGACGTAAAACCTTCGAACCAGTGGTAGCGCTACCAAAAAGATACCCTATCGTAAATTTACTTTACTTACCATAGCTTATTATTCCAAGCTATTGACTTTAACATGAAAATTGCGTCTCGTTTTGTTTATGTGGGGTAGAAGATGGAAGGGTCGTTTGTATTGTTAGATAAGATGAGTATTCACCAATAAATAATATTTTCCTGTACACTTCACAAATATCATAATATGCATAATGTGTCATCGAGGCTGAGGGGTGAATTTTAATTCCTTATTTTGCTAAGTCACAATATGTAGGATCAATTTTATTTATATTAATGTATGTTTATATTGATAGCACTTTGTGGGATTTTTACTTGTGAGTGTCAGTTCAGTCAGCGAAATTCCACCATTAAAAAAATAAACGTTATTTTATTTCAAACTTTTTTATGCACCATTGGTCATAAGAAGGCTTGCCGTTTTTCGTTGCATTTGCATTTTATAGTACGCGGCTACGCGAATAATGAGAAATCGATGAACGGTGTCGGTACTATTGATATTCTTAATTGCAGCTAAAATTGGTGAACATCACGTGCTAAATTACGGATAAATCTTTACTGTGTTGAGTAAACCATTCAAAATTAACATGTCGATGACATGCCCAAAAATATTTCAAAGACATATTATATCCGTCAACCGAAATAATAAGACGTACACTTCTCTTCTTCATTATTTCATTACTGAATAAGTAATAAGAGCACGTTTTTGCATTGCAGTGTATTGCAGTGGGGCGTTTATATAATCTAATTGTAATAAAATAATTACATTTATGATGTAGTCGAATAATTGGTGTGCTTATGTATGTTAGTTATTGTAAGTATTTACTATAAAACCTTTTACAATACAAAACGTTATAGATATATGTACAAATAATGGCTACGAAAATATTTTAAAGAAATAAGTCAATTATTAGCAAAGACACTAAGTGAAACTTTAAATATTAATGTGAGAAACTAATGCTTAAACTAAAAATACCATTTGAAACTTAGCGTTTTATGTCCATTATGTTGTACACCGATGTTATTTACAAATACAAGCACGGCACGTTTTACGAGGCTACTTCAAATGGACACGCCGTTAGGCGAGTGTCACTTCAGTATTTAATTAAACGAGAGCGTAAAAGAAACTGAGAAGGTAAGGTAATTTGTCAAAATTAATTAAAAAGAAAACGAAGGAACTGACGAATTATTGTTACTGGTACTTTAACAAGATGACGTCCTGAAGAATTCGCTAAGTTCCAGCCGCTTGTTTTTAGACTAATTACACAGTTTGAAGAGAAACCCGAGTCATTTTAACTTGTAAATAGTATATTGTTGTTTTGGACCCCGACGAATTGAGTAATAGGTTTTCGACGAAGAACAGCAATCGGAATGGTGAATGCTTATCTCAAATATTAGTTTTACTTCCTTATAAAATAATTGACTTCACTCTAGGATTTATGCCCTTCTAATAACAAAAAAAAAATTAGGCAAGCAAAAATTTCTAATAACAGGGTCTGAGTGTTTTAGTGAGAATTTTAGTTCGTTAAATTTGGATGAATTTCTTGCCACCAAACAGTTGCCATTTTGTAGTTTGCCGGTCTCTGTTAAAATAATGTTCAACATATTTGTATGAAGATACACGCGTGGTAGATCCATGCTAAAACTTATTACGACTGTAAAACGAATAGATCATCCAGACCAAGAAAAGTTCACACTCGTGCAGAAGACCTACGTGACTGTTTCACGTTAATATATACAAGATAATACTATTATGTTTTTTATGGTGGGTGACTAGAACCATAGATTTTTATTACTAGATAATAACGGAGCATTCCATCTCAGTCATCATTAGTGGATGCCGTTGTAATTTACAAGACTAAATTTGATTAATTGAGCAAGTGGATGAGTTTGCGTATTTGGGATGTGTTTTTAGCAGGGATGGTAGATATGATAAGGATATAGAACGACGAGTAAATGCAGGGAATAGAGTGAATGGGGCACTACACTCTATTATGAAGAACCAGAATGTGTCAAAAAAGCACGTATGGTAATTCATAACGCTGTGTTATTCCCTACTTTAATGTATGGTAGTGAAAGCTGGGCGTGGCAGAAGAAGCATGAAAGTAGAATAAATGCTGTAGAAATGCGGTTTTTAAGGAGTTTGCTAGGGTTGAATCCGAATGACAGGATGAGAAATTGTGTGATAAGAGAAGAGTGTGGTTTGCAAGATGGTGTTGTGACCAGGATTAAAAAAGGAATGATTCGGTGGTTTGGTCATGTGGAGAGAATGAATGAGGAAAGAATGACAAAGAAAATTTATGTTGCAGAAGTGAATGACAGAGTCGGAAAGGGACGTCCTAGGTGAAAATTTATCGAACAAATTTCGATTTAGTAAAAACGGGCCAAATTAGGAGAACCCTTAACCGACGAGCATGTATGCGTAGGTATATGGATGTGAAGGAGGCGAGAGAGGTAAGAGAAGAGTGTGGTTTGCAAGATGATGTTGTGACCAGGATTAAGAAAGAAATGCTTGGGTGGCTTTGGTCATGTAGAAATAATGAATGAGGAAAGAGTGACAAAGCAAATTTATATGGCAGATGTGAACGACAGAGTCGGGAAGGGACGCCCTAGAAAAAAGCTTATCGACCAAATTGGCGATATTTTGAAAATGGGCCACGTTAGAAGTACCCTTAACCGACGAGCATGTATGCGTAGATATATAGATGTAAAGGAGGCGAAAGAGGTATGTCAGAATCGTAAAAAAAAATGGAAGTCCGTAGTCTCTGCCTGTCCCTCTGGGTGACATATGATATGTTTCGCGAACAGCCATTGTAGCAAGGTCGTCCTAGTTGAACTAGTCGCCTAGCCGTTGTGCGTCTCCACAGCTGGCGCGCAGATTGATCTTCGATGAAACTGCCTGGTTTTGATGCCCAGGATACGATTAGGAGTCAAATTTTCTGGATCTTCCGGTGTCACAGATACGTGTGTGAGTGGCCGCGAGTTGACAATATTCTCGACTTCGACGAGAAGTGTGTTCATAGTCTCATTGCTTCGGTGCTTCTAGTGAAGCGTGATTCGTAATGCTTCTTTCACGCTACGTACCGTGCTTTTCGATCCAAAATATTAAATTCAATTTTTGGTAATTTATGTGAAAGTTCAGAGTACTATATAATGATTAAAAAAATCTCTATTAGAAAACCATTAACGACACTCCTCTTTGGGTGAAATTTTAGGGCTTTAGAAATAATAACATTAGTAACAAAGTATTTTTATTACGATGACTGATGACGTATCGTACCTTTACTTTTATAAAAAATGTGGAATGTAGTTGGATAGTAGTCACATTTTTTTATAGGATAGGGTGACAAACGAGCACACAATCCACCTGATGTTAAGTGGTTGCTGTGGCCCATAGACATCTACATCTATCCTCGATTACGAATCAAAATGCAGATGCGTTGTCACCCGTGAGGACTAAGATGGAATGTCTCGTTTCCAGTAAAAAGGGTCTCCGGTTCTCTACACTCACCATACGAAATACAGCAGCATTAAGCTACTATTTCACGCTGGTATTCTGTGAGAGCGTGGTCCTTCCCCGGTCGAGCCGACCCATTCGTGCTACAACTATACTACTAATATAACTGCAGCATGGCTCTACCACGTATAAAACACATTTTTACAAATTGCTTGCGGTCGCCACACTGTTTCGCTCTCCTGGCTAACGCGAATCTTTCTAACTTAAAAGTAGTCTCAGTTTAACACTGGAGTATCTATAATTATATAAAAAATGAAAAAAAAAACATCGTAACTAAATTTGTAAGAAAACTGAAAAATTCTTATGCATTAATATCATAGCTATATTATATCTGTATATTATATATCTGTATATCATAGCTGTATATTATCAATAATTAGCCATTTACAATTAGGCCTGTGAAAGATCTACTGCTGGGATTTTTCCTCAGTAACTTGAAGGAACATTTGCAGTAGTTTTATCGTTTCAGACCATGCACCGTACTTGCTACATACTCCGTTTTATCGGTTGATTTACACTGCAATCCATAGATAAAGGGTAAAGAGTCCCCCAAAAACCAACTTTCGGCATTTACCTAGAGGTTGAACGTGAAATCACTTTTTCGTCTTTCATAAACAATCAATGACGAATCCATTACCTGTATATTGACTCATAATTGTTGAGATGGGGACTCCGCTAGGGGAAGATAGTGCTATGTGTCGAATTCACTCGTTGAAAATTTCAATATACAAAAAAAATTTAGACAAATAAAGAAAAAACAAATTTTAGTGATATCACTGATTGGTTACTGACTGTCCCAATTTCGTCAACAAAACAATTACCTATCTCAGCGATGGCGAACCAATGACCAGCGGTTACAAACTTTAAAATACACACTTTTAAATGACCGACGCCCACTAATTTTTACAACACACTCAACAGAAGATCAAAAATATTAAAATATTTGTTTATGTGTATGTTGCAGAAAGATGATTAAAACCGTGATGCCTAGGGCGGTTCTTAAATGTCTTACTAGGAATGTAACTATGATACGAACATGATCTTGGAATACAGGTATCTTAGGAGATTGATCAAGTGAAATAATTATAACTGTAAACTGAATGAACAGAAGCACACTCGTCTTACACGTGTAGACTCGTGTAGATTTGTGTATACTCGTGTGTTCATGTAATATTGTCATGTGGTGAATGTTACGAATCGCAACTGACCAAGATAAAATCGGCTTGTTAAAATTGCTAGTTTATCAGGGCCACTACTCGCATTTATGTTGTTCTTCTATTAAATATTTCATATACGCTGCCGCTAAATGATACGTAACAACAGAATTCATAATAGTTAATAAGTTTTATATCCTACATATATTTTCAGTATATATAAAACTACATTGTGAAAATAACTACAGAAATGATCAAAAGTAGAATTATCATATTTACATTTATTCGTTTACTAGTGATCCGCCCGGCTTCGCTCGGGTGATTTCTTAATCTATCGGGTCCAATTGCCCACTCAAACACACAACTAACGGTAGAGCCATGCTGCAGCTATAGTAATTGTATAGTTGTAGCATGAATGGGTCGGCTTGACTGTGGAAGGACCACGCTCTCACAGAATACCAGCGTCAAATAGCAGCTTAATACTGCTGTGTTACGTATAGTGAGTGTAGAGAACTGGAGACCCTTTTTACTGGCATTCCATCTTATTCGTCAAGGCTGACGGCAACGCATCTTCATTTTAATTCGCAAACGAGGATAGATGTAGATGTCTATGGGCCACAGCAAACACTTACCATCAGGTGGACTGTGTGCACACTTGTCACACACACAAAATCAGTCGAGTCATTTTCAAGTTTTTGCGAGACTAACGGAGAGCAATTGATTTCTATATAAAGAGATTTTGTTTTTGTTAACAGTCAAAGCAAAGCTTACAATTTTATTTTATAGAAAACAAGAAAATGTAGCATTAAATTCTAGTTTGGTAGGGGATTCTTCAGTAATTGTTTATGAAAGATAAGACAAAAAAGATTGATTCAAAATTTAACCTTATAAATATACAATGATGGATTTCACCCATTATACTCATCGGGTAAGCATTCTATTATATCAATCATTAATTTAAATTTTTTAATGTCGCTTTGATAACCGTGCTCGCTTTGATAACCGAGCAACAGCTTTACGCAGGCGCTCCCCTCTGTCGAAGTCGAAAGTCCACTCGAAATGCCGAATTGTTCGAATTTTTGTTGCAAAAGGAAATCTGCTAAGTCAAATTTACAAAAAGATAGCGTTGGCAATTTTAAATCATATTATTGCTAAAGTATTTTCTAAGATTCTATTTATACGAATTACTAAGCTTCAGCAAAATAGCTTTCGCAGAAAAAAAATATTTTTTGTTAAAAGTTATTAATGATGTATTGATGAAGGCAAGTAAACTCTAGAAATTTAAAGTCGACGACAGCGTGATCTAATGCTCAGAGTACTAACATAGGTACCACGCCACGAATCCTATGTCTGAAACCAGGCTAGAGCCAGCATTTGAGCAAAATACAATATGATTGCTTTTGAGGTCTGGTTGCATCTGATTGGTCTGTGTTTGTTTCGTTATTACTGTTGCGCGAATTTTAACTGCCTCTTTGGACTAGTGGTCGTAAAAGTGTTTGATGATCATGAGGCCCCGGTTTCTGATCCCGGGTAGGGTCAACATCAATTATTGGGGTTTTCTGACAAGAAATTGTCAGTAGCAGCTCAGAGTCAGGAAGTTGGCGATGTTACTAACCGTGCCTCAGTAAGCACGTAAAGGCGTAGGTCTTAGTCATGTCAGATTATCATCCCATCGGAATATCAGAGTGAGGAAATAGAGAGTGCACTAACTTGTGCTTGCTCTGCACTATACTCCTTTACTCGGGCACTATAATCCTGTCCAGCGCAGATGGCTAGAGCATGGTAGGTCAGGGCAATAGCGCTCGTTGTAAATTTCACAGAACGCGAGCAATAACAACAAAAACAAAAACCGGGTTTGATCCCCGTCGACACTAATGAAATTGTTAATTGCAATTTTAAGTACCGATTTACCACGTGCTCGATGGTGAAGGAAAGCAACGTAATGAAACCTAAATGTCTGAAAAATAAGAAAACAAAATATTTCGAAGACATGTGAAGTTTGTTAACACGCATTTGGGCAGCGTGGCGGACATTTCCTTGCCCTAAAACCCTCTCATAAAGTGTTGTGTGAATAAGAAGAAGTGGGAAGAGGCCTGTGCCTGTGCGGGACGTACATAGGATATAACTTTATTTTTACGATTAATGTTTAGTAGTCAAAATGGTCGTTTTTTCAGAGAAGTAAAGGTGACAAACGAGCACACAGTCCACCTAAATTGTAAGTGGATGCCACCTACGTATGCCTCTTTTAGTCAATAGACACCTAGGCTCCTTATACTGGTAACAAAGTATTTCTTCTTAAAGCTTAAGAGTAACAACGCATCAGTGTCCGTATTTTGCTTCACAATCAAGATTTCCATGGATCACAGTATTCTCTTAATATCAGCTGAACGGTATACTCATTCATCAGCCTTACTCCTATAAAAATTATCAAACTCATGATGCGTACCCGTGTGCCAAGGTATCGGCTCTCCGCTCACCAAGGTTTGCCAGTATAGAAAATTGATTTTGTACCTCTAGGTACTCGATAGTATACGAAATCAAATCTAATTATACAAGCTATCAAACCTGTTGAGGAATTATGTGTAACAAATAAGAAATAGGTACAATAGGTAGGTATAATAGGTATGCGCAGAGATGGCTAATTCCAAATGGATTTAAATTAAAAAAAAATCTTGTCCTCATCGACTAAGAATCGTTCTATCTCTCGATACTTCTTTTTAATTTATAGTGAATTTATGGAAGGAATGCAATGTGAAAACAATGTTTTAAGTCTCGAAAATTTTACCTACATTTCAATTCAGTATTTTATATTCAATTACACAAGGCGAACTGCGATACAAACAGGATACATAAATTTACCACATGATACACATTTTGTATCTAATTAACGATCTGGCTGGCCTGTTTACCAACCCACGTTCCTACATGGTGAGTATAGATAACTTTTTCAACTTATATTGACAGCATGTAAAAAGGCTGTTAAAATTATGTGTATTGTATTTCTTGACTATAACATTGTATCCGACCTTGCTTGTGTAGATAACTTTAGAGATTATGATGTGATAGTTGTGCCTGTATTTAAAAAAAATACTAGCACTTCTAAATACATTACTAATATTCCCTTAAATCACTCCTTATAAACTTAAAATGCTTGTGTTACGAGTGGTTCACGACAGTAGCCGAATGGCGGATTCGAACCTTTCATTAAACTAGTGTCATTTCAAAAAAGTTTGTGTTCATATTTAATAGTGTTTTTTTTTAATGCAAAAGTGATAGTATCTAATGATGCAGTTAAATAACTGTAGACAAATTTTGGAAGAACTTAAATCATAAACGGTACATCAAATATATTTCTATAAAGTGAATAAAACCATTCAATGCATGGAAATATTCAACATATCACGCCTTTCTATGTAAATAGAGTTCGTATAAAGATTTGAGGGCAACCTAAAGAGTTGTGTGGCTTTAGCGTAGGGGCCGTCTATCCGGATGCGGTCTTTACATACAAAAGACCGAATTGCCTACTCTGATTGAATTATGTGCCTCTTTTTCCGGCTTCGATTGGTCATGCCTTTTGTATTATGTTTATGTAAAGCTCCCATTGATATAATGTTTCTATTAACACTGTGCATTAAAATGGCAATAAAGCTTTAACACGTAAAACACGTTTTTGTTTACATTCTTTCGTTATAAACTTTACAATAACATCTAGAGATACAAAAATATCTCAAGGAATGCAGACGCGATCGTTGTGACCTACTCAATATCGTTATTAAAACAATAGAGGAATGACAATAAATTATAGGTTGGTCATCAGTATGCGTAGTCGTGATTAACGCATAATCACCATAAAGTCTTCAAATTTGTTCCAAAATGTTCTGAACGAAATTCTTAATATTTTTTACAGTGCAATCGTGATTTTAAAATTATACGCCAATATTCTATGTCCGGGTATCGAAATAAGAGAGATGACTCGTTAATAAGGATTTCTTAAATGGATTAATTATAATTAAAAATATGTTTGATTTATAAATAATACTTTGTTTCGCATTAAAATTTAATATTTATTATTTTTCACAATTTATTATTCAATAAGAAATAAATTCCATTTAAAAAAATATCTAAAAATTGGACTAAAAGCATAATTATTTCCTATTGCTCGTTCGCGTTGATAAAACTTTGTTATAAACAACAATGAACAAATCTTGTAGGATTTTACACAGACAAAAACAAAAAAAAATAATAAGAGAGGGGAAACGAACTCGTCAGCAATGTGTCGACCCGAGCCAATTGAATTTCAAAGCTGACAAACATCTACCACAAAATTTATTCAAAGAATAAATCTGAAAATTTGTAGATCTAAAGGCATAAAAGCAAAGTGGCGCTGACGCGACAACACAAAGGAATTTCTAAATTTCACGACTTCCGCCTCGAATGTTTATATTTATATGGAAAGGGCGGGGTGAAAATGACAAACGATTGTGGGGATGTTACGAAAACTTGCAACCGTGGTGAGAACAAGCAGGCAATGTCACGCGTCGTCTAACTGGTATTATGACCAGACATGACTAGGCTATAATTCTTCTGTCTAATGTCAGAGGCACTTAGCATTTATTATAAGATAATAATATCGGAATAATGTCGTATGTTTACATATTAAACAAAGAAAAACGCTAATAGTTTACAAGCTCTCTTAAATATCTTTTCCAAATTGATTTACTTAGCGATAACGGAGTAGCACAAATGGTAGGTATTGTACGTGGTAGAGCCACGCAGCATCTATATTGTGGTTGTAGCATGAATAAGTCAGCTCAAACGGGGTAGGACCACGTTCTCACAGAATAACAGCGTAAAATAGCAGCTTAATGCTGCTGTATTTCGTATGGTGAGTGTAGAGAACCGGAGACCTTTTTACTGGAAACGAAGCATTCCATCTTAGTCCTCAAGGTGAAAACTCATTTGAATTTTGAATCTTAATCAACTATATATGTAAATTTCTATAGGTCGTAGCTTCCACTTATCATTAGGTGGACTGTGCGCTGGTTTGTCACCCTTATTCTATGAAAAAACGTAAATATTGTTGCAAACATTTGAAAGAATGTGGCGTGCAGCACTGGATAATATCTGGAATGTATAGATTTGCGTGTTACAGATGACGGAAGGAACTCGACAAGGTTGACGTGTCGATATTGTATCGACCATTTAAGAAACGGCCCCAATCGTGTCGAATGCATATTAGGCTATAGACTTCAGCAGTTTTCAATTCAACGCAACAGTGATAGAAGAATATTTCCTCGTGATATCAATTTTTTGTCGCATCGTCATTATTTGTACGATATATATTGAGAACATTCCTTTGTTACTGCAAAATAGTTGTCTACAAATTAATGTTATTGTGTGCAGTGTGTATCAGTTTGTATTACGTTTTTGATATTGCAAATCTATGCAAAGAATATTTCAACTTTTTCTTCACTAGATTATGATATTATGACATTGTAGAAGAATGTGCCGCTTGCCGCGCCTCATTATTATAAAAGTCAAGTAATGTATTCGGCGTCAGTACAACCTTGGTATAACAGCAGCTGACTTTAATTGCAGTCGTACCATTAGCGTAGCGTATCTTAGACGGGCCCTGTGTCTAAAGTTAAGGGGGCCTAAATGAAGGGTAAAGATTTTTCACAAAAGGAACAATAACGCTCGCATTGAATAAAATAATTATATGTAAATTGATTATAAGTTATTAATTACAATTAATACTCCTATGAACTGGTCTGTCATTGTCATTCACTTAAACAGGGGAATCCCGCAATTACTGATTTATGCCGAAGGGCTGACAGGCACGCGTTGAGGAATTAGTAATCTGTGGTCGCTGGTCAGTCGTGAAGTAAGACGTGTTGGCAACACTTTTGTGCGCCCACCTGACCCGGGAAAAAAAGAGATTCCTTTTTGACATTCATAATTTTAGAAGTGATAACTTCTTGAGGCACGTTGAGTATTTTGATGTATGATTTTTCTCAGGAAGTACAGCCTAAAGGTTTAAGTGTGATTGCAGATAACATTTTACGAATTTTTGCTTACACACGTTCGTAGTCCCTGTAACCCGGGGGCCCCATATCATTGATACGGCTGATACGGCGATAGCTATGCCCCTGAATTGTATCTATCAAAAGGATTTATACTGACATCATAAAAAGACGCTTAAATTAATAAAGAAAATATTTCTTTTAGAATATTTTATGAACTAACCAACATCTCTTCTGACTCTTTTCACAGGCTGAACTGAGAGGATTTTAGTGCAAAGAAATGTCCGCCACCCTCCTCCAATGCGTGTTGGCGAACTTCACATGTCTTCATTTTTTAATCACCACTTCTCGAGAATTTAAGGTAGTAATAATTTGCCTTCGGGTTTTCAAGTATTCTAAATACCCTAGACCTAGTGAATATTACAAAACAAACCATTTATCCGTTGCCTGTACAGCCCATTAAAAGTCAACTGCTAAATATAGGCTTCCCTCATAGATAGCCTGATAGAGGCGATATTTTCCATTTGACACGCTTAGCAAGAGGATGGGCAAACACAGCACTTTTTATTTTTAGTCTCTGTTGCCCCTTACGACATCCACAGGATGATATGGGCTTGTACACGGTAAGTGTTAAACCATTTACGATCTTAGCATTGGTTGCGAATGCGGGTGCTCTTTTTTTTAGACAACCTCCAGGTTTGTACGCAATTTCTGATTATATTAATGAAATGTTTCGTCATCATTGTGCTGTCTTGCGTCAAATGAATGTAATTTTCAATAAGTATTTTAATTTTTCTTTGGAACCCAAATAGTCAAATTGATCTTAAGCTGGCTAAAATATTTTCACTTATTGAAGACTCATTAGAGTCATTAGTTAATTATTAGTTACTATTATAATTAAAAACTTATGAGAAAGAATAAAATTTTACTTCGAAACTAACGTTATAATATTTTACATTTGATGAATATCATTTCACGTCAACAAAAGTTTGCCTCCTTCCCCAGTGTAGGCGTTTTTACACGTCCTCAAAAAATTGTGACAGAGTTATCAGTTTTCCGTAAGTTTTAGACTATTTAGAAAATAAAATGGATCAATGTTCTTCTGGTTTACTTATTCATACAAGTTCGCGTTCTTTATATAAATATAAATAATGTTTTTTAAATGTCACTAAAAGTAGATTTAATCCTTGTATCAATAAAGTGTATAGTTGAATATACTCGTATAAGCTGATAATTAAATGATTTTGTTTGGCTTAAGACATTAATTTTCTCAAAATATTTACGAATCACTTACAGAAAAAATACTAATAATTAAAAAAAAACATTAAGCCGAATGGCGTAGTGAGTTAGTATTATAATATGTCGCTAAAAGTTATTGGCTGATTAAGTGTATTAATAATATAATTAGTAATAGTTACCAGAAAAAGGGCAGTTGCAAAATTTTTGTACCAAAGCCAAGCCAGGCAGCACTTCAGTCAGCGTGAATGAGTGTGGCGAGTTGTTTGTTGAAGCCTAGGGGGCACATTAACTATTTCGACGCCTTAAAAAAATTTATAGTGTTAGCTGTTATCGTATGTGTGTTCATCTTTTATAATTATTACTGTATGTTTTATGATATTGAAATACACTTCTCAATAGAAAGGTTTGTCCAGCAATGGAATATACATTAAGCTGTTATTTTGTATTAAACATACCTTTGATACAGTACTGCGGCGTTTGTGAATTCATAATGCTATTTTCACCCATGGGACAACGAGGCGAAGTGTTTTCTAACATTCAAAACATCTTGCCTTATCCACAACCGTGTATGCATTTTAAAAATTACTCTATTAGTTTTACAATGCATACAGCATTGTAAACATTACTCATGTATTGATAGTTCTCCAAAATTAAAAAATGCGAAAACAGACATTAAATTTTTTATCATGTCTCACAAATTTCTATTTATATATGTAAGTGTAACATATGCAATACGTGTCCATCTGTGACAATTCCTGTGTATCAACGCCTTACATTTTATGCACAGCAACGTGTTCCCAAATATAAAGTTGACTGTTTTTATTGTTAAAGTTTTGACGGGGTATTTTAGAGCAGTTAATAAAACAGAAGGGAATAAGTGAGTATAAAACGAGTTATAACCCAAGCAATAACGTTTATTAAGACAATGAATTATCTGAAGCTGCATATTAAAGTTGTTTTTATAGGATCCATATGGTTTTATTTTTGCAAAAATATATTGAAATTAGTTAATATGGTAAGTTATTGTTATCACTTCATCATTACAGCCCTTTACAAGTCCACTGCTGAACATAGGCCTCCCCCAAGTAATGCCACAAAGCACGGTCCTGAGCCACCTGCATCCATCGATTTCCTGCATATCTTACCAGGTCGTCACTCCATCTAGTGGGGGGTCGCCCTACACGGTACGAGGCTATTCTCTATTCTATGAATATCCTCATTTCTGAGTCTATCACGCAGAGAAACTCCGAGCAAGGCCCTCTCCATCGCTCGCTGAGCGACCTTGAGCGTCCTCATACTTTTATCACTTACTTGAAACTAATTGTAAACATTTTAAATTTGTTATCGAAAGATCACCAGGTAACTAATAAAAAGTTAGTAAAGTAAAACATTGTGATGACAGGTTTAAGAAATTAATCCTAATTTTCGGCGGTTCATTATGTCTAGGAAAGGTACAGTAATAAGTGCAGTTGTGCGTAGAGTGTAGGTACTTCAGCTACACATCGAGACTTGGTGCTGTAAAATGCGATCCAAAATCTGACAACTGATATATACGAGCGATAAGACCTTAACTTAGTCATGCCAGTGCAATCCTTCATTTCTATCAATACTTAACATCGGGTAGAGGGTATAGATAAAATGCTAATATCAACGCCGTCTTAGGCCATACCGGGATCCTTGGGCACATAAGAATTCGGGACCCTGTTAAAAAGTAAAAAAAAGTGAATGACAAAAATATTTTTCTGCTATGATCTTATATTTACTGTAGTTAATTGGTAAAAATCAAATAATAAGTTAAGTTAAGCGGGCTCCACGACTTTTTCTGCCACCAGGGAGGCGCCACTTTACAATGAGCTAAAATATTTGACATATTCATATCGGGGACGATAATTTCTTAGGAAAATGTAAACTTTGATGTTTTTTTACTTCATTCTTTCAAAAAAGTAAAATATTCTATAATAACATCAATAAGCCTATTCTTTTTATTTCTTACATTAAAATTTAGGCTTCACTTATCTAAAATAAGGATCGTAACAATTATTTGCTATAAAATCTAATGTTTTTGGTTGAAAATTTTCATATTTAATAATCACATGCCGTTAAATCTTTGCAAGTGTCATTTTTATTAAAAAGTACGAAATGATATCTTTATCTCATAGATTATAAATACATAGATTGCCCTAGAAAATATATCAATACCACTTTTCCGGCAATGTGTGGCTTGTTGTGTGGCACTGCTCATGGTTGCCAGAGTCACTAACAACTCCCGCCCTCATTTACTCTATAAATTTTTTGTCAGGTTGTATTTTCCTAAAATAGAAAAAAGATTGTATAACGTAAGCGACTAAGCCCGATGTCTTTCGTCACGGTAGACCCCGTGTGCCCTTATGGTAGAAACGGTACTGGCTAATATAAGTCTGAAAAATGCTATAAAAATACCTCTTACTAAATAACTTTTCACTTAACATGCACTGATAAACGCCGCCGTGTCTCGCTGCTCACATAAACAGAGCAGGCGTTTCGTTTTTTCGCCAATAATACCAATACTGAGTACGTATCTCAACTAAATTACTAGTGTTCTATTTTAAGTAGTAACAACAGTAATAAATAAAATTTAAAAATAGTTGTGTTTCAAAATAGGTAGTTATAATATACTCCAAAAATATATATGTAAAATTTTCAGTAGTATTATCTGCTTTAGAAACCATTTACAAATTACATACTTGATAATAATTATATGTATTATGTTTCATAACTAATGGTTAAACGTTCATTCTAAGTTATCTTTTATCTGTTTTCATTTGTCAGGACTAAACTTTTAACGATACTTGGTTAAGTGTAATTATAATTTGTTGTTCTTTCTTAGTCAAACCGATCAGCTTACATTAAAGTTTCTGTCTACATCAAAACAATTAGACGTTTAAAAGTTTCTATTAAAAGTTCTTCCACGAACAATTATTCTAATGTAGCGTGCATTCTAAATTTATTAGAGAAGTTTGAATTCCAGAAGATAAATATCTTCTTTCAAATATATAACATGGATTGGATACACCACCCGAATGAGGTAATTAAGAAAACCTTCGTCGCTTTTTGTTTACTGCGTCGCCTTCGATCATTTCTTCAAAATCCTTCAAAAATTATGCTCGCACAGTCTCTTCTCCTTCCGATTCTCGACTATGGTGACAGAAGCTAAGTCATATCTGGGGACCAGCTAAATAAGCTTGCGAGTTTTCAAAATACTAGTATTCGGTTCATATTTGGATGGCGCAAATTTGATTTTCCAATTTCGCTCACGTCTCAAGTGCTTACCTACCCGACTTCGCCGGAACATGCACATTCTTTCTATTCTGTACTGTGTATTATTTCACCCTTCTACTCCTTCCTATCTAAAAAAGAAGTTTAGTTTTGTAAGGCTTCCAGTGGAACCTCTACGCTCTTCAAGAAAATTCATTTTAAGGGTACCAACTCACAATACTTCTTTTTTAACGAATCTTTTACTGTCCAGTCTATTAAGCTCTGGAATACGTGAATCACAAACTATTGTAATCTTCAAGCGACTACTAAAAGAACATTACTTATCTCAGTCGTTCGGACACCGTTAGCATAAATTATGTGATTAGGTATTTATTGTATTTATCTGCTTTATATTATTATTTGAGGAATTTTGTAATATTTGGGTAATTGTAATATTTGTGTATTGGGTAAAAATGTAAGTTTTTATATATACGAGCATGTATATATATGTGTGTATTATATGTTTCACTTTATTTTTTATTATGTTTTTGTTATTTACATGTTATTTTACTGCACGAATTGGTATTATATTTATATTGCACCACCTACCTAGTTTTATTGATTTATTCCTTTACACCTTCGGTTGCGTGGAAGAGATCGCTATGTAGCGATAAGGCCGCCAAATTGTACATAATATAACCCGTTTTTTGTTATGTTATCTCTATTGTTTGTGGTAAACAATATAGTATATTCATTCATTCATTCATAACTTTACCTGACTGCCTAAATACTCTGCGATGTCTTTACGAATACAGAACCAGATCACGAAATCTATAAAACTACAGGGTTGTAAGAGAGGTCGACGTTACACCCCCAAAAGTCTTCACCGCTGCATTGGTGACTTTTTCAAACTACTGAACTGGAATAGATAAGGTATTAACATCAATGTCAAATAACTCACTCGCTTTCGATTTTCTATAATCCAGAATCCTTGGGAGGCCTTAGCACTATGTTTAACGACCTCACTAGTATTTTCCAACGGAATGGTAATGGACGGGACAAACTTATTATATTAGTAGTTATTGTAAACATTTTACTCTAAGCTGTTGACGAGTATGTACATGTGGGATGTAATGTCCGATTAGGTAAGTCCAATTTTAGCATCAACCGACGAATCCTTCTCGACTGAGCTGCATTCGAGAAACTGCGACAAATATTGTCTGATATTCCTCAGAATCTTGAGATGAAAGTGCGCAACCAGTGCATGTCGCCAGTGAAAAGTTACGGAAATAAAACGTGGTCTTTGACTACGGACCGTAATAAGAAGTTCAAAGTTACTGAGCGTGCAATAGAAGGGGCTATGCGCGAAAAATCTCGGTACGATAAAATCCGTAAGGAGGATATCTTCAGAGAAATAAGAGTATCGTGATGGGCTACAGCGATAGTACGAGAGTGATGTGATAGACTCTGGTTGAGTTTTTACTTTTTATATGTAACACGAAATTTTACTACCGCAATCGTGCACAGTAATTATATTTCGTCGCTTCATTTTTCAGATACAATTAACTTAGGTAGTCCCTTAACCCACTCGAGGAATTCGCACGCTTAGAGAATCAATCGATTTTTTTTTTTGGTTACTTCCACTCTCCGTTTACCCATCAGTCCGAACCGATAGCTACTTCATTTCTCTAGTATAAATATAGTAGATTTCGTGGTTGTTATGTTAAAAAGGAAAAAATGAAGAAAAATTAAACGTTACCGACTCAAAGTTTAGGAAAATGGAACAGGAGCAGTGAAAATACAAACGAATCATTTAGTCATCATTTGAAAACTCTGATAAAGATTCGGGTTAGTAAAGTTTTATCTCTAAACATTATAAATACTAAATTAAATACAATATAATATGGAATATTGTATTTACATTTTACCTAGAGTTTAACCACGTGTTAACACGAAGGTACTTGGAAATCGCCCAAGAAACGAGTTTGCAGCTATTTGTATATAATATTATTATAATATTCCTATATTAATATTCGAATATAATAACGTATGTCGAATTGTATTTAGATAATAATATAAAAGAATGTATAAAAATTAATGATCTATTTTTACAAATGGCAAGTTGATTAAATGTTATTATTTGATTAGTAATTTATTTGCCTTTGGTTTTATTATCTACCCTCAATAACATTCATTATTGCTTTAGATAATGAAAACCTTGATAACGCCGATATGGAATCCTTGCATTCAGAGTATCAAACCGACCTAAAATAGTGCTTTAAATATTGAGGAGACAAAATATGACTCTGATCAAGAACCGGTAGTGTCAGAATTAGAGCCTAATTATTTATTAAGGATGTCACCTTACTGCCTTAGTTGAAACCGCGGAAGAGACACCGACATTAGGCTCGAAACTTCACGACAAGTTAGCTCAGCGATGGTTACCTACACTTCGGAAAGGTATACATAAACAGGCGAAAGAGAAACTACTCAAAGAGTATCTCAAACCAGAAAATTGCTCGTTATTACAAGCGCCAAAATTAAACCCTGTGATGATGCCGCTGTATCTGAGGGCACCAGAATTCGAGACAAGAGCGTCTAGGTCGTACAGCAACAATTAGGTTAGTGGATATCAGCTCTTAAAAAAGGTCTCGAAATCCTCTTAGATGATGACAAAAACAGACAGACTTCAAGCCGTTAAGTTTCTCAGTGACAGCTGTAGAACACTATGTGACCTACACTTTGTAGAAACGGAAGCAAGGACCCCAAGATTGGATAAATCCTTTATAAATATTATGCAGGAAGTGCATCGCGATGATCTGCTCTTTGGAAGTAAGCTTTCAGAAAAATAAAAGCCACAAGAGGGATCGAAAAACACGGTTAAAAATCAAGAAACCTGTCCAAATATGAAAGTTTCTTACTCGTCACATCAACCGTCAACTAAGCCGCTCACGCCCCCAGAGAAACTGGAGAGGCTCTTCTCGCTTCTCTTCAAATAGAGAAGGGTGGGGAGGGCCGAAGATGAATACACTACCAAGTCTCAACCGAAGCCAATGGCGCAGAGCAAGCACCGTGCCACAGCTCAACAACAATAAAAGTACACACAGGAAGAATTCAGCATATTTATAACTACTAGTTTAACATTACTAAAAAATTCTCAAATAGTTAAGTGGATTTCAGAAGGGTATTCCATACCATTTTGTAGCAAAGCAAGACAAATTTCAGTTCCACGTAATTATTTACTCAGTAATGGACCCGCATTTGTATTCTATCAAATCTTTATTGGCTCTTGGTGCTATTTCACCCAGCCGCAGATCGATGGAAGACTATGTTTCCAATCTATTTCTTGCTCCGAAATCTAATGGAGCAAAAAGATTTATCTTAAATCTTAGGACTCTAAATAGGTTTATTTCAACCAACCATTTCAATATGGAAGACCATAGGACTGCATCTAGACTCTTACCTAAATCCGACTTCATGGCAAATATCGATATAAAAGAGGCTTACCTTTTAGTTTGAATAGCAAAAAAACATCGTATGTACTTACATTTTCAATTTAATAAAAAATGCTTCGAATTTAACGCTTTGCCATATGGACTGTGCGTTGCTCCGTGGGGTTTCACTAAGTTATTGAAGGAACCTATTTACTATCTACGACAAAGAGGATATAGGTCAGTAATAATATATCTGGAGTACTCCACTAACGTAAGTAAAACGTTGTCATTGCTCAAATGCTTAGGATTTGTCTTATGTTTGTGTGAGAAGCTGATGAAGAGTCACGAAAAGTAAACGTAAATACGTGGGAACTATCGGAAAGGGCGTTCGAAACATTTGTTCAAAGTCTGGGAAAGGGCGTTCGAAACATTTTTCAAAGTCTGGGAGAATCTGAAATTGATCTTTTCGCTTCTCGTACCAATGCAAAATGCCTTCAATATATCTCATGGAAACCAGACCCCGAAGCAATGACAATTTACGCTTTTACAGTTACAGTAACTCGTCGTTCTTCTACGCATTTTCACCGTTTGCTTCAATACTAAGATGCTTACGAAAAATTACTAGTGACAAAGCCACCGGTATATTAATATTTCCTTAATGACCTGGACAAGCTTGGTTTCCGCTACTCAAAAGAATGCTCGTCTCGGAGATTATTTTATTTAAACCCAATAAAGACCTTTTGCGCTGTCGTAATAGGTTACGTCACCGACTTCATGCCAGATTTTCCCTAGCGGACGCGACGCTCCAGGACAGCATTTAAGAGATTTAACACTCCAGACATAGCACTAGATCTCATCTTAGCATCCATCTCAGATGATACTATGAAACAATATTCTAGTACGTACAGACTGTGGTGGCAATTTTGTATAAACAACCAAGTAAATACTTTTGAAGCTCTATTTTCACCCATAGTATCATTTTAAGTGGATCTGTACAAAAATTTAACATTATATGGATATTTCAACAGTCATCGCTCTGCCCCATTACTACTCCTTGGGAATAATATAGGGTCAGATGAACGAATTTAGTGGTTATAAAAGGGTATTTGTTGACGAAAACCTTCCCTTCTCAAATAACAACAATTACAACACAAACAACTACATACGATCCGAAAACTATGCTTGATTATGTATCTAAGTGGTATCCAAATAGCAATATAAGCCTAACAAAACTTACAAAGAAAATAACAATACTTTTTGCTTTGTGTACTTCTCATCGCGTACAAACTCTCTCTTTAATAAGAACCTCTAATATTGTTACGAGATTAGGAATCGTGACAATAAAAACTTCCGATTAAATTACCAAAATTAACACTTTAATTCACTTTACACCAATTAAAACTTGAAAGACACTAACAATTAATCACACTGAATCACTTTATTTCGCTCCGAAGCTTCGCTTGTATCGCCAAATTCAAAAATGTTTCGATCGCGGCTTGCAAGGGCTGTAAATACGCTTTTTCCGCCAAAACATCTAGAATGTTTCAGCAAAATACCGTTCCCGACCGACTAAGTTCAGAAAGTTCGAGAGTGGACCCTTCTATAAAGCTGAATTCTTCTGTTCGAAACTAGATGGCGCTGTTGGTGGAAAGTTGAAGATTGGCATTTTTTAGGAAGCCCTCCTCGCTCTATTCCCCGACACTAGATGGTGCTAGTGCCAGGTACCAGACATCAACTTAGACGTGCAACACTGCCCCCTCCTATGACATGCTCGTCCCGAGCATTATCAGCCCCATAATAACGCGCCAGTCGATCACTTTGAACCCACTTAGCGAAGGTGTAGTAGCTACTGCGGGAGCTGTAGTTCCATCTCCAAGTTTTCTCATTCATTCTTCATTTCTTCATGTCAGCCATTACGTTGTCAACCCGATGGTTCACTTGGTCAATTCGGGTATTATCTTCCTCGATTCGGTTTTCAGCTTCCGACAGGCGGTTGTCATGTCGAGTAACCCTTCTTTCCTTTGAGAAATCCTTCACCCCTATCTCTTTCCCGAAGCTAGCGTGAATGTCCTTCACGAAGCTCTTCCTTTCGGCGGGCCTGTTCCTCCTGCTGCTCTTTCAACCAACGGGCCTGTTTCTCCTGTCACCGAGCCTGTTCCTACTGTCGGCGGGCCTGTACCTCCTGCTGCTCTTTCAACTGAAGGGCCTGTTCCTCTGGTCCGCGCTGCAGCTGCTCTTCCAACCGAGGGGCCTGCTCCTGCAGCATCACCATCAGTGCACCTAAGTCAGGTGCTGCAGAGACAGGAGCTACTGACGGGCCGGCCTCCGTGACTGGCGGCTGGCCCTCCGACGTCTGCGGCGTTGCACCACCAAATCGTCTCTGGTGCGTTTTCGATGATCCGTTTTCGGGGCACCCTCCGTTTCCTCCTTAGGTAAAATCGACATGATTTTATCCCACTTCTGACACCAATTGTCTTTTTTTTTTTGAGCTTGAATTGAGCTTAGGGTTCGTAACAATAAAAACTGCCGATTAAATTACCAAAATTAACACGTTAATTCACTTTAAACCAATTAAAACTTAAAAGACACTAACAATTAATACACTGATTCACTTTATTTCGTCCGAAGCTTCGCTTGTATCGCCAAATTCAATACTGCTTCGATCGCGGCTTTCAAGGGCTTTAATATGCCTTTTCCACCGAAACATCCAGAATGTTTCAGAAAAATACCGGTCCCGAACGACTAAGTTCAAAAAGTTCGAGAATGGACCCTTCTAGAAAGCTTAATTCTTCTGTTCGATACTATATGGCGCTGTTGGTTGAAAGTTCAAGATTGGCATTTTCTAGGAAGCCCTCCTCGCTCTGTTCCCCGACACTAGATGGTGCTAGTGCCAGGTACCAGACATCAACGTAGGCGCGCAACAATATCATAAGATCCCCGTCAGGTGCTAAGATTTTTATAAACCACAAGATAAAAACTTCAACACCAAATCCAGAGCAACCAGTTATTATTCCTGACTTATTTCATGGAGAACCCAAGCATATGTCCAGCAAGAACCCAAGATTACTATCTTATAGTAACATCTGGGCTGCGACCTGAAGGGACTGACAATCTCTTGCTTACTCGTAAAAAACCTTGCAAAAGGCATCGCCACGAACTATAAGCCGATGGATAGAGCAGAATTTAGCACACAGCGGTTTGGACGTAAATATATTCACTGCCTACAGCACTCGTCACGCTTCTACTTCAGTAGCGGCCTCCGTCGGTGTTTGTATTTACACCATAAGAAAAACGGTCTACCTCATCTATGAAATTCGCTAGGTTCTATAATAGTCCAGTAATGGATGAAGAATTTGCCCGATCCGTCTGTGCGATTAGTACTCATACTAACAATGAGACAAACTATGTAATTATTTATATAAATCATTAAGAAAAAGTTGGAAGTATTATTATATTTTTGTTTATCCAAATTAACATTTTTTCCTAAAACTATAAATGTTTTATTAACCTAAAAACATTTAACATCTCTGATTTTAACTATCTCTAAACGTCTACCTAAGTTAATTGTATCTGAAGAATGAAGCGATGAAATATAATATGATATCAAACGAACTTCTTGAAGTGAAGTTCGATCAATATTATATGAGTCGCTTCATTCGAAGATAGATAGGTCCCACCCACCCATACCTGGCGTAAAAAACTTAAACGAATATCTCTAAAAGAATAATGTGGCTATCGGATCGATGGGTAAACAGAGAATGGGAGTTGCCAACAAAAAGTCGATTTAAAATAGATCGATTCTCTAAACGTGTGAATTCCTCGAGTAGGTTAAGGGACTACTTAAGTTAATTGTATTTACGAATGAAGCGACTCATATAATAATGAAAAAAAAATAGTTTGATATTATATAAAAAACATTACCGTTGCATCTTACGAAATAAATCAAATCAACAATGATAGTAAATATAAGTTATAACTAGATATTAATCTACGTAATAAATGTTATGCTTTCAAGTACCTTCATTTATGTTTAATTAAAAATCAATAATCTCTTTTTTGAATACTTTTTGCCTTCAAAGCAAACCGCTTTGCTTGCTTGTAGTTATTTCGTGAGAAAACCGAGTCAAACCTCAAACTTTTAAATAAATAATAACCCGTGTTAATATCAAACGTACACTTGATACCTTTGATCATTGGGCACATTTTTGGAAATTTGTTTGAAGTGCTTTAAAGTTTAAACTTGTCTTTAATTATTTATAAATAATGGTAATCATATTACACTACTTGTTTTGATATTAATAACCTTTAACATTTTTCAAATTCTTTCTTCTTATTTATGTATTTTTCTAGGATAAAGGTGACAAACGAGCACACAGTCCACCTGATGTTAAGTGATTGTTGTGAGCTGTGACCCATAGACATCTATACATCTATCCTCAATTACGAATCCAAATACAGATGCTTTGTCCCCGTGAGGACTAAGATGGAATGCCTCGTTTCCAGTAAAAAGGGCCCCCGGTTCTCTGCACTCACCGTACGAAACACTAGCATTAAGCTGCTATTTTACGCTGGTATTCTGTGAGAGCGTGGTCCTTCCCCAGTCAAGCAGAACCATTCGTGGTATAACTGTACCAGTTATATAGCTGCAGCATGGTTCCACCACATAAGGCTAGATTTATTTTATACATTATTTTATATTCCTTTGAGTATGCCTATGTACAGCTGTGGACTTATGAAGAGTTGTAGTGATAAAGATAATAATGATGAATTTACAATTTACTCTTCCTAGTTTTATTCTGATATTTTACTTAGATTTATATTATTATTTATTTAGATAGAAGATGCAAAAGAATTCCAAATGTATACATAATATGTTTCACTAGAAAGTTTTAACAGTAGACCTGTTACCGATTGAAATACACAACATCAGCTTTTTAAAAAATGAACATTAAATATAAGCTTCGACTTCTTTGTCGAAAGTTTTCTAATGTGCATGTGATCGCTTGCAACCTACACTCGACACGTTAAAAGTCAAAAGTAAATTAATGGTCTTTAAATGTCCCATTTCTGGGCACTGGTCGTCTCTTTTCTAAAAGTATTTTAGAAAAAGGGAATGTTCGCTTCGCTGTCCCAATATGTTGGTAAACTTTGTCTTCGAAACAGAACACATGTCTTCGAAATATTTAAAATTTAAAAAGCAACAGGAACGTATATAATTTATTTCTACTACTAATCTAAAGCTTTCATATTTGATACCAGTTAAACCTATAATACTAAAAGCTTATAGACTTAGACCAAAATTTGGAATTCAGTTTTCAAGAAAAATAATTAAATTCATACAAACACTATTCTATGTTAGGATATGATGTTGTTAGGATTTTGGATGACTAACACATCTAGGAAAGCAAGGAATTATTAGTTAGCCTCTAACTCCATAGTAAATTTAATTTTAGAGTTTATGGAATTAAGGTGTTCTAAAATGCAGTTGCTTACGGTACTACCATGGGAAAATCTTTGTTACAGAGAGCACGATGGATCTGTGAAAGCAAACACCTGGCTGCCAAGCTTCAGCACGTCAAGTACGTTCTGCACGACAACATCTTATACGTGGTAGAGCCATGCTACAGTTATATTAGTAGTATAGTTGTAGCACGAATGGGTCGGCTCGACCGGGGAAGGACCACGCTCTCACAGAATACCAGCGTGAAATAGTAGCTTAATGCTGCTGTATTTCGTATGGTGAGTGTAGAGAACCGGAGACCCTTTTTACTGGAAACGAGGCATTCCATCTTAGTCCTCACGGGTGACAACGTATCTGCATTTTGATTCGTAATCGAGGATAGATGTAGATGTCTATGGGCCACAGTAACCACTTACCATCAGGTGGACTGTGTGCTCGTTTGTCACCCTATCCTATAAAAAAAAAAAAAAAACAAGCATTACGTTCCGCGCCTACGTCACAGTGACTGAGGGAAGCAACCACAGTCGAGCATGTGCTTGCTGTACTACCATATTTCACTATATGTCAGAGATGTCACAGACAAAATTGTCTATATCTTGAAGCGAGCTTTTCTTAGAAGATTCTTTATTCTTTCTTTATTCTTTATTCTTTATTGTACACACAATAAGTTGGTAACAATTATTAAATATTTAAATAAATGTACAAAGGCGAGCTTAACCCTAATAAGAGTCCTCTTCCAGCAAACCTATTGGGAGAGAGAAATAGTTTTATATACAAAGCAAGTAGGTAGCAGCGTGCGTACTTAATAATTAACATAACGCTACTTGATAGAAATTGGCTATAAGTTACAGTTTACAATTATCATATAAGTGTATAACATATAAGTATAATTTATTTTCTTATTATATCAATAGAAATAAGAATAAAAGATATTCCTATTTCTATTGATTTACATACATACATACCAATAAAGACAATAAATATATACATATATAAACATATACACACACACACATATATATATATATATATATATATATATACATACATACACATACATACATAGACACATACATATATATACAATTATACATATAAATACATAAAATATGTAAATATTTATAATTCTAAGTTGACAGATAATATTTCTTTACTCTGCTCCGAAATATATCAAGAGAAGAGCTAGCACGTATGTCATGTGGGAGTGAGTTCCATAGCTTGACCGCCCTTACTGTAAAGGATCCACCACATCGGCTTGTGAAATGAGAAGGAGTTTTGAGAAGTAGTTGTTTAGTGGTCCGGCACTGAGTTTCACGGGGTACAAGATACTCAAAACGCTCGCGGAGATATGGAGGTGCAAGAGGATTAAAGAGTAGAAAGTATAGAAATGATAACACATGTAAGTCTCGACGTCTACGGATAGGAAGCCATTTTAATTGAGCCCTGTACTCTGAAACATGATCAAACTTACGAAGACCGAAAATAAAACGTATACACAAATTTTGAACACGTTCCAGTTTGTTCAACAGCTCCTCTGAAGCATCCAAAAAACTAACATCAGCGTAGTCAATGAGAGGAAGAAGAAGTGCTTGAGCTAAGGTTATCTTAGTTTTTAACGGTAAAAACATCTGGAGACGCTTGAGAGATTGAAAAGAGTAGTTCACTTTTCTGCTAATCATATTAATGTGAGCGACCCAAGACAAATTATTATCAAAAATAACACCTAAGTTCTTAGCGGTCTCTGTATATGGAATTTGAGTATTATCATACGTAACTGCAGGGATCTTCGAACGATCTAATAAATTAAGCATATATGAGCTGCCGATAATCATTACTTGGGATTTAGCAGGGTTAACACGAAGACCAAACGATTTTGCCCAACTGCTTATGCTACTTAAGTCAGCATTCATCTTATTAATAGCCTCATCTATATCTTGGACTTTGAAATGACGGTATAATTGCAAGTCATCAGCATAGAGATGATAATGAGAGGAGAGAACAGTAGTGAGAGCATTGATAAAAATAGAGAAGAGAAGTGGGGAAAGAACACCACCCTGAGGAACACCCGCCGTAAGATCACACCACTCGGAGAAATCCTCCTCATGGCGGACACACTGCGAGCGACCCCTAAGGTAAGAATTAAACCAAGAGATTACTGATGGTGAAATGTTTAAGGACGCAAGAATACCAAGAAGTATGTCATAATTAACGGAATTAAATGCACTGCTAAAATCCAATAATGTTAAAACAGTGAGAAGTCTTTTGTCCATGGCCCAGCGAATATCATCAGACACTTTAATCAGAGCGCTGACTGTGCTATGGCCTGGACGAAAACCAGATTGAAAAGGACTCAGCAGGCTGTGAACAGTTAGGAATTGAGATAGTTGCCTCTGAACTATATTTTATAGTACTTTAGATAAGATCGGAAGAATGGAAATGGGGCGGAATTGGGATAAAGATTTAGGATTAGAAGTTTTTGGAAGGGGAATGACGTTGCTTTTTTCCAGCAAGTCGGAAAGGAGCTCGTCTCAAGCGAAGAAGAGATAATGTGAGTGATAATAGGGACAAGTTCATTAGTGATAGGTTTAATCATTTGCATACAAAGATTGTCATAGCCAATAGCTTTAGTGGAAATGGCTAAAAGGCATTTTTTTATGTCACCATCAGTAACTTTACTGAAATTAAAAGGAGAACACAGCGGTTTAGGAATATTGGAGAGAAGATTAAGTGTAGTAGACTTAATAGAGTCATCAATAGAAATCGGAGGCTCAGAAAAGTGCCGGTTGAGTGCAGTCAAATCAAACGAGATATTAGAATCAATATATGATTTGCCAATACCCAGGGTTCTAAAAAATTTCCACATCTGAGCGGAATGAGAATTTTCAACCTCATTATAAATATGTCTCCTCTTAGCATCATGACACATCTTACTACAGCGATTACGCAGTTCTAACATTCTAAGATTCTACAAGCCGCCGAAGAATATTAGTCAGTTCTTACCATCCGTAAAGTGTCATATCCTCTATAAGACGCAGGAGTGTACAAGCTTGATTGTGAATGTAGTCTCTCATATAAAGAGCAAACAAGAAGATCAATTAGAACTCGCGTAAAAGAACAAATAGCTATTATATCCTAGACGGCTCCCGTCATTATATCAGATTTAAAGTAAAGTAAAGTCACAGAGAGAGTTGCTGAGAGGGTTTTAGGGCAAGAAAGTGTCCTCCGCGCTGCCCCAATGCGTGTTGGTGACCTTCACATGTCTTCAACTTTACATGTCTTCATCAGATTTAAGAGACCACAAATCCTCGCAAAAGCACATCGATTCCTACCTGCGTAGATCGAACCATATATAATAATTAAAAAGCTGAGGTACTCCGGGTTAACACTGACATCGGGACGTTAGTCACCTCAATCCCCCGTGACTGTGGCGGCTGGAAAACACACGAATCGTCGGGAATTAGAAATCGGGAAATTAAACGCGATAAAATCTGTGAAAGTAATTTTAATCAAGCAAATGCATCGTTTAATTGATATAACTTATTTTATTCACCTAGCTCCAAAAATCGGAAAGTTACTATATTCGACGCAAATGTTTTTTAATGTATTCTTTTTGATTTTTCGGAAACGGTTGTATCGATTTTATTAATTCATCATTTTTTTAAAAGGATACAAATCGTTAAGGTTTTTTAAAGTTATTATATTTACGATATTCTAGTTGTTACGTTGATCTTGTGGTATGTTGTCCACTCAAAGGAGTAAAATAAATAAATAAAAACAGAAAATTCGATTTCCAAAAAAAAAATCTCAGTTCTTAGTCTTAGCACCGACCTCAGAAGCTAATATTATGGATTAATTACTATTTGTTACATTTATTTTCAAGTTAAATCATTACCTATAAAATCATTGTCATGCCTTGTGTCTGGTACATATATGTTTAATGAAAATAACTTTTATTATCCATAAAAGAATACTATTATATTTTAATATTTTATTTTCTTTAATTGTTGGATGACGCTTGTCTATTCCAATGTTGAAATAATTAAATGATAAATAATAATAGATTTGACCGAGTAGTGGCAGTGTTATAATATCCATGGCTTCATATCGACCAGTGAGTGTCGAATGAGCCCACGTAGGGAAACAAATCAGGACATGGGTGGCAGTGTTTTCTAGTAAGAAATACAAAATGAATACGTGGTAGAGCCACGCTACAGCTGTATTATGGTTGTAGCACGAATGATTAGCTCGACCGTGTAAGGACCACACTCTCACAGAATACCAACGTAAAGTAGCAGTTTAATACTGCTGTGTTTCGTAAGGTGAGTGTGGAGATCCGAAGACTCTTTTTTACTGGAAACGAGGCATTCCATCTGAGTCCTCAGGGGTTACAGTACATCTATGCTTTGATTCTTAATCGAGGATAAATGTAGATGTCTACGGACCACAGCATCCACTTAACATCAGGTAGACTGTGTGCCCGTTTGTCACTCTTACTCTATATAAAAAAATTAATTAAAAAAAGCTACGGTTGCCAAGCCTCCTGCCAAGCGTGGCATCTGCGATAAATCTCTATATAATGAGGTATTCTATGGAGATACCTATAAATTAACGATTTATAGATTTCGACTGTAGTTGTATTATTGTACTTATTGTAACTAATTAAACTTTGAACTGTGTAAGATCACAAGGTTTAATATGAATATCATATTAAAGATCTGTGAGACTTTGACCTAAAGAAGAGATCCTTACTTTTTCGTATATATGATGCTGATGCAGTAAACTTGGCGATTAATTAAGTTTATTTGAGTCATATCATAAATGCAGTGAATATAGCCAGTCATATCATAAATGCAGTCAATTCATAAACGCAATATACACAAAAAAATCAAACAATGTTAATTTTTTATATTAAAAAAGGAACTTTAAATGAATCTGTACGAATTTTATTGGCTCGAGGTGTAATAAAAGCTGACTCGCCGCCGGCTCTCTTTGCATTTCAATAAATCAGAAGAAATGACGCCGAGCGCGTTAAACAGTCAGCGTCTCAATGGGTGGTCGCCAGGCAGACGCCTTCACGCTTATTTCACACAGCAATGTACTACAATTAAAAGTAAATGTTAACGTGAAATTTTTATATGCAATATTCCGTATATAAAATTAAAATACTTATGTTTAAATTAAAATCTTAAAAATTAATAAGCCATCGTCAACATTACGCTATCCCAAAATCACTTATGCGCGAATTTCTTTCTCATAATAATAACCAAATTGAATCCAGGTCACGGCGGCATGTCTCAAAATATTGCTTGCATTATATTGGCTTATATTGACAGGAATATAATATTGCAAAAGTGTATTCGCAAGCACAGTTACACTCTCAATTCTCTCACTCTCATATTCTAGATAAACAGCAGTCCGATACGACCGAAGAGAGCGTACTTACTTTACGGGCGTGTCTCGGGGTGAAACACCTCTAATTTCCGGACTCTACTGGGAATTTTTGGAGAGAAAAATCTAATATCTGGATTTTATTCTAAACCGGGATTCGAACTCTGGACAACAAGATAGGGACTTGTACGCTTACACTTTGCTTATTCTATTCCACTCTAATTCCACTATGACTAAATGATGCTTAACTTAATTTTTGTAACGTGGTAGAGACATGACAGTCAATACAACGCTGTTACTGGCGTTAAATAACAGCATAATGCTGCTGTGTTTCGAATGGCGAGTATAGAGATCCGGAAACACTTTTTACTGGAAAATGGGCATTCCTTATTAGTCTAGTATTTTAATTCTTATCTAATATAGATGTAGATGTCTATAAGCTACAGCTACACTTACCATCAGGTGGACTGTAAGCTCGTTTGCCACCCATATTCCACAGACAATCCTTTCTCGTATTAGTTAATCTTGTTTTGCAAAAATCTTTTATCATCAGAAAAATCCACGCATTATCGTACCTCCATAGCTTTCCAAACAACTTTGAGTCGCTCGTGCAACGAACAACTATAATTATTACAAATTATTTTTAGGCTTTACTACATTAACTACCCTCGTCGACTGCTATCGAAAATAAATTTTACTTTTGTTTTTCAGGAGTTTGGTATAAGATAAAATAAATTTCTAATATTTAGATATATTAGAAATTTCTAGTGTTTAGATACACTAGAACGCGGCTGTAGACCATTCTGCATCACACACCACAGCCACGTCTAGTAAATAGCAAATTATCTAAGTTCAAGATTATAATATGAAAGTTTCTTAGAAAGAGTTGTTTATTTATATTAGATGTTCATGCCGTGTGACGTTGAACTTAGATAGTCCATTACCCTATTTTATTTCCTAGATGTTTTAAGAAGCAAAAAAAGAGAGGAAATAAATACCTCACCACGCTAACCGCGTTAGAAAGGTAGTAGAAGGAAAAGCAGAGTCAAAGGTGTGAGAAATCTCGTACTACCATAGGCGATGCGGCGATAGAGGTCACTTCCATATATTTCAATCTATTAATTCTAAAAATTCATCCATAAATTGAAAAAAAAAAACACACACAACTATTTCTTAAGTCGATGGCGAGAAAGACTGTTCAGTAGAATTAAAACCTCGACTTCTCTATTACTCACTTCACGAAATCTATTTTCTTGGTTAGCTGCAGTTGGGTTTTTGCCTAAAACCTACTCCTAACCTAGCCAGGGACGTAATTGAAATATTTACTTATAATGTTCCTCTGAATACATTTTTATTATTCGTATTCCGTAAATCATGTTTTTGCTTCCCATTCTCCGCGATGATTTGTAATTTCTTCCTCTCGGTGCATACATTCTCTATTTTTGGGATGTTTTCACTGTTAGTATATGCTACTCTTACACCTTCATCTGACTCAGAGCTAATTAAAAAAGGAAAGGCAATGACGGAAGGATGATGATGAAATGGTTTATGGTTTGGTATTGTTACCAATCATCATGTCGCCTTTTTAGGCGTTATTGAGCCTCTAATCGCTATCAGAGAGGGGTAGTGGGGACCCCCGTCTCTGACAGCTCAGCTCGTGTCGGTCGGTGGTCTGGGCGGTAAGAACCGCTCAGGTACGCGGGTGTACGGTGTGTACATGGTATGTGCTGGAACGCGTCGTGCCTGTCTACAGGTGCGACGTGCCCCATTCGTTATCCTAACAGTGTTTGTCCCATTTTATGTGGGTGTAGTGTCATTGAGTGATGTACCTGCGACATTTGGGTCGACTTGATCGAGCGGTCGTGGTGGTGCATACATTATAAACTTCTCACCAAAGAGTAAAACACACTTTGTAGGTTGAGTAAAACACACACACACACACACACACACACACACACACAAACACACACACACACACACACACACACACACACACACACACACACACACACACACACACACACACCTCTCGCCTCCTTCACATCCATACACCTTCGCATACATGCTCGTCGGTTAAGGGTACTCCTAATTTGGCCCGTTTTCAATAAATCGCCAATTTGGTCGATAAATTTACGACTCTGCCATTCATTTCTGCAACATAAATTTTCTTTGTCACTCTTTCCTCATTCATTCTTTCCACATGACCAAACCACCGAAGTATTCCTTTCTTAATCCTGGTCACAACATCATCTTGCAAACCACACTCTTCTCTTATTACACAATTTCTTAATTATATATATATATATATATATATATATATATATATATATGAAATATGAATGTATATATCTATTGTTATCAAATATTTTTAGTCATACGGTTTTAGAGTGGCTTCATGTACTGGCAAGTGGAGCGTAGGACAGACCCAACTTGATGACATGAAGCGACGACCTGGTAAGATATGCAGCTTTGAGGCCTATACCACCTACCACCTACCACTCAGTGTTGGAGTTAAAATGGATTTTAATGATAATAAGTAATAACGATAGTGATTCTAAACAAAATAGGTATTTTAAGTTTATATTCCTAATTAATTAAACAATGTAATTATAACGTATTAAAATTATAACACTACAACTAAATTATACACAAACATTAACCGTTTAAAAGTAAGTTGTACACAAAAGTAAGTAATGAAAATAGAAAACAAAGCACAATTTTTTAAGGTGAGCAACAAACGGAAAAACAACAGGCTAAAACAATTTACAGAAGCGACACTCGAAAGTGTTAAGTGAGTTTAAAATGTGAGGCAAAACGGAGAGCCGGATGGAGACGGGCGTGATCTCGAATTGAGTCAAACAAACGAAACTCATCGACAAGATTCCATCTTGCTGAGTTTGAGAGCAATTTTTCTCTTAAAGCTAAACAAATGAGATACCATTAGATGGAGAGAGAGCGCTTAATCTATTTCTGACGAGTTCAGTGACGCCGACAAAGACAAATCGACATTAGCCTACCCACACGGCGTGAAGGCGTTCCACTTCTGTTTCAATTCCACTTTTATTTGCGGATTAACTTCTTATTAGTCATTGTGCTGGGACGGGGCTCGAGCTTGCTATCACAAGCCTTATGAATGGCTCAATTATTTTGCAGACTCAGTACAAATTCACCTACACAATTTAAACGGTATTTTCGGTAAGAATAAATTATTCACCAACCAGTAATTTATTTTACTATATTACGGTTACTTCCGTATATCTATCCGTATCTCATCTACTATCTTATATCTTTATGTTTTTATATTAAATGTGTGATGTTTGTAATTTATTACATTCATTTGCTTAACATATGTTCCCTACAAATAAATCACTATTAGCATGCGTATTAATAAAGTGACAACGTATTTATACTCCCCAAGTCTCTCGTAAGATCCCTATAAATTTTGTTTTATTGAATTTTGCATACTTATGGCATACATTTCATGTTTTCCCCTCAATAAAGTATTGTGAGGCAAAAGAATTCAGAGGGATGCTATTATTCGTCTCACTAATTGGTTAGTAAACCCATTGCATCCATATTAGGCTACTCAAGAATTAGACAGCTTTGACGTTCCTTTTTGTCCGTGCTCGTTAGAATAAATAGCATTTTGTTTCAAATAATTCATAAGTTAAACAATTATTAATCAAAGTTAAGCTATTTGGGCATTGTTGATAAGGTTGAAATTTCTTCGGAAGAAATAAAATAATTCAAACGATTCTTTTTAATACCGACGTTTGAAAATAAATACAAGAAGCGACCGTGTATTTCAGGACTGACAAGTTGAAAAATGTCTAAATGTGTCACCTGTCACTTGGTATTTAAAACGATATGTTATGTTGAAAGTGTCACTAGCAGTGGCTGCATTTGTCGCGTAGAGAGTATCTAAATAGAAGAAGCAGCTGTCTCCTATTATATTTGAACAAGTATTCAAACGACAAAAAATTATAATAAAAAAAACAATACTAAACTGTTAACTGACTTGTGTCATCGTATGAAATTTTTATATAAAATTATAAGTAATAATTTTACATAAAATTTTAATTTGTTTCCAGAGTACGGCATATGTGTTGAAATATTTGGACTGGTCGAAATAAAAATGAAATCAGTGCTCTTTTTTTTTTAAATTTTGTAAATCAATATAAAACTCTACGTGATTTAGCCACGTTGCAGCTATATTGTGGTTGTAGCACGAATGGGTTGGCTCGTCCGGCGAAGGGCTACGCTCTCACAAAATACCAGCCTAAAATAGCAGCCTAATACTGCTGTGTTTTGTATGGTGAGTGATATCCGGAGACCTTTTTTTATTGGAAACAAGGCATTCCATAGTAATCCTCAGAGGTGACAACGCATCTACGTTTTGATTCTTAATCGAGGATAAATGCATGATGGGCCACAGCATCCACTTACCATCAGGTGGACTGTGTGCTCGTTTGTCACCCTAAGTCTATATAAAAAAAACGTACGAGCACGTGGTAAATAAGCACCTAAAATTACCGTCGGTGAAGGAAAACATCATACAATATAAGAAACATTTTAAATTGACATTAGTTAAATAAAATATAAATACTTAGTTATAAAATACCGGCGTTGGGTAGCATGGTCAAAGGTGCGAGACGTCTGGTTCGTTGTGTTCGCCACCGTCAGGGAATATAATGATGATATATAAGATAATATATTTATCCAAGTCATTTTATCAATACAAAACAGTACATTTTCCACAAAATCGTATATCAAGGTATGTTAATTAACTCAGATACTGAATATTGCGTTACATCTAGCACTACAAAATCTATAAACCATTTAGACCCTCTCCGAATACTACAAATAAATTTACGTATTTATATCTAAAAGTTAATTATAACTAACTAGGAAAAACTAACCTTCTACAGTAGTACTTTTCTTCTTAGTTCTACTAGTCTTTTAAAGTTACATATTCAATTAGTTTATTGCAACTTAGTGTACGTTTGCTATTAAGAGTGTAGTGGCGGTGTAAGAATGTTCACTAACCCATTTCGTGCCGTGGACGTTGTTGGAGATTACAGATGGAAAGTGAAACGGACATGAATAGCAGCACCTTCTTAATAACTCAAAATAATGATGAAAACTGCAGTTGCCAATCGTAGCAACTATGGCAAAATATGAGATGCTCTACGGGTAGGCCTACGTTCTGCAGTGGATGGAATGAAATGTAAGCGAAAAAAATTTATCTCTTTATTTACTTAGGAACTTCTATACTTTACAAGTATGCCAGTTCAGTAAGTTTTTAAGACTGCTGTCTCATCGTAATCATTTTATGAGCTTCTAGCGAGGTAGTGGAGCCATACTGTAGCTATATTAATAGAAGGTATAGTTGTAGCACGAATGGGTTGGCTCGACCGAGAAAGGACCACGCTCTTACGAAATACAAGAATGAAATAGCGGCTCCACGCTGCTGTGTTTCGTATGGTGCGTATAGAGAACCGGATACCCATTTTACTGGAAACAAGGCATTCTATCTTGGTTCTCACGGGTGATTCTCAGGGGTCCGCATTTTGATTAGAAATTGACGATAAATGCGGATATCTATGGGCCACAACATCCACTTACCATCAGGTGGACTGTGTGCTCGTTTGTCACCCTTATTCTATAAATAAATAAAATCTAGTACTGTATATTGTCCTCTCACATGGGGACCTTTTTACCACGCTTAGCATGTGGATTAGCAACCGCAGTTTTTTATTTATATTGTTATTAGGAAAAAATATCCGAACCAGTGACGGGGAGCATCGGCCAGAGAAAAGACTTATTTCGCCGATTGAAGTCTGCCGACTAAAACAAATTCCCCCTATATATATGTAATGTTTATGTACCACAGCATCTTCTTTCCATCCGGTGGACTGTGTGCTTACATATATGAGATGCGTAAGTATTCATTACACATCATTAGATATTTCTGGGTCGAGAAAGAAAAAGATTCAATGTGTTTGTCGGTCGCCAGGCTCATTTTGTTGTCCGTTGTACATCCCCGAATATGAATCAAAGTTCAGATGTTATCAAATAAAAAGTGAAATGGCCTTCGGTTTTAACACGATATGGTATGTCGCTCACTATATAATACAACAGTATGATAAGGTTAATTAACGTTGGTATTATGTGTGAGCACGATTATGACCCAAATATTTAATTCATCTCTATTAATGGATGAGTATGTTTAATTACGTACATGTCACACTTAAGCTGGTAGATGTCAGGATTAAGATATATTAACAATTGTTAAGATTGCGTCTTGCCATAGCATAGGCCTTTACTACTAGTCACATGAAGATACTTAAAGTCGCTAAGCGAGCTGTGGAGACGCCTCCGATGTTCTTGCTCTAGGTTTCTTTGCGTGATAGAATTCGATGTAACGATGGTGACAATAGTATTCGAATTATAGTCAGAGTAAGCGACAAAGCTCAACGGATTAGTAAATGGAAGTGGCAATAAGCCAGCAACATAGCTCGCAGAGCCGACAACCATGCAGAAAGAGACAACCATGTAGAGATGTAGAAAGTCCATGGATGTAGGTGGATCAGAATTTTTTGTGCCATTCTTTAGGAGAGACCCATGTTCAGCAATGGATTTATGAAGAGTACATGGAAGTACAACGGATTAGTAAGCTGAAGTGGCAGTGGGCCGGCCATATAGCTCGAAGAACCAATAACCGATGGGGAAGAAAGGTTCTCGAGTGGCAGCCTCGTACCAGTAGGCGTAGTGTTGGGCGACCCCCCACTAGATGGAGTGACGACCTGGTAAGACATGCAGGAAGTCGATGGATGCAGGTGTCTGAGGACCATGCTTTGTGGCATTACTTGGGGGAGGCCTATGTTCAGCAGTGGACTTGTGAAGGGCTGTAATGATGATGATGATGATGATGACAGCAGTTTAAAAGTGTTTATTTTTTAATATAAGGGTGACAAACGAGCACACAGTCCACTTGATAATAAGTGGACACTTTGGTCCATAGAAATGCCTGCGCTGCCACCCCTGTCGACTAAGATGAAACGCTTCGTTTCCAGTAAAAAGAGTCACCGATCACCCACTCACCATACGAAACACAGCATCATTAAGCTGTTATTTTACGCTAGGATTTTGTGAGAGCGTGGACCTAATCCGGGCGAGCCTACCCATTCATGCTACAACCATGATATAGCTACAGCGTGGCTCTACCACGTAAATGAAACATCTTGTACTGCGGTTCCAATCCATTTAGTTCGCTCTTATGGGATACGACTATATCCAGCTGTCAAATTATACAGGCTGATGATGATCAAGAAGATATGGCGCTGTGATCGGAATATTTCTTAAGACACTGCGATTCTATAGTTAGAACCGCAGCTGGGACCAACATTTGTGGAGAACACTATTGATACGCATGTGTCGCGATTATCCTTTTGTCCGATATAATAACCTTCCGTCGTTCCGATATAAGTTCAAAAGTCTACTTCGGGCAAGGGACTATGTTAGAATTTATGTTAAGAAGAGTTAGGTTAGGACTAGTGTCTATGTTTACACTCTTGTGGCAATAAAATCAAAAGTCCTGTCAAAATGAAACATAGCTAAATTAATGCAATAAAATATCGCAGTATTGGAATTTTGCCAGACGTTTTCTACAAATTATATTAATTTTAATTTTTACAATATATTTATATTTAAAAAAAGAAAACTTTGTTACGTCCAAAATGCCCTTCTGCTACAATAAACAGTTGTACATTTAAGTAATTTTATTAAACGAAGTAGTTTCAAAACGCAGAAGAAGAATACTCTTATTACAAAGAAATTAGAATTTCTTTTGTCGTTAGTTTTTTCATGGGAAAGTTTTTAATTACTTTATAAACTGAGCGTTAACAATTCCTCGACTTAACAAGTGAAAATTTAGTTATAAGTTATCAACAAAAGTCCAACAAGCATTGAGAAGCTATTCCGTTGGTAACTCCTAAAGATTACGTAAACCTACCGGGTGCTTTAAGTTTTAAACAAGTAGACTAACAATTTAAGCATAACGTTCAATATATTTCTATTGATTAAGAAATTAGGTCAATCGTACGAGTTTTAAACTTTTAGTTTTTATGTAATGCAAAATGTCAACAGAATTAAGAAAAAAATACAACATTTAATAATAATATTTCTATTGCTCATTAGGTATGAAACTGTATAGTGGCGGCGTAAGGAAATTTACTGCCCCAATCATGTGGTTGTCGTAAGAGACGGCGGATAGAAATGAAACATAAGATGAAACATGAAACAGGGAAGTAGCATATTCCTGATAACAATGTGGTGGCGCTGTCGTCGCGCCACGAGCAAAACACGTCGGGGTCACCACTGTGGCGGTGGAAGGAAAAGGGGAGATCTCGCGCCGGGCAAGGTATGCTGCCCGGGGAGCGGCCAACACTTCATGTGATGGTTCGGAGATGTTCTATATATACTGCTTATGATTCGGAATTTTGATAGCGTGATTTAGGCTTCGGTGTGTTTCGCTTGTGGCGCAACGACAGTGCCAACACAACAACTTAAAATAATCAAATACTACGGTTGCCTGTCTGCCAAACGTGGTAACTTTGCCAAATAGTCCTATGAGGCAAATATAGAGCCTAGGTTCAAAAATTTAATCGAATGAATGAACAATGCGGCCTATAATCATGTTGATTTACACGTTAAGTAGAGTCAGAGTCTATGAAAACAGTTACAACCATAAAAATCTTATTTGTTATAAAAAAAGAAGAGTGCTCATTATTTTAAAGTGAATGCCGATAAACTATTGAGGTAACCCTCATGTATAAGAAGTGTTATAGGTAATGTGTTATTAATAGAAAAACTAGCTGTTTTAATTTTTTTTATCTTTGCGTGGAACCCTAATTATTTTTCTGAAATAAAAGTAGCCTCATTTACTCCAAACATCAAACGTGACAGTTTCGTCAAAATCGTTCCAGCCGTTTCAGATATTGCCGGATCAAACAAAGTTAGAGACAGACAAGATTTAAAAAATGTTTTAAGTGCCGTATAAACTTTTATTTGCGTTTAGTAAAAAGCTGTTATTTTGACATTACAAACAGACAGTTCAAATTCATTTAATTGTATCGATTTAAGTCGACTTATCAGATCGCGTTAAAAGTTCAACGTCGGCAATACAGTATAAAGTGTACCCTTTCGATAAAAAATCAGGTAACTAAAAATAATCGAAAAACTAACCTCAAAGATATTCGTTAAACGCACACATACATCGTATAAATATACATTACAAAATCTAGTCGTTTTAATTAAATCTATTACGAGAAAATATAAAAAGCACGGCATTGCAACTGCAACGTAGTGACCTCTCAAAAGATTGGTTACTATTACTTAAAAAAAAATTATGCCGTGAAAAAAAAAGTATTGGTAATGTTTATTATATGATATGTACTGCAGTCGTTTTCTTTAATTTTTAATAAGTCCACATAAAAGTTCAACATCTTAGTCCAAGTTCTACATTCAAATTATGTGGGTACACTTGCGATTGATATATCAGAGAATGGACAAAATGTGCATGTTTTCGTGATAAGGCCATATTCTAAGCATACTCTAAGTGTACTTGTTTTTTAAATAAATAAATGAACATGGCCCAATTCCATAGTGGAAGGAAACAGAAAATGAAACAGGGCGGATACGGATTTAACATAACCAATACGCTTGACTTTCTTTTGTGTTCTCTTACGGAATTTATTTATTTATTATTATCATTTATTTTGCATAATTTAACACATATAAAATAGTTTATGTAACTCTCAGAATTAAGATGGACTGCCTCGTTATTACTAAGTTTATTCGTTTCTCGTCACTTTTCATATAGAACAAAGTAGCATCATACTACTATTTTACATTATTTGTATTCTGAGCCAAGCCGACTCAGTACTACAGCCATAATACACTACAAGATGGCACTACCACGTGTGTAATAGGTGAGGAAATTTTATGTAAATTTAAAATCCATATATATATATATATATATATATATATATATATATATATATATATATATATATATATATATATATATATATATATATATATACGGATTTTAAATTAAAATAAGGTATAAATCTAGTTGAATACTCGCTTCAACGCAGAACAAAGAAAAGTTCGAGTGAAGTTAGAAAGACTAAGCTCAGGCTCAGTCTCAAGCTTGTCAGTAGCGGAAGTTCAAGATTTTAGCTATTTATTACAATCCCACAGGATCTGAAAATTTACGGAGTGAATTATAAAAAGAACGAAGTTTTATTCCAATTCGGAACGGCCACTACATACTTTTATAATATTGCAACTACAAAATAAAATGTAACGCTAGTTTACGAAAGTATTCTTTGTTCTTTTGCCAAGAAAATTAATGTTATGAAGATATTTCATGATATATATACGTTTCATTTTATGTGACTCGTTCGTAGTTTTTTCGTATTCCTTTATATCGTTACTCGTCGCAATATATTAACATGGCTTTGAGCTTTGTATTGTCTTTGCTATAAAATAATATTAGTATGGAATAAATGCGAAAACAAACAAAAAAATTACAAGTGTTTGTCTAATTATTACTAGTATTAGCAATTAAAATTACATTACTATATGAACATACCCTTATCAATTTTTCCTAAATGTTGAAACTAGGGATGTGCGAAGGAACAATGAAACAATATTTTATAATTTCAACCCTGCACGCGGTCTTATGGGTGAATGGTCTAAGCATGCGATATTATCGTGTAGTGGCGGTGTCCTAAGAGGCAACAGGTAATGGGCAACAGCATCTTCCTGATAACATATCAAAATAATAAAAAAACTGCGGTTGCCAACCCGCTGCCAAGCGTGGTAACTGTGGCGAAATCCCCCTATGAGGCTATCTATGGTGAGGCCGATGTTCAGCAGTGCACTTTTATATGCTATATTGGATGGATGTGAACCTGTCAACAGCGTCACAGATCACTGACTAGTGGCATAAAATCTATAGGGGGTCGAGGGTCGAAAGGCGATGGGAAAAAACATCAAATGTAACTACCACGTTGGCTAATTGGCTTACTAAATGGTACGTTTACAGGGAATTGCCAGATATTGGGGAGTCTGATTTCCAGCAATGGAGCGATTTAGGGTAGGTGAAATAGAGGGCCATAAGTATCTACTAATGTCAATGAAGATCTTGCACTTTAATCGCCAATACATCTGAAAAGTGAAGCGACTACGTTGCATTATATAACCCTTAACTGGGATGTAAGCTCTGTTGAGCTGTTTATTCTTAGCATTGTATGATATTTTACTTCTCCAATAGGGCCAAAATGGTTTTTGTTGCCTAAAAACCGTCTCTTCGGGTGAACTTCACTTTTCATGTTAAAACAGTTCTGAAACAATCTGTAAGTTCATCAATTCATAAATTTTACATTAATTCCATACTTAACAAAATAAGATAAAATAATATTATTATTTATTTGCAAATTAGGGTGACAACGTTGTTTTTCTTAGTGACGCAGTTGTTCTTCATACAAAATATTACTATCCTTGAGCACGAGTTTCATGTTATAAAGATCAATCTCTCATAATATCTTTTAGATGGCGTTGATCTTGAATATCATTATCAAAATATACTTTTAGGTCCTTTTTACAATTACAAAGGATATTTTTTTACCTAAAACGTTTAATAAAATAAAAAAATACTTAGCACTGTGAAAGAGACCACTCATGCAGGTGGCTCAGGACCGTGCTTTGTGGCATTACTTGGGGGAGGCCTATGTTCAGCAGTGGACTTGTGAAGGGCTGTAATGATGATGATGATGATGATTGCACTGTGTCCCCACCGAAGAATAAAATCCTAGCTACCGTGCATCGCTATATGAAAAAAAACCTTAAGGTAAGTGTATTAAAATTTAATATACGCCCTTTTGTTCGACCACCACCGTAGCACGCTACTACCAGTGTTTCCACTTTTAGGGATTTTACCCCTTTTTTGGGGAAAACTAACTGAAATTGTACATAACTGGGGATTATTTTAATAACACGGGAGTTAAGGGAAATTCGGGGAAAAATTAAAACTTGTGATGGTAACCTTGTTGTAGTATGTAAAAACTCTATGGTGCCACCGCCCGCGGTTCATTTTTGAAAGGGGGATCCCCCATTCTATTAATGAATTTAATCCGTCCAATTTTAACTTTTCATTAATAATTTTAGATGTAGTCGGAACTTAGTCATATTATTTATGTATAGCTACTAAGGCTTGCTTGATTTGATTAGTTTTGTTTCATTTACTTACTGCACTCCGAGTTGCGCCTCGGAATACAAAAAATATTGAATTTTTTCTTTTCGATTAAATTTTAAGTATTTTAAAGTGGAAGAAGATAATGAAACACCTTCCTCATCGAATTTAAATTCAGCAAGTAAAGAAATAAAATACGTGTAAAAATTTAAAACTTCTTGGCTAGAGCATCCTGATTTTAAGTCTTGGCTGAAGAAATCTGATAAAGGTAAGACAAAAGCTTACTGTAAAATATGTGATTGTGATCTTGTGTGTGGAATGTTCAAATTCCTTAAACATAAAAAGTGCCAAATATATCAAAAAGGTGTTATTTGGCAATGTGGAAGAATGTCAACTTTTTTGAACAAATATCAAGACGCACGCTACTAATGTATTAAAAACGCAATTAAAAATGTGCGGTTTTCTTTCTTGTGTGACGTCAAGCCACAGGAGTGACATATAAACAAGAAGTGATTGATATCATGAAGAATAGCTATTTTAATATAATAATAGATGAAACATCAGATCTATCTGTGAAAAAAGAGTTGGCTGTTATTATAACATTTTAAATAGTTTGACAAAAAAAATGGAATGCAGATTTTTTGATACGATAAATATAATTGACGGAACGGCAAAAGGTATCCTCCAAACAATAAAAGGAAGTTTTTCAAAACACGTAGTACCTCTTGATCATGTCTTCGGACTTATATCAGATACGACGAACGTAATGATAGGAATGCACAATTCAGTACTAAAAACTGAAATTCTATATCTTACTTACTTACTTACTTACTTATCGTCACGCACAATCCCTAACGGGGTAGCCAGAGAGAACAGATCGCCAAGTGTCACGATCCTTACATACCTCTTTCGCTTCTTTCAGGTTCATTAACTTCTTCATACATGCACGTCTAGGTATCCGAGTACTCTTGACCCTCCCCTCTTCGAGCAATTTGCTCACATGGTCTTCGAAAGTTAGTCTCGGTCTACCTCGACACCTTTTAATATTTACTTTCGCTCTATATATTTTCTTCACCATTCGGTCTTCACTCATTCGTTCAACGTGCCCAAACCATTGGAGTACGCCCCTATCAATTTTTGTGATAAGGTCATCTTTCAATCCTGCCTTATTGCGAATCTCTTCGTTTCGCTTTCGGTCGGCTATGCTAACGCCACACATAACGAAGAAGAAGAGATCGCATCTCCACTGCATTCAACTTGCTTTATGCTTCATCTGGCATACCCAGGTTTCGCTGCCATATAACAAAGTCGGTACCAACACTGTGTTATGTATTGCAAGGCGTGCACTCTTCACCACGCCTTGCCTTTTTATTAATGCATTCAGGGCACCATTGACTTTGTTTCCGGCAGCGACACGCCTATCCACATCTAAATCACATCTTCCATCCCGGCTGAAAGCACTCCCCAAGTATACAATTTCATTTACCTGTTCTAGACATTCCTGATTTACCCATATTTCACATTTCGTTCTCTCTTCGTCCTTTTCAAATACCAGAACCTTAGTTTTATTAGCATTCAAACGGAGACCTTTAATTTCACATTCCTCTTTCATACACGTGACTAATGCCTGCAGTTCTGCTTCTGATGGTGCAATAAGCACTGCATCATCAGCATACAGCAGACAATTAACTTTTATGTCACCCAATTTCACACCCAAACAGCTATCTTTCAGCTTCTGTAAACAGCTGTCGAGATACAGTATGAACAGCCAGGAAGACATGACACAACCCTGTTTTACGCCCGCTTGGACGCTAAACATGGGTGACAGGTCATGCCCTACCCGCACACAGGCTTTACAGTCATAGTAAAGTGACTGCACAGCCCTTAACAATCGACCATCCACACCTTATCCCGGCAACAGTTGCCACATTTTCTTCCTTATAACCTTATCAAATGCTTTCTCCAGATCCACAAAAGCACAGAAAATCCTCTGGTTAACACTCAGAAGCTTCTCCGTGATCATGCGGAGAGAAAACATTTGATCCGTGCATCCTCTTCCAGGTCTAAATCCGCATTGTGCCTCCCATAAGAATCTTTCCGATTTCTCTTGCATCCTGCGTGTCAAAACCTTCGAATAAACTTTACTTGCTAAACTGGTCAAGCTGATCGCCCGATAGCTCCCGCAGTCAAAATGTGAACCTTTACCTTTATATAAAGGCACAATGACCGCGGATCGCCAATCATCCGGGACATCTCCCGTCCGCCAGCACAAATTGCACAGCAGATGAAAGCTGTCCCAGACGCGAGGCCCACCGTACTTGACCATTTCAGCAGTAACTCTGTCTAGTCCCGCAGCCTTACCACATTTCAAACTTCGAATCGCACGTTCAATCTCTTTCATGCTGATGACCTCAGTGTCATCGAGGTCCGTGTCTGGCGTGCCAGTCACGGCGTCACCCCCGGATCCTTCACTAAGATCATGACACGCATACAATTCTCTATAAAATTCACTCCATCGCTGCATGACGTCCGATTTTTCTGAGAGGACGTCATTGGTTCTCGAAAGCACTTTGTTCATTCTTAAAGCTGTCGCACCACTCCGGGACCTTCCAACCTCTTTCCAGAAGAGTTTGGAGTTTTCCCTAAAGTTGTGCGACAACCTCTCGTCCGCTTCTATTCTACACCTTTCACGTACTTCCTCAATCAATGTTTTCGCATGAACTTTCTGCAGCTTATATCTTTCTTTCATCTTCTCTCTCATATGCTCATCGTTACTAGAGGCTAAGTAGTCTAACCATGCTTTTTTCTTCTTTTTTACAGCTTCTTTCACTTCGTCACTCCACCATGCATCTCTTCTTTTACTACTACCTCTTTTTGTCGTACCACATACTTCTTCCGCTGCACTTACCATTCCATCCCTAAGGTTCTGCCATATTCTCTTCACACATTCTTTCCTGCCATCGATGGTGTCAAGCTTTTCGGCTACCCTCGTGTGATATTTGTCCCTAGTATCCGCTTCCTGAAGCTTCCAGCTTCGGATGCGACAGACCGACTGTGGTTCCGTTACTGCCGTCCAGTGGCGCCAACCCGCGAACAAACCCCTAAATCTAGTAATTACTAGATAATGATCCGTTCCCAGGTCAGCACCCCTGAACACTCGTGTATCCATCACCTGTTTTCGCAGTCGGTCATCCACCAGGAACAAATCAATCATACTTCTCTCATTCTTTCTTTCTCTAGTGTACATATGGATCTTCCTGTGATTAAACATAGTGTTTGTCACAAGAAGACCCTTTTCCTTGCATACAGCCAGTATAAGCTTGCCAGCATCATTAACCCTTTTATCTCCAAACTTTCCAAGCACCGACTCGTATCCTGGTCGAGCGATGCCTACCCATCCATTCAAATCACCACATACAACAGTTCTTTCGTTTCCCTTAACCAAATCTAGAACTTCTCTTACATTCTCCCAAAACTCCTCCAGCTCAGCCCTGGACGACGAAGCTACCGGCGCATAAACAGCCAAAAGGAATAACTTCGTCAGTCCCATTTTGAAGCGAACCCAGAGAAGTCTTGAGTTCACAACCTTGTATTCAGTCATAACATCGACCAACCGGGACGACAACAGCACTCCCACTCCTTGGCAGGCGTTCTCGCTTTCCGGGACTCCGGACCATATAGCTAACGTCCCGCCAGGGAGCTCTTCAATACCACTGCCTTTCCGTTTGGTCTCCGACATACACACGACATCTAATTCTCTTTCTTTCATTATTTCGATCAACTCATTCGTCTTATCTCTCATGCCTCCTCTAACATTCCACGTGCCAACTCTGCACTCCGTCCTCCACCTTCCGCCGTGTCGGGCTGTGCGTGACGGGTGGCGGTCCCCATCGCCGCTTTGCGCGCTGCATTCCACACCAACGGAGACGAGCTGGTGTGCGTCGCCTTGGGGGGACGCCCTAACCCTCGTTCGCATGGGTGTGCAGCTGTGTAGAATTGCAGCCCTGAAAAGGGCTGGCAGGGGTCGCGACGAGCACGCTTCTACAATGACCCCCATTCAACCAAAAATTCTATATCTGGTCGTTATATAGTGTTCATGCCATTTAATACATCTCGCGACATCATATGCCTCCCGTAAACTACCTAAAAATTTTGAAGATTTGTGCCGTAATATACCTGCATATTTTCCTATGAGCCCTAAGCTAACAGAATCACTCAAACAGTTTCAGAGTTTTCTAAAAAATGACCAATATAAATTACTTTCTGCAGCAAATACAAGATAGTTGTCACTTCAACCTTGTGTCGACAGGATATTAGAGCAGTGAAATTATTTTTTACGGGGGCAGATTTTGAGGATCCCTCTAATAGTAACGATTCCATCTTGGACAGTCTTAATAACCCATTTAATAAAGCATTATTAAATTTCATGAGTTACGTCTTCTCTATAACTAACGATTTTAATACCTTTTTACAAACAAAATCACTGCAATAATTTATACTGCCAAAGATGGTTCGGAAAATGTAGAACACCTTTTTGTGCAACTTTGTCAAAAGGAGCACCTGAGTCTGAGCTTGGATCTAAAGAGCTTTAAGCAAATTGACGTCACTAAAAGAGAAATTCGCCTCAATAATGATCATATATACCTTGGCATGAAAGCACATGCGATACTTGATGATTTAAAGACTAAAGCCCCAATGAAGAAGTGAACAAATTTTATGCTAGCTGTCGTGAATTTTATGTGGAAATAGTATTGCAAATCCAAAAGCGGTTGGACTTGAATGAGAAACTTTTTAACTTATTGAAGTATACAAAAATACCAAGAAATCTGGGGAAACAATCAGTGAAATGATGTTAAAAACTAAAAGTTGCACTTGTCGTTAAAACGACAAAATGCAACTTGCAAAACGCAGCTAACGAATGAAGAAATCAAGCTCTTATAGATTTAAAGCATTTTGCATAGCAGCTCACTGCTGTGAGTGTGGAGACCCGAAGACCCGTTTTACTAGAATCGAGGCATTCCATCTTAGTCCTCAGGGCTGACAACGCATCTGCATTTTGATTTGTAATCAAGAATAGATGTCGATGTCTTTGGGTCACAGCAAATACTTTTTTTTATAGAAGAGCGGGCAAACGAGCATGCGGTTTTCCTGATGTTAAGTGACTACCGCCGCCCATGATCAACCGCAACACCAGGGGAATTGCAGGTGCGTTGCCGGCACTTTAGAAAGGAGTGAGTTCTTTTCTTGAAGGTCCCCAGGTCGCATCGGTCCGGAAAAATCGCCGGTGGTAAACTATTCCACAGAGAGGTTGTACGCGGAAGAAAACTCCTTTTGAAACGTACAGTGGTGGACCGCCAAGCATCCAGATGGTGTGGATGGTATCGGGACGTTTGCCGCGTAGTGCGTTCACGAAATTTGGCGGCTGGGATTAATCCGAACAATTCCTCACAGCACTCTCCATGATATTTGCAAAAGAAAATGCAAAGAGATGCAACATCTCTTCGTAGTGCCAGTGAATCGAGCCGATCGGAAAGCACTCGATCGTCGACGATTCGAGCTACTCTGTGCTGGATGTGGTCAAGTGGAAGGAGCTAGTACTGGGGAGCCCCAGCCCAGAGATGGATGGATCTTGTAAAGTTGGAGGCGGTGTGCCGGCATGAAATATTGTCCCACTCTGCCGAGCACGCCTAGCTTTTTAGAGGCCAATTTGGCCTTCCCTTCCAAGTGACCACGAAACTGCACGTCACTCGATATGTCGACGCCGAGGATTCCGATACTGGCTGAGGCAACAAGGGGAGTGCCTTGAAACTGAGGAGGTACGACAAAGGGGTTCTTTTTAGCGGTTAACGCGCAAACTTGTGTCTTCTGGGGGTTAAACTGGACAAGATTTAGTCGCCCTACTATACTATACTTACCATTAAGTGGACTGTGTGCTCATTTGTCACCCTATACTATAAAAATACACAACATTCTGATTATTTAAAATTGTCTTAACTTAATATATGTAGCTATTGATCATCATAAATTAAAGCCTCTATTTCTAGCTTATATTAAATTTTATATATATTTGTCATTATTAGAAAAGTTCAAGTTTTTAATTAAGACTAGTAACTCAGTGATCTAAACTATTAAGAAAATTTCGTGGAACTGATTAATTTTTTAATTTAATTTCATGGGAGATTAGTATTAATACTATAGTTTAAAACTGCCACATTATTGAGAATAAATGTAGAAATTTATTATTTATTTTAAATTTGTAGAAAAATAACGCTGTTGCTTAACTATTCGACCGCTTAGTGTATAAATTGCAATAAATATAGTTAACTGATTAAAATAGTCGCTGCAGATGTATCTTTATAAAAAATTGAACTAATGGCATTTAATCAATATTAAAAAATAAACTAATGTTTCTTAAACCTTCCGCTTGAATTAGGCATTGAAAATAATTTTGAATTATTGTAAATAATAAATTTGATGCTTAAGACCAAAAGAGAAAAAAGAAAATTGCTGAAGTACCTGAAATTTTTATCGTACTTGAAACTTGCCTTAATATTACCTGTATCAAACTTATAATTAAAAATTCAATAGTTTGTGGAACTCTACCAATGGGTTCTTTTGAAAGTTGACAAAATACTTTTCAAACATTTTCAGTTCTTTGCAATGTCGGGCTCTTTGAGACAAGATTGAATAGACCTCATAAAATAGTTAGCCAATAAAAGCTATTCTAACCACCACTTTGTACCCCAAGCTACTGATTACAAATACTTCAGTGAACAAAGGTATGCCTGAATAAAAATTAAGATAATGATAAATATAATTTAAAGATAACATTCAGTGTTAAATTATAGTTTATTTAAATGATTTAAAACTAATATTACATTAGAGAGATTATAGTAATCAAACACGTTGTTAGCGTAAATGTTGTTTAGTTTAGTTGTTGTTTAGTTAGCATAAATGTCGAGTAAGCAACAAAAATTAAAATCTGCAGTGTTTGAGTAGCCGACGTACAAACAGAGTTCGCATAAAACCAATAAAACCCATCGCGCTACGCACGCGTCTGGTCTGCCGCCTACGGCCGCAACAATGAAAACAAAGTAATTTTAGCAACATCATCAATATAGATGTGGTTTATCGACATAACCCAACTCTAGACGGGCAATAAACTAGTATTGTTAAAGTAAATAAATATACATTCGATACGACACGAAGTCTGCATGCATTTCATTTTCATAGCCAGTTTTATGATTGTCACCATGCAATCTTGTAAAATGAAATTTTGCGTGGATAACGTTAGTAATTTTAAATATTCATACATGAAATAAAAAATAATAAACTGAAATAAATTTATAGATTAATATAACTAAAGATAAATAAAAGATATTATGTATTTACTGCTTAACAAATGTTTAACTTTCAATTCATTACCTCCATATTTGAATTGAAAGTTAAACATTTGTTCCGGTCTGAAGGGTATAGAGAGCGTCACAACATGTAATTACAGGTTGTGAGGTATTCTAAGTTCTAGGAATTGACAATGCATCTGTAACCTTCTTTTTTGATGTTGGTGTTAGGTGTCTTCGTATTTCAATAGCGTTGCTACAAGTGGACTGTAAATTCATTTGTCATTTCACTTTAATATAAAGATCATCAAATTAAAAAAAATACTATTGTATACTTACATTAAAATTAATGTAAGTACGTAAACAACTTCAAACAAAGAAGGCCTCAGAGGCATTGTTACTAATGAGGACTAAGATGAAGCACTTTACAGCTTCTACTTATACTGCCTCTTTTATCCTTCAAGCAAGAGAAGTAAGAAAGTGTTACCTACTAAAATGACTTTCTGACAGTAAATAACTCTACTAATGGAAATAACATAACTTTTTCACCGCGTACACAGACAAACACCATATTTAAGCACCTACAATAGTCGAAAGAATTTAGTTTTTTCCTTGTAAGAATTTAGTATTTCACTAAACACCACTCTTGGTGGGCTTATTTGCGTCTTAAAAGACGTCTCGCAATTTAATTTCCTCCACTATTTATTATGACATAAATATTACGGACTAATAAGTGTAATATAAAGTCCGATATATCAATACCAATTCCAAAATTCCTTTTCTTTTTTTTGTAGGATAGGATGACAAACGAGCACACACTCCACCTGATGGTAAGTGGTTGCTGTGGCCCATAGACATCTACATTTATCCTCGATTACGAATCAAAATACAGATGCGTTGTCATCCGTGAGGACTTAGATGAAATGCCTCGCTTCCAGTAAAAAGGGTCTCCGGTTCTCTACACTCACCATACGAAACACAGCAGCACTAAGCTACTATTTGACGCTGGTATTCTGTGAGAGCGTGGGCCCTCCCCGGTCGAGCCGACCCATTCGTGCTACAACTATACTACTAATATAACTGCAGCATGGCTCTACCACGTAAAATCCTTTCACATCACATGATAATATGATGTCAGACACTGGAAAATGATAGGGGATAGTAGATATGCTTACACCGCCACTACACCGGAGTACCGTGGGTGGCGTAGAAACTGAAAGAGAAGGTGAAATCAGGGGATGAGCAGCAACGTCTTCCTAATAACGACTAAAAATAAAAAATGTGATAGGCCAACCCGCTCGCCATACGTGGGAACTATGGCAAATGTCACCCGTATGAGGCAACCTATTAGCTTTACATTTTCTCGTAATAGCTTTAAACCATATTTAAAAAGAGAGGGTTAACAAATGACTAGATTTTTTAATGTGTATGTGTAAGATGTATATGGGTGTGTTTATCGAATATCTTTGAGGTTACTTCTGCGATTATTTTTAGTTACCTGATTTTTTATCGAAAGGGTACACTTTATAATTATACATTGTTGACGTTGAACTTTTAACGCGATCTAAGTAGACTTAAATCTATACAAATAAGTAAATATGAAGTGTCTGTTTGTAATGTCAAAATAACAGCTTTTTACTAAATGCATGTGAAATGATATATAACAAAAACACAAATTTTAAAATCTTGTCTGTCTGTCTGTTTATTCCAGCTTATCTCAAAAACGGCTGGACTGATTTTGACGGGACTGTCACTGGCAGATAGCTGCCGTTAGGAGTTACTGAGACTACTTTTATTTTAGAAAAATAATTACGGCTCCGCGTAAAAAAATTGCAATAGATTACACGCGCGCAAAGTCATGCGGAACAGCTAGTTTTAGGAGGCCTATGTTCAGCAGTGGACTTTAATAGGCTATAGCGATAACGTAAGAGGAAAATCTGCAACCATATGGAATGAGGTAGGCAACAAACTTTCGTTAATAATGCAGGAGACAATCTTTTTGACGCTGACCTATTTAAGTCATACCATAATAGATCCGCTGAAGTGCTTCGAATCGAATATAGATTTTAATGAAGCGTTAAGGACGTAATCAGTACAAACAGAAAACAACATAATCATCCCTTACGCATCGTGTTATAGTGAAATTAGCTAGAAAATATTTTTAATCATACTAAATCATGACAAATTGCGGACACAAAGAAAATGGCACTGCATATGATAATACAGTTAAACCAAAAAGTATTAACATTGGCGGCATCCCAGTAGACAATGAACAAATAAAGTATCAGAGAACAATGCTCGGCGAGTCGGTGAATAATTTTAGCCAGAAATACCATCGGCGCGACGCTTCTGATACATACTTACACAGATTTAAATGATAATGGAAGAGAACCCATGTCAAGTGAATCTAAAGAGGAAAAAATAGGTAATAATTTTCCAATTGTTAGTTTTACAATTAAATGAACACTACAATTGCTTATTAAACTAAATAGTTGTTAAAAATACTAACATTTTTACATGAAGAATGCTACCAATAAATATACTTGAAGGTTTGTGAAGATTAATCTAAAAAATATTGGTTACATGCAGGTATCAAAATACTAAAATAATAATTTAAGAAAACATGAATTAATTTAAAAGACAAATCTAGAAGTTATTTTTTGCCTCTATGAACGAAACGTTATCTTTACTGCCCTCCGGGGAAATAACGTCCTGTCACGCAGAATATACTGGTCCACACCACAATTAGTGATCGCCAGAAATTGCGTAATTAGAGGCCATTAATCGATCTTGTATGTGACACTTAGATACTTCACCCCTGTTTGTTGCTAACTTATATATTTCATTTTAAATATCGAATGAAACATCATTTAGCATTTTGCTATTTATAATCTTGCCATTAGGACAGTAAAGATAAATCATTTGTTTATTTCTGTGTTTTTATTTTAATGTCTTAAGAAACTTAATAAATATTTTTTTTTAATAATTTCATTTACTTCTTTTCATTTTAGGTATTATTTAGAAAGTAAAGCAAATTTTAATGCAGAAATTGATGCTTTATATCTGTAATTATTAATTATTTATATATATATCTTTTACAATTTCCTAATGATAGTTTTATAAGGTTTTACGGTTACGTCATTTATGCACAAGAAATAACTTAAATTTTGGTTTTGCACGACCGGCGACCCTCCGGAAACAGTTACGAAGAAAGTCTACGCAACTATTCTAACCACAGTCAATTTTTGTAAATATCGATGCGTTTACCCCAACCACAGCATTTGACGATCACGGGGAAGAGTAATGATAGTAAATGGCAGGAAATTACCGAGGCACCTTATCGTTCGATTCAATAAGCCCAATGGTCCAAGGGTGCGGATAATGAAACTGCAACTAAAGCTGCCACACGCTTGATGTTCCTTTAGTGTTCTGTCAATGGAAGTAATTGCCGCTTATTCGGACCCATAAACGGGGCTGGCAATGGAATCCTATTCATCTTTTCTATCATTTTCTTTTAGTAAAATAATTATTCAAAAATATAAGTAAACTATGTCTATGTATGAATAACTATGTATGAATTGACTTAAATACGTTTAATTATGCATGACTGTATTATCATGCGATATTATGTTTAAATATTTATTTGTGTCAATATTAATAAAATTTAAAATTACGATTTAAACGTCCAAAAATATTAAGATAAATTATAATCGATATTAATTTTTACTAACAAATACCAGCACCAAAAAATAATGTATGTTACAAAGTTGCTGCTAAAAAGTTGTAGGTGCACATTCTAAAAACTATTCTTCTGACAGTCTTTCTAATTCAAGCCTATTTTTATTTTTAACAAAAAAATCTTTTACAAAATAAACTTCAGATGCGGCTTAAGTAACTACGCTTGTTGTCAAATGAGATTGTGAAATAAAATGCTTTCTTTTCATAATATATAGCGGAGATTGATGTGTAAAAAAGCCTGTGAAATTGGAAAAAAGGGAACGCTAAGTGTTGGGGTTGAGTGTGTGTGAGTGATCGAAGAACGAGAATGGAGACCCGCGCCCGCAATTTCGTCACGCATTTTACTGAACAAATGTTCCCTTAAGACTCGGCTTAACTTATGCGGCACACGTTTTATTGAAGGTTAAATTCGCTCCCGACTCGAATATATCGAATTTTATATACGCTCTACAAGTGTAAAGCGTTAATGGGTTGCGTGTACAGTAAACATTGCCTCCATGTGTACTCAGACGAAATATATTACACGTATCTTTTAAGACAAACAAGTAACTATAATGCCGTGAGTTAACTCTTAACAAAACCAGCCTTTAAAATTGTTTAAGTAATACTTATTATAATAATGTTTTAATTTAAGATTAATATTTTAAACTTTATTCTTGAAATATTCAATAGATCTCAATAGATCTATACACTTAAGAATGTGCTACAATTGAAGGAGTACTTCTGGTTAACGAAATAAGACAAAGTAATAATTTAAACTGTAGAGTAGTAATATATATTGCAATGATGTAATTTATACATCATTATATTTTCATTCCATTCATTACGATGTATCAAAAACCAACTTCTGGATATTAGGTCTCCCTTATAGGTTTCCTCAGACGTTTTCAATAGTTTCTCCGATTTTTCAAAGTTGCCTACTACTGCTTAACTACTCAAAATAATAAATAAATACTGTGGTTGCTTGATAGGCAACGGCAGCATTTATAATTTTGAGTAGTTATCGTGTAGATGCTGCTGCAAATCCCCCGTATCATTTAATTTTTGAGGTCCACAAGAGATACTAAAGGGTAAATATCTTCTCCAAACTTATACCGGATATATATATATATATATATATATATATATATATATATATATATATATATATATATATATATATATATAATCTATCAAATTAAAAATAATTATCAATATCGGTTTACAATTGAAGATGATATTGCGTAATATGTATATAAATAATAAAAAAACATACAAACAGATTGTAAACTTCGAACTTTTTTAAATTTGGTAAAAAAAGTTAAAATATAAACTAACTGACCCGTAATAAGATTGAAAATGTACATTTTTTACATCTGAGGATAGCGACGTAATGTCTCGTTACTAATAAAAAGCAACTCCGGCTCTCGTAACTCACACAATAACAAACACTAAAGCTTTACGTTGCTGGGTTTATGGCGTGAATATAGATTAACTTCGATAGATTACTTAATTTTCTTTTGTTGCATTTGGGTGAAAAATAAATTACATCCCACGCTTTAGCCTTCACCAATTTCTGAGAGGTTGGAGGATTTCTCACAAAGCTCACTTTACAGAGTAAATTTAATTTGGAATAAAAATTTAAAGCAAGTTTATAGTACCACCACGCATATCTAGAGCATTTTAGTCATATTAATTGATTTCTAAGATACCAAACACGATATTTTAATCATTTTAGTTTGGTAAAACATAATTCGTCATGATAGATTTTACGTGACGCTATATAAACTAAAAGATGCGAAAGTACATGACGTCGTTAAATGTCAAAATACAGCAAGATGCTTCTAAAATATTGTTGCTGGAAGATCGATGGGAATAAAAGACCATACATACATAATACAATAGCCAGCTAAAATGATAACCTTCCTATAAAAAAGAACGAAAAAGGCAAATACAATGGTATGTTGCAACATACTTAAGAAAACACCTCCACCATTTTTTTATTCGGCCAAACGACACAATTTCTGGAAATACATACTTAAATTCGAGCTACTTCCTTTCCATGAAATCTGCATCTGAGATACCACGTCTCTTAGAGTATATCGATTATAATATTACAGTATTAAGTTATTCATAGTTTATTCAAATAATTCGAGAGCTAATTGAAAGGAGTAAAATTGTAAGACTGAAACCATATTTTTAATATATCGGAGTAAAGTAAATAATAACTATTTCTTTTGTAAGTATTTCAACTTTATTGATGCCTTTCCACTGGTAATGCTGCTTCACACAATCAGTCTTTGTGACAGCTCTTTTGAATTATTGTATATTTAGAGCCTTTGTAGCTCGCAAAAAAGTTGTACGCCAGCAATTCAAAGTTAAGGAGGCTTCGATCCACCATCAATGAAATTGTTTGCATTTTTAAGTGCTGATTTACTATGATCTGTGGTGAAATAAAACGTCGTGAGGTAAACTGAATGTTCGAGAAATAAAAAAATACATTTAAAAGACGTCATTTGATGTCCGTCTATGTAAGAAAAGGACCTCAGGTATGCGATGCGAAGTTACAGGCTGTAGCTTTTTTCACTGTATTAAATGTTTATGTACCTAGGGCTCCATGACTCTCACAGAATAACAGCGTAAGATAGCAGCTTAACTCTGCTATGTTTCATATGCTTATTGTCAGTCTCAAAGGGGTCAAAAGGTCAAACCTCTTTCATTGGAAACGAGGCATACCATCACAGTGCTCAAGAGTTTTAACGCATCTGCTTTTTTATTCTTTTCGAGATTACATGTAAATTTTTATGGGCCTCAGTATCCACATACCATCAGGTGGACCGTATTCTCGTTTATCACCCTTATTCTATGACGTATAAAGAAAAAAGTATAGAATCAACTAATCGCATACCCTAGTATTGTAACTGCTTTGCAACAAGGTTTTAATATTTAATTTATACGGTAGTAACCGCAAGCATTAGTAGGCACAATAACTGTACAATAATTGAATACCCAATTCACTACTCAAATAGAATTTCATTGTCGTACACCGAAACAACTAAGCATAGTTTGATACGCACACAATTAGTTTCGTAGCGGCAGAACACAATTACGTAGCTCCTTAATGCGACACAAATTGTTGGGCAAATATGATCTTATCTACCTTGAATAAACGCAATATACCTACATTGAATGTTGCCATGTACAGAACTAACTGCTGCCGTTGGAGCGTCGCTTGATTAGGTTGGGTCTCGAATGGCCCAACGCGCTATAAAGATTTTTGGGTAAGCGTAATAACACGTCGTTAGGACAACGGAATGGATCTCGAGTCTCGACAAACTTAGTCGTGTCAAAGTATATACACGTTCCAGTGTCGCGTTTGGTTTAAATCCGACTATTTTATTACTAAAAGCTTTATATATGGAAAAATCATGTGTTTATATTCACTTTATTTTACCATCCTTAACGGCAATGTGCGGTGTTAATTGGTTGCAGTGAGAGGCGAAATGAAACAGGCGTTATGCAGAAAAACATTTCTGATAATAACTCAAAATAATAAAAAAACCTGCAGTTGCTAACTCGTTTGCCAAGCGTGACAACTTTGGTAATTATCATCAGATCATGTCATATGTTCAGACTTTTGTTTCATTACCTCTTTTGACAATAAATATTAAAAACGTTGTATAAATTTTCAAGATACTATTTGCTTGGAAGTAGAAAATAATATATAGAAACATTATATTATCTTAATATTTCTTTATATTATCTTTCAATATAAATGCGTTTTTACGTGGTAAAGCCACGCTGCAACTATATGTTGTGTGCAAAAATAGGTCGACTCGACTGGGGTAGGACCACGCTCTCACGGAATACCAACGTAAAATAGCAGCTTAATGATGTTGTGTTTCGTATGGTTAGAGTAGAGAACCGGATTTTTATTGAAAACGAGGCATTCCATCTTAGTCCTCACGGGTGACAACGCATTCTCCATTTTGATTCTCAAGCGAGGATAAACGGTAAGTGGGTGCTGTGACCCATAGACATCTACGTCACGTGGAGTGTGTGCTCTATTTTCATCCCATTCTATAAAAGAAATCATCTTTCAACTCATGCACTTCCGTAGATCTCGTAAGTGGCCACTTTCGGAAAGACCAGAAACTTAAAATTATCATTGTTTACCTGATTAAATTTGGTACAGGTACATCAAATATTTGTCAGGTACATCAAATATTTTTATTCTATTTGTTCTGAACATAGGACTCTTACATTCTAGGAATTATCAGATATTTTGTTAATTTAACGCCGCTCATCGTTACCATTTTGGGTCTTAAAGGCCGGTTTCTCTGTTATATATGTGACGGTTTACGAACACCATGTATCACCACTATCAAAAACCATGAGTTTTCTCGACTCGTTTAGCCTAAGCGTAAAATCTCCAGACTGGCAGCGGGAAACAACATCAAACATACGAAAAGTCTGTTACTGTGATCGTGTAATCAATGCGTGTGGATCTTTCCTATAATGGGAGGGGCCCGATGAAGGAAAATAGAAAAATACCATCTAATAATCCCCTTAGTGTAAAAAACTCTGTGCAGCAACATGGGGCGTATGGTATACGTACGTACAAGAGCGTATGCTTGTTATATACATATACGTACGTAAATATACAATATGTAACGTAATCAACGCATACCCTCAGACACCCAAATTAGTATATTGTGTTATAATCATAATACCTACACTGAATCTTAGTTAAACATTTTTATGCACTGATTATTTATTATCAAATTAGTTATACTAATTCCGAAAGAATTTTGTGGTCACAGTACAAATTCAGTAACCAAAGGCTTTAACGTGCTTGAAATAAAGTTAATTTTTCTTTATTTTTATTGAATGACAGGATTAGTATAACTAGATTAATAATACAAATAAAACTGCACTCTTAAAAGTCTTATTGCCTTAAGTTACTGTCCATTTCAGTTTGTTTTAACCGTACAGATTTTTTGGGATAAAAATTACCTATATTAAAAATTATAGGAATCGATTCAGTAAACGATTCTGAACAAACTACTTTCTCAAAATGCGTTAATTATGTTACGTGTTGTATATTTTGGTAATGTTGTCATTAAATTTCATCGGCTCGATCGACTGTTCCGTTACCTACGAGATACTATAGATCATGTTTTAAAGTATCATTTCATTGTATTTTGCTAAACTGAATTCTGAAATAAAATATCTGATACCCTTTAAAGTTATTAAGTAAAATAAATCTATACGAAATTAAATGATTATTTTTAAGAGCTAATACATAATATAAAGTTAGTTCCATATTTACCTCATTACTAAACAAGGCTGAGCCCCAATGATAGCCGTGTGTAATGAACTCAATGGAATTGCTATAAACGACGCGACGAACTAGAATAATCGGTTACGTAACAGGTTCATTATATCGTTATATTGTGAGTAGTACAACTTACGTACAATATTACTAGTAATTATTATATTTAAATAAATGGTGGCATAAAATATTGTGAAATTTTAATGCGTTGGAGGAAAATAAGATCATTCCTTTGAATGAAATGTGTGGCACTTGTCCACCTTCATTTTTTTTTCAATCCCGTGTAGATATGCAGCCGAGGATTGTAAAGCGCATTGATGTAGCTTAAATTATAATAAAAGTCTTATATACCTACACACACATATAATGCTACATACGTGGAATACACCCACGGTTGTGTCGATTGTAAAGCAAAAAAATATTTCTTAGAAGTTTACTCAAGATATTAATGATATGGGGTAATATACTACTAAAACGTTTTGAAAATAATTTACTCGACTTTTTGTAATTATTAACCATAACTTAAAGATAAAAATTGTGCTCCTTGTTTCCCATCTCGCCGTCCTAGTCTTTTATCTTTTTGGCGAATCTAAATTGAATTTTGGCATGGGGTGTACACCCATAAAATAAATCAATCTTAACAGATATCGAGCTTCTTACTTAACAGTGGTACGTAGAACGCAATTCAGTAAAAAAATTACCAGTTCGTTTGTTTAATTTTACTATAATAAAGAAGATTTTATCTTATAAATAACGTAATGTAATTTAATTATTTTCATTAATTCGTATATAAAAGCAAGGATTCACGACAAATCTTCTAACAATTAAAAAACGATATTTTTGAACAGTCACACAAACCCAATAAAAGAAAAGAAAATGTATTTGTCAGCATTTCAATTGTATGAAAGTGTATACGTACATCAACAGCGAGCCCCTTAACAATTATTTCTTACAGTCACAGCGTAAGATGAAAGCCTCGCCCGTAAAGAATTTCCCGCTTCATGACTCAATAGCCAATGCGCCGAGAACGCTGAGTTGCACACCAAGCGCACAATTCGTAATATTAGGTTCTTGTGAATATTATTACATATATCTATTATTATACATGATACGTATCATAAAATTAATAACATTGAACGTATAATAGAACGTGGTTGTATAATAGAAATAATTACTTAAATTCATCAGTTGCCGATTGACCAATCAGGATGCCGTTAGAAACCATCAGTTGTCATCAAACCCAACAGATTATTCTTGATAAACAAGCAGATGTTGTGACCTATAGATATTTACATGCATCGTCGATCAAGAATCAATATGCAGATTCGTTGTCACCTGTAAGTACTAAGATGGGATGCCTCATTATCAATAAAAAGTCAGCTCGTCCACATTAACCATTTGAAACACGGTGGCATTATATTTATATTCAGTGGGAGCATAGTCCTACTCTAGTCAAGCCGTTCCATACGTATTGCAGCTATAGTATAGCTTGTGGTCCTATCACGAAGAAAACATTTATAAAAGTCTATCGTATCATATCGTATAGCGTTCTTAATGTGTTACGGATACACCATATTCACATAGCAGCAATTTATACTTAAACATTTTTCAACGAAATCTTTCTGTTAAAAATATCTAAACTGCAAAATGATCTAAGGTCTAAGCTCATCTTATTTTAAAGCTTTATTAAAGTTTTGAAGAAAAAAAAGAATCGCAAAGTTTGCAAATCTACGCCTAGCTAACAAAATGTGTTGGATTCCGGTACTGGTACCGATACTGGTTCCAGTGGTTTTTTCTATTAAGCGTGCAACAAAATAATTCTAGTTTAGTAGAGCTTATCTAATTATAAGCAATGAGTCTTATGATACTATTTTTTAACTTCATAAATTAGTCTAGCTCTCACACTGTTAAACAAATTCCTCCCTTCCTTCCCTTTATCGTGTTCGGACTATTGCTTGACTTTTTCCTTCCTTTTATACGAGACAAGCTCATCTCGCCATCTTCGCTCAGCCTTGATTGTCCCATTTAGTAGAAGTTTTGGCCAACTTCTCGTCTGATATACTACTATAATAATATTTTACGGTACTTAACCGAAAACTATAACTGTAAATATAATTTAATAAAACATAAGTATTATGTTTTGTATGAGTTAGTTTATAGTTCACCTTCTTTTGTAAACGGCAATTGCTTCATTCATTGTATTCGAATTTATCGGGATGTCGTCGTGATATCCGTTTTATTATTGTGCAAGATAAAACTTTGATTTGATTTCGAACAACTTTGTGATACACAAAAGAATGCTATGAGGTTATTTGCTACTATATAACACAAACTTTACGAAGAGGGTGGCGGAGGAAATCGTTCAATAAAGTTACTAAACGCCGCAAAATGTGTTTTCTTTAAAATAAAATCTACTAATTAGGATTGGGCTTACAGGCAAAGTATATATTATATGAAATCTATAAAATATATATACAAATTTAACTTGTAGGTAAGTTAGTAGTTGAAACCGATATAGGCCACCGGATTGGTAAGCTAAAATGGGAATTGGCCAGTCATATAGCCATTGGGAAAAAATGTTCTCGAGTGGTAGCCTCGTACTGGTAGGCGAAGTGTAGGGACGATCTGATATAAGAGATGCAAGAAGTCAATGGATACAGGTGGATCAGGGCTGTGCTTTGTCGCAGGCCTATGTTCAGAAGTGGACTTAATAAGGATGATGAAGTTATTATGTGAACATTACTATATTATATAACATCTCATCTTCAAACAATGTGACGAAATAATATTCTATTTTATTAAAGATAATCGTATTAATCAGAACAGCCGTATCCAAGAAATCGGTGTTCAGACATAAAAAATAAACGCAAACATAAAAAAAGTTACGCGTCGAATATAAAACATCCTCATTATTTTGACCTTAATTACAAATTAACATTTATTAAATGCGTTTTAGATTTTTAAAGACGTTTGCAAATCCTACACATCGCACGTGAATTTTGTTCGCAATGTGAAGCAAAATGTTCGCAACGAGAAACAAAAAGTTCGCAATGTGAAGCAATATTCATAGTTAGGAGTGTCAAACTAATTTGACACTACTAACCTTTGACTAGAGAAAAAAGAAAGGACATGACATAACTACGAAAAAAAAGCGTATACCTAAACTGAGTCTGGCACAAAAATGGCGGGTTGACGTAGTGCTGCGCACTATACTTAATATCTATAATGTGGCGCTTATTTAGAAAAAGATTCTTTCGTGTAATTCCTCTCAAACACCCGTGTGTTCTTAAATAGGTTTTTTTATAATCAATATGACGGATTTTTGACGCCATAATATAAGTTCTTAATTTTTTTTACTCAACCTATCGATAGGGGTATCAAAATAAAGTACATTAAAAGGAGATTACTGAAATGTATTACAAGTTATACCTATGTTTTCAGTTCGTTACTTTTAAGCAGTCTTTTTTTTTGTTTTTATAATGCAATTATCTATTTTTTTTTATAGAAGAGGGGGCAAACGAGCATGCGGCTCACCTGATGTTAAGTGACTACCGCCGCCCATGATCAACCGCAACACCAGGAGAATTGCGGGTGCGTTGCCGGCCCTTTAGAAAGGAGTACGCTCTTTTCTTGAAGGTCCCCAGGTCGTATCGGTCCGGAAAAATCGCCGGTGGTAAACTATTCCACAGAGAGGTTGTACGTGGAAGAAAACTCCTTGTGAAACGTACAGTGGTGGACCGCCAAGCATCCAGATGGTGTGGATGGTATCGGGACGTTTGCCGTGTAGTGCGTTCACGAAATTTGGCGGCTGGGATTAATCCGAACAATTCCTTAGACCACTCCCCGTGATAGATACGATAAAATACGCAAAGAGATGCAACATCTCTTCGCAGCGCCAGTGAATCGAGCCGATCGGAAAGCACTCGGTCGTCGACGATTCGAGCCGCTCTGCGCTGGATGCGGTCAAGTGGAAGGAGCTGGTACTGTGGAGCCCCAGCCCAGAGATGGGAACAGTATTCCATGTGCGGCTGAACCTGCGCCTTGTAAAGTTGCAGGCGGTGTGCCGGCATGAAATACTGTCCCGCTCTGCTGAGCACGCCAAGCTTTTTAGAGGCCAATTTGGCCTTCCCTTCCAAGTGACCACGAAACTGCACGTCACTCGATATGTCGACGCCGAGGATTCCGATACTGGCTGAGGCAACAAGGGGAGTGCCTTGAAACTGAGGGGATACGACAAAGGGGTTCTTTTTAGCGGTTAACGCGCAAACTTGTTATTATTATATTATTTATTATTAATGTTACAATTATTTCCCGGAAATTACTAAACAAGGAACACTAATTAAATTTTTTTTTGTTCGTATTTAAAATCTTTCTCGACGCATGTGGTGTTTACCTTAAACGATTGTTACACTTAGCTACGTAAGTTAGTTCTTAAGCCATTTTGTTAAATACAGTTTAATCAAACATTGGTAAACCTTAATAAAAAAAATTGTTTGTTTGTTTGTGTGTTTGTTTGTTAGACGATAAATTAGGCT